>CM046850.1:29415346-30022043 GCA_025618425.1 Heliocidaris tuberculata
GGCATGTGCCCCCAATCGAAAGGCACAAAACGGAAGAGAGAGAGAGAGAGAGAGAGAGAGAGAGAGAGAGAGAGAGAGAGGAGAAAGCAAAAGAAAGAAAGGTGGTTGGTTAAAGCAGCGTGAAAAGAATTTGATATGACCCACTCCCTCACGCTACGGCTTTATCTCTCTGTACTGTGCGTTCGATGGTCACTATGTTCCCGGCCCCTGACACCAGTGCCCCCTTCGGACCCACTTAACATATCTGTATGTGGTATGTTCCATTGTCTATTACTGGATTTGATTTAATCTTATTCGTCAATCAATGCATTATTTAAAAACATGACATGTGCATAGAATTGAAGGACTACTTACCTTTGATGGTTAACACATGAAACTTTACAGTTTAATCGCTTATTCCAGCTATGTTTGACCCATGAGCGCCTAATCTTATCTATATTTAAGACATCTTTTAATTTAAATAAATAAATAAATAAATAAATAAATATATATATATATATATATATAAATATTTTTTAATTTATTTAAATTAAAAGATGTCTTAAATATGTTAAGTACAAAATTAGGATTCATCCCTACAACCTATCCTAACCCTAACCCTACCTCCTGTCACGAAGCGTGGGTTCAGATCAATTTGTCTATGGTTCAGATATTGAGGGGAGAATGGCATCATGGAGAGAGGAAGGGGGGGGGGTCATAATCGAGGGATAAAATGCAAACTAAAAATACCAAACTTCATTGATAAGGGGGAAATGGGTTGGAGGGGGTTGTAGTGTCTTCTTTTCATTTACCCTTCACGCTTTCTAGTTTTCATTCTCCGTTTCACTTTTTCGAGAGAGAGGGGGGGGGGAGAGAGAGAGAGGAGAGAGAGAGAGAGAGAGAGAGAGAGGGGGAGAGAGAGAGAGAGAGAGAGAGAGAGAGAGAGAGAAATAGAGAGAGAAAGAGAGACTAATGAATACCTATAGCCCTTTTATTATGAGGCTGAAGAGTATTTTCTTAATCTGCAGTAGTTTGAATTTCAGGTCCGTCAAAGAGAGACTAAAACATTATCTAACATTAGAGGATGCTGAATTGTAATTTTTATCTGCATTGGTATGACTATTTCTTTTAATGGAATGTGGAAATAAAATTTGAACTCGAATTTCAGGTTTACGGAATGCGAGAGACGAGTGAATATTTTCGATGGGACACAGAAGATTCGAATAACAATGACAAGGTATCTGGTTATCATCCCTACAAAGGACATGGCATCATCATCGAATACTGCTACTACCAACCGGAATAGATAGGGGCACTCTTTTTCCAGAAGGTTCATAATTCCGAAAATGAAATGGGGTTCATAGCTTCGAAAGTGAAAAAGGGTTCATAACTAGGAAAATGAATAAGGGTTCATTATTCCAAAGGTTCGAAATTCCGAAAATTCGTAACTATTAACCTTCGGAGTTATGAACCCTATTTCCTTTTCGGAATTACGAACCTTCGGAGTACCTTACCTTCAGAATTATGAACATTCGGAAAAACGACATGTAACCGAATAGACATAGGACTTGCCTGTTACAGGGTTCCAAGCATTTCCCTAATGGGATTTCAAAATTCCAGAATCATTATTTCCAATTTTAAACGTCTTCAATCAACAGTAGTTAATCATCCTGTCGATAAGCCGTTTGGACACGAGACAAATTATAAGCGACTGACCACAGACCTACTTTCTTTTTTGGCCAATGAAATTCCTTCATTCTCACCCCCCCCCCCCCCCCGATTCGAGTGAGTTTTCTCCGATTCGCCCTGACTTTTTCATGACTGAACAAGAGGGAAATCGTTATGTTTTCCCTGATTTCCAGGATAGCTAGGAACCCTGTATCAATTAAGAGGCGTCGGAGAGGGGATGGGATGGGAAGGTGGGGGGGATGGGATGTGTTGTACAACCCTATTCAATATTTCTGTCGGGAAATATGGATTTATTTTTTTTTAGCCTTCAACCTTGTCCAAATAAGTGCCATAATTTGTCATGTATTATTTAAAAAAAAATTAGTTTTCGACGCAGATTGGAATCTTTCTAAGGATGTTGTAGTTCTCAACTCTATACTGATGTTTTGTCCTACTCTATTCTTTCTTTTTAGATTCTGTCATTTTATTTAAAATTTATTCATATTTACTTATTCATATCTGTTTGCTAACGTGTCATCAAATGTGGTTCGACACCCCTTTAGAATGGTCTAGCGATGCCTTTGCTTATATTATCATCTGAATAAACATTGGGTAGCTAGAGTTCTCTCACCCCATCCCAGTAATTCTTTAAAGTTGTACTAAACTTCTGTAGATATTCTTAAACACAGAGAGATTTTATGTTGTGAGCTGAGACATGCTATATATGTGAACTGCAACAACAACAACAATAAATATGATCACGATACTTATGAAGAATAACTTCTGATAAATTACAGTGGAACCTCGTTATAACAAACGCCTTGGGAGCAAGTAAATTACCTCTTTAAATCGAAACCTTGTTATATCAGGGCTAAAAAACAATAAAATACAAAGAAGTGGGACCAGCAAAATTATCTTGTTATAATGAGATTTTGTTTTACAGTGTTCTTATTAACGATGTTCCCATGTAGTAGATTTCGATTAAAGAAAGTATACAATATATCCGAATGCATTTTCTTAGATAATGATTTTTCCCGCTTGTTGACATTTTGTAACCACGACAGAATGATCGGAGTGGACATATTGGCTTCTCTCTCTCTCTCTCTCTTTGTGTCTGTCTCTCTCTTTCTTTCTCTCCCCCTCTCTCTCTCTAAAACTAAATGTTTAGTCTCGCTTTCTCCCTCTCTCTTTCTTTCTTCCTCTCTCTCTTTATCTTTTCTCTCTCTCTCTCTCTAAAACTAAATGTTTAGTCTCGCTTTCTCTCTCTCTCTAAAACTAAATGTTTACATTTTCAGGAAATGTAACTCACTTTCCTTTGAAAATTGTCTTGCTTTCCAAAAGTTTATGTCAGTTTCATGATATGTCAAATAATAAATCATGGAGAATCTTTCACCAACTGCCCAATATGTGCCTCTGATAGCAGTTATGTGTCTCGTTTGTTTTCATCCCAAGAGTATATTAAAATGGTACGATTTAACATTTTAAAAAGTGAAATAAGAAAGTGGTTGGTTTGTACATAAGAGTATTTTGAACAACCTGAAAAAGCATATTGGAAGTTTTGAAGTAAAACTGTGGCATAGCTACTGTAAAGGGGTTATGTTCCCCCAATGAAGAGAGAGAGAAACGTAAAAGCTTTTGAAAACTGTAGGTGCTGAACAGTTCAGGTGAACATAAAGTGTCATCACTGACAAATCTTAATAATTTATGACAGAACACCAGAACTCTTGTTGGGTATGATTTCTTTTTTTTTTAATTGACAACATTCTTAGACATATATTGTCACAATCAATACAATGGTCAGAATATCAACACAGTTTGTCATTGATACATATTTACATATCACTGAGTTTAAATAACAATCAGATTTATTAGGCAGCTTAGCAAAACTTCTTGGTGCGTAAAAATGCCGGAAAGATGCAAATGACAACATTATTCAAAATCAAAATCTTATTCTATAGAGGCAGAACCAAAATATTAGGATGTAGAATTAGTGTTTACCTCTTTGAACACTTTTAAGCAAAATAATAGGAAAACTTTTCTTCAGATATGTCTGATTCTAATTTTAAAACCACAGATAAAACTAGCAATTTTCCTCTTCCAGTATTTCCCGCGTCTTTATACACCATTGCGTTTCACCAAGCTACCTTCTATCGATTCGAATTAAATTATATGTTGCAAAAAAATTAACTAAGTCCACTGGATAGCATTTACAGTTGTAGGTGCCCTGGTTGGTTATCTACAAGCAAATACTTGTTTTCTTAACAGTCATGTTAAAAAAAAAGACATCACCATAACTTGGAGAACGATTTATGTGTAATTATAGTTATACATGTACATACAGTACATGTACTTTATCACTATACGTTATCAGACAAGATGGATCCATCCTTCAAGATCAATGTCACATGACAAGTTCAGAGCTTAAAGTGTACCAACCACCTGAAAAAAGAATTTGTATACCGTTAGGAAGTATAAAATTAACCTCAAAGAACTTTATCTGAAATTCTATAGGTCAACAGTTTAGGAGTATGAAGGAAATAAAGGATAACATGAAGGTGCTCGCGTGGAACCCAACCTCGGAGTTAGGTTCCGCGCGAGCCCTTATCTTGGTGAGCACGTACGAGTGTGTTGAGTAGTCTACTCACGAGTCACTTTTATTCTTATAGAGTATAATCAAACTTGTAATATCTCTTTATAGAAGTGATATTCGAAGCCCATATTTGGCATATAGTAGAATGACATGGAACCTCTAACATATAGAGTAAAATATTTTTTGGTGATTGGTACCCTTTAATCTAAATCATTTACCAGCAAAATAATTTATGCGTTTCACTAAAAATGTTTATTCTCAACCCATTGCCTGCGGGGACCATGTGGCCCCTGTATCAAACCTATGGGGATGAGAGAATTCAGTAGTCAACATGTTAATAGAGTCTAATGCTTGTCTCTCAGACAGTTATGTGCGTTCCCTTTTTGCTAGGATCCATGTAGACTTTTAAAGGAGGGAGGGGCTTGATCTTTCGCCCCGCCCACCCTCCCTTCCTCTGCCATAGACCACTGCTAGGCCGCCTTCCAAACCAACGATTCCTACCTGCCTTGCCTGAAACGTAAACAATAGGGAGAGAATGAGAGAGCAAATGGTGAGTGAAATAAATCTATAGAGACAATAAAAAAAAAGGCTGAGAAAAGTCAGTAGAAAGAATGACTTAAATGCTACAGGGAAGTGCATGTATATCTGAATGTCTAGATGTGAAGATGAAAAGAATAACTTTTAAAGTTCGATATGGAAGGCTTTCATTTATAAAATTGAGAAGCTACATTCTGAGTGCCAACTCTTTAAGGATTCATTTGTCACCAATAAACAAGATATCTATTGGTGACAAATGAATCCTTAATCTGATCTCGGCCACGACATAACCGGTCGCTGCGAAATTTTGCATGGACCTCGAGAATCGCGTAAAGAACACAAATCCATTGTTATTTTTATATAATTCTCTCTTTTTTTCATATGCAAATTATATGCATGAATATACATTTCGATGGATAATCGAGTGAAGAAAGGCCTTGGAGATAAAATTTTAATGCAAAAAGTTCTTTCTAAACCTTAAAAACATCATTACATCAGAAAATTTTTTGATAGTAATTTCCATTCTTATGTATTCTACTGTTTTACAAATTTCTTATGTATTTCTTTGTTTTTCAACTTTAACTTTTTTAGTCTTCTGTTTCAGAGTGTTATCTGAACCGACATTCAGTAAGAATAGATGATAATTACAGCTTAAAGAAGAAATTATAAGTAATAAAGGAGGAACATGAGGAAATGCAGTTTCCCATTTGTTTTGTACACAAAACTCTGAAATTCTCTGTTTTCGGGCTGACATGAGGTCATAAAAGGTCATGTAACTTGGTAACGGTATGACCGATTTTTGTAAACTTGGCATCAAAAGATGCGCAAGACTTGAAAGAAAAAAAGTCAGACAGTTGCATGCCATGAAATGCTTCAGTTCATGATGCGCGGTGCAATTTGTCTAGGGGGGAGAGGGCCTCCCAGGCACCCCCCCCCCAGTACAGTAAGGGTTAATGATTAGCATATCAAGGCTTCAGAAAACCACAAAACTTTTATAACCACCACAGCCTCACCTATATACATCCTATTATGTTGGTCTCCTGATGCCCTACCCACGGTAGCCATGCACCTCTCACTGACACTGATCTGTAGCTTGGAAGGCAGCTGTAGGATGACCTGACCACCGACCTTACGTAGGATCTGGGCAGACGTTCCCCCAGCCCTGACCCTGACGGCACCCTGACCGGGATAGATCTCTACACAGTGCACTAAGGATCCGATGGGGAGGGCTCCTAGGGGGTATGCATCACCCTCGTTGGCAACCACTGGTGGCAACAAACAATAATGGTGACAACAGTGAAATGATTCTGGGATATTAACCAACCCCTTAATTACATCTCTGAACAACTAACCCTATAACACTCCTATCCCCCCTCCTCCCCCAAGATCCTATGGGGATGGCTCCTAGGGGGTATGCACCACCCTCGTTTGCAACCACTGGTAGTAACATTAACAAGCAATAATGATGACAACAGTGAAATGATTCTGGGATAATTACCCCTTTTATCATCACCTCCAGACAACCTTCTTGATTAGCTGTCAAAATCTTACAGTAGTCAAATTCGTAATAGCTGTAATTGACCCAATGCTATACCAAACCCTAACCCTAACTCTTGACCAATTACTGACCTATGCGTTAACCCTATATTTTTCATGGAATATAGCCCATAAAAATTGTTGCCAGAGAAAATAATACATCATGTCTACACTAACAGGAGCACAAAGCAGATAATGATTAATATATTGTTCTTGTACAGCTCACATCACATTATGATTTAACATCCCTATGTGCTTCCAGAAGCCTTGAAAATTATTATCCTGACTTTTAAATTCAGAAAGACCCCATATCTTGTTCAACAAACAGGTACATCCTACTCAAAGACTCACCTGTCATTCTGCCTATGTGCCCTGATGTCCTAATGATATCCCCAGGTTCCATGTTAGCCGTGGCTATGATGTATCTCTTCCTGTTCCCTCCTGCTACAATGGCAATGTTTGCTGTCCTATTTGGGTCGTATCTAAGAAGTTTAAAAAAATACACAGAAGCATTGAGTGATTTAGCTCTGCAAAGCAAACAATGCTAACCTTCCAAAGTTAAAATGAGGAATTTCTCAAGGCTAAATTATTTTTCAATTTATTAATTAATTTATTTAAAATGGTTTGTTGATAAACAATCATTCGCAGCTTGTGGGCCGAATTGTAGATTTCTTTACAAAAGATAACACAACATTAAGCATATACAAAGAAACAAAATAATATGGAACTAAGACCCCGTTCTCACTCACTTTGAAAGTGGACTTTTGGAGCGGTCTATCTAAGACCCGTTCCTCAGGAACGGTTCTTAGGTGAGTGTGAACGGTCAAAGTGGTCCAGGAAGTGGTCTTCTGGACCGCTCCAGAAGACCACCTCGGGGAGGTGGTCTTGAGGAACGGGTCTTATTAAGAGCGGTATGGACCGCTCTAAACGTGCAATGTGAACGAAAGCGTACTTTGACCGGAAGTGAGCTTGTGTGTTCCGCGGGAAATCACGTGTGATTTTCCTTTTTATAATACATTGCTGCATGATAGAATGGCGAAAAAAAGAAACAAAAGAAAAGACAGAAAGAGGAAATGAAAAGATTATAAAAACGAAGGAAATCATGAAAAATGTAAATAAGGGGAAGAGGATAGAATGATAAAAAACAAAGAAAAACATAAGAAATGTAAAGAAAGAGAAGAGGATAGAATGATAAAAAACATAGAAAAACATAAAAAATGTAAAGCAAGAGAAGAGGATAGAATGATAAAAAACAAAGAAAAACATAAGAAATGTAAAGAAAGAGAAGAGGATAGAATGATATAAAACAAAGAAAAGGATAAGAAATGTAAATAAAAAGAAGAGGATAGATTGATAAAAACAAAGAAAAACATAAGAAATGTAGAGAAAGAGAAGAGGATAGAATGATAAAAAACAGAAAAACATTAAAAATGTAAAGAAAGAGAAGAGGATAGAATAAAAAACAAAGAAAACATAAGAAATTAAAGAAAGAGAAGAGGATAGAATGATAAAAAACAAAGAAAAACATAAGAAATTAAAAAAAGAGAAGAGGATAGAATGATAAAAAACAAAGAAAAACATAAGAAATGTAAAGAAAAAGAAGAGGATAAAATGATAAAAAACAAAGAAAAACATAAGAAATGTAAAGAAAGAGAAGAGGATAGATTGATAAAAAACAAAGAAAAACATAAGAAATGTAAAGAAAGAGAAGAGGATAGATTGATAAAAAAACAAAGAAAAAGCATGAGAAATGTAAAGAAAGAGAAGAGGATAGAATAAAAAAAACAAAAAACATAAGAAATGTAAATAAAGAGAAAACGATAGAATGATGAAAATAAAAGAAAACAAAGTTCATAGAATGATAAATAAAACAAACAAAATATAACAAATGTTAAGAAAGGAATGACGATAGAATGATGAAAACGAAGAAATATATTATGAAAGATAGAAAGAGAATATGATAGACAGAATGATAAAAAAACAAAGAAAAACACATGAAATGTAAAGAAAGAGTAGACGATAGAATGATGAAAACAAAAGAAAACAAGGAAAGATAGAAAGAGAAATGAAAGGATGATGAAAGATAAATAAAAGACAGAAAGAAGATAAAATGATGAAAAGAAAGAAAAGACAAAGAGGAAAATGATAGAAAAACATAAGAAATATAAAGAGAGAAAAAGACGATATAGAATGATGAAAACAAAGAAATACATTATGAAAGACAGAACGAGAATATGACAGAATGATTAAAAACAAAGAAAAATATAAGAAATGTAAAGAACGAAAAGACGATAGAGTGATGAAAAGAAAGTAAAACATAATGAAAGATGGAATGACAAACAAACATACGAAGAGAAAAACAAAAGTGGAAAAAAGAGGCCTTGGAAAGATGTAAAGATGAATGCATCAGGCAAGCAGTATACGGTTTTAATTCCGCGCGAAAAATTTGACCCCCTGACCTCAGCTGCCATAGCAACAAGACCACTTTGATTCGTGGAGCGGTTTGAGCCAGAAAAACTGCTCGGAATGTGAACGCTAACAAACCGTTCCTCAAGACCCGTTCCTCTGGAGCGGTCTAACTAAGACCACTTTCAAAAGTGAGTGAGAACGGGGTCTAAGATAATTAGGAGTATACTGTAGTGTACTTCCTATGACTTTTACACAGATAATTTAGGAAAACAGAGGAATCTAAGGTTTCGGGACATTAGTTTGAAGGCTGAAAAATAGGAATCATTGTCTCCAAATAAGAATAGTTGGCAGCTATGGGAAAACTCTGAAAAAGATCTTGGTGAAAAAAAAATAAAATGCTGAAAAAACACTGTAAAGAAATTGCACTTTCGCAGCACTAAAACCCCTAAATAACATTAGTCATCACAATCACTTAATCGGGGTTCTCGAGGTACATAACATCCTTGGTGCTAATACCAAGGATGAAAACTTCAGACATAAAGAACCAAGTGTAAATCCTCTAAACAAAGGTACTGACAAGGGTAAAAAAAATTATTTTGGTTCTCCTGAACCACCACCCCCCACCCCCCCCCCCCCCCGGGATTCTGCAAAGTCATATTTCTTTCAATTTGGACCATGTGTAAACAATACTCTGCTGAGAAGCCTGAACACAAAAGTATTTTTACACTGTACCTGATCTCTAGGACCTTCTCCTCCAAGGGAGGCCCTTCGACGGGTCCCACTCGTTTGAAGTCCACCATACGATATCTTCGCTTAGCACCGCCACCTCTCCTCCCAGATACTATCCTTCCTGTTCGCAGAGGATGAAAGAAAGAAAATTTATCAACTTCACATCAATGAAAGGAACTATTTAGTATTTCGGCATAGAGCATAAAGCCCACCGTACACTATACGATTGGTCTGTGATCCGATTTCTGAAGAAAATGTAATAGCATTTGATATAAACATTTAAACACATAAAATATTTTTGACTGAGGTTCTGAATAGTCATAAAGATAGTAAAATCGAAAATACACCCTATTGCAAGCTTTCTGGAAGGAGGAAAGGCCAAATCGGCTCCGAGTCGTAGTGACGTCAGAGCAATCCTACGATTTGAAGCTGATTTGGCCCTCATTCCGGCGAGAAGGATAACAGCATGCCAAATTCCATGGTTTAGTATTCATATTATTGTCCAGAACATGAATCAGGTAGATCTTGTTTGTTAAAATGCCCATATTTAACGCTATTGCGATTGATTTCCAAAATTGGATTGCAGTCGATTGTAAATTCTGCAGTGGGTGGGCTTTATGAAAGCTCTTGAAATGTGCGGAATCTATCATGAATCATGATCTGCTTTGAATAAAAAGAAAAAAAAAAAGGCTCAAGCAAAAAAAGAATCATTTTAAGTGTTAAAAAGAGAGATTTTTCTCCAATGTGTGTATGTTTTCTGATGTGCTTTGTAACTGCACTAGGGGAATAAAGGCCTACAAATCACCTACAAATTTTGATTTTGGGAGAAATATTTGTTAAGGAGTAGTTGTGGGGAAGGGTGCAATTGTCCAGAATTGTCTTGGGGGGGGGGGTGGGGATGGGGGAGGGGTAGTTTTCCTGATATGTTATTTTCCATTGTATCCTTACTTACCTGTGTGATCTCGGCTGGTAATTCTCTTCTTCCCAAGGGGTCTCAATGTGTACTCTGGAGTTGTCTTCCATGGTTTGAACTTTTCTAGAGACAGACTCGTGTGAAAATCTTTATAGGGTTCTCTTTCCACAAGATTCAATGTCTGTAATGTAGATGCTCTGAATATCAGAGAGG
This sequence comes from Heliocidaris tuberculata, assembly GCA_025618425.1. Lineage (NCBI taxonomy): Eukaryota > Metazoa > Echinodermata > Echinoidea > Camarodonta > Echinometridae > Heliocidaris > Heliocidaris tuberculata. The sequence continues at coordinate 29,425,921 of CM046850.1, forward strand.
AAAATGACGCCTTATGGCTCAAAGCGGTGTGTCTGTGACTGGACAGGAGGGATGAACATCGAGCAGGGAGAGCATTTTGAACAGCCACATTTTTGGACAGTGTGAGGGTACGGAAGACGTTACAAAGTTGTAAGATGGAATTCCTTGTGCTCATCATGCCTGGTGTTAAAAGTGTCTTCTTAAAGATGTAACCCTTTTTACAGTTACACAGCTGGACACTGTATTTGGAAAAAAGAAAGAAAAAAAGTTGTAAACTTCTAAATATACCCTTGTAGAATTAATATATTATCAGAGTCTATAAACATGTTTGGTTTCAGTTTCTGTCAGATCTGCCTCAACTCCCACATGGCTAAAAAGATTTACCATGGTCATGATCATGATCATGATGGTTTATTTCACAAAAGGTACTTTGGGATTCATTACATTTACAGAAGATCCCTACATAAAATGTTTCGAGGATTGAACTTTTTTCTCTTTTTTGATGCCCACAACAAGGCACAGTCAAAAATTTGTTCATTATCACTCATAGTATACATATACATGGGCGGCTATTAACTTAACCAACGTTTAACAGACACGAATGCTTATATATGGGACAGCACTTATAGTTCTTGATTAAATTTTACCCCCAAAATTGGACATTCATGCAATTATATTAAAACCTGAAAACCTTTCTAGTAATATTATCAAATTGGCAATATCAAAAAGCAACTTACAGGTAGCACTGACGACTTTAAACTCATAAAAACACCCCCTGCATATTACGAGTGACACATGTTAAAATGGTTGTGCTATTTTCAGATAGAGCAATCGTGTACGCGCGTGGTCGATTGCGCGGCCTAGGCAGCTAGCGGTGCTAAATTTAATGGTGCTAATTAGTTTAGGTCAACCATGCTACAATGCACAGGATTTTCAATTTTTTCCCCCCATTGGTTCAAATGAAATCATGCTACAGCTCAGTAAGAATATAGGAGGATCCGGGGGTGGGGAGGACGGCCGCCGCGATCCCGAAATCTTGAAAAAAAAAACACAACAACCAAAACAAAAACATGAAAAACAACTTGAAGGCCTTTTTTTAGGGGTAAAGGCAATCCCCTTTTCAGAGCATTAATTGGGAAGGCTCAAGTTATACCTCCTCCATGAGCATCATATTGAAGAAAAGAAAGAAAGAAAAAAACAAACAGGATATTTTCAATATTTTCAGTTTTCCCCGCCTCCCACCCTGCTAGCTGCTCTCCCATAGGGAGCATGGGCCGGGGGCGGGGGGGGGGGGGGCTGCATCCCCCCACTTTTTTTGGTAGACACGTGTTATAAAACCTCCGAAAAAAGGTTTGAAAATTGTCATAAATGAGTGAAATCATATCAGCCCCCCCTTCAAAAACGCTCCGTGGCCCCTTGGGCCTCCAGGCCAGATTTCTTTTCCAGAATCAGCTTCGTGATCGAGCCCTAGAAAGGCCCGTCGGGAATTGATGAGAAATGTGAAAATTATAGGCATATAATATCAATTAATAGCCGTATATGATAATGATTACGAGCAACAGAGCAATATGAATTCATCATAATAATTAGTACAGTATTACTTTGTATATATATATGAACGGTTCTAGCGCAGTATAGATTAGCATTCTAGCTATCAGCATCTTTCGTCTTCATAATTTCTTTACCATGCCAAATTTTATCGAAATTATGATAGTACCTAATCGTTTACTACATGTAATTACTGTACTTAATTTTTAAAAAAGTTTTTCCATTTATGTAAACATCGAAATTTTGTTTGATATATTTTTTACCAATTTGTATATATGTAAAACACTGAAAGACATCACGTGGAAAATAAAAGAAACCTTGAAATCTTGAAACCTTTAATAGAATATTTGATACGAATATTGTATTGGTTTCTCTGAGGCTATTGTGAGGAGGGAAGCAGGAAATTAAGCAATGGCAGGCCTATTATTTCATAGAATTTGTCTATTTTTAGTTCTACTTGCGAATTTGCATTTCCGCAGTTATCATTATCATAATCCTATCGATTAGAATAAATACTAGTTAGCAGGGGCGGATCCAGCATTTTGAAAAGCAGGGAGCACAATGCATAAAAAGTACAAATTTCCTGTTTAGTTTTGAACTTAAGGAATGCAAGTTGGGTTCCAAAAGTTTTATGTAAATCTCCCCCTGGGCGAGACATGAATTGCGAGAGAGCGAGGTGAGCAAACGCTCTCTCATATCAAAGAATGACGACAATTGCAACTAAAATTGGCCAGGACTATACAGTCTTAGAACAAAGAGAGCAGCAGCAGCATGGGCTTGTTTTCACTACGAATAATACAGTACAGTATGTCCCAGAAAAAATTACAATAAAACTTATAAAATTTTGGGTATATACTGGAGTTGAGGCGCCCCTGGACAGGTGCTGGGGCACTTTAGTTGGACCGCCCTAACTAGAACTTGGGGCACCCTAAACTCTTCTTACCCGTTCATACTGGTAGTTGGGTCGCTCCTGGACTGTTCCTGGGGCTGTCTAACGCCCAGGGGTATGATTAGTTGTTGATGAAGGAATACATTTGTGTCTTACAGGTTTTGTGTCATAACGTACGGTATGTGCAATGATAATATCTAGGTTGCATGTAAGATGCAATGCTTTCATTAAAAATGCGGAAATTTATGATGTTTAGTACATGAGGACTTCGTAAGATAGGTCACCAAGCTGCTAGTTTGTGTTGGATTGATTACAACTTCAAAAATTCATAACTTTCTCATTTCTTGTCGGATTCTGCTCAAACTTTCTTGATCTGCTTCTTTATTTTTCTCCTTTTAAATTAAACTTGATATTAGGGTAAACTTCGCCTTTAATCAGTTAGGAGGGTTACTGAGATCTAAACACATATGGCCCCTATTGGCAGCCCCATAAAGTGATCATAGACTTGAGAGCAGAAAAATTAAAGGAGAAAAATGTAAAAGAGCGAAGGAGAAAGAAAAATAAGGGAGAAAAAAAGAAAAAAAATCCGAAAAGAGAAACTAGAGAACAAAGAGAGAAAAACAGGAAGAAAATATAAGAAAAGTAGTAACGAAAGAGGAATAGAGAGAGAGAGAGAGAGAGAGAGAGAGAGGGAGAGAATGAGAGGGGAAGGTTTCGAAGAAAAGATTTTTTTATAGATGTTGCCCCAACCACCCTCTTCCTCCTCCGGCATGGGGACGACTATGCCTCATTTTGAGGGTTTTAAAAAATTACCACAGTAATAGGCATACACTCACAATTTCAGGCCTCCTCAGACCCATAGGCATACTCCAATCTCAAATTTGTGGTGAAAATGATTCAGTGGACGTCAGTAAACAGGGGCGGATCTAGCTTTTTCCAAGGGGAGGTTTGAGGGGCTGAGCTGGGTATTGCGAGGGAGCGTAGCGACCGAGCCCGAGCGAGCGAAGCGAGCGAGGGGGGAGGGTGTGGGAGGGGGGTATCCCCCCTCCCACAGTAGGGAGATTTTTCATTTTTAGGGTTGCCAGCTTGCGATTTTAAGCATACTTGCATACTCTATTTTTTCTCTTTTTTGCCCAAATAAATGTTTACTTGGCAGCCCAAGGGGGGGGGGGGGTTAAACCCCCTAACCCCCCCCCTTAGATCCGCCACTGGTAAACCCGGGTCCCCTAGAAGAGGGACAGAGTGATATGTAGTAGACGTAGGATGGTAATAAAAGTAGTGTGGCGGTAGTGGTAAAATGGTAGAAGTAGGAGAGTAGTAAAGGTGGGGGAGGAGTAGAGGTAGTATGGTATATAGTAGAGGTAGGACATGTAGGATGGTAGTAGAGGAACGATAGTAGTAGAATAAAGATGGTAGTATAGAAGTAGGGTTGTAGATGAATTTTTATGTTACATGTACTAGTAGATGTAGGATGGAAGCAGATGGAGGAATGGTATAAGAAGTGAGCCACGGGAGCGTAGCGATTGGATGGTAGTAGATCGTAGAAGTAGGATCGATGGTAGTAGAGGTAGGATCGATGGCAGTAGAGGTAGGATAATAGTACAGGGAGAATAGTACTACAGGTAGTGTGGTAGTAGAGCTAGAATGAAAATAGAGGCAAGATGATCAGATTCAGATCAGATTTCATTTATTGATCCACATTTAAAAATACAGAAAATTGGCCTCAACTTGCATTAATGGTAGTATAGAGGTAGGTTGGCAGTAGAGGTAGGATTGTAGTTGAAGTTTATAATCCGAGTAGATGTAGGATGTAAGCAGACTACGATGCTAAAAGAGGTAAGGAAGCAGTAGCGTTTGGTATACAGGGGCCGCGAGTCTTTTTCGAAAGTGGGGGGGGGGGGGGCTGATTTGATTTCACTCATTAATCATATTACAATTTTCGAACCTTTTTTCCCCCGAGGTTTTATGAAACGTGTATACAAAGTGTGTGGCCGGGGGGGGGGGGGGGGGGGAGAGGAACTGCAGCCTCCGGTTAAGCGGTATTGTGGAAGTAGAGGTAGGGTGGTAGTAGAGCTAAAAAAGATAGTAAAGGGAGAATGAAAGTAGAGGTATGATGGTAGTAGAGGGAGAATGCGAGTAGAGGTAGAATGGGAGGAGATGTAGGAGAGGTAGGATTATAGCAGATGTAGGACTGTATAGAGCCCGGATGGGAGTAGATGTACAAGAGTAGAAGAGTTAGAATGACAGTAGAGGTAGGATGGTAGTAGAGGTAGGATGGTAGTAGAGGTAGGATGGTAGGAGAGGTAGGATGGGAGGAGAGGTAGGATGGAGGAGAGGTAGGATGGTAGGAGAGGTAGGATGGTAGGAGAGGTAGGATGGTAGGAGAGGTAGGATGGTAGGAGAGGTAGGATGGAAGGAGAGGTAGGATGGAAGGAGAGGTAGGATGGAAGGAGAGGTAGGATGGAAGGAGAGGTAGGATGAGAGGAGAGGTAGGATGGTAGGAGAGGTAGGATGGTAGGAGAGGTAGGATGGTAGGAGAGGTAGGATGGTAGGAGAGGTAGGATGGTAGGAGAGGTAAGATGGAAGGAGAGGTAGGATGGTAGGAGAGGTAGGAGAGGTAGGAGAGGTAGGATAGGTAGGATGGTAGGAGAGGTAGATAGGTAGGATGGAAGGAGAGGTAGGATGGTAGGAGAGCTAGGATGGTAGGAGAGGTAGGATGGTAGGAGAGGTAGGATGGTAGGAGAGGTAGGATGGTAGGAGAGGTAGGATGGAAGGAGAGCTAGGATGGAAGGAGAGCTAGGATGGTAGTAGAGGTAGGATGGTAGTAGAGGTAGGATGGTAGGAGAGGTATGATGATAATAGAGGCGGGATGGTAGTAGATGTAGTATGGTAGTATATCCATGAGTAGATGTAGTATGGTAGTATATCCATGAGTAGATGTAGGATAGTAGTGGAGGTAGGATGGTAGTGGAGGTAAGATGGTAGTGGAGGTAGGACGGTAGTAGAGGTAGGACGGTAGTAGAGGTAGGATGGTAGTGGAGGTAGGACGGAAGTAGAGGTAGGACGGTAGGAGAGGTAGGCTGGTAGTAGAGGTTAGATGGTAGTAGAGGTAGGATGAGAGTATAGAGGTAGGATGAGAGGAGAACTAGGATAGGAGAGCGAGGATGATAGTAGATGTAGGATGGTAGTAGAGGTAGGATGGTAGGAGAGGAAGGATTATAGCAGATGTAGGACTGTATAGAGCCCGGATGGGAGTAGATGTACAAGAGTAGAAGAGTTAGAATGAAAGTAGAGGTAGGATGGTGGTAGAGGTAGGATGGTGGTAGAGGTAGGATGGTGGTAGAGGTAGGATGGTGGTAGAGGTAGGATGGTGGTAGAGGTAGGATGGTGGTAGAGGTAGGATGGTGGTAGAGGTAGGATGGTGGTAGAGGTAGGATGGTGGTAGAGGTAGGAAGGTAGGATGGTGGGAGAGGTAGGATGGTGGGAGAGGTAGGATGGTGGTAGAGGTAGGATGGTGGTAGAGGTAGGATGGTAGGAGAGGTAGGATGGTAGTAGAGGTAGGATGGTAGTAGAGGTAGGATGGTAGTAGAGGTAGGATGGTGGTAGAGGTAGGATGGTGGTAGAGGTAGGATGGTGGTAGAGGTAGGATGGTGGTAGAGGTAGGATGGTGGTAGAGGTAGGATGGTGGTAGAGGTAGGATGGTGGTAGAGGTAGGATGGTAGTAGAGGTAGGATGGTAGTAGAGGTAGGATGGTAGTAGAGGTAGGACATGTGAAATAGTAGTAGAGGTAAAATGTTTTTAGATTTAGATTAGTATTAGATGTAGAAATGATAGCAAAGGTGGAAAGGTAACAGATGTCGTCTTGTAGGAGAGGTTGGATAATGGTAGAGATGGAATGATTGGAAAGGTAGGATGGTAGAAGAGGGTATTAAATAGTAGAGGTAGAATGGAAAAAAAGTAAAATGGTTGGTAAATTAAAGTAGAATAGTGGTAGAAGTAGAATGGTAGTCATGGTAGTAGAAGTATATTAGTAGTAAAAGTAGAATGGTATTAGAAACAGAAGAGAAGTAGATTGGTTGGAGAAGTAAAGTGGTAGAAGATGGAGGAGATATAAAAAAAGGGAGAGAAAGAGAGAGCGATGCAATCATACACTCCGAATGAATACCAGAATACACACAAAAAAATTCATTTCTTTATTAAGAGTAATAAAGTACAAGTTGCTCTGAGGGGATCTCTCTTGAATTACAATACTGACACTGCATTTGAAACACAAAATTATACAATTTATCAAAATTTCAGACTTTATGGTATACAGTATAACAAGTCATCGCGTAATAAGTATCATGCATTTCTTCTGTTAAACAGGTAATTTTTTTTATTGTATCTTATAAAAAATTGTGCTTTTAAATCATTGTAAAGCTATGAATCACGTATATAACATCAGGTGCATTATATATGCACTACAATATTACAATTGTAGAATAAAATTATTCAAGATTGCACACTAAGATATGAAGAATGGTACCAGACACCTACATTAGAGCAGATGTCAAAAGGATACGGGTTGTTTTTTTGGTTTTTTTTTTCAATCAAAACACCAGTTAAATTAGTGCCTTGAGCACAGAACTTAATGTACAGGTGGCAAGCGTAGTAGAAATGAATAAAAAAATGCACTATCATACCACAGTTAGTGTACCGAATAACTGATGGAAAAAAATGATGTACTATATAATTTTCTATGGTTGACTGGTGGACAAAACTATATTCTAATGCGCCGTAGTTCAATTATCAATTTATTGAATTGTCAGGATGTTCTAATAAAGATTAATTTAATGAAAAGAGAGGAGGGTGCATTTTTTGGAGGGAGAAGGATCTTATTTTTTTATATATTATATTTTGATTACATAAAGTAGTAGAAGGGAGTTTGGGTGGGTATTTTGTTCTCGGGTATATCTTGCCCCTCCCCATACAGCTAAGCCAATGAACTCCTCCCATTTAGCATATCGTCGATAATGGGAGGAGCTGCACTGCTTATTTTGGCTCCTCCTTTTGTCTTTTACATATAATGTATATACATTGGTATACAGGGGAGGGGAGATCAGCTTCGCAGCATGTTGTCGGGGAGTAATATGGCCCATATCGTCATTCATCTCGTGCTGACCAGGGTGAGGGTATCCCCATTCCTTTGTTCCCAATCCCCTTATACTGAGCTTAAACGAGAGGGGCACTTTTATCTCTTTCGAGACCCTCCCCACTCCCTTCTGTAGGGTCCTGAGAATTTTGTTAATTATTTTACTCTTCTCCCTCCTACAGGATCCTACTCCCTATGAATGCCAGAAAAACATGCAAATGCAAATTGGACACTTGCAGCTTTCTGGAAATAGCCAATACTTCAGCCTTGTGGGCTGAAGAAATTTGTTGCGTTCCAAGACGGAATGTTAATGACACTAAACTTGCCACCTGCAGTAAAACAAACAAAACAAAACAAAACAAAACAAAAAAAAAAAAAAAAAAAAAAAGAAAAGCGCAGGAATTTCAATGCTAAACTATCCACTGTATAAGTACTACTAGTATATGGATATCTCTATCCTACAACTGCAAAACACTACCGTACTTTACTGAACATGTGCAGAGAATCAGGCTTCGTTGCCCCACTGCACGAAGCTTGTGTAATCAACTATACAGACATGATAGATGTACCTCGTGTACTGATATCTTACTTGTCAAGTAAACAAGACATAAACAAAATTATGAATAGTGACAATAGTCGTTATGTACATCTCTGGGTATATTACCCTATCCTGCATAATATATGCTACAGTCTTTCAAAATAACCATCTTATAAACGGTAGAGGTAGAAAAATGTCTACGACGATTACAACCTAACTCTTTTACCTTGTATACAGTGGACGGCACTATACCAGACATTCATTCTTTTAACCAGGATTTCTAAACAGCTTTTGAACATTATATGATCATGTGTAAAACAGACCATTTGATCACGGCGCACTTCGAGCATTGGCGGAGAGGGGCGTCGATCAGTCTTAATGATTTATCTTTTGTTTTGCGGGGGGGGGGGGGGGGTCATACGTTAATCGTGTAATATTTTGAGGGAAGGGATAGCTGCCCCTCCCCCACGCCCCACCCAGAACTTTTGGTTGAGTGAAATATTTCCATATTAATTGGATGATTATAGCATAAATGCAATTCAAACACAGCATGCATAATGAGTCTTGCCTGGTTGTACCATAAGCAGTGAGAGAAGCAGACTGATACTGCTTTAAAAATATCCTCACTGTAAAATAAAACTGCATGTAATTATTACTATGGTTAAAAGAATGAAAGCCGTTTTAGGGTATAGATACACTTGTGACAGTTCCTAACTCACCAGTGGTACAAACTTATGTGCACCCATGTATATGGTATATACACAAGCAAAATAAGAAAGCAAGCTGAGTCGCTTGGCTTCAAGACTACTACAGCGTCCTTACTCAACGTAGTGAGAGCTCCCGGATCTTGAGAATAGGGATACCTATAAAGCGGGAGCTTTACCACCAAATAATACACTTATGATCTGGGAATATCTGCTAACAATGGCCATGATACAAATGTATCATTACACTTATCTACACCTTATGACACATTTACTTTGCAATCATCCCTTTTTTACATCATAAACAAATTGTGTATAAATTAAATTCATATATTTGATACAGAACTTAACGTTTGCAAAAATACGAAGGTGACATCAGCATCAAAAGTATGTGAATTGTAATGCAGCCATTAATGTAGGCATCTTGAAACAAAATATTGATAAAGAAAACTATTTGATCATGAAGAAGAAAACATACAGCAAAATATGATCATAATTATAACAGTATAACAATATAACATAGTATAGCAATATAACATATTACACAATCTTCACGTATGATATCAATATCAAATTCAAATCCTTTTTTTTTAGTATTATGTTTAATGCAGTCAAGTTGAATATTTCCCACTTGCAATTTTTAACTTCTTGTTGCAGTAGCCATGGTAGTTATTTTTGTAGTCCTTATCATGATTTTTAAACAGTTAGAAGACATTGCAGCATGACATATTAATGCACAATGTAATTTGTTCGACTTTTAAAAAGATATGGAACAACTTCATTAACGTCTCCACGTCTGGAAATGAAAACAAAGCTGCTGATACAAAAGGGTGTATTGCCCCCACGTCTGAGTTCATACATCCTGTTGCATATTATTCAATAATTAAATTTACATAATATGCACGTCTGCAATATGCAAACTTATTACTGAAACAAATATCAAGCCAATATTAAATTAATTTTTGTGAGCATTACTAACAAATGGCATTTTGTCATGTACAATTCTTCCTTTATATGGCAAGTCATTAATGACAGGAAAAATTCCATCTTAGGCCCAGAGATGGAATTAAATCTTGGACTAACCTTCATAAAGTTGTTTCATTTTATGCAATTTTTCTCTCCGCTTCAGTATTGCAAGTGGGCTACATATCAATAATAATGTGATCAGTAAATGATCAATTTGGGTGAAAATGTAATGATATTGAATATTTAGATGAGCTGAAATCGAAAAGTACAACAGCCCTTGCAAAATCACTGATTTGAAAAAAAAAATACAGATAAAAAAAATAAGTAGATCACATATGTAATACAATTTCATGTTTGGATTAAAGTAGATTACATAACATCAACAAATGATCAGTGAAATTGTACAAAGATTTCAGATATGATTATCAAAGAATGCTACTCATAGCATTTCTATTCTTAAACATGTTAAAGATACGACTTGTTGGAATCAATAGGCCATTGTCGTAATCTATTCAAATTTATACACGTTTGGCTAGTGACAAACTATTACATTCACCTGTAAACACCTATTCTTTTTCAATAGTCAGAATGTGAATTGCATGTATTAGGCGTTGTTAGGTTGGACAAACATTTTGGCTTGCTCAACCTAGCAACACTTAATGTATGCAATCTGCATTCTGACTAATGAAATACAATGACTTGTAACAGGTGGATGTAATATAATTCGTTACTAGGAGTTTGACAAAGAGGTGAGCGTTAAATTTGAATCCATTACGAAAATGGCCTATTGTCCTTAACAGGGGCAGCGTCAGCGAATTCCTAAAATCAACTGATATGAAAAAAGTGTTAAAAAAAAAAATAAAATCTCGGACAAGAAAAAAAAAATTGCATTTCTCTAAAATATGTAATTGCTGACGGGGAAAAAATATAAATATATATATTCCTCTTTATTTCTTCTTATGTATTTATTCAATAATTTTTTTTGAGGCATGTCTGGCACATAACTGGGCAATCGTTTTTCACCCCCCCCCCCCTCTCGTTACGCCGCCTCTCGTCCTAAAATAGTATAACAAGATGGATCGTATTCAAATCATAATGCTTGGATGTAGACGAAAAGGGATCTTTCATTTAATTTCCATTTCTTCAATAAGTAGGAAAAAGTGGTTGCCCTGTATTTTATGATATTGCGTCGAATTTGTAGCACTAAAACCATTAACAAACGATTGAAAACAAAAACAAAATACGGATAAACTAGATGGACTAACAGTAATAATACTGATTCTTACACGCTAAGTATATTTGGGTTGACACTAAGAGTGATAAAAGGGTAGAAACTTAGGTATCAAGACTCATCTGAATTTTGAATGACAATAAAAAGTCTCTATGGAAGGCATTTGAATATAAAGCAAGGTATCGGTAAAGAAAAGGGGGAAAAATGGATTTGTTTATCATTAGAAAGAAATTCATAATTTGTAACACTTTGACATATATTTCGAGATAAATATGAAGTATGATAAAGCATTTTCCTACCATTAATGTCTACAAGGATAAAATGGACTAGTAATACTAATAAAAGGTGTCCTACCAAGTCTGTAGTAAAGGCTAGAAACCAGAAAGATGGAAACTTGGGTCTATACATATCGAAAGTATGGATTAAAAAAAAAAAAACAATATCTACGGAAGGTATTACAAGGGAGCAGCAAAGATTTTATCAGTCTTATCGACAGGAAGGGGGTCAACAACATAGGTCAACAACCAAGAATTTTATATACACCACTCAAAGATGCAAAATTATTTGATAGTTCATTTATAGTTGTGGTCACATATTCTTGAAAACAAGTAAATTGAATGATAGTCATTATCATCATTACACTGACTTTTTATATTTAATATTCAACGATATAAATTTATATGGTTGGCAAGGAGCAGGTGTTCAGAAAATCTTGGAATAAAACAGATAAGCAGTCAAAGACAGGAGTTGATATTATTTATAATTATATGATAAAAACCGACTACAACAAAACAAAATAAAAGTAAATTTCATTACTCGGTGATAGAAGGGGATAGAAAATCATCCAAAGTTGCTAAAGAATGGAAATTCATAGCGACAGAAAGTGGAAGATAATCTTGCAATGAATCTGGTGTACAACATGAAGAGTACAATTAAATTTCATAATTCACAGGTATAGAAGGGAATTGAAAGTCTTACAATGAATCAGTTATTCAAGGATGCAAGTCGATTTGGTAATGATTTGGTAATGATATGGTAAAGTGACAAGGTGGGGGAGGGGAGGGGGCTAAAATCTTACAGTAAATCCAACATACATAATATCACAAGCAGGGGTGGAAATATTTTGCAAATTGATTCGGTAATCATCGTAATATTAGTGGGTAAGAATCTTGCAATGAATCTGACAAAAAGTATTCCAAGATATATACAAGAAGATTATATATTTGATTCATATACAGATAAAGAAAAGAAAATAGAGATAATATGGGCTCAGAAAATCTTACGAAAAATATTAGATTCAATGATTCACATATCAGGGCGACTGAAAATATGGCAATGAATCTATGTACAGTATTCAAAGTTGAAGCAAAAAAAAAAAAAAAAAAAATTATTCAGAGTGATACACGGGGGGGCGATACGAAATTCTTGCAATGAATTGAATACACCGTATTCAAATTGCAAGCCAAATGCAGATAGAATGGGGATAAGAAAATATTGCCCCCCAAAATGAGGTTTGAAAATATTGTAATAAAATCAGATTAACAGTATTAAAAGATTCAAGAATACAGATTTGATTCATAGTGATAAAGAAAGAGAGCGGAAAGGATATGTTCCAACGATTTTGATATGCAGTATTCAAAGTTGTAAACACATAAAGAAACAAAGACAGAAGCAAAGATACGACTTTGCAAGTATATTTTTTAAAAATCGTCTACAGCATCAGAGGTAGAAAACAGGGACAGGAAACCTTTCATTACTTTTGATGTATATTAACAGATGGAAGTATATTTGACAGTTCACAAGTAGAAGGGGTTGGTCAAAAATCTTGCAAACAGATGGAAGTATACACAGCCCAGAAAAATTAAACCGTGATCTAGAAAGGGTGTGTTAAAACATCTTGTCATGGAAAACAAAATCAATTAGTAAATGATATCTCTGTGTCATAGTATCCAGGTTAATCTATGTGGAGGTTTTTTCCAGAGGAAAAAAACAACAACACACAAACACACATACAAAAAGAATCACCCAATACAATACATTACATCTCTGGTGTCATGGAATTCAGGGAATTCTACGTCAATGCCCCTTCCTCCAAAAATGTCATTACCTATAACCGCCCCCACCCCCTGTGCGAAAAAAACCCAACTGGGCATATCGTTCATAGGTATATATATGTGGTGACATGGAATCGAGGGAAGAGCCATGACACATGAAAAACAAAAATTTTTGTTTTTCATGTGTCATGGCTCTTGTATCATAGAATCCGGATAAATCTATGTTTTGATAAATCTATGTTGAGCTCTACAAAAAACAAACAAAAAAAAACAAAACAAAACAATACAAAAAAAAAAAAAACAAAAAAAAAAAAACACCCTAACAAAACAAAAATTCAATCAAAGCATAAAAAATAGGCAGTTTAAGGGCGAGTGCCCCGTAGGCTCAGCATTCACAGGTCACCATCTCCCAGTCAGGCATTACCTACTCTAAACACTATAACATAGTAAAGTTAATACAAGATATCTTTGTTGACATGGATTCCAAGTAAAACCTATGCAAAGCCTAATTTCACAAAAAAAAAAAAAATAAATAAAAAAAATAAAAAAATAAAAAATAAATAAATCGCAATGACGTATAAAAAAGGAAAAACAAGACAAAACACTACATGATCTAAACCGCTAAACCGTACCCTACCCAAAAAGAAAAGAAAAAGCTAACGAACCCCCCAGAAAAAAAGCCTCCAAAACATGACGCATCAAAATAAAATATTAAAAATAAATGATATCTCTTGTGTCACTGAATCTTGAGGAACTATAATTATGTTAAACCTTCTTTAAAAAAAAGACACAATGAAATACATTAAAAAAGATCTATCCAGAGAAAGCTATCATCATAAGCCACCCCCAAAATACCGTTCATCCGTTCATCTACATTGAGAGATAATTATGTACTATCTGTAAACATGGAATCTAGGGAAACCTACGCTAGCCATATTGCACCCCCCCAAAAAAGAGAGAGAGAGAGAAAGAGAGAGGGAGGGAGAGAGAGAGAGAGAGAGAGAGAGAGGGAGAGAGAGAGAGAGAGAGAGAGAGAGAGAGAGAGAAGAAGAAAAAGATAAAGGAAAGAAAAGCACCTGACTGGGCGTGCCGTTCACCCACAGTTTAAGGGCAGTGCCCCGTAGGCTCATCATTCACAGGTCACCATCTCCCAGCCAGGCATTACCTACTCTAAACATTATAACATTATAAAATAAGTACAAGATATCTTTGTTGACATGGAACCCAAGCGAACCTTGCGTTAAACCGTACCCCACCAAAAAAAAAAAAAAAAAAAAAAAAGAAAAAGAAAAAGCTAACGAAAAAAAAAGCACGAAAAAACAAACACGACACATGAAAAAAGAAAATTAAAAAAAAGAAAAAAAAATACATATCTCTTGTGTCATTGAATCTCGAGAAACTATTATGTTAAGCCTTGATAAAAAAAAAAAAAAAAAAAACCACATCATGAAATACATTAAACTGTTAAAAAAATCCGTATACATGATATATACATATATATCAACATGGAATCCGCAGAAAGCTATAATAAGCCTCCCCCCAAAAATACCGTTCAACCGTTATCCACGTTAAAAAAAAGGGAAAATTATGTCTCATCTGTAAACATGGAATGTAGGGAAACCTACGCTAACCCTATTGCACCCCCCAAGAAAAAATAAAAGGGGGGGGGGGAGGAAAAAAAGAAAAGCGCCTGACTTGGCGTGCCGTTCGCCCACAGTTTAAGGGCGAGTGCCCCGTAGGCTCATCATTCACAGGTCACCATCCCCCAGCCAGGCATTAACTACTCTAAACATTATAACATTGAAAAGTAAACTTTCGCTAAACCGTACCACATCAAAAAGTATAGAAAAAGAAAAAGAAAAAGCTAACGACTCCCCCGAAAAAAGCCCCCAAAACATGACGCATCAAAATAAAATATAAAAAATAAATGATATCTCTTGTTACTATCTGTAAACATGGAATTTAGAGAAACCTACGCTAGCTCTATTGCACCCACCCCCCCCCCCAAAAAAAAGGAAAAAAAAAAAAGAAGAAAAAAGGAAAGAAAAGCACCTGGCCGGGCGTGCCGTTCACCCACAGTTAAGGGCAGTGCCCCGTAGGCTCATCATTCACAGGTCACCATCTCCCAGCCAGGCATTAACTACTCTAAACATTATAACATTGAAAAGTTAACTTTCGCTAAACCGTACCACATCAAAAAGTATAGAAAAAGAAAAAGAAAAAGCTAACGACTCCCCCGAAAAAAGCCCCCAAAACATGACGCATCAAAATAAAATATAAAAAATAAATGATATCTCTTGTTACTATCTGTAAACATGGAATTTAGAGAAACCTACGCTAGCTCTATTGCACCCACCCCCCCCCCCCAAAAAAAAGGAAAAAAAAAAAGAAAAAAAAGGAAAGAAAAGCACCTGGCCGGGCGTGCCGTTCACCCACAGTTAAGGGCAGTGCCCCGTAGGCTCATCATTCACAGGTCACCATCTCCCAGCCAGGCATTACCTACTCTAAACATAAGATTATAAAATCAATACAAGATGTCTTTGTTGCCATTGATTCCAAGTAAAACCTATGGAAAGCCTAATTTCACAACAAAAAAATAAATAAAATAAAAAAAGAATAAATAAATAAATCGCAATGACGTATAAAATAAGGAAAAACAAGACAAAAATCTACATGATCTATTGTGTCATTGAATCCCGGGGCAAGCTATAAAAAAAGCCCCTTACTAAGCATACGGTTCATCCACACTTAACATATATACATATCAATAATGTTATGGGATCCAGAAAAACCTATGCTAAGTCCTACAAAAAAAAAAAAAAAAAGATAATCTCCCAGCCAGGCATTACGTACTCTAATAACATTATACAATCAATACAAGATATCTTTGTTGACATGGAACCCAAGCGAACCTTGCGTTAAACCGTAATAAATAATAAATAAAATACATATCTATTGTGTCATTGAATCTCAAGAAATTATATGTTAAGCCTTAATGAAAAAAAAACCAAAAAAAAACCCACCATGAAATACATTAAAAATATCCGTATACATGATATATATATATATCAACATGGAATCCATGGAAAGCTATAAGCCTCCCTCCCCCAGTACCGTTCAACCGTTCATCCACGTTAAAAAAAGAAATAATTATGTCTCATCTGTAAACATGGAATGTGGGGGAAACCTACGCTGACCCTATTGCACCCCCCCAAGAAAAAAAAAAGGAAAAAAAATCAAAAAATAAAAGAAAAGAAAAGAAAAGAAAAGCACCTGACCGGGCGTGCCGTTCACCCACAGTTTAAGGGCAGTACCCCGTAGGCTCATCATTCACAGGTCACCATCTCCCAGCCAGGCATTACCTACTCTTAACATTTTAACATTATAACATCAATACAAGATATCTTTGTTGCCATGGATCCCAAGTGAAACCTATGCAAAGCCTAATTTCGCCCCCCTCAAAAAAAAAAATCAAAATTTAATCGCAATGACGTATATAAAAAATGAAAATCAAGACAAAACACTACATGATCTTATGTGTCATTGAATTCTGTTTCCATCTATACAAAAAACACCTTTAAAGCATACGGTTCAACGGGGAAAAAAAAGACACACAAAAAAAAGCATGACGCATTAAAAAAAAAAACAAAAAAAAAAACATGTCTCTTGTGTAATTGAATATCGAGGAACTGTATTTTAAGCCTTATCAAAAAAGAAAGAAAGAAAAAAAAAAGACAACATGAAATACATTACAAAGAGATCAATACAATATATCTATATTGTCATGGAATCCAGGGAAAACTTTGATATGCCACCCCCCCCCCAAAAAAAATACCGTTCAACTGTTCATCCGCTCTTCCACATAAAAAAGAGATAATTATGTACTATCGGTAAAACATGGAATCTAGGGAAAAACCTACATTAGCCCTATTGCCCATCCCCCCCCAAAAAAAAAAAAAGAAAAAGGAAAGAAAAGCACCTGACTGGGCGTGCCGTTCACCCACAGTTTAAGGGCAGTACCCCGTAGGCTCATCATTCACAGGTCACCATCTCCCAGCCAGGCATTACCTACTCTAAACATTTTAACATTATAACATCAATATAAGATATCTTTGTTGCCATGGATCCCAAGTGAAAACTATGCAAAGCCTAATTTCACCAAAAACAATAAAAAATAAAAAATAAAAAATATCGCAATGATATAAAAAAAAAAAAAAGGGAAACAAAACAAAACACTAGATGATCTCTTGCGTCATTGAATCCCGGTGCAATCTACAAAAAAACCCCACCTTACTAAGCATACGGTTTATCCCACTTAAAATAAATATCACAGTCATGGGATCCAGAAAAACCTATGCTAAGTCCTACCACAAAAGATATAAATAAAGAATGAAAGAAAAGCGCCTGACCAGGCGTGCCGTTCACCCACAGTTTAAGGGCGAGTGCCCCGTAGGCTCATAATTCACAGGTCACCATCTCCCAGTCAGGCATTACCTGCTCTAAACATTATAACATTATCAATACAAGATGTCTTTGTTGACATGGAACCCAAGTGAAACTTGAGCTAAACCGTACCCCACCCAAAAATAAAAGAAAAAGAAAAAGCTAACGAAAAAAAGGAGCAAAAGACAGCAACCCCCCCAAACAAAAAAACAAAACAAAAAACCAATCTCTCGTGTCTAGAGGAACTATATGTTAAGACTTATTTATAAAAAAAAGACATCATGAAATACATTAATCAAAAGATCTATTATACATGATATCTATTGTCATGGAATCCAGAGAAAGCTATAAGCCACTCCCCAAAATATACCGTTCATCCATTCATCCACATTAAAAAAGAAATAATTATGTATTATCTGTAAACATGGAATTTAGAGAAACCTACGCTAGCCCTATCGCACCCCCAAAAAAATAAAAGAAAAAAAAAAGAAAAAGAAAAAGGAAAGAAAAGCACCTGGCCGGGCGTGCCGTTCACCCACAGTTTAAGGGCAGTGCCCCGTAGGCTCATCATTCACAGGTCACCATCTTTCAGCCAGGCATTACCTACTCTAAACATTATAACATTATAAAAAACAATACAAGATATCTTTGTTGCCATGGATCCCAGTGACATCTATGCAAAGCCTAATTTCATCCTCCCCCCCCAAAAAAAAAAAAAAAATAAAAAATCAAAATTAATCGCAATGACCAATAAAAAAAAAGAAGGAAAATCAAGACAAAACACTACATGATCTTTTGTGTCATTGAATTCCGTTGCAACCTACACAAAAAAGCACCTTACTAAGCATACGGTTCATCCACACTTAAAATAAATATACATATCACTAATGTCATGGGATCCAGGAGTGTAAAATCTGACAGACACAAGAAACCACTATCATTACTAACCAGTACCCCACCAAAAAACAAAAGAAAAAGAAAAAGAAAAAGCAAAATTAAAAAAAAACAACAAAAAACAAAAAACAACAAAAAACGAACAAAACAAAAACAAAAACAAAAATAAAAACAAACAATGCATGACGCATAAAAAAACCCATCAAATTGCTAATCTCTTGTGTCATTGATCTCGAGAAACTATATGTTAAGCCTCATTTAAAAAAAGACATCATGAAATACATTAAAGGTAACAGACAGTTTTGGGAAGCCCTCAAAAACTTTTCGTGAGATTTTTAAAAATTTTATTTAATAAACAGCAGGGTACTAACATAACTAAGATGCTGTGAAGTTTTTTCCTCCTCAAGTGAAATATTTATCGAATGAGAGGTGAAAAGTAATAAAAATCCCTGGCCCCCAAAAGAGGGGATGTAAATTCAAACAACGGCCACACACACTACTTACATGAGGATTGCTGTGTGTGTAGAATACGCTACACATAGCACCTGACTGGGTGTGCCGTTCACCCACAGTTTAAGGGCAGTGCCCTGTAGGCTCATCATTCACAGGTCACCATCTCCCAGTCAGGTATTACCTACACTAAACATTATAACATTATAAAATCAATAATGACAAGATCTTTGTTGCCATGGATCCCAAGTGAAACCTAAACAAAGCCTAATTTCAACCCCCCCCAAAAAAAATCAAAATTAATCGCAATGACGTATAAAAAAGAGGAAAATCAAGACAAAACACTAGATGACTTTTTGCGTCATTGAATTCCGTTGCAACCTACACAAAAAAGCACCTTACTAAGCATACGGTTCATCTACACTTAAAATGAATACATATCACTAATGTCATGGGATCCAGTAATATACTAAGTCCTACAAAAAAAAAAAAATAAAAAAAATAAATGAATGAAAGAAAGTGCCTGACTAGGCATGTCGTTCACCCACAGTTTAAGGGCTAGTGCCCTGTAGGCTCATCATTCACAGGTCGCCATCTCCCAGCCAGGCATTATACTCTAAACATTGTAACATACAATCAATACAAGATATCTTTGTTGACATGGAACCCAAGCGAAACTTGCGTTAAACCGTACCCCACCCATACCCAAAAGGAAAAGAAAAAGAAAAAGGAAAAGCTAACGAACCCCCCCCCCCCTCAAAAAAAAAAAAAAAAAAAAAAAAAAAAACCAACAAAACCAACAAAACAAAACAAAACAAACAAACAAAAAAAACCCCCAACAAACAAACATGTTGTATATGGATGTCTCTAAGACCCTCTGGTGTAAGCTACTGCTCAGTAAAAAAGAATATTAAAACATAGAATATATGGGTTAAAACCCATTCGAAATGTTTGTAACCTTTCATAAGTTACCATCTCATTAAGTTGTAGAGAATTATTGTGTATTGCAATCATCCCTTTGGTGTATATAATATTTGGGGGCGCTATGTGTTTATAAAGCTTGCTACAAGAGATCATTTTGGCATGAGACTACACAGGTGTTGGTGAGCAGGTGAGTAGGAACATTTTGGTCACTAAGTAGACATTGAAGTACCTGCATTTACCACCCTTGATTGTATGCGCGTCCCACGGTGAGTCCTGACCTGTGAAATAAAAGAAAACAAAAAAATGAATGTTCGAGAGGGCATATACCCAAATGGAAAATAAAAAGAATTAAAATATTAGCGATAGCCAACAAATAAACAATAATAACAGTATTAAGAAAAAAAAAATCAGATACTAATAAAGTTGATCTCAGAGCACTTTTTAAAGTCATTTCGCAAAACGATGGACGGTCTCCATTACTGAGGGGCATGTCATTAAGGTGGATTTTATCCACAGCTATATATATATACCGGGTGTCCCCAAAAGAGCGGAACGGCAGATTTTCAGTACTTTGCCTTCGAAAAGTATATATATATTTTTACATCATTGGGTAAAGCATCTTCTACCGAAGAGAACGATATCAAGATCATTGAATTTGGTAAAGTAATTTTCATTTTCAGTCATTTTCAAATTTCGCATGTTTTTTTGCGACCGATGAGAGTAGAAATGTGTCGGGAATGGCCTTTTATATGGCATGTACAATAATTTCCACTTTTCCCGAGCTTTTCCCGAGCTTTTCCCGAGCTTTTCCCGAGCTACAGCTCACTAAAACCCATTCCCGATACGATCTTACACTCCTCGGTCGCAAAAACTCAAGCGAAATTTGAAAATGACTGTGTTTTAAGAAACGGGCATAGAATCAAAATTACTTAACCAAATTCAATGATCTTGGTATCATTTTCTTTGATAGAAGATGCTTTACCCAATTATGTAAAAAATTATATACTTTTTGAAGGCAAAGTACTAAAAATCCGCCGTTCCGCTTTTTTTTGGGACACCCAGGTATAGTCATGATAGTTGTCGTTATGTCGGGCAGTCATATGGCAAGCTGTCATCGGCATCTTATTAAGTACGTGTATATGCATAACATTTGAATACCTTTGAATACCTTTAGTCCATTTTACATCAAATTAAGATAGCATTGTACAGACTAAGCTTACCTTTTTTTAACGGGCTGTCAAATTAAGAAAGGGAATGGCCTCCGGCGTCTGGCTCCACTGATCACACCCAGTCTTTCTTGACCACGATAAAGCAGCGGGCTTGGGTTGAGTGACCATTCAATACCCGTCTCGGCTTCCTCCCCACTACTATACTCCTGTAGCAAGGCGTTTACGTTCCGAGATCCTCAGCAGTGTTCAACCAAGTATCCCCTCGGTCTCCCCCTTGCAGCTTCTGCAGATCAGTCTGTAATAAGAACGTATAGAGAATCAAAGATCTACATTGTTAAGTATTAACAATTAAGTAGTGACTAATTCGGGGAAGCATGGGGAGCATGTGCCCCCCTCTCCTGCCAAATCCCGAATCTGGCATATCTTCAGTACACATTAACAATAAAATGTGCCCCTGTCTGTGCCTTCTTGGCTAATTCAGACCCAAAGAAACACCGTTTTATCCTCGTAAACAAGAAGTACAAAATAATTATTTGTTGACATGTAATTATTTTCTCCTCTTTTGTGGGATGGAGAAATCATTTATGGCTTAACATGGGCCTCGGAACCGGGGGGGGGGGGTGGAACTATTTTGAGTAGACACGTTAAAAAAAATTCGGAAAAAGGGGTCGAAAATTGTCATTAATGAGTGAAATCAGATCAGCCTCCCCCCCCCCCCACTTTCAAAAACGCTCCGCGGCCCCTGCTTAATGATTTGTCAAAATAAGGTCTTTATTTTTCAGAGTCATAGTTGTTTCAAGTTGGAAAGAAAAAGGAAATCGGTATAATTCATACTGATGCATTTTATACATTATATATATATATATCTACTGATATACTTGTATCAGGGAAGTGTTCCCTGCTTCAATGCTTGTATGATTGTGATGTTGAGAAATTTACTCACTCCAGAGTATGATCACACATTGCCTCGCCTTGCGGCAATCCGGGCCGACCTCCGCAGGTTTTGTTTTGCCCTGTTGGCGGCACGACGCTGCTCTCTAGCTGCCTCGAGCTGAGCGGCGGCTGCGGCTGCGATGTCTCGAGCCCAAGACGAGGTGACCTCCGTCTCGGGTGAAGTTGCTCACGCTCCTCCTCCCGTCTCCGCCTCTCCTCCTGTAGCCTCTTGTCGAGGCCCTGGCGCTGTTTGAATCCTTGGCGATATGGAGGCAAAATTTCTGGTGGCGAGCGAAGCGAGCCAGAAAAACCGAGGCGCTTGCGCCGAGGGCCTCTTGACACCCGATCTGAATTTCTTTTGTATTTCATTGTTTTGACGAATATTCCGACCAAATTTTGGTCGGTGAAAATCATCCAATAAGCGCGAGCTACCATGACGTAATGTTAAATATTCATGACTCGACTGCACGCTATTTCTTACATATTAATTAATCGCAGCCCGGCGTTCAACGTTTCTTCCACGACGAGTGATGACGATATTTGTAAGAGCTTAGAATATGCCGCTAGAATGTTGAAGATTGACAGATTCAAAGATTTGCAAGTTGATGCAATCAAATCTGCACTTAAAGGACAAGATGTTTTTGTGAATCTGCCTACTGGCTATGGAAAAAGTGTTATTTTTCACGCGCTACCGCTCTGTGCTGATTACCTCCGTGGGCCAGGGATGGAGAGTGAGACTGCTGCTTCGCGAGGGCCAGGCGGATCCCCCGGGGCCTTGCCGGGCAGTGAAGTTGCTGGTAACTCCTTGGTTACATCATTTTCTAGTCTATCATCTTCACGAAGCATTTTGTTGATTATTTCCCCTTTGGTGTCTCTGATGAGAGACCAGGTGAAGTCGCTCAAGAAACGTGGACTTCAAGCCATCTATCTTGGGGACGCTTCGTCACAAGATGTGACTTTAGAAGGTATAATTTTTGAATTTGACTCGGTCAAGATCTAAAAACTGTGTTAGTGTTATTTGTTAATAACACTGTAACAGTGCAGACTATACTAAGACAACTTTTCAGAATTGATGGAGATGCATCTATTGTTGAACGGTGACTTTTATTGCCCATTCTTCATTATTTGTAAATATATGATGATCTCTTGAGAAATATGTACATTTGTCTTATTTCAAATTACCATGGTTTGTAAGCTAGAGATTGAATTCTTCATAATGTGCTTGTCTGTGAATGTATTTTGAGCAAGAGATTTACGTAATCCCCCCAAAAAATAATAGACTAGTCGAGAACTGAAGTAAGAAATCCTTGAGATTTCATTGGCCAATTTGCTGGGCGATCGCCGCGGTAATCTAACTATTCACGTTCATGCATAATTCAGTAGGAAATCGTGCCTCATGAATATATAATTCAGGCCGGGTGTCAAGAGGCCCTCGGCGCAGGCGCCTCGGTTTTTCTGGCTCCATATCGCCAAGGATTTCAACAGCGCCAGGGCCTCGACAAGAGGCTACTCCTCCTGCTGCTGACGGCTGCTGACGACCTCCACACGACCGTGCTCACGGTGCAACTTGTTGACTGTATGAAAATGAAAATAAAACAATTACCTCATTCTTTTTTGTGCCACACATTATATTGATATCATTTTGTTGTATTTCCCAACATCTTTTTCACCAGGATTATTTTCAGGACTTTTGTCCTTAACGCTAAAATAAGGGGGGGGGGGGGGGGTCCCTGAATACATATCTTTTTCAGGAATAAATGACTGTGCTGTTTCCTCAAGGGAGGAGCATAGGCGTAAGAGGCGGGGGAGGGGAAGGGGGATAGAGGGTGGCTGCAGCCCCCCTGATGATTTTGAAAGTGGTATGATATTCGGGCAACCACTACCATTTCACTACCTCATATTTGGAAAGTGAGGTGCCCGAATATTCTCATATTCGAGCAGGAACGTGCCCCAATAAGTAATTTATGGCGATTTGATTTAGAAAAGGTGTCAAGTATTTGATATGGCAAAAAAAAAAACAAATAAACAAAAAAAAAAAAAAAAAAAAAAAAAACAACAACAACAAAAAAAACAAAAAAAAAAATGGCAAAAGATGTCAGCCCCCCCCAAGCGAAAAAGGGCCCGTACGCCTATGGAAAGGAACCTCCCCGTAACAATTTAATATACATGAATTAATCATATAAAAATAAATACAAAGATGTCTTAATGAACTTCTACAGTAACTCATCTACCAACAAGAGGCAGTGGGTGATTTCAAGTACGGAGTTGGTGTTGGTGTTGAAAGCGTGACTCAGGCTGCTGAACCTAGCTCCAACACCGAATGTGGGTTTACAAAAATGATACCAATCACGTTATTGATAGCTCAACACCGAGTGACGTCAATCCCAGCATCAGCCTCATTTTAAGTTCGGTGTTGTGGCTGGTGCTAGTATTGCCCCAACACCAACACCAGCTTTCAACACTGAACTTGAAATCACCCAGTGTCGTAACAAATACAAGAACCATAACCTTAATCCAATAGGTTTAGCCGCTTAGCACAGTGTCTTCTTCAGCATGATAGTATAGGCCTTCATGAAAATGGATTTTACCACTTATAATAACCCCCAAATCAGGGAATGGAAACGATTGTGCTATAATACGCGACGATTGTAAATTGGTTCGTATCAATAATAATTTCATTTGCAATAAAGGATTAACTTGATTTCTTCCATATTTGTCAAGAATTAAAGAGCCAAACAATACTGAATGCAGAGTTGATTCGTGAAAGGAACTCATGTTATCAATATACATTGCAAGGGCATATAATTTGTTATTAAGATCATATAAAAACTAGGCCTAATGTCTTTGGAATCCATATTAAATGTGTTTTTTTTTAATACAAAGGTACTGTGAATAGAATAGGCGTTTTTCAAATTTCAAAATTTGAAGGTAACCGTAGCGCTTCCTATGAGTAAATTGCAAAAATTGCGTTTTGGGGGATTAAACTGAAAAAAAAATAGAAATAGTAACCTATTGCTCGGTTGCTTTGTTCCTCTCTTTAACTAATCAAAATTATATTGATCTATATATTCATTCATTTACTCATTTATAATATATATTTCATGAAGAATTTCGCTTTCCATATCGAGTGTTGCTCTTTCAAGGGACCCTGTCTGCACAATTAACATACAAAAAAAAAAGTGCATATGCAAAAATAGAACAAATAAAAATAAAAATACAGAACTAATCTAAGGCATAGAATAATATAACATAACTGTTAAAACATATTTTTCACATTTTTTAATCTTGAAAAATCAAGGGATCAAAATCTGTGTGTAATATCAGTAATTCTTAAAATAAAGAACAGCTGCGATGCACAATGGCAATGTTGTGTCCTGAATCAATTAAAAGCACCATTTTTTTTTTAAATCTTGATTTGTCAAAAAATGAAAATCTTATTACAAATTAAACTCTTAGTTTTAATAGTATTAAAAGGTCATAAAACTTACTCCAAAAACCGATATCCATTAAGTTTACAAAGGGGTTATGCTATACAACTCGAGAACCGGTGTGCCAAAATGTTTAGAGTATCATCACATATTACATTTATAACCCAGACCTAATATAACCACTTTGAAAAGTGCAAAGGATTTAAATTCAATGAGAGAGGGTTCTTGACACTTGAAGCTACAAGATAAACAAAATTCTTCCTCGCCGTTGTCACCTCTTTATGACGATATATACTGGGAAAAGGGCCGTCTTTTTTCATGCAATATTGATTGCCGTTTCATTTTTTTTTTTTTAAAATTTGCCCAACTTTTAGGGAAATAAGTTCGTTGAGGCATTCATTGCAGCAAGGATTGTGTCTTGGTTTGGTACAAGGACAATTTTTTGTAAAGGGCGGTGGGTCTCTGTACTATTTCGTACTTATAAATGAAAAGGTAGATAAATGATTATTCACTTACATTTTGTGTTGCCAGCACTGGAATGCATCCAAGGCTGGGGGTGCCTTCCTCTTGCACCGGGAACCCTCGCGGGTGTACGCGGCGCAGTTCAGTCCATACTGGTTAGCCATCTTTCACGAGGTGAAGTAATAACCAACCGAAGCAACGAAGAAAGTCCACGAAACGAAGCAAAGCTAAGTAACCTCCAAAACGACGTGTCTACGACAATGTCTAGCAGAGTGAGTGGAAAGAGTTATCTTGCACGTAACCTTGCGCGATATCCTTCAGAGGTTTCTTTGAATGGGACGGTAACCAAGAAAAGACATCATGTGGTTCGAGCAGACGAACCAATCACGTTGGACTATTCCAGGGCTCCAACCAAATTTTAAGTCGGAATGCACGCCAAGGAAAGACATTACGTGGGTCGAGTAGACAAACCAATCACATTCGACCTTTCAGGTCTCCACGCACCTAAACTGCAAGCAGGAATGCACGCCAAGAATGCAATAGACATTCCTAACAATGTAAAGATTTGCTATGTCATGTGACATTCTAACTAATGTTAGATCAATAGCCTGGTGGTGTATTTTAAATTGGTTTACAGCCTTTTGAACGAGCATACCTTGGAAGCTACATCGTCTTAAGTAAATTATGTTGATCAATGGAAAGTTCACATTTGCATTCCAATAATTAATGGATGTTTCAACTCTGCTAACATAATGACGAGGTTATGTTATGCCGTACCACTGTTTACGGGACACATTCTATTCTCAATCGACATTGCGTGTTGTTTCTGGGTTGGAACGAACAAACATAATACATGTACATGATTGTATATACGCCTAAATACGATAAATCGATAGGCTTTTTATCTTTACTTCTAGGTTTATTTCTCATCCTTTTTATGTAGACATTTATGGCCTGTATGATGTTATTTAATATAATATGGCCATTTTCCCCGAACAAAAATGACAAAGCCTAGTTATTTCTCTTATTTAGAGAGGTGTTCATATTGTTCTGCTCTATACATGCATGACATGCATCATAGTCTATTTTCAAGTGTATCTTCATCAAGTTCGTATGATTTTCCCCGAAGATAGAGGTCAAATTTTGTTAACTTGTATACCTATATCTTATAATAGGTGAGTAAAAATTGAACAGGATAGGCGAAAGTCCTTTAATTCGATATTGCATATTTTCGAGGGGGCGGGGATGAAGCCTCTTGCCCGAATATCGACTATCATAATTATTTCTGAATTTTGAGATGAGAGCAAGCGAAGCGAGCAAAGAAATATGTCTGTTGGAAGCCAAAAGTGTTTTAACTCTGTATTAACCCTGCCGGAAAGAACACAGTGTCCCACAGTGTGAAACACAGTGTGCAACACAGTGTGAAATCATCTTCACACTGTTAAATTGGAGCGTTTTAACATTGTGAATCACATCTTCACAGAGTCGACTATGTGAACACACTGTGAACACACTGTTAACACACTGTGGGACACTGTGTTCTTTCCGGCAGGGAAACTCTGTATTAAAATATATGAGCCCTTCTGACTCCAAACAATAAAAATTCGGGTACTCCGCTGTTCGAATATGAGGATATTCCGGGGTTTTAGTCACATTAAAAAAAAAAATCATGACTACCAAAACAAAAAATAAATACGAACTCGATTGTGTTAAAGCATGCTATGTACCGGACTGATGGGCACGGAAACCGGGGGGGGGGGGGGATTTTTGAGTAGACACGTTTCATAAAACCTCGGGAAAAAGGTTCGAAAGTTATCATTAATGAGTGAAATAAAATCAGCCCCCACTTTAAAAAACACTCCGCGGCCCCTGCAACATGTACCCAAGTGAAATACATTGGAAATATTTCTATTTTCATGAAGTATATCCAAATTATGACATGCTAACTTTATCCATTTACTTTCAAACTGTTATCTAAAAATAAAAATGATATTTCACTCACATTCTTCAAATCATACTCAAAATGGGAATTATTCGAGCTTGTATCATGTATCCGACTGACGTACAGCATGTACTATACCTGAGTGATGTACATTTGAAATATTTCAATTTAAAAGGAACTATATTCAAATTTATGACATTCTAACTTGTTCCATTTCTCTGAATGGTGTACATTTCATTCATGACTGTTTCATTCATGAAAATTTGTTCAAACTATGACTTGCTAAATGTCCTTTTAAAAAGAACCCCTTTTATAACATATACATACCGGTATTGACCTACCTTTTTCTCAACATTACATTTAAAAAATGCTGGATTCTTTTTCTCTCGTCTATCGTATGCGTATGCCTAATACAAGCCAGGAAAACTGTATGTTTAAAATTTCTCGAAGTAACAATTATTTTTTTTGTTGTTGTTGACAAACAAGTGAGTCGTGGTAAATGTGTAGTTTGAAAAAAGTTCAAAAATTATCAGCATAATTATTTACTTTTGTTGTTGTTGTTATTGTATGAGTCAGGCCTACATGCACATCAATATTTACTTGACTTTTTTAAATTTTTTTATACAACTGTATTTAAAAAAAAAATCATTCAAGACCATACGTTTAGGGATAAATTATGAGTATAAAACCCTATCGAGTGGCGTAGCTACCGGGTGGCAGGGGTAGTGCCTCTCGCCCAATAGAATAGTCAAAAAGAGAAAGAAAAGACCGAGAGAGAGGGGGGGGGGGGGGGTCATAGGGATAGGTGATAGGGAATCTCAAGCTCTCCCCTTAAGTGATTACAAAACTTCACAATCTTCAATCAAGGACAGGCAGTAAGGTTAGGGTACACCTAGTACTGACACTAGCACTGCACATTATTTATTAGTTGTAGGATCCCTCAAGTTGCGTTGGCAACGGGCCTATAACAATGACTTTTGATACTCTGATCTTTGCTCTTTGCCTATACCATACTATCCATCACTGTTGTAGAGTTCAGTGAGAGATGTGCTAACTTCAGGTTTACCACGCGACTAATTCAGTTTGGAAGGACAACGGAATTCTTCAAAATGCCAGAGTCAAAAGTTTCGAGTGCATTGGCTATAGCAAAAGCCCTGTATAAAGATGATTTTACGAGGTGAGAATCCTATTTTCATGTTTTAAGTGGAGCACACTCATCAGAATCTCGTCTCTTTCGCCGAGTCGTTGTGGGTCATCAGTCCCACATGCACACTTTACTGTTTGCATAACCGGCCGAGGCCGAGTCACAAGGTTCGCCATCGCATCGCCGCAATTTTTGCATTCTTAAATGAAAAGTCCACCCTGGTATTTCGTTAATTTTAATAAAAGCAAAATGAGAGAACATGGAGAATATTGGTAAAAACTTTAGCAAATCCGGCGATATTCATGATTATTATTAAATTGTTAAAAATCAAAACTTTTTAAAGAAATTAGATTTAGAAAGTTAAGAATTTTTGACTTCAGTTGTAATCAGTCAAACACATATTGACAACTCCGTGACGTATCTTGTGAAAACTCCTTTCCCATTTTCTCACTGCTCCGTACAGAAAATTTCATAAACTTTCATTTTCTTAGTTTCAGGTGAAGGAATAGATTTGTTTCATACAATTACAGGTTTTGTCATGTTTGTGTAAAACACATGAGCAATGTCAATCTCATTCTGTCAATGATCTAAATTCTAAGGTACATGATAGATGTATGTTTTAATATTTTCTTTAGATAAAACGTAAATTAATGATTTTTTAGGTACAGGGCAAATGGGAGAGGAGTATGCAAGTATATCACAGAGTTGCCAGTTTGTGTATGATTAATTACAACTTCAAAAATTCTTAACTTTTCTTATTTCTTATCGTATTTTGTTCAAACCTTCACTGATCCACTCGTGTGTCTGAACCACTCAGCCCCACTTGAAACTATGCAGCTCCAACCTGCTGTAATATATCCAGCCAAAATATCAGATCAAAATAGTGAAACTCAAAATATTACTTACCAGCAAGTTGTCTGTGAAAGTCCCTCTTGATTGTTGACCAGCTAAACCAATGATTCAGGGAATGTGGAATTTTAAGCATCAAATTTTGTGTTCATTCTATTTTTCTGTTGTGACTGATTGATCCTTCTGTACTGCTGCCCTCTCTCTGTGGAGAGAGGAAATCTGCATTTGTTTACTGTGGCTGGCAGTAGTACAGCAGTAGAGGGCTGCCCTTATGTGTTTTCACCATTACCATATTGGTTTGGGAGGACAAGGTTATATTATAACCTTGTTCATTGGATAAGTGCACTGATCTGTTTCTTTAATTTTTCTGCTTCTTTGGAAATAAGCTTATAATCTGAGTGGACTTTCCCTTTAATGACGGTAGAGCTATACTCATAGGTCTATTAAAGAAAAAATTCCTAATTGTACCAGTGCATTCTTTTCAATGTCAGGCAGATAATAATTCTAGTAATAAACAAGTACAGTAATAAATAAATTAATGGTAGAAGTATGATGGGGGGACCAAAAGACTTTGATATCAGTGGCAAAAAAACATTTAATTCAGTGGTCTATTGGAATTTCTTTTATTTACTTCTTTCTATATATTCTCATTTTGAATTGTTAAGAAATTAGGATGAATTGATGTCATTAAGTAATAAAAAACTTGATATCGATACCTGTGTCAAATTTTGTTAAACAAAATGAAAGGTTCCTAATACCTAAAGCTACCCACATGTAATAAATATATGCGAATCTTGATCGATTTTGAAGCGGGTTCCAAAATAATAATCTGACAAAAATAAAAGAAATTTATTGGCAAACCTCAATGACAATACTCTCTTTGCTCAGTCACAGCAGAAATTTGGCACATTTAATGCGTTGTATTGAGTGTATTTTCAGGGTGCATATCTTTTGGACCCTTGTAGCTTTAGAAAATTATGACCCCTTGCCATACACCTATGAATTTCAGTGTACATTTTATCCTGTTCTTTTTCAGAGAATTTGTGCGAAACCTTGCAATCTTTGGCGTAGGAGTCTGGCTGGCAAGAGAGTTCTCCAGTGTGGAAATCATGGCCCCTCAACCTGTATAAATCTCGGCAGATTAAGAGAGAGTAAGTTAGCAAAAAAATAAAAAATAAAAAATAAAAATAAAAATAAAAATAAATAAATAAAAATTAAAGGAAACCAAAACCCAAGGAGAGAATCAATATTATTGGAAAGTGAAAATTCAGAGAAGCACTTTACAAAAAGTTTCATTAAAATTGGTTAAAAAATGAGAGAGTTATGGAAGTTTGAAAAGTCTCGTTTTACTTTCTATGGGGATCCCCAAATTGGCAAAATTGCTTCAAAATGGCTGATTTTGTGAACAACTCTCCATTTGTTTTGTACACAGATTTTCAGATTTTCCCCATTATCTTTCAAGGTGCAGTTAATCTCCTTCTGAGCTCAACATATATAATGGGAAAATGTATTTTACACCGCATATGTTGAGTTCAGGAGGAGACAAGGAGCACCCTGAGAGATAATGGGGAAAATCTGAAAATCTGTGTACAAAACAAATGGAGAGTTGTTCACAAAATCAGCCATTTTGAAGCAATTTTGCCAATTTGAGGATCCCCATAGAAAGTAAAACGAGACTTTTCAAACTTCATAACTCTCTCATTTTTTAACCAATTTTAATGAAACTTTTTGTAAAGTGCTTCTCTGAATTCTTACTTTCCAATAACATTGATTCTCTCCTTGGGTTTTGGTTTCCTTTAAGCCATCTTAATCTTATGCAGTTATAGTGGTCCTGTCTGGTGGAGTACTGACAAAGCAAAAACAATTTTTAAACATCAGAAAATCAATATGCATACAAAATATTCAAATGCATAGAGTATATATATAGTCTATAGATAGTGAGAGAAAAAGATGAGGAAAAGAGAAAGAGGTGAGATATTTCCAGTACACTACATTAATGATAGTTTTGGGAAGCCCTCAAA
Source organism: Heliocidaris tuberculata (assembly GCA_025618425.1). NCBI lineage: Eukaryota > Metazoa > Echinodermata > Echinoidea > Camarodonta > Echinometridae > Heliocidaris > Heliocidaris tuberculata. Next base: position 29,457,620 of record CM046850.1, read on the forward strand.
AACTTTTCGTAAGATTTCTTTGATTTTACTTAATGAATAGCAGGGTACTAACATAACTAAGATGCTGTGAAGTTTTTTCCTCCTCAAGTGAAATATTTACTGAATGAGAGGTGAAAAATAATAAAAATCCCTGGCCCCAAAAAGAGGGGATGTAAATTCAAACAACGGCCACACACACACTACTCACATTAGGATTGCTGTGTGTATAGAATACGCTACACATAGTGCGAAGCGCTGGGTTTATTGTGCGGGGAACCTCAGGATGGATATGGTCTTAGCGTGAGGCAGTGAAAAGCCGTTACCAAGCGTTTCTTACAGATATTTTCACTAAAATTTGTTCGAAATCGTGAATGGAATGTTAAATAATCTCGTACATGTGTCTTTTGATAAAAGGAGAGTAGTATGTGACTATGTTAGATAAGTTTCTTGCCAGTATGTATTTTGCTACCGAGACTGTCTATGAGCTTTAATGCCTTGATTACTACATGTATAATTTTTTTCTCTATTATGATTATAACGATTCACCAAATGTAATGCCTCTATTCTTTTCCATATTTCCATGTTTTTTTCATATTTCTTCCTTATAAATACACTTGTAAATTATTTGGCATGAATTTTTTTCCTTGTTTTACTGTAAGCAAGAACTTTCAAAGTAACCCTGCTATTTTCATTATATTCATCATATACTTAGAATGCCAATAGCCCATTAGCATGATAATTTCGCTCCCCATTTCTCATTATGACACACAGCTTATAGCATATACTGGTTGATACCTGGACAGCAAGGTTGAAGACAGAGAGACAGAATCAAGTTCTTTACGAGAGACTTTTACAAACATGGATGAAATGAGGACAGCTTGCCTTGTGGGATTGCGTTTAGCGGAGAGCAATGCTAAGCGCTTGCTTATGAGAAGTAATGAGTGAATCTTCATCTAACCCTCTTTGGCAGTGGAGTTTGTTATATGTCTTCAGACTGGACATTGCTGCATAAAAACTTGTTTTTATAACCTACCTCCTCCCCTCTTTTAATGTATATTTTTGGAGGGGAGGGGAAGCATTTTTTTCTCATTTAATATAATCTACTAATATGTTCAGAGAAAAACTTTCAGAATGATTATTGTGGACCTTGAGAATTGTCAATTATTTACATCTGTTTAGTTCTTATTTCATATTTATGTAAAGAGTGACAGCAGATGATATCATTCTACATGGAAGAGTTTAAAAGAAATTCCTTTACTACTCGCAGATGCTTTGAGTCTGCTAATGTAGCTTTATTTAGTTTAGGTATAAACCATTTAAAAATGACTAGAAATAGTTGACTATCTAGTAAATACATACCCATATAAGGAGAGTTGCACCAAAACACATACATGAATGCACATGATATGTTTATTTGATCATTAATATGTCCCAATATCACCAGCTGTTTTCTCAGCCTTTTTACATTTCCTATCATAGTTGGTTTACCAAAAAATTGAAATTTGGCATGAATTTTATTAGATTCTGTGAGTCTGATTTCTTCATTAAAAGAACTAAAGACCATCTTTAAAGTACACACATATGAACCACCTTTCAGTGTATAAAGATGTTGGCCTGTCATGTTTCTTACTTCTGATTAAAACGAATTATTTATACATAAATGAACACATTCATGTAGAAAATGATACTAAACTATTAAAGAGAAAAACCAATGAAAGAGATGCTATCTACTTTATTGTGCATGGTTGTCTTGCATATATAATGACATGAGGGTTACAATTCATGGTTTGCTTTTATACATGTATAGAGGTTATAAATTGGGACAATGAGATATTGGAGATAAGCTGATATTGAAGTTTGTGAAATATGAAGGGAAGGGAGAGAGAGAGAGAGACAGACAGACAGAGAGAGAGAGAGAAAGAGAGAGAGAGAGAGAGAGGGGGGGGGGGGGTGCAGATGAGCCAGAGAGAGGCATGTGCAAAATATGAGAGAGAGGAAGACTGAAATGAGATAGAGAGGGGGAGAGAGAAAGAGAGGGGGAGAGAGGAAGAGAGGGAGAGAGAGAGAGAGAGAGAAAAACCTACAAATGAGCCAGAGAGAGATACACAAAAACACAAAATAGAAGAGAGGGGGAAGAGAGATGAAATAGAGGATAGAGAGAGAGAGAGAGAGAGAGAGAGAGAGAGGAGGACGGAGATATTCGCAAGAGAGTAGCACATTAATAAAAGAAAGAGTTCGGAGGGGAAGAGGAAGGGTAAAAAGTTAGAGATATAAGGGGGTGGGGGGGGGGGGGGGGGTAGGGAAAAGAGAGAAAAGGGAAGCAAACTAATGAAGGGTCATGCTCGAACATCTTCAGTCTTTTTGCACCTCATCTCTCTCTTTATATCTCGCGCTCTTTAGTTCAAATCTTTCCCCTCTGTCTCCCACTCGATGCCACTTGTCACATTCTCTATCTCTTCAATCTCTACCTTAGTCTCCCGGGCCCCTCTCTCTTTCTCCAATTCATAACTTAATCCTACCCCTTCTCTATATCCCATTCATACATTCCACTCTTTCTCTCTTCATACTTGTGAAATAGAACACGACTTTCACAATTCTATACTTCAATATTGATATGCCTCAATCATCAAAGAGATATTCTATTCATATTTTTAACAATCATGGTAATCTTTCATCATCGTTGATTGTTGTAAAAGGATCTATCGAAAAAAAAAAAAAAAAAAAAAAAGAAAGAAAAAGGATTGAGAGAATTTTCAATCCCAATGATGATGAGAAGAGCAGTCAACGTCAGTGTGATCACATTTCGAGATCATCTTCGTCTTCAGAGTTCAATGAGATCGAGGTTGAGACCATGAGAGACCACGTAAAGTTGAAGAGAGAGGAAGAGTTCCGTTAAAGCCGCCTTCGCTCGTATGAACTTTTCCTTGACGACCTGGGATTTCATGCGGGTTCGACGATACTCGGTCAGGAGTCTGATGTAGTCCCGACGTCGAATTCCGAAATCGCGGTCATGAATGACTGCAGAGAAGTACGAATGAAGATAGAAAATAGATTTTGTACTCGTACTACCTCCTATTATTGTGGACTTAGGGGGGGGGGGCACATGCGGCCCGTGCCCCCCTCTTTTGGAGGAAAAAATATGCATTGTGCCCTCCCTTTATGCGATTGTGCCCCCCCCCCCATTATAACCCAAAACCTTTTACACTGGACCCCTATAACAGCACCCCCCCCCCCCCCGAGTGAGTTTTGGAGGGCTGGGGAAAAAATTTGTCCCCCCACCCCTCACTGAGCGACTTTGCGAGAGCTGGCGAGACCAAAAAATACGGGTCTCCCTCCAGGCAAAATTGACAAACCTGCATTTATGTGCCCCCTCTTATACAAAATGCTGGATCCGCCCCTGATTTCTACTACAGACCCCTATTAAAAGTAAACATTTGAAGATATATGGAAAGTAAAAGTAAAAGATGCCAATTTAGGATATGTCAATTATGCCCCCATCATTAATCTACTTCTAAGACTTCGAGAAGGAAATGCAACATTACCCTTTTCTATCTTAATTCTAGTCCTGTCTGTAGTCTTGTTTAACGTTTTCCTTTTATCCCTTTAATTTGTTTTGCTCCCCCTCTGTCACTTTCACCATTCCTCCACTCAGTATTACCCCCCCCCCCCCTCGCTCAGATTATTTTGTACAACCCATATTTACTTCAGTTCAGTTTTTATCCCAAACACCCACATTTTGTGCGTCCGGACAGGTTGGGTATCCAGACATAATTTTCAACGAATATTTGAAAAAGTTTATTTAATGAATCGCTTAAAATTTATGTTAGACAAAGACAATAATAAATCATATAGACTACGGTATATATTAAGTTTTAGAGTGGCTAAGTGCAGATTGAAGCATATTTATTTTCGTGAAATCCAACTTGCAATCGTGACGATTTATTTTTGTTAAGTGTTCGGACACCCCCCCCCCCCCCCATCCTACTCTTATTTCTACTACTAGACCTCTATCAAAAGTAGGCCTATAAATTTAAAGATATTAAAAGAAAAAGTAAAAATGTCCATTTATGTTATTTCAATTGATTATGCCCCAATATTAATCTACTTCTAACTTTGACTTTGATAAGAAAATATAACAATCCCCTTTTCTCTCTTTCTATACTCCTTTCCTCCGCTCATTATTTTACAACCCATCTTTTAGTCAGTTCTCACTTAACTCATCTTCTTTGTCAGCTGCTCTCGATTGATTTTTTTATTGCTGATCACCGCCCCATTTTTCTACTTACCATTGCTACTGCTATTATTTGTACAGTCTGGGCAGTTGTTCACATCCATTTCCCACGATGCGATATCCTTCTTCACAATAAGAACACTTGCAGACTATTAAGAATCAAATGTATAAGCTCATAAAGCAGTTTTGAAAATAGCACTGGAAGAAATTTGTGCTCTTTAAATTTAGCGCATAGCTAGCTTCCTCAATTCGAAATAAAATAGGAGCTCTTTATGCGCACCCGGTACCGCGTAAGACGCGTGTCATGCTGTTTTTCAGATGCGCGACATAAATCATTCATTATTCATATACCGTTTCTCATAATTTGCATAAATAATGAATTGAAACGATATTATTTGATTTTTTTTTTAAAATCAATAAAATACATTCAATACATGAGAAATGTATAATAGTGAAAGGAAATAGATAACTCGACAGGATAACCCATGTAAACTGGTCATTAACCTGTTTCTAATGGGGTCCTAAAGTAAAATTTAGTACAAAATGATGCTTTTTCTGGTATTTGCACTTTTATGCAGAATATGGATTCGCGGCATGTAAAAATAAACTTATAAACTATATGTAAAAGGAACATGAGAACTCTAGGCAGGCATACAAATAAACAAAAATAAAAAGGTTGAACTAATGTTCATAGGCGGGACGAGGTGGGGGCGGAGGGCGGGGAGGGGGGGGGGGGGGTGGCTGGCAGCCCTGGCCCGAGCGTTTTGAACGTCCATTATTCGGGCAACCGTGACCTGATATTCAAGCAGTGAGGGGGAGTGTTTGTAGTCAATATATGCCATTTAGTATTTTTTGATGCAATGTTCAAATCACCGCCCTTCTTTTCTTATTCACCCATGCTTCTCTTTCACTCATTATTGTTTATCTTGTTCACTCTTTCTCATTTCCCTTTCTCTGACTTTTTATAATTCACTCTATCTTTTTTCCCTTTTCCCTTATCTCAGCATCCAATTTATCTCTCTCACTTTCTCTTTCTTTCATTCTTCCTTACTCGCTCATCTCTTTTGCTCTTTTCCCATCCATCTTTCTGGCTCAGCTTGATCAAATTTCAGCTCTATACCCCTTTTCTCCATCCCTCCTTTCTCTTCTGATGCCCTCTTCCTTGCTTACCGTTCTCATTCTCTCTCTCTCTCTTTCATTCTCTCTTTCATTCTCTCTCTCTTTCTCTCTCTCTCTCTCACACGCTCCCTTCTCTCCCATTATTTTTCCATGGATAACTAATGACTTATTCTTTTTTTTTTTCAAATTAAGATACATGTATCTAAAAACAGTCTGACACTCAATACATGCTAACATGGTCATTCAAAAATGTGCAAGATTGACTGGCTTAGTAAATTTTAGTAGAATGGTACAGTTATTGATGTCCTGCGACTGTGATCTGATTGGGCTTAAAGTTTTTGGATGCAATCGAATCCTGCAGTATGCGTTGCCCTTCACTATATTGCTACCACCAATCATGTGCACCAAAGTCTAAAATGTTTTCCGATTATTGTTTAAATGTCCCTTTTATGATCTTTTTAAGAAGTGCAGAAATCAAAGCAAAAATAAGTAAGTTTTAAGCAAAATATGTCAAGTTTAATTCAATTAAAATTAAAAATATATAGTACAATATGTAAATCATGTCGACATTGCCTAAATTAGACAGTTATATCTTCTTCCATGTTTATATTTAAACCAAAAGAGTCTTAACTTGAACAATATTAAGCAAGCCACAAAAGGAGAAATACACAATAGGTTTTAACATTGGATAGGTAATACATACATGTTGTGTACATCCTAACATTTTTTCCATTTCTAAATTTTGTATTGCACCTTCATTTTCGTAGATACTCTCTTCTTTCCTTCATTATTTCTTAACACAATGGTATGTTTGTAAGAAGTAAATTGCAACAATGTACATTGCATAACTACAGTTAACTTTGCAATAATTCGAATCTGTTGGGACCACAGAAAATAGTTCGACATATGCAAAATTCGGCTTAGGAGATGTAAATAACGCATGTTTTGTATAGCTTGGTCAAAAAAATTGATTCGACTTAGGGAAAGATCGACTTATGCGACTTCGACTTATGCAAGGTTAACTGTACTATTCAATGTTATGTGGATGTGGCATAAATTTTCACATTTAGTAGTAAAAGCAAAGTTTCTTACCTGAAAACTGGAAGACACTTTTTAATCACTATTTGCCATCACAACAACAGTTAAATTTATATTTATTCACTTGAATCGATTCACACATGAGGAACCAAGAGCTGCAGAAGATCATTTCAATAATTTTAGTACATTTTATGAGATATCAGTGATCATTCCAGGCCATTAGGTGTTTGTGTTAAAAAAATGATATCTTTGTTCTCCTAACCCCTGTTCAGGGCCTCGTAACAAAAAATAAGTTAGCAACTGATCTTATGTCATAGTATGCAATTGATCGCTATGTCACTGTATAACAATTCATTGCAAAACATCTATCATATGATCAATTGCTAAGATTTGCTTGACAAAACCCTGGTGTTGGTCAATGGTTACTTCTGTCATGCAGTCATGCTACAGTAGTAAAAATAGATATCAATTTCTGAAACCACGATGCATTATATCAATACCTTTCAAAATCATAAAACATAAATAAAGAATGAGTTCTATATCTTTGTAGACCTCAGAATGCACTGTTTGAAAGGTTTTTTAATGGGATACAAGTCCCCCCTTATAACATTGCATACGGGAACCAGGGGAGCTTTTCATGAAAGGATTTGTTGGATATTTTTTCTGACAAGTGTTATAAGCTACTGAAATCCTTGCATCTGATTGGCTGAGAGCAAATTTGTCAGTAAAAATCACTGGCAAAATGCTTGATGAAACGCTCCCCCGGTGGTCCCTGTATTAACGCTATGGGAATTTGAGAATTCAGCAGTCAACGGATTAACAATCGACCATATTTTGTGGTTTGGCTTAATAACTTTTACTTCAGAGCACTAAAAAATATACCAGATGCATGAGTAGAAAGAGCAAAATTTTATGCACACACTCTGACTCTGTCCATTTTTGTTGCATGACCTTATTGCGTTTGATGCGAGGAATTGTAGAAAAAAGAATAAGCTTTAAAATCCTGAAATTGGCAACATATTGAGAGGTTCAAAATCATTGGTTTTTATCAAAATTGGCATTTTTTCAACTTTTCGACAAAGCTTGTGACCATGTATATTGTTTTCAAAGATATTACACTTTTTAGAACCATGTAGCACCAACAGAAAAATATTATTGTTGCCAATTTGAAGAACAAAATGTGATCAATTTTGCCCTGAAATAATTCCTGTCCTGAAAGGGTTAACCCCGCCACAATACATGTATATCATCTTAAAGTGAGCTAGATGGAAGTGTGGCCATCCACAGGTACTTCAAGGTGATCATAATGGCTCCTTGTACTGTAGCACGGCCAGTATCTGTCTTTGCCGGGTGCTCACAGCGCTTGAAGATTAACATACAGGTACCGATACATTCTGCAAAAGATTATTCCTTGTAAAATGTAAGACTGTCATGTAAGTTAGCATTCTGGAGAGTTTTGTTTTGTTCTCCCTCCTCTCATGCATCTTATTGAAAAATCCTGAGCATCAGTGCTAGCTCTCAGGAGAATCTTGTTTTGTTTTGCCTCCTTGCTTGTTCTTGAGAAAGCCTGAGCAGCAGACAGACACTGTAGAATCAAATTTGTCACAGCATTTTCTCATGGCTTCAATGGCATGTAAACACCTGTCCTCTTTGTATTTATGTGCTGAAAAAAAATGCAAGAGACAAATATGATTATTTGAAGAGAATCTCAATACATATTCCACTTATATACCCAGATTTTGGGTGTCCAGACAGGTTGCAGGTTGGTTATCCAGACAGATAATTTTCAAACAGAAAATGAAACTCTTTTCCCTTAATTTTATTTCAAAATGTAGACATATGTGAAGTTTTGTGAACGATATTCTAACTGGAAAATATACACAGAATTTAAAGTGTCTTGATGCATACTTGATGTAAAATTCAGTGGTAAATGCGACCGCTTAATTTTGTTAAGTGTCCGGACACACAACGCCCCCCCCCCCCCCTCATAGTTGAAAAGTAAGTAACTAATTTATAATTCAACAGTCTAATAAGTAATAAAGCAGCAGTTTTTCATTTTTTTGTCCTGATTTTGCTAATAATTATGGCAGTTACCTCAGCAACATGGACGAGGTCAATTGTCAATGAAACAGCCCCAAGCACAGGCGACATGAGGATTGTTCCATGCCCCCACCCCCCCCCCCCCCCCCCCCCCCCCCTCCAACTTTTGTGAGCTCCGCAGGCCGCAGAAGCGGAAGTGGCAGCGGCGGCGGCGGCGGGCGCGGTGGAGCTCCCCGAGTCCCTACTCTACCGGACCGTCTATATCGCCTTGCTTAGCTGCACATGAACAATACACAGAATATAATATATGGGCCCAAGCCACTTCTGGCCGATTTGCCACCAATGATTTAAAAAGAAAAAGCAAGATTTACCTTGCAAGCAAACTTGTATATCGCAAGCCTGTCGTTGACAAGGATCTCCTTTCGGCATTTCTTATTTGGAAAATGACACATTCCTGTCCAAAAACAGCAAACAAGATTGGTGGCTTTCGGCTTTGGCGAAAAAATATAAACATACGCTTAGTCTGCAAAAACAGACTGTTAAATTAATTGTCATGTGTAGTTTACACAATCAGACTTTACATTCAAGTATGATGATGACCCCCCCCCCCCCCCCCCCCCCCGTTCCCCCTTTATTTGTAAATCTCAAGTAGACGTCGGGAGATGTTTTATTCTGGCTGATAAAGTAAAAAAAAATTGATTGAAAAGGGTTTTTCTTACAGATCATCTGTTTGGCATAAAATCCAAAACAGCACGAACACTGTCAATTGAACCGAAAGTTGCTATTTTAATTTAAAAATTTTACCAAAATTACGGTACTTTACTACATATATTTCTGAATGCATGCCAACTACCAATCTAAGAAATACAGTTGATAAAAAATGGAAGTAGTCTATAGGCCTATAGATGGAGGTTCATAGCAAAACATTTGAGAGAGAAAGAAGGAAATAGAGAGACAGTGGCATGTAGTGGAGATGGGTGAATCTGGGGGGGGGGGGGGGGGGGTAGCCGACCAGTCTTAGCTCGATGGCTGAGATGCGAATGAACAAGGTGTGGGAGGGGGTCTTATCATCTTCTTTTCAAATTTCTCTTTTACTCTTTCCTCTTTCTTTCTCGCCATTTGATGTGGGAGGGGGGGGGGGGGCAAGTACTTGTGCCTGTTTACCCTATCTATGCCACTGTCTGAGAAGAAAGATTAAGTGATAGAGAGGGGGATAGAGAGAAAGAGAGAGAGGGGGATAGAGAGAAAGAGAGAGAGAGAGAGAGAGAGAGAGAGAGAGAGGGGGGGGGGGGGAGAGATAGAGAGGAGGCCGAGGAGGAGGGTGGGATGATGACAGAGTGAGTGAATCAACTTTTCCTAAATATGCAGAGTCCATTAGATAATGCTTCAATCAAAGTCAGAATGCATAAAGATGTATCTGTATCAGCAGTTTTTAATATCTTTCTTAATCTTCTCAAATTACAGTTAGAATCCACGTCCTTCATATACTACATATTCTACAGTAATTCCATGGTTATTAACTGAGAAGTAAAGAAATAACACTCACGCATAGTCCTATCAATTTTGCAGCACTCGACAGCTTACCCCTGTGAATCGGTTTGGGAAGCGTTTCTTGCAATCCCAATCTCGATGCGACATTCATGTAAACTCCTTTGGTCTTCATATATGTCATTCTATTCGACATGTTCACTTGCTCCCATGAAACATCTGAAGGTCACCGCAACCTCTCTGTTTTGATTTGACTCTATTTTGAAAATACAATGCAGTATGAGTAGGTATGGAATTTCAAAAATGGAAACTGTATACGACTGAGGTCCCAAATAGTCACACAATTTACTGTAAATCATAACTGCTTGGTATTTTAGCCTCCAAGTCAGAGAAAGAAAAGGCAAATTCAGCTCCCGGTCGGAGGCCAGTTGCATGATCAGAATACTATCACTACAATGTGCGGCTGATTAGGCTTTATCTCCAACTGGAAGGCCCACTCACAATACCTTACAATTCTTTATCACTATGCGTATAACAATTCAGGACCTTAATCATGAAGAATTAACATTTGTAAAGTTCCATTACTACATGTAATCCTATTTCAATTTCTTTCAGAATTGAGTCATAGTCATGTTATAAGGTGAGCGGCGGCCTTAAGTAGTCAGCACATAACATCAGCTACGCAGCTGGAACATATTTATCAGCCATGGACAATTCTTTCCTCGGAAGACAAACCACAATCTATATCAGTATGCTACAACTTATACAAGAAAATCCTAATAAACATGTACGAAAGAAATCCACAACAACATACTCTGATCCTTGAGGCCAAGGAAATTGCCTTGTTTCCTGGCACTAGAAATCTTGTTTTATGAGGGTATACCTTAATAAAAAAAAAGAATACAAAGAAGTGGGACTGGTATAATCACCTTTTTATAAAAATGAGAGTATTTTTCTATAACATTGTTCTTCATTACAAGGCTCCATTGTTTATAAATTTATCAGCAGGCTTTCGAATGTTCAGAATTACACTAACAGGGGACCTTACAATGTAATATACATGTTACACGTAATATACAAATAATTTGTTTTGTTTTGTTGTCTGTGACTATAATACAAAAACCAGGTAATAAATTGAATATATATGGTATAACAACCATTGTCCAAGAGGGTTGTATCATAATATGCAATCAAGAACTAATTTCAAAGTATAAAATTGTGATTTGTTATTTTTAGTAAGTACTTTATATTTACACAGTAAAGTCATTGACAAAATCTTAATTGGATGTCACATACCCATATAGTTTTGTATGCTTTTGTGTATTTAGTAACTTTTTGTTTTCATTACAAATATCCCCATGTATAATATACATGTAGTTCTGTTTTGAAGGATCTATACAATGCAGTCAACTGATTTATGTGGCGTCTACTTGCCTTGACCAAAACCATTCCAATTCTTACTAACAATTTCAACCAGTTGCAGGAGAACATTACAACATTTACAAACTCATTCCAAAACAAATTTTATCCAGTCATATCATGTGAAGATAACATGTTCCCCCAAGATGACAATTGAAAAGGGCTATACAGCAAGAAACCAAACAAGAAGATGAAAGGAATAATTCTGTCATTATCATTGGTAAAACCATAGCATACAAACCAGGCAAATATCGTTTTAAGCACAAAGTTACGTTAAAAACAAGAATAATGAATAAGACTAGATTCTTATGTCATGGTACTTCCTATTCAATTAAAAATATCACGTTAATGATCCATAATTACAAAGCATTAAAATAGATATTGCTCCTTGTTATACGGCCAAATTCCACAACTAATCTAAACATTTTCCCAGAAAAAAGAAAACTGTTTAGTTGCAACAATATGTAACCAATTTAGTATTTTTTGCTTGATGATTACACTTCACTTTGTTTTCCATATTTTCAGCTTCATTTGAATGTAGTGAAATGGTTTCAATAGTAAATGAAACAATATCAATATTTCCTGTTTGAGTTTCAAACTTGCACAACCAATTCATTACTACTGAAATTTTATCAGTACTTCCCTCAGTTTTGGCATTTAGAGATGTCCATAAAAATATCTCTTCCAAAAGATTATACATGTACAACATAGACTCAAAATTAATATAAATGTCTGCTACAACTAAATTTAAATCAACCAGGGCTCTGTTTCATAAAACTTGTCATCAATGACAAGTTACAATAACTGTTATAAGCTACTGAAATCCTTGCATCTGATTGGCTGAGAGCAAATTTGTCGGTAAAAATCACTGACAAGACACTTTATGAAACGCTCCCCTGGGCCGTTTCATAAAACTTGTTATCAATAACAAGTTGCAATAACTGTTATAAGCTACTGAAATCCTTGCATTTGATTGGCTGAGAGAAAATTTGTCATAGAAATGTGGCAGTTGTTACTGAGAACAAGTTTAATGAAACAGTGCCCTGATTGAACAGCAATCAATTTCACATAATCCGACAGAATCTATACTTGATATCGGTGTGTTTCAAAACAACTATGGATATGACAGTGTTGTAAGAAACAGTCAAAGAGAAATGAAATATTTGAGAATGAATTATATGTAGATTGTTCTAATTCAACTGAATGTTTTTAATGCTGGTCATTTCCATAAAGATCCATCCCCTTCCTTGAAAAAAAGAAAATCATATCAAAGAATATACAAAATAGAAGCATGATTTAAGCAATGTTCATAAACCTGTAACCCTTCACAATGTAGGTTTGTTAGTGATATATTTGGTTTTCATTTAAAGTTTGTAAAAACTAAACAAAAAATAACATATTCAAAGAAATAATACAACACCTGAGTAATAAATCATCATAATAATACAATTATAAATCAAATATAAGCACTTCCTATAACTCGACCTCACTGTTACCATGGTATTTTATTCCTTGTTATATTCCTCCTCATTCCTCAGTAATAGCAAAGAAATATACAGATATAATACATATTTCCATTAATATATTTTCTCTTTTTTGTAAAAGTGAGGAGCAAAGGTTTAGCGGGGTAGAGATTGCACTACAGATCAACTGGTGGGTAAATTCCACAAGAAATGTATAATCCCCCAAATTATGCAATTGTTTGGTCACACTTAACCCCCCCTCAGCCATGGAGTGACAAAATATTTTGAAACTTGGTATGTATATAGTGCATATTGATATTATAATGAGTAAGCCGTTAAAGTTTGATATCTATATCATACACAATTTTGGAACTATCATCAATTATTCATACATCTGTGTATTGATAATCCTGCGTTGTGAACACGGAAATGTGCATCTGGCAGCAGGTACCTGTCGGTTGAAATCTTAGAAATCAAAAGATGCGTCATGAAAAAATGAAGTCGTGAAAGCTCGCGGCAGACAAAAAAAAAATTATTCTCAAACATATCACAACGAATGTCCAGGGGGACTTCTTTCATAAGTCATCATTGTGGTGTTATGTTCCAAAATATTTAAGGGGAGAGGAGCCGCAATTTTTTTTTTTATACATCAACAATTGTTGCTAAACCACCTTATTTGGGGGATATCACAGAGAATTTAGAAACAACATTCTTTTGGACCCATTTAGTTTCTTGAACTGTACAACTTGGTTTAATATCAATGCTGGGAAAAGAAGGCATTTTTATTGTTTGTTTCCTGGTTACACTTACAATCTCTAGGGCAGGGAAGCAATTTTCTAGGGAAAGTGAAAAACTCCCTCGCTCACATCTTGTCTCCTCATTTACACCATTCACAAAATGGTTTCATTCATATATATATATACAATCACTATCTATTCTAAACTACTGGCTATGTCATATATATATACTCTAAAGAAGAAATAATAAGCTTGTTTATGCATCAAAATACAACTTTTTACATACAAATCACACCCATGCGCTTGAGAAAATTGATTTCTCTCGCTTTTGAGCTGAGCTGATGATCTGCTGATATTATCCACACCATACCATATGTGCACAGGGCATATAATGCCATAGATATGCACTCTTGCAAGTGCAAGCTTTTTGCTAACATATTTGTTCTGTTCAGCAGGAATGCTTTCCCTCATGATACATTCCTGTAAAACATTAAGATGTTAGATATTCTATACAGATTATTATTCCGGTAAGGTTGGATATGATTCGAATTGATATAACACACTTTTGCCATAGACTCTAGCTTGAGTTATCACGGGCTCAGTTTTTAATAGGATGAACAAATTTGAAGTACATCAAGAAAAGATTCTTCTTGTCTGAAATTTTGACCAGTAAATATTACCTTGCTTTCCAGAAGCCTGATAGGTAATAAATTTACTTCTTGGTCATCTTGGTCAGCTGAAATTTTGACCAGTGAAATATTACCTAACTTTTATATCTAAGTCTGATAACTAGGAAATTTGCTCCTGCTACAACTGGAATGAAAACAATGATTTTGTAGTGTACAGTTTGGTGGTGGGTGCTGTACACAATAACTCGAAGTCATCTTGCAGCTATTTGCACAGGATAGTAGACTACTAGAGAGAGGAAATATATATATATGCACATCATTTTTTATAGATAGAAACAAACTACCTGTAGAACACAGCCATTTCTCTTTGCTTTTCTTTTCTTTTTCTTCCTAATTACATAGAGACAGACTTATGTAATGTGTTATGCACTATACAAGAATGTTTTTTTTATACATGTAAGATCATCTTTTGTGATCGTTATGTACTATGAGGACAATAGCACGTCTTTGTAAGTATGCATTGTGCTTTTGATCAGTCATACAATATAATACAGTGAAACCTGTATATAAGAACCACTCGAAGGAGACAAGAAAAGTGGTCCATATGAGCAGGTGGCCTTTATGTACAGGTTCCCTTAATACATGTTACAATAAGAAACACTGTACAAGGGAAACTAAAGTTGTGGTCGTTATAGACAGGTGGTCACTAAAGCAGGTTCGACTGTCCATGCAAATGTTGATGTTTCTATTGTCAATATGACAGTACTGGTCTTGCAACTTTTGTCATGTGTTTTATTGATAAAAACCAAACTGAATTGAATTGAATCAACACTGTTCTAAAGATCTTAGGACTTTAGAACACTTGAGTGGTCTTTCGAAAAAAGGTTTCACTGTACTAAGATGAGAGTAACTTTTGTCATTGTTGTGTAGGACTGGGGAAAATATCATGTCTTTGTATTTATTTTTAAAAGGATTTCCGAACCCAAAGCTCAAAGACATATACAGCATATCATCAGCACAACTTGCCACAAAACTTCTGCATGTATGATAATTTAAAGGGAAATCCAACCATAATGGCAAGTTGCTCTGAAAGAAAGAGGACAAATCAGAGAAACAGATTGGTGAAAGTGTGAACGAGATTGTACAAGCAATAAGAAAGTTATGAATTTTTGTGTGCGACAAACGGGAGAATTGTCCACCAGTATGTCACAATCGACTTATCAAATTGCCAATTTGAGATTAGCATAGATGTAGTGATCTCATTTTTCAAACATCCATAACTTATTTATTCCTTGTTTGATTTATTTCAAACTTTCACCGTCCTGTTTTTCTTATTTTTGTACTTTTACACAAATCATCCTATTACCAAGGTTGAGTTGCCTTTAAATTATGATACACACAGCAGAGCCTTGCCAAAGATTTGGTGATGCTTGGAGGGAGGGGTGTTTTTATGAAGATGTCGCAGGCATGGGAGGTTGGAGTTCTTTGATCTGCTTTATGAGATAGTTCTTCTCGTCGTTGAACTGCTCGTCTTCCGTCCTGTCTGTGTGGAACACGGTGAGAAACTCCACCAGCCTCTCCTTGTTCTTCAGGAGGATGTCAAGGATGGGTTTGGACTTGTTGGGGTTTGCTACAAATACCTGCACAATCGATGTAAATAGACGGGAGACAGAGCAGTGAACATATCTAGCGTGAACAAGACTTGCTATGAAAACATGAACACCCACATTCACTCACACACACACACACACACACAATATATCTGCAGAATTTGATCTAATCCATCCTAGAATGAGATGACAGCGAAATTTGGTTCAGAGGTACAGAAAAACTGTTGGACTTGTTGGGGTTTGCTACAAATACCTGGAAGGTTGGAATGAAAAAAAAAAAAAAAAAAAAAAAAAATGAATGGTGAATGAGCCTGGACTTGTTTGGGTGTCGGACCAAATTTGCTGACAAGAAAAAAGGCTGGTGGTCAGTATGCTAACAGATGTATACATTTTTTCCCTGCAAGGACCACAATTAAAGGACAGTAATTGTTGAAATTTGCTGACAGCCTACAAAAATGTTGAATTTTCCAACAGACAAATTTTTAATCCCCTCTAACAATACTCCTGGATTAATTTCTTGCTAATGAACACCAGTCCTTACCTTAAATACATGGAAAGCTTCAAACTGGATGTTTCTGCTCTTATCCCTCAGCATGTTCATCATGAGTTTCAAGTTTTCTGGGTTGCTAATGTATCTAGTCATCGTTGTGAAATTATGCCTGTCTAGCAACAGCTCTCCCAGTAGCTAATAATGTAATCAAAAACAAATATTGAGTTTAATAGTAATCAAATATACCTTGCACTGAGAGGCTCCAGTTGAAATTATGGATTCTCTGAGGTGACTGGCATAGCACTATTTTCTTTGGGGCTGCGCCCCTCAGAAAATAGTAACTATTCCAATCACCGAAGGATCCATAATTTCAATTGGTGCCTCTCAGTGCAAGGTATATTTGATTAATATCCTATAAGTCTAGATAGATTTTTAAAAATTAAAACTAAATGTAGAATCAGAGCAGACCTACATACACGTTCACTGTGAGGTTTGTCACTCACAAACATTATCCCGATACATTGTCGAGATATCGATGGCTTCGAAATATCCAGAAAAACAAAAAAGTGACGTCATAATATTTTTATATCAAAAAATATACGGATGTCTGACGTCACGCAATATCCATTTTTTTCTTTGTGGTGAAAGTATTTTATGTCACGTGAGACATTCCTGGCCAATCCTTGCATGAGAATTTTATGATGTAGGATATAATAGCGAATAAAATGTAATCATATTCAACCAAGTAGCTTTTAACAAACATAAATGAATATCAAGTGAAAAGTTCAATGTGAATGCCCAAAATGAGATTTTTTTCTTTTTGTGCCAATGTCTTTCTACAACAGCTCTCCCAGTATCTAATATTATATCCTATATCATAAAATTCTTGTTTAAGGATTGGCCAGGAATGTCTCACGTGACATAAAATACTTTCACCATTAAAAAAAATGGATATTGCGTGACGTCAGACTTCCGTATATTTTTCGATATACCGATATTTTGACGTCAGTTTTTTGTTATTCTGGCTATTTCGAACCTATCTTTATCTTGGCAATGTCTCGCGATAATGTTTGTGCGTGACGAACCTCTCAGTATACATGGTCTACTCTGATTCTACATTTAGTTTTTTTTTTAAAATCTGTCTAGGCTTACTCGTGGATATAAATCAAATATACCGTGCACTCTTTTCAAGGCATCAACTGAAATTATGGATTCTTCAGTGACTGGCATAGTTACATAACTATTTTCTTCGGGGCTGGGCCCCTCAAAAAATAGTGCTATCCCAGTCACCTCAGAGAATCCATAATTTCAACTGGAGCCTCTCAGTGCAAGACATATTTGATTAATATAATCATAAAAAATATTGACTTAGTAGCTAATAACATATAATCATATTCAACCATTTAGCTGATAACTTAATCATAAACACATATCGAGTTACAATTTCAGTGTGAAGTTGCTGAAAGTGTGTCTTTCTACAACAGCTCGCTAAGTATCTAATAATATAATCACAAACAAATATTGAATTACAATTTTAATATGAACACCCAAATGAATTTTTTTTTTCTCCTTGTGCTGGACTACCAAAATAATCAGTTTCTTTTAAGTTGAGAAAATAAAATCCCCTAGGTCAAGAAAAAGAAAATCCCCTGTGAATATATTTCTGTCTAGCAACAGTTCTCCAAGTAGCTGATAACATAATTATAAACAAATAAGTTACAATTTAAATTTTAATGCTCAAATGAGCTTTTGTCTATGGTACTGGTCCATGCAAATGATCAGATTGTTTTATGTTAAAAAAAAAAAAAAAATCCCTAGCAGTCCCGAAATCATTATTCATTCTGTCAAAAGCGTATGAAAGATGGCACCACATTCTGTACTTTAAATAAAGACAGTGTAGAGTAAGTTCCAGTTAAAGGTGACAAGTCTGATGACCATTTCCTATTTTAATATATCAGTCACTTGCACATATACAAATAACAACAAGACTTGTTCACTTGTTAAGAAATGTAAATGATTACAGATATCTAACATATATTACATATATCAAATAGCTAATCAGTAATCCCAGCATGCAGAGGCAGGTATATTCATTGCACAGAAAAAAATGTATGGGACCAAACAAATGGCAGATATTTGTCTAAGTCATTCTATAAAAACTGTTGTCTATTCTCTACTGTCGATATGGTTCCAAACTTGCACCGAGTTCATTAAAGGGAAATCCAACCTTAATAGCAAGTTGCTTTGAAAGAAAGAGGAAAAATCAGAGAAGCAGATTGGTGAAAGTTTGAATGAAATCGGACAAGCAATAAGCAATAAGCAATATGAATTTTTGAAAGTTGTAATCACTATGCATATGGGAATTTCAAATTGGCTGAATAGGTAATGTCACTGTGATGTAGCTGTGGACAACTCTCCCATTCGCTCTAACACACAAAATGACTAAAATGTCACTTTTTTTCAAAATACCTTACTCAGTATGATCTTTTCGCTCATGAGGACCTATAACAATATGCTATCTCCAATATATTTTGAGTACTGCCCTGAGGGTAAAAGCGCCTCGAAGAAAACCGCAAATTAATGATATTTTTGTGTACGACAAATGGGAGAGTTGTCCACAAAAATGTCACAATTGACTCACCAAATTGCCGATTTGAGATTCACATAGATGTAGTGATCTCATTTTTCAAACATCCATAACTTTCTTAATCCTTGTCCGATTTCTTTCAAACTTTCACCATCCTGTTTTTCTTATTTTTCTGCTTTCACACAAATCATCTTATTACCAAGGTTGGATTGCCCTTTAAGAAACGTATACAGGGTTCCCACAGAAATTTGAGAACCAAATTCCATGACTTTCCATTATCCATTTTTGCCTTTTTCCATGACCAGATAAGTACCATTTTGGTATGGGTTGTGGCATCCAAGTGGCTTGCTAAGACCATGTCGTGATGTATATTATTTCATGTTTGTAATTGAAGGCTACCATAGCCACAAAAGGTCCATACCCACTATCAATTTCCATCACTTTCCTTGATTTTGGAGGGTTTTAAAAATTTTCCATGACTTTCCAGGGCCCTGTCATATAAAGAGTTACGATTGACATCAATCACCTGTCCGTACTTAAAGGGGAATGAAAGGCAACAAATATTAGCCGATAATTATGTAGATAATTGTCAGCCTGTTAAAAGTATCTTGAAATTACTCCTATTTGATAATTAAAGAAGGAGAACAATGTCTCAAAAAGTTGCAGTTTCCTTGCTATACATTATCCCATGGGGGCTGCCATTTTCTTTACAAAGTAATGTCAGAGCAGTGCTATTTGTGAGATACCCACTGACCTGTATACTAGCTATGATGACACTCACGATCACCTGTGGAATGCATGACACTGGATTTCATCGTAATAGACCATTTTCGTAGTCATGTACATTCAAATGAAGGGTTTTTATCCTGTCATATAAGCTAATTGCGTCAAGATATTTGGTTCAGCTGTTTCATAGGTGAGGCAGTTTCTTTTGTTAAGCAGGATTTGGCATACACAAATTGTTGCTTGGTCAGACAAAGGTTTGTCAATTATTCAAAAAGTGACAAAGACCTACATAAAACTGCTCCATACAACATCACCTGTGCGAGAGTTGGGGTACCAAGATGGCTGCCATTTTGCATTGGTGGCTTTGATTGTACAATGGCTATTTATTATGCAACACCATATCCATTGTGTACAGGTAAATGGACATGTACTACTATAACATCACAGTTTTTCAAAATGGCAGCCCCCGTGGGATAATATCTAGCAAGGAATCTGCAAACTTTAGAGAGATTGTTCTCCTTACTGAACAATCAAATAGGAGTATTTTCAAGATATTTTGAACAGGCTGACAACTTTCCACATGATTATCAGCTAATTTTTATTGAGTTTCATTCTCCTTTAAGAGATAGGAGATTGGAAATTTGCGATTGATTGGAAGACTTGCAATTGATTCAGATCAATCAAAACTCTTTATAAGACAGGGCCCTAAAGAATTTATTTTTCCATAACTTTCCTGGTTTTGCCATGACCGGGGGGACCCTGCATATAGAAACATATATAGAAACATGTAAAATGTTGAGAAATGCTAACTTACTTTGAGTGACTGTCTCCTTGTTACATAGTTATCTGAGTTGAGAAGCACTTGATACTTGCCAAACACTGTCGCATAGTTCTTCTCTAGAAACTCGGCAGCTAATAATTTGTGTCGTGTTAATAGTTCCTGGAACAAAAAGAGTAAAAAAGATGAATGGTCTGCATCTCCAATATGCCTCCACCTCTGTGACCTCTGTGACCTTTGACCTGAAGACCCTAAAATTTGTGGTGCTACATATTAGTACCACATATGATATTAAAGGGAAATCCAACCTTAATAACAAGTTGCTCTGAAAGAAAGAGGAAAAATTAGAGAAGCAGATTGGTGAAAGTTTGAAGGAAATCGGACAAGGATTAAGAAAGGTGAATGGGAAATACATTACACCATCATTCAGGTTTGTAATTGTTGTTAATGTAATGTACATATTCAACTGAAAATTTTCAGTTGTGAAAAATAAGGCTCCACCCACTTGCTCAGTACCCATTTAAATTCAATGAAAATGAAGCATTCAAACAGCGTCAAAAAATGGCCGAGTACTGAATAATAAGGGTTCAATAATGGAATGAGTAGCAGTCTTTTAATCATGTAACTTATTTCACGCAAATAATGCTGTTCTGAGATTATTAAATTTTCTGCTCCACTGATCTCTTGTAGATGGCATTTAAATACGAACAGTGTTTAACAAACCAGCTAAGCTTAACAAAAGCTCCAAGTCAAACACACCCAATACAAATCAAGTTTTCTCGTTTCACAATTGGAGAGTAACTTCATACTTAACCCTTGCAAGACAATTGACCGCATTTTGTGGTTTGGCTTAATAACTTTTGATTCAGAGCTCTATAAAAAAATACACCAGATGCATGAGTAGAAAGAGCAAAAATTTCTGCACACCCTATGTCCATTTGTGTTGCATGACCATCTTGCGTTTGATGCCAGGAATTTTGAAAACAAGAATAAGCTTTAAAATCCCTAACTGGCAACACATTGAGAGGTTCAAGTCATTGTTTTTTATCAAATTTGTCAATTTTCAAAAAACTTTTCGACAAGATTCCCAACCATGTATATTGTTTTCAAAGATATTACACCTTATTAGAACCATGTAGCAATAAAAGAAATATATTATTGTTGCCAATTTGAAGAACAAAATGTGATCAATTTAGCCCTTAAATAATCCCTGTCCTGAAAGGGTTAAAGTACAAGACACCTGACATATCTAGTATGATTTTACGACACATGCTTCGGAGACAATTGCTCCGTGTCATTAACCGAATTCTAAACTGGGACCCCGGACCAAACACTATACCTAACCCTAATCCTACCCCTAAACCTAGCCTAAAACCCAGTTGCAACCCTAACCCTCAGCGTTGTCACTACGGTGGTCGGCGTTGGTCGGAACCTTCCACCACTCAAAATTTCCGACTGGCACTCAATGTAATATCACACCCGCCCACCCGGCACTAATTTCCCCACTGACAAAGAAAAAATACTACGATTTTGACCTACGAACATGCAACTGTGGTTTAAGCCAGTAATCTGACAGCACTCACAGCAGGTATATGTACAAAGTAAACCAAATACTAGTACAGTAGTTACAATGCTTAATGCTGCAGCTACAGTACAGTGTGTACTTGTAGATACATGATATTTTTACTGTTTAACCATAACTTATAAGCCCTGAAAAGATTTTGTCCCCCTGAACCCCCGTGGCAAGGTGTCGGGCGATAAAATTTCCACCACTAAAAAGTCCCTGGTGACAACCCTGCTAACCCTAACCATATATATTTGATGAAATAAAGACCAGAGAAAATTTTAGCTGGAGCATATTTTAGAGCACCATACCTTGAAGGAGGAAAAGGCATCTGATGCGAGATCAAACGTTGACATCTCGACGTATGTGAAAAATTTGTAGAAGCTATCGGATTCCAGGATGACCTTGGCTAGAGCCTCATAACGTATGCATTCTCGTAGTATCAGGCCACAGTTCAATGCGATTTCGGGGTTATCATACCTGTGCAAGATATCCATCATCATCATCATCAGTATCATTATCATTATTATCATCATCACCATCGTCATCAACATCATCTTTATTATCATTATTACCAAGATCACTATTACAGGTTAGTCGACTATCCTACTCACAAGTCTGTTTTATGTCTCCTGTGAATGTATCTGAAATTGCTATATCTCTTTACAGAAGTAACATTAGAAGCTCATATTTAGAATACAGCTTTGAGGGAAGGAATCCCTAACATCCAAAACAACAGAGTTGATTGGTATCCTATACCCTTTCAAGACAACTGTCCACATTTTTGTGGTTTGGCTCAATAGCTTTTGATTCACAGCCCTCACATATATAAATGATGCATGAATGAAAAGGGCAAATTTATGCACACAATGGCCAGAATTCACAAAGGTGGTTTCAATTCAGACCATGGTTTATGCAGATTTCGTGGTATAAATACGCTTGATTTAGCACATACACTTAAAAAGATCCAATAATGGTTGGCTAAAGTGCTAAAGTGCTAAATTCACGCTTGTTGCCATGGTTCAGACCATGGTTTATTTAAATTAATTTATATAAACCATGGTCTGAACCATGGACTAGCGTGACCGGCGTGCATTCATTATTGGATCTTTTTAAGTGTATGCGCTAAATCAAGCGTATTTATACCACGAAATCTGCATAAACCATGGTCTGAATTCAAACCACCTTTGTGAATTCTGGCCTACATGTTCACTTTTGTTGAGTCACCACATTGCATTTGGTGCCAGGAATTTTTAAAAGAAAAAAATAAGCTTTAAAATCTTTAAATTGGCAACATGTTGAGAGGTTCAAACTCACTGTTTTCTGACACAAATTGGCAATTTTCAAACTTTTCCACAGTTAATTAGCCTTGTATATTACTATCAGAGACATGACATTTTATTTGAACAATACAGCAATACATGTAAAAGAAAAATATAGTTGTTGCCAATTTGAAGAACAAAATGTGATCAATTAAAGTCCTTAATAAATTCCTGCTCTGCTTTTGAGTCATAACTTACCCATTTACTAGTGTTATAAGGATTTCAGGATGGTTCATGATGTATTCTACCGATGGATTCCGAGCACCAAACTGACGACGGAGGATATTGTTGAAGATCTGGACGAAATCTTTCTTGGCCTACAATCAGAGCAAACAAATTCAAGATATCTGCTATTCCTAACTAACATCTACATAAATAGGTACCACTAGAAAATGAAATCTAGCAATGTACAAATCTATATGATTTCATGCAGATGTGGAAGGAAACCTAAAGGATGCAAGCACTTCATTGAGATTGGAAGTACAGATTGAATATTTAGTAAAATGAATAGTATACTCAGTTGATATGATATATTTATTCCTTCATCAATAACCAAGATATTGGAAATTTGTTAAATTTTCAGTATGGTAGTGGACCCTACATGTAATTCCGAACACTTTTCAGAAAATCAGCGATAGCAAATAAAATATCAAACGAATATCTGTCAAACTTACATAATGAATGCTTAAAGTTCTACAGAAAAAGAAGTTGGTGTAAATTGAAAAAGACAACGTAGATTTAATACGATATTCCCTTCCGAGAGAACCCCTTCCCAACGACGCGGCGATTTGGTCTCTTGAAAAAGGTATTGTATTACCGAACGTGTGAAACCTATGGGAAAAAGAAACAACCTACCCCGATTTCGGGCCAACGGGATGAAGACTGGGGGTGACGAGAGAGCAGGTTATAAGATATGACTTATGCTTTTTACCTCATTTTATGATCTTTTGCCCTGTTCTGTGTGTCAAATAGTGGGGAGAACATACGCATAGTCCCATGCGTATGAAAGCCATTTCAGGCGCTTAACTGTACGCGCATTCGGTAATACAATGCTGTTCGGAAATACAATGCATGACTATACAAAGCAAATGGGAAAGGAGCTCAAAAGTTACATCACAGAGTTTTCAATTTGTGTTTGATTGATTACAACTTCAAAACTTCCTAACTTTCCTATTTCTTTTAATCAAATTTTCATCAAACTTTTACTGATCTATTTGTCTTATTTTTCTACTATATTATTAAAACTAAGTTAATATCAGGACAGACTTCACCTTTCAGAGAAAATCATGACTGATATAATCCAGGACTCCACACTAACCTTTTTCATAGAGGGCTTGGTTTGACAATTTTAGAGAGTATATACGCACAGGCCCCCCTGTTTAAACTATAAAAAATCAATTAAAAAAAACCCAGGAGTCTATGTAGTAAAAATTATAGGACCGATGTGCACTAAATAACCTGTTATTGTCGAGCCATGCCTCAGTAAAGAGGAATAAATAATCCAATACCGTTGAATGTAATCAAGTAAATGCCAGCTCACAAGAGGCATCATTTTGATTACGTCATGTAGGGGTCTTGTGGTCTAGTGGATGTCCCCAGACTGTGAACCACAAGGTAGGGTTCGAATCCCTGGCCCAGCACCTAGTGTCTTTTGGCAAGACATTAATCTGTATCTGCCACACTCGACCCAGGTGAGGTAAATGGATACCTGGCAGGAATTAATTCCTTAAAATGCTAGAGCGCTGTAAGAGCAGCCATGCTAGAGCCAGGGTAATAATTGTGGAGCGCCAGGAGTGTCAAGTCAGACAGACATGTGCACTATACAAGAACCCACTATTATTATTATTATTATTCTTATTACCTGCACTAATCAAGCCTGTGAAGGTAATTAACCCATATGTCCGTTATTAGAAGTATTGTTACACTGTTCATTTTGCAATCATTTTTTAAACTACACAACTCTTTTATGACGTGCAAAAGACTGTACCAGTCACTGACGCGGTTGTAACGTCAGCAAATAATATTTCATCTGAGCCGGGCTTAAGAAAATGAAAAAAAAAAACCCCACGAACCTCAAATTCTAGTTTGGGCATGATGTTGATGAGTTGGATCAAGAGGTCATAGAGGCCCATGGCGAACTGACTCACGACCTCTGCCTGGGGTTCTTGACCTTCAGTCCCATACAGACCAACTTTGATCTGTGATAGGTTCCTCCCAATCTCCTCAGTCGCCTGTCAAGAAATGAAATAATAAGATAAATATCATACAGCTCATTCCTCGATCCTAATCAAATGTCTGGTCGATTACAGTCAAGTGTGATTAATTTGTTGAGACTACCTTTATTACAGAGTTTTTCATTAAAAAGCATGCAATAGTTTGCAGTACTATGCAGCGATGTGTAATTATGTCATGTGCAGCAGTGCCTGAAGAGGTATGTGCGCCTATACTCTTGTGTGGGGGCAGTATGCAAAGCTGGGGTAAACGTAGGTGTATCACCTGGTTTACTAGTGCACTTGTGATTTATGAGCTGGCTGGACTTGATCCTTAAACTGCCAGAGAACTGTGCAGTGACACCTGGTGCAATTTTTTTTCTCTCTCTTTTTATGGTAGGGCTAGGTGATTAGATCTACATGTAGTTGTCTTCTATGCCATGCAGTACCATTTTTTTCTGATATGACATTTCCTTTGAATTAATCATACAAAATAGAATACCGGTGTCTTGTGTTTTATATAGAGGTGCTTTGTTACTTTGGTTTTTAACCCTTTCAAGACAATTGACCACATTTTGTGGTTTGGCTCAATAACTTTTGATTCAGAGCTCTAAAAAATAACCAGATGCAGGAGTAGTAAAAGCAAAAATTTCTACACACATTGTGTCCATTTTTGTTGCATGACCATATTGCGTTTGATGCCAGGAATTTCAAAAAGGAGAATAAGCTTCATAATCCTTAAATTGGCAACACATTGAGAGGTTCACAATCACTATTTTTTATCAAAATTGGCATTTTTTTCAACTTTTTGACTAAGTTTCTAATGATGTATATTGTTTTCAAAGACATTGCACTTTGTTAGAACCATGTAGCACTAAAAGAAAAATATTATTGTTGCCAATTTGAAGAACGAAATGTGATCAATTTAGCCTTCAAATAATTCCTGTCATGAAAGGGTTAAATAGTGTAAAGACATATAACATTATCTGAGCAGCAGCAAACCAGTTTGATTGGCCTATACAGGACTCTCCATGTGGGGAATGCTGGCTTGCCCAGCTGTCCTGAAGTGGCTATTGTTTGCAACTGCATACAAACACACACAAAAAAAAATATGTGCGCATGTACGCATGAAGGGACAAATGTGGTATAACTGTGTGTGTACTGAATTAACCCTTTCGAGACAACTGACCACATTTTGTGGTTTGGCTCAATAACTTTTGATTCAGAGCCCTGAAAAATATACCAGATACATGAGTAGAAAGAGCAAAAATTTCTGCACACATTATGTCCATTTTTGTTACATAACCATATTGCGTTTGATCCCAGGAATTTTAAAAAGGAGAATAAGCCTTAAAATCCTTAAATTGGCAACACATTGAGAGGTTCAAAATCATTGTGTTTTATCGAAATTGGCAACTTTTTCAACTTTTCGACAATTCTTTTAACCATGTATATTGTTTTCAAAGACATTACCCCTTATTACAATCTTGTAGCACTAAAAGAAAAATATTATTGTTGCCAATTTGAAGAACAAAATGTGATCAATTTAGCCCTTAAATAATTCATGTCCTGAAAGGGTTAAGCCTACTAAATTTGGAATTTGTTTGCCAATGATAGTGACATGGACCAATCTTAAACTACTCTCCTTTTTTATCAAATAACAAGGATCTACGAATTTTGTTATATAAAACAAATGATGAATGTCTTCATTCATTCATTACATGATCTATCCTCTCTTGTTGAGGCTGTGTGCACCTATCACACAATGAACTCATTTGCAGTCCTGAATCATTTGCATTTATAATAGTAGCTACATTCATATTGTGTAAATAGTCATCCCATGGGATGCTCAAGGTGCCTACATGTACAAAGTACTTCAAAAAAAAAAATCTTGTTTCTATTAATGTATATGCCCGGGGGGGGGGGGGCACTCAATATATTGGATAGACGGGTATGTGCCGCTTTGACAACCCCCTTTTTTCAACGGCCGATGGCATTCTGAAGATACCCGAATTTCCATAAACAGCAGTTTTCACCCTTCTCACGCGTTCTCAAGATACCCAGCCGGTACTCGTCCCTCTCCTTTTCCCCCGGCCACACTTCACAGCATCTACTCTATAGAATCCCCACACTAAGTGCCGGAGTTCCTTAGACCATGGTTTTTGTGTATAGATCCGCCGTTCCAAAGACCCTATGTTTTTCGCTTCTAGTCAGTTTCCTAGACCCCCGTTTCGAGGGCAGCTGCGGCACACCCCGGTCTGAAAAAAATTTGAGTGTGGGGGAGGAACCCGGGAGGGCCACTCAACTATATTGCTGTACACAAGCGCGACCACAGGTTTTCCAAACCACCCCTAAACAAGTTTTATCCATTGGTTAAATTTACACCCTATTCAAGGATTTTCCCGTGCTTTCTTGAAAATTTTACCCCTAAACAAGTATAACCCGTAAAACATACCCCTAAACAAGGTCTGCCTCAATTAAACCTCTAAAAAGTCAATGTTTAACCACCTAAAACATTTAACCCTAAACAAGGTCTACCTCAATTTAAATTAAACCTCTCCAACGAGATTAAGATCGTCTGGCGAATAAACATGTATAAGGGACATGGGCCTGTAGTAGGTGGTGGTTGTCAAGGGGGGGGGGGGATGAGCGATTAAAATTTTCAAAAGAGACTCGTGCAATTCTAGATCGCACAAAATCCCCCTGCGAAACACAGACAACTAAGGGGGAAAAGATACCCTAAACATGTATTGAAAACTTCACAAACATACCCTTTTTAATTTTTGGCGTTTTTGACATCCTAAACGCGTCACGCGCATCACACGCCTTAGTTGGCAAAAACTACCCTTTTCACACGTTTTTTGGGTCGCGCTTGTGTACAGCAATATAGTTGAGTGGCCCCCCCGGGGAGAGGAAGGAGGAAGAGAGGAGATGGCTGGAGAGTTGTGTGAGAGAGAAAGAGAGAGAGAGAGGGGGGAAGGGGAGGAGGAGGGGAGGAGGGGAGGAGGGGAGGAGGGGGAGTACATACCTTTTCACATTTCTTCTCTGATGTCTTGTGATCCCGTATGAGGGCTAAGTTATTCGTAAGAGTCTGCAGCAGTTCTTGAGGACTCTTGGCTGACCTTCCAAACAGTGGCATGATTGCTCCTGTCTGTGGGGGAAAACCCACAAAGAGATACTACAATGAACTTGCCAAACAAACAGAAAATTTTTCAAATATTCAAGTTGAGTTCAGGTCATTTGGTTATATTATGAAAGAAACTTTTTTTATTTGAAGCAATTGGAAAAAGTTGTTGATGTAAAAAATAGAAATTGGTGTACATGAAGGTATATCAGGTTTGGGAATCATCAGAACGATAACAACTGGACTGAAACTTGCTGAATACCACATGCACTGCACACAAAAATGGGTACATGGGACTACACACACACAAGTGGCATGAAAGTTTGTTCCAAACATTTAAGCTTTTTCTTGTCGTATTTCAAATACGTAGACGTCTGAAGAGCGGTCCTTTTCAGGGGAAATTTCTACTAAGATATTCTTCCAAACTGACATATTAAAAGAAAGAGAAAGCTCATAAATCATTTTTAGCCCTTACCAGAACTCAATCTTCTCTTGGAATCAATGCCGGTGTGATGGAGTCAGGCTGGCTAGGAAGATGCAAGAAAACCAGCTATGGACCCTGGAAGTAGGGCAGTTAATAGACCAGGCTGGATATCTGCAAGAAATCACAAAGGTCAAAAATAATTTGGTTAGGTTGGTTTTGATCCCCTGATTGTGTAGACATAATAGAGTCAGCCGTATTGATTTCATCATGTAATTTACATGAAGGAGAGGTGATCCGAATGTCGCTCTTCTGACATTTCCTTCAGGCTTTTTTTCATTGAAGATATATAGGTTTAGGTTTATGGAAGGGGCAGGGGGGTCCACGGAGGGTTTTATCATGAAGCAGCAACAGGTTTGGATTTTGAAATAACAGGTTTGAAAATCAGCACCAGGTTTAAAGTTCTATCAGTTCTGTTAATAATCATTGTGAAATATTAGTCATAAAATTTGTTTGAAAATGGTTCTACATACATGTAGATATGGCTCAGATTGCATCAGAGAGCATCTACATGTAAGAACCCTAGAGCTTCCAGGGCACACTTGAGGGCCCTGAACCCCACCATAAGGAACCTTTTGCTTTGCACACATCAGTTCATACTCCTTCCAAGTTCCAATTTTACATATTTGAATTCTGGGTTGTGGACCAGCCTGCAGGGGCACTCATATTTCAAAAGGTTCGTAATTCCAAAGGTTCATATCATTTGGCTAAAAACAGAATTCCCATACCAGGAGTTATAATCAAAAAAATGAAAAATGGTTCGTTCATAATTCCGAAGGTTCATTATTCCGAAGGTGTGTTTATCGAAAGGTTCATAAGGACATAGGGTTCATAGTTCCGAAAATGAAATAGGGTTTGTATTTCCGAAAAATTTTATGATAAAGGGTCCATTCCAAAACATTCCAAAAATGAAATAGGGTTCATTATTCTGAAGGTCCGTAATTAAAAAAAAAAGATGTAGGGTTCTTTTACATTTTTGGAACTATGAAACCTACTGGTATTTTTTTGTTGGAATTATGAACATTCGGAAAACCAAGATATAACCATGAAACTGTTCACACAACATTCTATCTTCATTAAAAAAAAAAAAAAAAAAATCAAATGTTATTTACGATTTTACAAATTTACAACACTTAGCATTCAAATATTTTCAGGATATTTCATCCAAACCACTGTATATGCTTACTTTGTCTTTTTTGCTTGGCACGGATCATTCTTATTGTTGGTTTGGAATTAACACAGCTTTGTGACTTTGCTTACAGACTTTCTGGATATTCTTGGAGTTTTCTAGCATAAAGTTTGCCATCGTCAGTGCAAAACAGAGTAAGAGAAAGAGAAGGAGAACAAGAGAGTGAGAAAGAGAGAAGAGGGGGTAGAGAGTGTTTCCCTTACATGTATGGTTTGGTGCCCCATGTCTGCGCAGTGCCCATGTCTGCGCATACGCGTAACTGCGCGATTCTAACATCACAAAAGACGCAATGAACACAATCATCTTCATATCAGTTTTAGTGATATGTATCAGCGAAAAAATGAGGAAAAACTGGTGAAGAACGTCTATTTTATGCATTTTTACTCACATGCCTTGAAAATGCCACCTTTCATGCAAAATATCCCAAACTGCGTGATAAGTGAATGAGTGTGCAGACAAGGGAACCTTCCCTTTTTTAGTGTCAAAATGACAGTGTTGCCTATTCTTGTGAAAATGAAATTGTTCTTATTCGAATTTTAATCAGATTTTCGGCACAGTTACACTCTAGGATATGAGGATTAAAATGAGGTCAGTCATTAGAGGAATACCAAAGGAAAAGCTTGTCAATTTCAAGTGAAATGTTAGGTGCGCAGACAAGGGGCCCCCCAACATACATGTACATGTAGATGTAGATCTCAATATGCCAAACATGCACGATCAACATATTCTACAAAGAAGAAAACAAAGAAGTGTGCCAAGAATCCTACAAGTCTTACGAAGCTTCAGTGCAGGTTACTTCTTTTTTACTCATTGTGTACTCGTAAACAACTATTTCTTGAGGAAAATGAGAAGAAAATACTATCTTCATGTTCCAGGCGATGCCATTAGCCACATCATGTACGATGTATGAAAAGAATACAAGCTGTATGAAATCTTAGCTCCTAATAAATCCTGCATGTGGTATGTGCTGGGAACACGTGCTATTCTCCTGCCTTGGAGTTAAACAGGTGTTATTGATTAACATGTTTGTGGAGGTTCCTTTGAGGGTGAACTTGAGTCACAGTAACAGTTTCTGTAAAAATATTAATTAGAGTAACTGATACCGTCCTCATGTTGTGAGGAGGGGAAAAAATTGACAGCCTTCACACAATTCCAAACAGGGCTATACACAACATTTTTCTTAATTGGGAGTCCAGACTGAAAATTTGTGGGGTCTGCATGCATCAGCCTCATCTAAACGTTCTGAAATATGGGGGTACCGACTGAGATTTTGAGCAGCCATCATGAGCCATGTGTCCTGGGCCCGTTGCATAAAACTTTTCATTAATGGTAACTCTGCTATCAATGGTAACTTCCATGGTAGCATCACTCAACAGCCAATCAAAATCAAGGTTTCCATGAGAGTTACCATTGATGGCAAAGTTACCGTTACCGTTAATGGTAAGTTTTATGCAATGGGGCCCTGGACGCAATTTAGTGTTGAGCACTGCATAACACTTATACATGTGCAGGCTGAACTACTGATACATGTAGTGAGAAATTGTAAGAGTGAAGAGATAAAAAAGGGTTGGGGGGGGGGGGGTGGGAAGGGGATACTCCCATTTGGACAATAGAGTGCTTTTGTAATTTTTTTGCCCAATATCTTGCAATCTGAGCCCTGTTTCATAAATCTTGTTTTTAATTGCCACATTTCTTAAACAAATTTGCTCACAGCCAATGATTTCAATA
Organism: Heliocidaris tuberculata; assembly: GCA_025618425.1. Lineage (NCBI taxonomy): Eukaryota > Metazoa > Echinodermata > Echinoidea > Camarodonta > Echinometridae > Heliocidaris > Heliocidaris tuberculata. The sequence goes on from CM046850.1 coordinate 29,489,572, forward strand.
GCAAAAATCCTATGTCAATCATAACATGTGTAGTGCAGGGTCTGAACTCTGAACTATTTTGGTTCTGGAACTTCTGGTCTAGCATATCTATGTAGACCTACATCATCCACAAGCTTCACAGCTTACAAAATTCCTGTCTTTTTACAGCTGATCTACCCATGGCATACTGGAAAAGGATGGTACCTGTACTAATCCTATGGGAATGGGAGAATTCAGTAGTCAACGGGTTAACATTGTGATGAACATGTACGCCAACTGCTATCTAAAATGAATAATTGAAAATGAACAGCCCTCGGTTATTTACACATAAAGGCATAAAGGACACAATTTCACCGGGGGAGTGGGTGACGTATTTTGCCAGAGTATCAATTTTCCAATATCTTAATGATATTTGTGAGTGAGATATTAAAGGGAACGACCAAAAATGACACTTCAATTTAATGACATCCACCCTGCTGGAGAAATGCGTATCATCATTTTACAGCATTTTGATGTCATTATTTATAGAAATGACAAAGAGACCAACTCCTCACCTGAATGTGAGAGGACAGCTGTCAGAACATCCGTGTTCAAAAATTCGCAAGGGGTGGTGGAGGCCTTACCTCATACCTTAAAGTAATTCATGAAAGCATTGTCCTCTAGCTGTCTGTCTGGCTAGTTTGAACATCAGGGAAATGGTTTCCCTGACGACACGCTGCCAGCATGCATCACCGATGGCGCAACAAATTTCATTTTTTGTTTTTGTCCTCGTTTGAAATGAGCCATGATGACGAGATAGGATTGGTTGGGCGATTAGCAACAGAAAACTAGAAAACTACACAACAGACGAGACCGAAAAAACACTGCCAAAGTCGATATGTTACCCCTCCCCCTTCGTTCAGATTACCGGGGTACCTAAATTCATCTCATAGCTATAGGCCTAACAGGGTTTCTCATGTGTGCACTGATGTGACCAGTCAACTGTAGGTATGCTCCATCACTGCCCATGACGCAAAACATACATGTACATGTAGTGTCAGTTGACCTCTCCAGAACTACCGGTAGTTTATTTATACAATGTTTCTTTATACAATATTTTTTTAAAGTCAGTATGTCATATTCTTCATACAACATTTCTTTATACAGATTTCGTATAACTTTTTTGTAGTGTGAACAGACTGTTAATAGCTAGCTGCAATGTGAAGCATCCCCATCATCAAGGACAACAATGTATTAACAGACTAGATGATTATGGATTGAAGACAGCTGCTGCCTTGACACATGAATCACACTCGGTATGAACCGTGCCTTCTGTCATCTTGCACAACATTGGAAAATGTAGTAAGATTTCCACATGCTTCCCAAATGTCAAAGCTCTCTGAAGTATGGTAATGGATTTTATTTCCGAACACTTTTCAGAAAATCAACAATAGCAAATAAAATATCAAACGAATATCTGTCAGACTTAGATAATGAATGCTTAAAGTCCTACAGAAAAAGAAGTTGGTGGAATTTGAAAGAGACAACGTAGATCTAATACGATATTCCCTTCCGAGCGAACCCCTTCCCGATGACGCAGCGTTTTGGTCCCTTGAAAAAGGTAATGTATTTCCGAACGTGTGAAACCTATGGGAAAAAAGACACAACCTATCCCGATTTGGGGCCAACGGGGTGACGACTGGGGGTGACCAGAGAGCAGTTCCTAAAATATTACTTATGTATTTTTGCCTCATTTTATAATCTTGTACTGTGTTCTTTCTTTCAATAGTGTGGAGAACATACGCGTAGTTCCACGCGTATGAAAGCCATTCTACATGTTGTATGCGCTTAACTGTACGCATTTGGTAATACCATGCTGTTCGGAAATACAATCCTTGACTATATATTCAGCACATTTCTGAATGTATTTTATTCCGAACATAAGAAAAGTATGAATAAACAAAGACCTGGTCAAACGATAAACTATATATATATAACAGTGTTGGGTCCAAGACCAGAGGGTCCGAGATCAAGATCAAGCTCAAGATCAGACAGTCCGAGATCCAGATCAAGATCAAGATCCGCAGCTCAAGATCGAAATTAGAACACCTGAGATCACCTGAGAAAATTCCGAGAACAGAAGCTCTGAGATCAAGATCAAGATCAAGACCGACACCTTCGAGATCAAGAACAAGATTGAGGTTACTGATCTCAAGACTGGTCTCGAGATCAAGATCAATCTCGAGGTACCCAACACTGATATATAATGTATCAACAATGGTAAAAGAGGTCACATCTCACTGATTACAAGATTATAAGATGCAGTACAATATCCAAACTAAAACTGCATTTACATCCTATGCCGCTGGGCAAGTGAAATTATGTGATCCCAAAGACCAACACGCAAGGGAGCAATGCATCAGAGTGTGATAAAATCATCTTTAGCCATTAGAAAACGAAGTTTTTATGCATTTACCTCAGACTGATTGCTCTTCACTCTGGACTACAGGTGCACTTTCCTTAAAAAAACAACAACATAAAAGGTCTGATTGAGCATTATTAAAGAAAAATATCTTTACCGTATACGTAGATTGGGCTGCAAAATTTCATTTACATCCTAAAGAACAATTTGCATGGGAACAAGATGACAGAACAGCACTCCCATGACCAAAAGTGAAACTTCTGATAGTACTAATTACTTTGGTCACCTGTTTTATACAATACAAATCATTAGCTTTGTATTGCATGTGAATTATACTAAAGATCCGCTATTGAGAGCAATGAACAGGGAAAATTACTCTATGATAGTTCATTGAACTTTCAAAGATTCAGGAAGTATCAGGTGGAGCTGGTACTGGCTACCCCCAAAATCTATGTGCATATCATCTACTGAGAACCAAAAGGGTGTTGAGAACTCATACACTTTAACACAGAGTTAACACCCTTTTAGCTCCAAACAGACGATATGTTCTACATTTAAAGGGATTTGGTAACTTTGTGGAGGCTTGATTTAATAAATTGTTGAATTTTGATATCTTTCTTGTATAATGATGTTCAGAAGGATAAATAAATAGCCAGGCATAGAAAAGTTTTCTAATATATAATGCTAATATTAAGATATCTATGACTGAATACTCCCATTTACGAAAGCGTATGGCCATACCCTTTAGTCGAACCGAACACTGAGTCTATGGGGGGGGGGGGGGGGGGGGGGAAATGAGTCTGGCATTTCCGGTCACTCGCATATGTTTACTTTTGTGAAGCACATGATGATTTTGAAGTGCTTTTTTTTCCCCCTGGGCTTCATTTTTACACCATATTACATACACTGATAGCATGTAAGGCCAGACAGCTCAGATTTTATCAAGCCTCTACAAAGTTACCAAGTGACTTTAATGAAGTACTGTTTGATATGGTACATGTATTGTAGCCACTAGCCAGCACCATAATTTCTGGGGGATCAAGAGCAACTGAATATCATTTTTTTTGTCCTTCAAATGAATACAAAATAAATGGCCTGTTGATCACACCAAGTCCACTCTTTAAAAATTAGGCCCACAAACTGTGATGTGCATGTACATTTATACATGTACATGTATGTACATGTACATGACAAGAATTTTATAAAAAGAGATTGTACCTTCTTATAGAATCATATTGCAGCCCATTGAAATTAATTAAAGGGGAAGTCCACTCTGATATCAACTTAGTTTTAAAAGAAGCAGAAAATTAAAGAAACAGATCAATGAAAGTTTGAGCAAAATCCGATAAGAAATAAGAAAGTTATGAATTTTTGAAGTTTTAACCAAGCAAACACAAATTGGCAACTGTGTGATGTACCTTGTGAGCTCCTCTTCCATTTGTCCAGTACAGAAAAAAAAATCATAAATTTCCATTTTTCTCTAAAGAAAATATTTTATCATACATGCACACTAGATATAATAATCATCTCACTTATCCTGAATGATATAAATCTATTCCCTCATCGAAAACAAAGGAAATAAATATTAATGAATTTTTGTGTAAGGAGCAAATGGGAAAGGAGCTCGCAAGATACGTCACAGAGTTGCCAATTTGTGTTTGATTGATTACAACTCCAAAAATTCATAACTTTCTTTTAAATTTCTTAATGGATTTTCCTCAAACTTTCATTGATCTGTTTCTTTAATTTGTCTGCTTCTTTTAAAACCAAATTTATATCAGGGTGGACTTTCCCTTTAAAATACATTTTAAAATTACAATGAAGAATTAGATCCATGGGAATGTACATGTAAGTCTACATGTACATGTATGTAAATCTTTGTATGTTACTGAAGTTACATGTAGTATACTTTGTTCGGAGCCGGGATGCAGGCAGGGTAGAAAAATTTTGAGGGGTAAATTTAATCTGAATTGGGTTCAACTATCATGCCGTGTGACTTTATACAGCTGTATGATACCTATATGTACCGTACTTATAATAACACTTTTACAGTTATGGAATTCTATTTCACACTTGAATTTAATTTTTCATTTTAAAGAATTCCAAGGACAAATTGCCCTCAGCCAGAGTCATTTTCTCCACTCCATGCAAGCATCAAGATTCACACCCAAGCAAATCATATTGGAATTCTATTACTGTCCGATCACATCACATTGCTGGAGGAGGAAGTCCTGAGTTATGCGCCGTTGTTTTATCAGACAGATACCTGGTGTTAATTACCTCATGAAGGAAACAGAGGTAAGGTGAGAATGAGTTCACACATATCTTGTCTGGAAAAAAAAATATATGAGAACTCACAAAGTCAGACATAGGCTCCTTCACACTCACAAGTTCAAACCCAAGCTCATTCACATGCATAAAGAGTAGAGTAGTGTTTCAAATCAAGCACAGCAACAGGACTTGATACTACTGTGTAACAGTCACCCAAAATCTAGGTCCAGACCCCCCCAAATTAAAATTTTCAACATAATGTAGGGCTCAATGCATACTGACCCTAAAATATCAATCCGGACCCCTACAGAAAAAGTGAGTGTTGAGCACCGGCAGCAATATTAAAGCTCATGTACAGTATTGGTAGCAAAAAGGAAATTGGAAAGAAACATGTTAAATATAATCTCATGTTGTTCTCCTTGTATCAAAAGATGTCTGTAAGAGATCATTTGGTATTCCATCTATGATTTCTGGTGAATTTCAGTGTAAATATCTGTAAGGAATGCTTGATCACTGCCATTATGCTAGGACCCTTCCACCCCGACGGCACCCCGCACAGCAATCTTTGGGCTTCGCATAGAGACAGCGTGTGTGCACTGTGTGTAGCTACTCATCATTGGTTTTACATGTGTGTTTACAGTGTATAGCACATGCTGCCTTTGTTGGGATTTTACGTGCCTGTCCCGGCACATAAATTAGTTTTTGCCTCTTATTTGTTTAATATTAAACTTTAGGAGGCGAAGTCTTCACAGTGTCTTAGTATTGCTAGTATCTTGCTATTTATCAACAAAAATTGAAGAAATCTGACGAACAGTTTTTGAGGGCTCACCAAAACTTTACATGACCTTTAATGTCCATATCACGCATATGCTAGAATGGTGAAAAAGTTTGACTACATGTATATCGGCAGATGCTGGGTATTTTCTATAAAGACACACTATTTTATTCAAACATGTAGCACTCAGCAAATGGATACAACAACATGTACTTGTACACACACACATAGGTACACACAATCACACTATGATTGCTAATGATTGCTTACCAAAATATGCACTATGAATTCATCACTGTATTCATTCATTAAAAAAATATACTTTTAGGACCATTTGGATTATAATTAAATCTCATCACAAAATAAGAATCTCATGCTAAACTCACTAAAAAAATGTGAGATATACAAAAATTCTAAGTTGCGAGAAAAAAAAAAAATTTTCAAAACGAACTAATTGCCTGTGTGAATGACCCTCACATGTGGTTTGTGAATCACAGCATCAGAGTTCAACATTATGGCTTAAATCTAGGCCAGGCTAAATCTGTGCAGCTAAAATAGTATGGGGGGGGGGGTGGTTGGAGAAGGAGTACTTTATGAGGTCCACCAAGTCCACGTGGGTGTAATTCACACATATATATGTATGAGCAAATGCAATGTATGTACATGTACATACATGTACAGAGGAAAGTATGAATAACATTAGTCTAGTTGAGTAAAGGTGCTTTGATTAATCAATTACTATAATTTACATCTGCACTTGAAATGCTTATCCTTTCTAATCATTCATGTTTAAGAATGAAAGGAAAAGATTCTTAGATAAATGAGCACCATGAAGGGGGGAGGGGATCAATATTCATTTTTAATCGGTAATAATTCTATTTGTACATGTACACTGTAGCACAGGCTACACGACAAGGAACTCCTACAATCATCAAGGGTATGAGGTATAAGTTCTAAAAAGGCTCATACCAGAGTCCCCACTTATATAATTTTGTTTCACTGATAATAACCCTTTGGACTGATTTCTCAACATGTATTTTATTAAGTTAGATAAATGTATTGTCCTTTTTACTAGGTCCTATTCGACTTATGAAAATACATGTTGAAAAGTCCAAAATATGATATGGGTGATGACAAGCTTTATATCGAATTTCTTCAAATTATTTTCTCCACTTACATGTATGACGATATCTATTTCAGATTTATTGACGACCGTGAATCCATCATAAGGTTATAACAATGTACATGTACATGTAGCTACAGTGTACTTGATATAATCAGGGTAATTACACACCATACAGCAATATGAGCAGTTGAAACTGGATTAGCACTATATAAATAGTTGTTGTTATTATCATTATCATCACTGTTAAGATTATATTAATAATGCTAGTCAAAACTGATCGTGCGCGTCCGCAGGTGAGATCGGCTGAGGAATAACTTCTGCGATTCGCAAGAAGCAAGAAATCTGAGCAATGTTCGCAAGAAGCCTGAGCAAGAATTATGATGGCTGCACGTGTCACTTGAGTTCATCAAACATGCAGCCACACAGAGACTTTGTTGGACATGTCCCACAGCCTCCTAGTGTGTTCTGCAAAAACGTACAGACCCATGTCTGCGATGCAAGGATTTTCTGTGAAATCCGTCACAACACCACACGTAAGGAGGTACACAACCATCACCAATGTACATGTACTTCATTAAGGAACATGGAGATGAATAATTTATAGAAATATCAAACTTGTCATCTTCCCCTTTAACAAACCCATCAGGTCAACTAAATTAATGGGCCAAAGAATGAATATTGTGTTAACAAACTCTAATTTTTCAAGCACCCATTTCACAAACTCAGAGGAATGAGGGAGTAACTAATTGTCATGGTAACTGCACATGTCTTCCGATTGACATAATCTGAAGGCGTGCCGCAAGCTTATTTTATTAAAAACACACTTATTAAAGATAAAGTTGAGTTCTGGTCATCAGATTGAATTGTGAAAGAAACTGCACATAAGAACTGGTGTATGCTGTAAGGTTGTGGAATCACCAAAATGATAAGAAATTGACTCAATCCTGCTGAGCCATGTGCACTGCACACCGAAATGTGTATATGGGACTACATACACAAATATTCGGTCTGAACATTTCAGCCGTTTCTTGTCATATTTTCAATGTGAGAGCATTTGAAGAGCAATCCTTTTCAGGGGACATATCTACTATGATAATCTTCCAAACTAACATACAAAGAATGAGAAAGCTCACAAATTATTTTTTACCTTTCCCAGAACTCAAGCTTCCCTTTAAACATGCCGCAAGCTTATTACGAGCTTGTCGCAAGCTTAAATTTGTATAGGGGATCGGTGTCAAAATTTTGAAGATAGATAAAACTGTGTTCCAAAACGAGTTACTGGACTGTCCAGAACCTGGTAAGGATTTTTGGAAGTTAACCCTTTCAAGACAATTGGCCACATTTTGTGGTTTGGCTCAATAACTTTTGATTCAGAGCTCTAAAAAATATACCAGATGCACGAGTAGAAAGAGCAAAAATTTCTACACACATTGTTTCCATTTTTGTTGCATGACCATATTGCGTTTGATGCCAGGAATTGTAAAAAGGAGAATAAGCTTCAAAATCCTTAAATTGGCAACACATTGAGAGGTTCAAAATCACTGTTTTTTAAATCAAAATTGGCATCTTTTTCAACTTTCGACTAAGTTATATTGTTTTCAAACACATTACATTTTGTCAGAACCATATACATGTAGCACTATAAGAAAAATATTAGTGTTGCCAATTTGAAGAACAAAATGTGATCAATTTACCCCTTAAATAATTCCTGTCATGAAAGGGTTAACGAGCCAGACCAGACCAGGATTACAAAATGACTGCATACTACCATCCTGCTGTAAGAAAAAAAAATGCAGAGCAAGTACCTGCACATGTACAGTGTATCATATTTCTCCTATAGATGAAGCAATAACAAATTCGCCATGCTGTCATTCCCATTACCCAAGGACAAGTCATGGTTTAATAAACGTTTCTTGCAAATCATCTTTCTCTTGAAGGCAATGAAAAAATTAGAAAGATCGGTCATAATCGAGTCCTGACTGGAGTAAAGTTGATTGCAAATATATATCACTATTGCAGTTTGTAACTTATGCAGGCATGCATTTATAATTGTTTGCTAGCTAGTGTTTGTTATTGTCAAAGGTTAAAAAAAATAATTCTCTATCTTTGGTGCACGGCACTCACTGCCACTCATACAGATTAACCCTTCACACATACCTGCAACCTTGCATAGCAAAAATTAGGAATAAATATCAAGGCAAAGTAAGGAATACCATGCATTTGTTATGATTTTTTTTTCTTATGTTCTCAGAAAAAGCGAGGAAGCTAGGGTTGATAACATTTGTGTGAAGGTCAAAAAATAGGAATCATACTTCTAAAACAAAAATGGTTGGCACTTGGCAGCTACACTGGATGATTTCAAGTTCGGTGTTGGTATTGGACCGTTGGTATTGGTGTTGGTGTTGGTGTTGAGAGTGTGAATTGGGCTAAAAAAGAAAAAAAGCCACAAAATCGGCAGGTGTGATCGGGTTTTTTTTACCTTGCACTTGTAACTTGATTATATGGGACTATACATGCAAGATAAAGATTGGTGTAGTCCCATATATACAAGTTACATATGAAAGGTAAAAAAACCCCAATCACACCTGCCGATTTTGTGGCTTTTTTTCTTTTTTATTCATTCAATTTTTACAATCTTAGTTGATCCTGGAAGGTAACCCCTTTAGCAAACTCCGAGGGTGGTTTGCATGGCTCACAGTATGTGGGAAATGGTGATATTTAGATCTGGATTTTTCGGTTCATATCCTCCTCCACACACAGTATAGGCATGGGCTGTATAGCTCTGTGGCCAGTACCAGATTGATAAGCCACAGAGCTCGTATAGCTACACTGTTGGGGGGTCGGGCTAACTCCGCACTAGGGCGAACTCGGCACTACGGGAAAAGTGAGGCCGAGTTAGCCCGGAGGGTTTAAATCGATCATGAAATACCAATGTGTAAAGTTTTGTAGTGATTACTAGATAAGAATACGTTTATTAACCATTCTTTTTTATAAAATTGTATGAAATACTCAGATGATAATCTTGCAATTTTCTTGATGTAACATGATGTAAAAGTAACATTTTAGACAGTTTAATCACACGACACAGCTCGCAATCGCCGGCCGTGCGTAGCGTGCACTGTGTTTGCATGGACTCGGAGCGACGAGTCGGACACACATATTGCAAAACCTCACAGTCGGTAAAAAAATGTTATCCATCAAGAATTTATGGAAGTAATTTTAATATAATCAAATGAACGGTTGTTAGTTTCAGTTTATGTTACAGACATCATTAATATCTACGGAATTTTGCAGTAATTCATACATCAAGTCCGAGTACCAAACCCATGGCCAGTCACTGAGTCGGTGAGTGCAACGCACGGCGATTGCGAATGCGAGCTGTGAATTGTGATTAAACTGCCTAAAAAGTAAAATGTCACTTTCATATGATGATATTAGCTCTAGAAAATTGCACGATGAACTTTAAAATAAGTATTACATACAATTCTATCAAAAGAACGGTTTAAAAACGTATTCTTGGCTAGTATTTAGTAATCAAAATGAAACCTTATGGATTTGTATTTCATGATCGATTCAACCTCTCCGGGCTAACTCGGCCTCGAATTTCCGGTAGGGCCGACTTCGCCCTAGTGCCGAGTTAGCCTGCATTCACTGGATCCACTACCATACTACAGACCACACCACGTAATACTATAGTGGTCATACTCACTCATAGCGACTTTACTATACTTCGTGTGTAGACTCTAGGCAGTCATCCACCTCGACACTTTCAAAACACCACTGCACAAAAGTCAACAACATTCACTCATAATCGGCATTTAATTTACAAGAAACGACACCAACATATTCATGAAATACAATAAATTCAACTCACCGATGTTGGAAAAGATAATTTCGAAAATGAAATCCGTAATTTACTGTCACTTCTGGCGAAACGGGGTATCGCAAGTCATGATGTACATTTCCTGATCGCCGCGAGCGCTGACATCTCCCGCTAAAAAATTCGGTCGTTAAAAGTTCGGTTCCTATCGCGCACACGTAAGTCCCGATTTTCCGTGTGTGCGATCGTAGAGATCGATGTGCACGCGATACCGAGTTTCGTTGTGGACAAAATTTTATTGGCCGATTTAGTCTAAAAACATCGGCACCATGAAAACAACATGCGATCGCAAAAAAAATTGGCGGGGATTTCTTAGGTTTTGGACATGATTTTGACTTTGGATTTTGCTGGAAATATCAGAAGTTCTTCCTAACGGCCATTTAAGGTAGGAAAGAGATTTTAAAGCGCTGAATTTGAAAGGAAGTATTTTAAACATTTATCTTACTTTTCCCCCCATACCTTAAGTACATGCGATAGAAAATGACTAGTATTTTTGCATTCGTCCCGCGTAGTGGTCAGTATGACCACTATACGTGGTGTGGTCATACTGACCACTACGCGGGACGAATGCAAAAATACTAGTCATTTTCTATCGCATGTACTTAAGGTATGGGGGGAAAAGTAAGATAAATGTTTAAAATACTTCCTTTCAAATTCAGCGCTTTAAAATCTCTTTCCTACCTTAAATGGCCGTTAGGAAGAACTTCTGATATTTCCAGCAAAATCCAAAGTCAAAATCATGTCCAAAACCTAAGAAATCCCCGCCAATTTTTTTTGCGATCGCATGTTGTTTTCATGGTGCCGATGTTTTTAGACTAAATCGGCCAATAAAATTTTGTCCACAACGAAACTCGGTATCGCGTGCACATCGATCTCTACGATCGCACACACGGAAAATCGGGACTTACGTGTGCGCGATAGGAACCGAACTTTTAACGACCGAATTTTTTAGCGGGAGATGTCAGCGCTCGCGGCGATCAGGAAATGTACATCATGACTTGCGATACCCCGTTTCGCCAGAAGTGACAGTAAATTACGGATTTCATTTTTGGAATTATCTTTTCCAACATCGGTGAGTTGAATTTATTGTATTTCATGAATATGTTGGTGTCGTTTTTTGTAAATTAAATGCCGATTATGAGTGAATGTTGGTGACTTTTGTGCAGTGGTGTTTTGAAAGTGTCGAGGTGGATGACTGCCTAGAGTCTACACACTAAGTATAGTAAAGTCGCTATGAGTGCTATAGACTAGATATTCTAGTAAACATGGTAAAGTCACTCATACACATACGAGGTTATCGTAAGATAACCTCGTACTCCATACGTGTTATAGTGGCAGATTTGAATGTATACTTTACAATATCACCTCCCTTGCAATTCCAAGGGTTTATTCCCTATTTTTGCTGTATTTATGTTGTATGATGTCTATGTATGTAAATGAATTTGATTTTTAAACTTGTATTAAACTAATATTTTAACTACAAAAAGACAAAAACTTACCAGTTTGCTTTCCATCCAGCGGAGTTCTCGTAGAAGATGCTTGGCTATGGCGGCGTTGTCGTAGTTGTTTTGGTGCGCTAGCCTAGAATTACAGTCGTTTCAATATATACTAACGCTGATGGCGCTATATAGAAATATACGATCCTGTGGAAGAATTATGCAATGCAAAAATGTTTTTCCCCAAACGTCTGGAGAACAAAGCCAGATGCCGAATCAAGCTTCCGGGGCACTTTTCCCTAGAGATCAGGTGCTTCCGGGGTCAGGCAAACTTCTCAAAGACCTTTAATAGTGTTAAGACAAATTACTCTCTCGTATTTCCGTAGTACACTCGGCAGGTGTATATTGCCGTGTTCAAACGAGACTCGCCTTACGAGTGCACCACAATACGCACACGTGCTTAGTAGCGGGTTGAGCACTCTTCGCATTTATACTCTTCGCTTCAGGTCAAGGCATATAAGCGTACTGTAGATGATTTTACCTTGGCCCAGTCCCCGCTGCTGTATACACGAGGAGTGAGAAAAAGCCCTTTAAAGTACTGCTTTCCAGTTTTGGAATCAGAAGTCAACATACAAGAGTTGAAGAGTCTCTGAATCAGGTATTCTAGCAAATTTAAGAAAATTAAATCGTGCCTAGAGCAATTTTGTTGTCTGTTTTTGAATGCTTGCAACAGTGAATGTTGGACACAGTCCCACATAGGCAAGGGCCTATGAGTGGGTAAAGTCGCTATGATATGAGTGGTGTCGACGGTGATGGTTTCTCGACTTCAGCATCATGATCAAGAACCGATAAAGGTATGATTCTGTGGAAAATTTGGAAAACCTAGATCCATATCAATCACGTTTCCTTGATGAACAGGCAAAGACATTAAAAAAAGGAGAAAAGAATAAGGAGTAGGAAAGCGCACCAAAACACCGCACATGGAATGCAGTATATGGGACCAGAGTAAAAATTGCAATTGAGTGTACGTTCCGAGGAGAAAACTCAACACAATAAATGTCGTAACAAATTGCACCCAAACAACTTTTGAAATGGTTCAGAAATAGGGTTTGAATACTTACATAAACGAACAAGCACTTTAAAGTCTCTCTTAATTACAAAATATCAGCATATATGGCAGAACGTGGACGTCTCTAGACCTCTATCAAAAGTTCAACGGCGGCAACACCTTCCCAAAATATAACTACTCACCCGGCCCGAGTGACGTCATTCAACGAGGAAGTGGTTTACATTTTCGCTACTCAGGTCATGAAGGGCGATTCAAGCATGCAAAAGTATGCTGCAAACAGCAGACAAATCATCGATTTCTATATCTAGGTGTCCCATAAAGTCTGGTAATTAAAAATTAGTTTGTACTAATTTGAATTAGACTATTTTCATAAGACATTGATTGGATATTGAAACAGGGGCGTCGATCCGTTTTTCGGATTGGGGGGGGGGGGCAAGACAGCCTATCGTAACGATGATCAATTCAGTCATCATCAGAGGCGGCGGTGCGTCTTTCAAAAGGGGGGGGGAGATACCAACAAAAAGGGGCACCTACAAAGGGTGGAAACGAGGCGGAAAATACCATTTTCGAGACATTAGTATACCGGTACATTCTGATCAATACACAACCGAAGATCATTCCTGTCCTTTCAGGACAGGAATAATTTCAGGGCTAAATTGATCACATTTTTTTCTTCAAATTGGCAACAATGATATTTTTCTTTTAGTACTACAAGATTGTAATAAGGGGTAATGTCTTTGAAAACAATATACATGGTTAAAAGAATTGGCGAAAAGTTGAAAAAGTTGCCAATTTTGAAAAAAAAACAATGATTTTGAACCTCTCAATGTGTTGCCAATTTAAGGATTGTAAATCTTATTCTCCTTTTTAAAATTCCTGGGATCAAACGCAATATTGTCATGTATCAAAAATGAACACAGTGTGTGCAGAAATTTTTGCTCTTTCTACTCATGTATCTGGTATATTTTTCAGGGCTCTGAATCAAAAGTTATTGAGCCAAACCACAAAATGTGGTCAATTGTCTCGAAAGGGTTAACATGGTTCTAGATAAAAAAAACTACTTTGCAGTTGAGTGTGATAGCCTGATTATTAATTTGCGAGCGAGCGGAGCGAGCGAGCAAAAAATTTAAGAATTATTTCTAACGCTGAAGGCAATGGGTGTTGAATTATATACAGCGATTTTCCTAATATGATAAGAAGATAATAGTAAATCCGAGCGAGAGTAGCGAGTGAGCTTTAGAAAAAAAATTAGAAAAAAAATTGTCCTCGTTCCTTTTATAATTTAGGAGCACTGTTCATTCTTGTATAATTTAGGGCATTGGGCCCCTCCTACCTCTTGATCTACTGCTTCACTATTGTGCTGATATCAGTAGGGGAATGTATGATTATGAAGCCTCTCTGATTATTTGGAGCTATATGTATAAGGCTCCTTTGTGGACTTCATACATATATATACCAGTATCAACCGATGTCGCATTTATCAGAAAACAAAAGGGGCACTAATTTCTGAGGTTAAAAGGGGCACTCATCAGAAGGTAAAAAGGACACTTATTAGAAAGAAAAAGGGGCACTATACGAAGAAAAGGGACTTATCAGCTATGAAAAGGGGCACTTTTGGGGTACTTGAAAAATTGAGGGGGCACTTTGCCCCCTGCCCCCCCCTTCCCCGGAGCGCTGCCTCTGATCATCATAGCATTGATAAAGATATGATGTTAATTTGAACTTAAGTAAAGTATGCATATCGATATCATGAACAGAAAATGGAATTAAAGATCACATGGAAAATGACAAAATGATGGGAATATATATAACAGCAAATTGAGTAGAGAAGATATAACACAAAATAATAGAAAAAATAAACACTAATAAAATATGAAAAAATAGAGAAAAAATAAATAAATACGAAAATTTAAACTTTGAATTGAATTATGTATGTTCAGAACGTTTTTTAATGGCGTCATGATTTTTTGGAACACCTCTTAAAAACAGCTTCTCCACGGTTACATGACGCAATAAAGATTAGAGAATTTGCGCGCGGAGCGCGCGGCGAAATTGAAGTCTGACCGTGTAAAACCTTTTGTATTTCATTGTAAGGTTTCATTTCCCGAGTTTTGCATCAGTTTTTCCTTATTTTATTTTACACCTCCGGAGTTATGGGGGGGGGGGGGGGGGTTATCACCGTAAGGGATGATGTGTTTGCCCAAGAGCCCAAGAGCCCAAGAGCCCAAGAGCTGTATTATGTGGCATATACATACATCGTACATTAAAAAAAAGGAGTAAAATACGATTTGATCTATGAATTTACAAAGTAAAAATTAAGTAAACATGGTAAGAAACAGCCATTATATTATTAAAAAAAGAGGTACAAAAATCAGAAAGAGAGAGAATGAGAGGGAGAGAGAGACAGAGAGAGAGAGAGAGAGAGAGAGGGAGAGAGAAAATCAGAAAGAAGAGAAAATTGGGAGAGAGATTAGCCTGAGATGAGGAAGAGAAAATTAGAGTATAATATAGAGGGAGTCAGGGAGAGAGAGAGAGAGAGAGAGAAGCAAAAATCAATTGTACATCTTTATAAACAATAAAGTCATTAAAGCTAGGGTTTTAGAGAGAGAGAGAGAGAGAGAGAGAGAGAGAGAGAGCCCGAATATTGAAGATCCTTATGGCGAGAGAGGCCCTCTCTTCCCATAGTCTTTCATCTCCTCATTACATGTATATGTCTGATGTGTCTCTGTTCCCCCTCTCCCCCCCTCATTTTCTCCCTTTCCTCTGTATGTCACCTCCTATTCTAGTTCTATATAATTATACCCATCTCTGTGGACTCCTACCTTTCTTTCTCTCTCATCCTATTTCCCACTTCTTGTCCTTAGACCAATTCTTTTCTTCATTTTCTCTATAAATTCTCTGTACTACAATCATTGCTTCTCTGCGCAAAATCTTTGAGAGCAATGAGTTACTAGTACTCTCTCTCTCTTTCCCGCTCTCTCTGTCTCTACACTGGCGTATTTGTGGGGGGGGGGGGGGGGTGGGTGGCTGCACTGGCAGTGATGATTTTTTTCTCCACTATGCACCTTAATGTACGTAGCATTTTAAAAAATTTTGATCCCTTTGAAACCTTCCTCCACCTTTTAAATTTTCCATTCGATATCATCGGCCTTTCCGAAACATGGTTAAAGGACAATAACCCTCTAATAAATATGGAGGGTTACTCATTTATTTCTAAACATAGACAAGCAAAACGCGGTGGTGGAGTTGGAATGTATATCCGTAACCATCATAATTTTGTTCGAAGAGATGACATTTGTATAGATGACGCGCTTTGTGACTCAATATTTATAGAATTACATAATGAAGATGACAAGCACACCATAGTTGGGACAATTTACAAACCACCCTCTATAAATCCAGACGATTTTTCTGATGCCATAGATAAACTCCTAACTTGTTTATCTAGAGAAAATAAGAAACTTTACATAATGGGCGATTTCAATATTGACCTCCTGCAACACAGCACAAACTCATCTATGAAATTTTTAAATGTCCTCTACAGTAACTCATGCTATCCGTTAATCAATAAACCATCGCGTATTACAAAATCAACTGCAACACTTATCGATAACATCATAACCAATCAAATCGAACCAATCGACTCGGGGTTATTCTTTTGTAATGTCTCTGACCACCTACCAGTATTTCAGGTATCTAAAATTAAATCATCTAATACAAGAATGAAAAAAAATCAAGATAGCTTCTACCGTGTTGTAAATCAAGAAAACATCGAGAACTTTAATAAAGATATCCAAGACATAGACTGGAGTGACGTCATAATGAATGAGGATCCTAATTTAGCATATAACACATTCTCAACAAAAATACGTAAATTGTATGATTTAAATTTTCCCCTAATACAAAAGAGAGAGAGAAAAAAAAAAACAATGTTGGATGACAAACGGTTTATTACAATCTATAAAACATAAAAACAAGCTATACAAGTGGTACTTAAAAAACCCGACTCATCAAAACGAGTTGCAATTTAAACAATATCGAAATAAACTTACGACACTCCTCAGGGAGACAAAGATCAGATATTTCTCAGACAAACTCATGCGTAATAAATCAAATATTAAACGTACATGGGATACCATAAACAACCTTATTAAAAAGAAAGTTCATGAATGCCCAGAGACTGCCTTCAGTATTGATGATAAAATTGTGACTGATCCTTTAACCATAAGTA
Organism: Heliocidaris tuberculata; assembly: GCA_025618425.1. Taxonomy (NCBI): domain Eukaryota; kingdom Metazoa; phylum Echinodermata; class Echinoidea; order Camarodonta; family Echinometridae; genus Heliocidaris; species Heliocidaris tuberculata. Next base: position 29,506,740 of record CM046850.1, read on the forward strand.
ACTCATTTAACGATTTCTTCACAAAAATTGGTCCCACTCTTGCTAATAAAATACCACAGTGTAATACTGACTTTCGGACATACATGAACATTCCGCCTGATGATTCTCTATTTTTATATCCTACAGATGAAAATGAAATAAGTAATATTGTCAGCTCGTTTGAAAATAATAAATCTGCAGGTTTAGACGAATTCAGTCCGAGGGTTCAGTATATATCTAAACCGCTGTATCATATTTTCAATTTATCACTTAATAAAGGGATTTTTCCAGACCAACTGAAAATCGCTAGAGTCACACCTATATTTAAGACTGGGGACAAAAGACAGCTTACTAACTACAGGCCAATATCTGTTCTATCAGTTTTTTTCTAAAATTCTTGAACGCATTGTATACACCAGGACTTACGACTTTCTTGTTAAACATGACATTATTTACAAAAACCAATTTGGATTCCGCCAAAATTTTTCTACAGCTATGGCATTATCTAAACTAACAAACGATATAATTGACTCATTTGAAAAAAATCAATATTCAATTGGAATCTTTATAGACTTATCGAAAGCCTTCGATACCATTAATCACTCAATTCTACTAAATAAACTTTATATGTATGGAATCCGTTGCATAGCATACGACTGGTTTGCCAGTTATCTTAGAAATCGCCTCCATGCAGTGTACTAAAATTGACTCGGTTTTCTCAAACATGAGTAATATCACATGTGGTGTACCTCAAGGGTCGTTGCTTGGTCCATTACTTTTTATTCTTTATATAAACGACATCTTCAAATCAACAGCAACATTAACTTTTGTTCTTTATGCCGACGACACGAATATTTTATGTAGTGGATCAAATCTTACCTCTCTGTGCAGTAATGTTAATCAACAGCTAAGCCTTGTATGCGAGTGGTTTAAGGCTAATAAATTGTCCGTCAATCTAAAAAAAAGCAACTATATGATTTTTCACAACAATAAAAACATTGATTTAGACAGCATTTCCATATATCTCGACAACGTACTACTATCTAGAGTTGAAAACACAACATTTCTAGGTGTGCACATCGACAGTTCTATGTCTTGGAAAAAACATATTCTTGAAACAGAAAACAAAGTCTCTAAAAACATTGGCATCATTTCTAGACTGCGGCACATTTTACCAAACAACATCCTCCGTATGCTTTACAACTCTCTTATTCCACCATATCTATCATACTGCAACCTGGCCTGGGGGAACTCTACAACCTCCAAATTGCAAAAACTAATCACTCTACAAAAGAAAATAATTCGTATAACTACAGGTACTGCTCCCCGGTGTCACGTCGACCATTTGTTCAAACAATTTAACATACTAAAATTTACCGATATAAATAAACATCAACAAAGCATTTTTATGTACAGATGTACAAACAATTTATTTCCTGAAGAATTTTGTAATCTTTTTCAATTAAATTCTACGATTCATAAATACGAAACCAGACACGCAAATCACATCCATCTACCCAAGCACAGAACCCTATTATTCCAACATAATATCCGGTACTCAGGACCCAAGCTGTGGAACGTTATCCCTGACACAATAAAATACTCCGCATCTCTCGCTAGCTTCTCAAGAAGGATGAAAAAAATATTTCACTTCATCTTACAAATAATATGGTTTAAGACACTTCCACACCCTCCGTTGTATCTATTCTCTCTATTCTTTCTTCTCTCTGCCTCTTCGTGAATATTTCTCTTTTCCGTACAATTCTCATGTTGCACCTCCATTCTCCCCCTCTTTTTCCTCTTTCCCCTTCTTTTTCTTTTCTTTTCTCCTCCCCCTTTTTCCCCTCCAATCAAGCTCAGCGGTCTCTTTCTTTTTTTGTATGCAGCTATTTTCTTTTTATATATTTATTATGTAATAATGTATTATGTACTAAGGGCACCCTCGCCCCAAGCTTTTGCTTTTAGAGGTGTGTCCTCCAACTATATATGTATCACATTAGTGTATATTTTGTCATATTTTTTGTTCAAAATATATGTACATTATTTTGCTCATTTATTAATTTGTATATTGAAAAGTTGGAAATAAATGTCTTTAAATTGAAATTGAATTGAATTGAAAAGTTCCACGACAAAAAAAAAAAAAAAAAAAAAAGGGGGGGGGGGAGAGAAAAAGGGGGACAATTTGAAATTACCTACCGGATATAGGTCTAGATCTGTAACAAAAATACATTTTCATTAAAAAAAGGTCAATTTTTTGGCTCGCTCGCTTCGCTTTCTCGCAAGTATTCAGAAATTGTGTCGCACCTTTTTTAATGCCATGGTCAGCCCCCTCAAAGTTTTTGGCTCATTACGCCACTGTGTCTCTATAAAGGTATACACCCATCATCCTGACGAAGTTCTACGTACGACAAAAAATTCGTAAATTTACTGAATATCTAGTCATTTCTATTTTATAATCGGTATAAAAAGTATGAAAAGGAAATAAGTGTACAGTGGTTGCTTATAATCAAGGACTTCCCGGGCGCTCCGATCCACACAAACAATTGCAAAGATTAAAAGAAAAGAAGAAGATGAAGAAGAAGAAGAAGAAGAAGAAGAAGAAGAAGAAGAAGAAGAAGAAGAAGAAGAAAAAGAAGAAGAAGAAGAAGAAGAAGAAGAAGAAGAAGAAGAAGAAGAAGAAGAAAAAGAAGAAGAAGAAGAAGAAGAAGAAGAAGAAGAAGAAGAAGAAGAAGAAGAAGAAAAGAACAAGAAGAAAAAGAAGAAGAAGAAGAAGAAGAAGAAGAAGACCGAGGATCGAACTCGGGTCTCTGTATGAACCATATAGACCTATATTACTAAAGATGCCACAGAGACCCCTTATGGTTAAGGCGACACCAAATCAATTAACGACAGAATAATTCTTTCAGTCCTTGTAATTAATTAGTCTGTTAGGTGCAAGTGTGTTCTGAACAATGGCTAGCAATAATAATATCCGTCATGAACAGAATCTGCGCAATTGATTGGTCCAATGCGCGTCATGTGACAAAATACAATTTCGACTAGCCTCATGCAAGTAACGATCAGTGAATAGTAGTACTATTCACGGATATATTTACGGCGTATGACATCACACACGAAAAATGCGTACTACTATGATTGTGACAACATTCATTGCTGCGTATCTATCGTTTTAGGCACCGGCGCATGATAATGTCATCATTACGTGTTTGATATCGCGCAAATTCATCCCTTCTTCAAAACTGTTTGTGTATGTAAGTTTGCTGTCTACCATAGGCCTACGGTGCAGATGATCATAATGAGTAGATTTAGGCTTTAGTGCAAAGATGGATATAAACAAAATACTGCCTACATTCGAGTCTCTGGTTAAAATATGGTACCCTCGGTGACGTGAAGACGACCATTTTCCTTCGGTGCTGCGCCCCTCATGAAAATAGTCTTGATTCACGTCACCTCGGGGACCATATTTCCAACCAGAGGCTCTCATGACAGTATATATTTGTATATTATTAAGGCCGCACGCCAGCTCGGCTGGATCCACGCGAACGCCTTGATATACACGTACCTGCATGTAAGATAAAAACATTACATGATCGTAAAAAATAGCATACAGTGGGTGTAAAAAAAAATTGAATGGTTGGTTTGATGGTTTATTTTACCTGGCTGCTAAGAAAGCATTGTATGCTTGTAAGTAAGCAACCAGGGGAACGGCGGCTTTCAGTCCTCTCTGAGGGACTTGGTAATGAGGATTAATGCCTTACCAAAGGGCACTCGCGCATCCACTTGGTTTCGAAACCCCGGGTCCTCCCAGTTTCGAAACTACTGCTCTATATACCACTGGGCCATCGCGCCTCCTCAATATGACTAAAATACTCGGATATATATGTCTAAAGAATTGAAACTCTAATCAGACTGGAATGAGCGAATAGTAAATAGGAGGATGTTTATTTGGAACAAATTCAATGTCTTTACTTTATTAAAATAGTACTTTGAATTTTTAATTAGATTTTAAAATCTATTTCCTTTTTAAATTAAATTTTATTTTTAATGAAAAAAAAAATCTCGGTCATAAAGTATGTGGATCATTTATAAACTAAAATCACAATAATATGCCATTTTTTCATTGTTGCTAAACATAATGTTTATTAATACTGCTGCTCTCGGACTATAATAGATCATAATGCATCACACGCAGTATGTACAGGGCGTCCTTATAAAACGGAAACACAACTTTGAAAAATTCATGGTTGTGTTTCCGTTTTATAGGGACGCTCTCTACATACTGCGTGTGATGCATTATGATCTATTATAGTCCTAGAGCAGCAGTATGACCGGCGACTGTAAAATTATAAATTACTCGATATTTCAGATCATTTATTTCAGACGTTCGTCATTTTTCCTCTGAATGTTTTAGGACTCTATCATTAATAAATTTTAGAGTTGGTTTAAATACTTGTTTAAAAGAATGCAGCACTGTTTATGAATTTTTTTGTGAACTGTTGCCTGTTACGATGACAATTTAATTCTAGTTTCATACATCTCTGTATACAACGGCATGACCTCATCGACGCATCTAATGACGTCAGATGTCATCTGATCACGCCTCGGCATCTCTTTGGCTGGTATAAAATGACTTGTTGACATTGCAGTATCGTAGAAATGTACAATATTCATAAGCATATCATCTGCTCCGGTGATCCAATTATTCAATGATTCAATCGAAAGGTCCCAATTAAGGAGACGCTCGTTGTACGGAAGTCCAACCGCTCGGCAAAACTTCGGCAGCAAATCGGCAGGGTTCGCCAATAAATCGTCACCGTCAATGACGATCGGAGAAGGATCAGTGTTCTCTTGGACGAATTTCCAGATGGTATACACCTCCCTGAAGTGGAATCCGCTGGGATAGAAGGGATTGTGTTTCACGATGTCAAATGTCTCGATATTTGCTGCCTCGCCATTGAGTTTTCCTTGAGCATGAAGGTGATGGAATACCGATGTCCGAAAGGACGAGATTGTACGAAGAGGATGACGAATTAAGAAGGCGTGTCGGTATCCCTGCGGAAGGAATCTCAATTCATCTATGCAACCATTGGGGATGTCTTTCACAAAGACGTGAGGACTGTCTGCTTCTTCTAGCTTACGTTTGATGGATGCGTATCTATAGTATGTACATAGAAAAAAAAAATGAAAAAGGGAGAAAAGGACCCGTCATATTTCCTTCGGAAACAGTGATGCCAAGATTGATGCCAAGATTCAGGCCAGCATGAAACATACCTTGGAGACTGCTACCATGGCTACTTAAACACTATCATAATTACAATTCAGACTATCAAACCTTTGGGTATAGATTTTGGTCATTCATAGAAATGGACTATATATTGTATATATATCTTAGTTGGGGTGCGATTGCCCCCATAACAAATGATATGTATTAGACCGGGACATCCCAGCAGAACAGGCAGCCCACACTACCAGCCAACATGGCAAAGTTGACAAAGAAATGTATAAAAGATCCTCAGTATTTTTTATCATAGTTCACCTTGTACATGTATAAACTTTGTAGATTATATAGACAATCATGAAAGAATTTGTGAGTGTGGGGTTAAATGCATGCAGAGGCGTCACTAGAACATTTTGAATGGGGGAGGGTGGGGGGTGACACCCAAATTTGCCGACAAAAATGCGGCACCCTAATTTCCGCCCGCAAATAAAAGAAAATCGCAGATGTAGAAATCTTGATCATACGGGCCCATTTTCGCAAAGGGGGGGGGGGGGGGGGGGGGAGTCTGACGCCTTTGCCCGAATATCAACTTTTCAATATCTACATTTTTGCGAGAAAGCGAAGCGACCGAGGCACGTAAAATCCCAACAAAGGCAGCTTGTGCTATGCACTGTACACACACGTGTAAAACAAATGAGAAGCTACACACAGTGATACACATGCTGTCTCTATGCGAAGACCCAAGATTGCTGTGCGGGGAGCCGTCGAGGTGGAAGGGTCCTAGCATAATGGCGGTGATCGAGCATTCCTTACAGACAGATATTTACACTGAAATTCACCAGAAATCATAGATGGAATACCAAGTGATCTCTTACAGACATCTTTTGATACAAGGAGAACAACATGAGACTATATTTAACATGTTTCTTTCCAATTTCCTTTTTGCTACCAATACTGAACATGAGCTTTAAATGCCCTAGTGGCGTTCGCCTGGCAATCTGCATTTTTAAAGCATACGGAAGATCAAGGCGTGGATCCCCGTTTACACCCCCATTCAATGCAATTAGTGGCCTATACGATAATCGTTCTCTCCCCTGCACTCCCCCAAACACCACAAAACAGAAATCAAGGGGGGAATCCGCCATCCGTTTATGATTTATTGATACGCCACGTACATGACATACGTAGGGTATACTATAGCTCTCCATAATCCCCGGTATTATTACGTAGACCTAAAATAAGTTACTGTTCTACTCTCTCTCTCTCTCTCTTACGATATGAAGTCGGGCTTGAAGTTGGATGCAGTCAACTTCTGGAGGATGCGGGACGCTTCCTGAAACGTCTCCTCGTTCCCTTGGATATCCTTGGGCAGTTTCATGCCCGTGATCCCCTCGAAGTCCACCTGAGCTAAGTAGCAGTAGCAGAACGGTTCGAACCAAATCTGAATGTCTTCAATGTAAGTCAGACAACGCGTTAGGGCGGTGGAGACGGATCGGGGCACGCACCACAAGATTGTCCGACTTTGCGCCAGAGGTTTTCCCGACATAGCGCCCTAACAGCTTGTTGTTGGCGAAGTTATCCCACTGGCACTGAATCATCGATCTCTCGATGCACTGAATAGGTATACATCGGATTGAATACACAGACAGGACTGGTATATAGTCCGTTCATATTAGTTCGAAGAGCTTGTGCAGTGATGCAAATATAGACATACTACTGATGTGCGTTGGAAACACAATTAAGATCATTTTATTTCAAACTTTTTCACATGGCAATTGCCACCAATGATTTTCTATAGAGGGTGAAAAGATCTGAGAGTCAGCTTTGTGCTCTGTGCCTTTTGTAGTGAAGAATCAGAAACGATTCACCACTTATTGGTTAAATGTCGAGTTGTTACTCCCTTGTGGGAGCCGGAAATTAGAAAAAAATTTGTCTGAGAAACTAAAAAGGTCAATTGATTTGTCAGTTTTTGAACGCTTATTTGGTTGTGATGACACATGTTTTGTTACATCATGTATCAACTTTATTACTCTATGTACCAGGTATTATATTCACTGTTGTAAATTTGGCAACGAGATCCCAGTTTTTGACTCTCTCTTATCTTTTATTCAGTCCAAACATAGATCAGAATATGTCATTGCTTCAAAGAATGGTAAATTGGGACTTCATTTCAAAAAAATTGTTTTAAAGCTGTGAGTCCGAAGGTTATAAACATTTTCGTCCTGCTTCATCATCATTATTGTTACTAGTACTGTTTTTATTTGCACATTGTTTTAAACTGGTGACCGTTTATTCATTTTGAGCTTCTATTTTGTATTTGTGATATACATGTACATGTACAATGTACATGTATTTTGTACTTTTATATGATCGACTGTTTTATGCAATAAAAACATTAAAAAAAAAATCATTATTCACGTATAGCTTACAAACAGCCGATGGCTGTTTTTATTTTTATTTTTTAAAAAGAAAGGCCAACTAGTCAAGCGAATACGTGATGAACGTGATCCTCCTAAAACATTGTATGGAAGGGAAACCTTTATTATTGTTCTTGTTTGGACTTTGACCCGCTCTTTACAGAGTAAATCCTGATAGCCGAGTTGTAAACTTATATTTACATTTTGAAAATACAGCGCATGCTCACAAGGGGGGGGGGGGGGGGGGGGGGGAGGGGAGACGGTGAATGGGAACATTAAAGGGTACCAATCACCAAGAATAATTTTGCTCTGTATGATAGAGGTTGCATGTCGTTATACTATATTCAAAATATGGGCTTCAAATATTGATTCTATGAAGAGATATTGCAATTTTAATTACATAAGCGTAAAAGCGACTCGTGAGTAGACTACTCGACACACCCGTACGCGCTCGTCAAGGTAAAGGCCATAGACGTATAATAGATGGCGGAAAATATGCCTAGGCAAGGTTGTAAAACGTAAACGCGCTGGCGGGCCGGTGTCATGGTCGATCTGTTCCGGGTTCCGGCGGAACAAAACGACTAGTCGATTCGTTCATCGGAACCAAGCGACTAGTCGATTCGTTCCAGTGGACTCAAACGACTGATATCACTTTTGGCCGATACGTAACGAAAGCCGCCGTTTGGTTCCGACATTAGTTTTCCATTGGGGCAGTATTGTTTACCTGCATACTTCATTTTCTCCCTTTTTTCATTTCTTTTTCTTTTCTTTTTCTTTTCTTTTTCTTTTCTGTTTCTTTTCTTTTTCTTTTCTGTTTCTTTTCTTTTTTTTTTTCTTTTTTCCTTTGCGCAGAATGGGGGGGGGGGGGCTACTGCCCCCAAGCCCTCCACCAGTACGCCAGTGATGTATACAGTGTATACAGTGGCGGATTGGGGGGGGGGGGCAATCCCGGCCCGTGCCCCCCCCCCCATTTTGAAAGAAAACAATGCATTGTGCCCCCCTATTTTTGATTGTGCCCCCCCCCCCCCTTTTAGAACAGGAAACCTTTTTTTTTTTTTTTTGCTTGTCAGAGTATTATGGAGGGGAACTTTTGGAGGGCTGGCGAGACCAGAAAAATATGGGTCTCCCTCCAAGCAGTTTCCCAAAGTTGACAATCCTCCATTTGTTTGCCCCCCCCCCCCCCCTTATACGAAATCCTGGATCCGCCCCTGAGTGTATATATGCTTATTCATATCTTAAGTCCATCTGTAATGGCCTGATGGGCAGTGGGTATCCAGGATTTTGTGAAATGTGCTATTATCTTGTTTCACTCTCTATTTCCAGCAAAGATTTTTTTTTTTTGTCACTAAAACCTGGGGGATGATTGTATACACCCTGCTATCTTTGCCCCTTTCACGTAGGGATCCCATTTGGAAGCATCTAAAAGAGTTGAATAGTTCACAATACAGGTCACATGTATGATATCCAGTATGCTATGTGTTTCATGTATTAAAGGGTAAACATATGTATACTCTGTTCTAGCTTATATTGTTGTATTTACTGTTGCACCTTAACTGTCAAAATGACAAAATTCGCGAAGAGTACATTTTTCTATACAAAATTCGTAAATAGGCAACAGTGTCCGTTCTGTTGGTGTGGCTGATTTGGAGGACTTTGATTGGTTACAAAAGGCGACCAGAAGAGTACATTTTTCTTTAGGGGTGTTACCATGACATGATGCTTGAGCACAATAGAGATTCGGATCGCATGAGCGGCTAAATATCTCGTCGATTGGTTCCAAGGAACGAATCTCCTGGCCGGAACCAATCGCCTATGACGCTCGCATCGACTCGACCAAAGCGGATCCAATCGGCGGGTAGACATTCAGTCGATTGGATCCTGTGGAACCAATCGCCTGCTCGGAACAAATCGCCTATGACACCGGCCATGGTAAAGGCTCGCAAACTCTGAGTTCGGTTCCGCGCGAGCATTTTCATGTTATCCTTTATTTCCTTCATACTCATTAACTTTTGACCTATAGAATACCAGACAAAGTTTTTTGAGATTGATTTTATACTTTCTATAGCTGTACACAAGTTATATTTTCAGGTGATTGGTACACTTTAACTGACCCTTGATTGATTGATGAATTGAGAAACAAAATGATGAGTGAGAAAGAGATTATTATAGAGACTCATGGAGAGATACGGAGAGACAGGAGAGGAGAATGAGAATGTCTTTACAGGACAAGTTAAGCTCTACTGATTGGTCTGATGTTTACTCTGTGAAAGAAAATGTTGATCAAGCCTTTGAAATATTTTTAAACATGTTAAATAATTGCATAAACTTTTGCATACCATTGAAAAAACATCGGAAATATGATTATATATAAGCGTATACCTAAACTTCCTTGGGTTACAAAATCAATTCTACGATCCATTAATCGCAAAAATAATTTATATATCGACTTTATTTCTAAACCTTGCGATTCTTCACGAAAGAAATACACTTCCTACAAAAATGTGCTTACTACAACCCTTCGCTTGGCGAAAAAGGGATATTTTGTGGAACAACTAGATCTATTTAAAAATGACGTTAAAAACACTTGGAAAATCGTAAATGGTGCTCTGAATAAGGGTAAAAAATCCAAGTCAATTTCTAAGTTGCGTGTTGATGACGCCTTTATTGAAGATAATCACGGAATAGCTGATACCTTTAACACCTATTTTTCTGAAGTATAGGCTCCAAATTATCTCAGACTATTATTCCAGGTGATAAATCCTTTCACGAATTTCTAACAATGCCAAATGACAACTCTATTTTCTTTACCCCAGTATTTAGGCAGGAGTTAGTTAATATTGTCTTAGGATTGAAATCAAACAAATCTCCTGGTTACGACGGTATAACCAATTTCCTCTTGAAAAGCATTGTCGATTCCATTGCTGATCCGTTGCTTTACATATTCAATTTATCTTTGAAGTCTGGCCAAGTTCAAGCTAAAATGAAAATTGCTAAAGTGATCTCATTATTCAAAGAAGGTGATAACCTGTCTGTCAACAATTATCGCCCCATATCTTTATTAACCTCGTTTTCAAAAATGTTGGAAAAAGTAGTCTACGTAAGAACTATTGCTTTTCTTTAAAAATACAATATTATATCTGACTCTCAGTTTGGTTTCAGAGAAAAACACAACACGACCCACGCTATTTTAATTCTCATAGATCAAATCTCTAGTTCTTTTGATAAGTCTAATCACACTGTGGGTATGTTCCTTGATTTCTCTAAGGCTTTTGATACCATTAATCACGAGATACTACTACATAAACTTGCTTACTATGGCATCAGAGGGAATGCATTGAAGTGGTTTAAGAGTTATCTTACAGGTATAGAGTACAATTTGTTAGCGTAAACAATTCTGACTCTTCTACCAAACCTGTTAATTGCGGAGTTCCTCAAGGAAGCCTTCTGGGCCCTCTTTTATTTATAATTTATGTAAATGATATTAAAAGGTCGTCTGATATTCTTTCTTTTATACTCTTTGCGGACGACTCCCATCTTTTCTACTCACATCACGATCCTATTGAACTCGTCACTGTTTTAAATGCCGAACTTAAAAAGGTGACGGATTGGATAAAAGCTAACAAACTATCTTTAAATTTACAAAAAACAAATTATATGTTGTTTAGTAATTCCTTATCACATCTGTCTGATCAAATTATATTTGACAACACTGTTATTAAAGAAGTTAAAACAACCAAATTTTTAGGTATTACTATAGACAATAAATTATCATGGAATTCGCATATTGATAACACTTGCAAAACCATATCAAGAAATACTGGAGTTATTCATCAACTTAAGCATGTTCTTCCATTATCAGCACTTCTGATGTTATATTCAACTCTCATCTTACCATATCTAAATTATGGCATTTTGGCATGGGGAAAGGCAGCAAGATCCAGGTTAGATAAAATTTTACTCTTGCAGAAAAAGGTTTTGAGAATAATATGTAATACATACAGAGCGCATACTGATATTTTGTTTCGCCAAAATCGTATTCTCATAATTCATGACCTTTATCGATTTCAGCTGTACCAATTCATGTACAATCTTGATAGAAATAATATGCCATTCGTTTTGAAACAACTGTTTGCAAAAAATAGCACTTTACACAGGTACTACACCAGGCAAGCAAACGATTATCATTTACCCAAAACTAGAACGGCTTTTGCCAGTAAAACTATTTTTTTCAGTGGTCCTAAATATTGGAACTCATTAGAACAGAATTTAAAACTTACCCCTATAGGTTCAAATATCTTGTGAAGAAACACTTGATTGACTTATACTGATGTAAATAATTCACTCTGCTTTTATTTATTTTTCTTTTCTTTTCATTCCATAATAGTGTATTTATCTTTTTTATAATAGTTATATATACGTGTATATATAATATACTGATTTCCACTCGAAATCTCTTTTATTTCATTAATTTTATCTTGTAATGTTAGCTCAACTGTATATGTACATATGTTTTGTTTAGTAATTTCCTCCCTCTCTTTCCTCCCTCTCAAACAATTACTTTAATTTAAACGAAAATCTTTTTGTTAGTTTTTTTGTTTTTTTTAAAACATATATTATTGTATCATTATTCGATTAGGGGGTCTACATCACACAAGCTAAGCTTTTTAGTAGATCCCTCCACATATCATTTTGTCACCTTTCTATGTCATATTTATGTATTCTCTGTTTTTGCAGTGTTTGTAATTTATACATATTGTTGTAATTTCATTGTAAATGTGGAATCTGAATAAATCAAATCAAATCAAATCAAATCAAATCAATGAAGAGGAGGAGGAAGAGTAGGAGAGAGAGAAAGAGAGAGAGAGAGAGAGAGGCCGGGGGGAGGCTATGGGAGAGAGCGATTGGGGAACCACTCCATTATTCCCATCTTTTTTTTTTCTACATCGACTAGGTTTATTATTGCCCATCCCAGGCCCAAAGGGCCGCGGAGCGTTTTTGAAAGTGAGGGGGCTGATTTGATTTCACTCATTAATGACAATTTTTGCACCTTTTTCTGAGGTTTTATATAACGTGTTTACTGAAAAAAGTGGGGGCTGCAGCCCCCAGCCCCCAGCACCCCGGTTCCGCGGCCCATGCGAAAAGCCCCTGATCGTATGCCACGCATGTAATGCTTATTTCGATCCCCCCTTTTTCTAGTAAACTTTAGCTTGATCCTGCTCGATCAGCTGATGGATCTAATAATTAATAGATCTAAGCCCAAATACATGCAAATACATGTATGAATATAGGCATGTACAACTGAAAGTCAATTTATATTTTGCTGCATGTGGATAATTTTATATATCGGCAAACGGCACAGTCGGAGGGGGGGGGGGGAGGTGGGGGCGGCTTGCTTGAATTTCCTTAAAACCTAAATTTCTTTTAAAAAATGTATCCTTAGTCATTGTGTCAAGTATGCCTCTGTTATTTTTTGTTCCAAGGGGGCGATGGGGGGGGGGGGGGAGGGGATTCCACCTATTTGCCAATAAGGCATGATTTCAGAGGTTGTATTCTGGATGTAGGGATCGGTAAATTACTCTTTGCTTTCTTGAGTATAGAGAGAGTACATCATGAACGCATTGCACACAGTCAATTACAGTTGAAAGCTACAGAGCATAGCATTTATTCAGATAAAGTATAACGACGAAGCCTAGAGCAAGTCTGATCAAGGAGTTGTCTGGAATCTATTTTGAAGTAAATCTGACTAGAGGCCTGGATCCGGAATGAACCCCTTTTATAATGAGTAAACCCTCTATTGGGAGTTGAGTCCGTGATAAGTACGTCATGACTTTTACTCAAATATTGGGGAGTGGGGCTATTATCTGGAAGGAGTGATGTTGTGAATAAGAAGACCATAAAGTGACCATTACGTCATAGCTTTAGTTGGAAGCTATATATCTTCAAAACTAAAATATATTTTGTTTGCAGATGATACCAATATTTTTATGTCTCATGAATACATCAATATTCTTCAAGTGCAATTTAATAATGTATTAAAGAAGGTGAATTCTTGGTTATCTTTGAATAAATTATCTGTAAATATTTCTAAAACACAGTATATGATATTTACAAATAAGAAAATAAGCACTGGAGATTTCCAAGTACAACTAGCAAACTCTAATATTGTAAAAACATCATATGTCAAATTTCTTGGTGTCATGATAGATGATAAATTGCTATGGACTCATCATATTGACTTGATATGTAATAGAATTTCCAAAGTTATTGGTATAATGTATAGATTACACAATTTTCCGACGATTATTTTAAGAAATATTTATTATGCACTTATTTCACCTTTTTTGAGTTATGGCATCCTTGCCTGGGGCAGTGCTTCACATTCACAGTTAGAAAGACTTTTTAAACTACAAAAACGTGCAATGAGAATAATCGATCATTTGCCATTTCTTGCCCATACAGAACCCATTTTCAAATCCCACAAAATTTTAAAGTTTTATGATATTTATCAATATGAGATTGCAATTTTTATGTACAATTGTTATAGAGGTCTTTTACCAGAATCTCTACACAATCATTTTGTTTTAAATTGTAGTGTGCATAATTATGTCACTAGAAATAGTAAAAATTTTCATATACCAAATGTAAGGACAGATTTATTTAAAAAATCAATTTTTTATCGTGGGCCAATTTCTTGGAATTTGTTGTCGGATGAAATCAAGAATAGTTGTTCTTTTAATACATTCAAAAGGAAATATAAGGCTAATATTATCACTACGTATGCATCTTTTTCAGTGTAATTGTTCTTTTTTAAATTCTTGTGTGGGTTGTTAGGTATTTCTTTCTGTATAAATTGATTTTACATTTTGTTATTTTAATTTGGGTCGGCCTTTCATAAGGATTACCCTTTTTGGCTGCTACCCACTCAGTATCTTATTTGTTGTTGTTGTTATTGTAAATAACTATACTGCTTGAAATGTTTTGTATCATCATTCTTTTGTGTATGGTTTTTATACTGAGAAAATAAAGTGAATTGAAATTGAATTGAAGTTATATGAGTAATACTTTCTGAAGAAAGTGTGAAGTTTGTAAACATATGAACTTCCTGTTTTATTTCCTTTCTAGGTATTGATAAAGTATTGATAACTTATTGATAATTGTAAAATTAGTCTTATTATCACATAAAATTATAATCGAGTTCATTTCGCTATATCAAATTGGCAATACCTTCCTACACGCTATATGTGCGAGATATAGCCAAAGCAAAGAGTATACTATTAAAAGTCTTTGGCCAAAGACTTATAGCGTATATTTATTTGTCTCTAACTTCTACCAGAATTTCATTCAATTGCTTCGTTCGTCATGTTCGTTCTACCGATTGTATAGAAAATCTGTTAGTTTTAGCACATAAATCTAACTTGTGTGCAGATTAAAAGGTCCGAAATTATTGATTTTTATAAGTCTTCATAATGAATGACATTGGAGGACGGAGACTTTGGATCGGAAACCTAGATGAAAGAATAACCGAGTAAGATATTTGTTCAACATGTCCCACATGCGTAAAACAGTGTTAGTAAATAGTAAATTTGTGTTGTGCATTCATCATTGGCATTGAATTGGCACTGTTCATGCTGTTGCAATTGCATATTTGGCTGTTGTCATCAAATCGATGTTATATTCTTGTTCATTTCTGATTCTCAATAGAATAAATTATAAGATTGTTTTTTTTTAAATCTGTGATTTATAATTATAATTTTTTTGTAAAGAACTCCAACTTTTTAATTTTTTTTTGGTGATAATTATTTGATAAACATGATAAATTAGGTCTAAGTTAGATCTATTGCACTCACACCACTCACACTTATGTGAGATTATTGGAGATAACCTCGCACTCTGTACCTTCATACCGTGAGCAATTGCCTCCCATACTATAGCAAGTGTGTGATATGCCGCACATATGTAGGTATGTGACTATCGCGCACACTGGCTTGGTTTCCGTGAGCCCGGCAGCTGTTTCACGCCCAGTGCGAGTTACTCTGAAGGGTACCTCTTTGATTGCGTGTAGAAACGGCGTTTTCTCGCCAAATTTGGCTTGCTTTGGCTGATTACGTCTTTGGAAAATTCCCTTTCGCCTCGACTTCAAATTTTGAGAATCGGACATGTGAAAGTGATTTTTTTTTCAAGTCAAAATTCAGTGTCATTTTTACCATCGTAACCTTCCTTGAAGAGGAGTTAAAATAGTTCTGAAACTAATTAAAAGAGTTAATTCGTACATTTTTCTTGCTACCTGATGAATATAAATGAAATCGGAACTTACTATCATTGTTTTTTCCACTCCTCAAAATTGAATGTCAGATGCCGAGAGTAGCATGCAGCGGGACTATGTGACTGAGCGCAGTCCTGCTGGGAGCACTGGTGTGGGCGCCCAGGCACAGTGGGGTCAGACTACGAGCAGTTTCCATTTGCTTTGCATTGTTGGTTGCATTGCTCAATTATTTTTGTGTTTTATTATGGATTGAAGTTTAGTTCTTACATATTCCGATATACAGTACCTGCTACAGATAATTTAAGCTCTGTATTTTTCCTTCTTTGTTTAATAATAATAATGTTAAATAGATCTAAAAATACCATGACATGAAAAGTATGTGAAACAGAATAAATAAGATCATAGAATAGATGGGGATTTCAGTGCGGGTGATCACTCCACCAGCATCAGCACCCCAAGCACCACCCCCTCTGAGAGTTTCAAAAATTGCATTTAATATTCTCGCTTCTCATATGAGATGCTCCTTGCCAGAATATTAATTACAATTTTCAAACTATCAGTAGGGGTGTCTTTTTTTTTTTTTTTTTTTGCTTGTTGGGTAAATTAGGAAGGATATAATTTAGGTGATGGACCCCCACCAAAAAAAAAAACAACAAAAAAAAAAAAAAACAATGTGCCTGTGAGCTGTGCTAACTTAAAGAATGTACTCATACTCAATTTTATGTTGAATTTCAAGTGATTTTATTATTACTCATATTGATAACAAAATACAGAAATTGACATAGAAACACAATATCTTGTTATATTACATGTATGCACTAAAATGTACCAATTTTGTTTACAAGTGACATATACAATGATAACATGAAAGTTGTTAGAGAACTCTGCTTTTCGATACTGTTGAATACAAATCAAAATCTTCCAAATATCAATGAAGTTACAGGATTTTTCCTGTTGCAGCAATTCTTTAACAAGTGATTTAATAATCTACCAATTAAATCTACCAGTTAATTTTCTAATGAGTAGTTAATTAATTACAATTGAATTACAAAATAATCATTTTTGTAATGCATGCTCTATGACTTAGTGAAAATCCCATCAAAGTATACCAAATAATAAGGAAATTACGGAAATTTGTCTGTTTGCGGCAGTGAGCTCATTAACGAATAATTAGCTAATTAATATGCTAATTGATAATTACTGATTAATTAATTACCGTTACAGAAGGGTCTATACATTGATCAAATAATAAATTATTGAGTTTCTTTCCCTATCACATGTTCTTTCCTTAAGGTTTGATCTAGAAAAGTGAATGATTTTACATTTTTGATAAGACCATCCTTTTTATGATCATGATCGGTCACAGATTTTGAGAGGTCTCAATGGTAAATCAATGGCGATATTTAAACCAGATTTTTAATATTTAAAAAATCATAACTTGCTTAATATTTGTCCTAGAGCTATGGTTTATATACCATTTTAAATGGTTTTTCAAGCTCTTTCCAATGATATAAATTACAATGTAATTCCACAATTTTTATTTTTTTGGTCACATACCTAACATATGTGTGCGGCAGAGGAGCGAGATCACCAACCAAAAACAGCCTGAAAATTTCACTTGATCAAGATGATAAAGATCCTATCAAAGGATCTGGCATGAAAATTAGATATTCTATCTTTCTTAAATGTAGAAGGAAGTATTTTCTCAAAATTTTGCTGAATATATTGGTGTTTTTACCTCTTCAACTTTGCGGTCGTGACAGGCCGAAATTGACACAGCTCCATAGTGATGGTCCTGAGAGTGCACTCACACATATGCGAGGTTATTGTAGATAACCTCGCATACACTCACACTCACACTCACACTTATGTGTGGTTATCGCATATAGATGCTGTGGTCTGCAGACACTGAAGACAAAATCCAGTTTTAGAACTCTTTATTCCAGAATTATTTTCACTTTTTACCCCAATACATGTAGATCTAATGGAATTTCATATTGTTACTGTTTGAGCAAAAATATAATCCCGAAAAAAATAAAGAGTTGCCATGGTAATATTAATTTTTCATTTTCCCTGTTTTGGAGCCAGTTTGCAGCATACCTGCACCAGTTTGCGGCCCCATGTACAAACTCAATGGAGAGTTGGTGCTCGCATCATGTGTGCGCGAGCTGAGCGAAATTCCATCGGCCCAAGCCAGAGTCCCACGCCAGAGCTCCCCGCGTGCGATCCAGCAGCAAACTGGTGCAGCGATATCTGACACTGACACCATTCGCACAGAGCTTTCGCCGCGGCGCGCCAGTGTTTCACACACACTGAATATCGACGACTGCAACTAGCGATCGGATACTTTTGAGCTTGCGACACATGAAAAATCTTGATCTAAAATTGAAAATTTCTTGAAATTCAGCTTATTTTTCAAAACCCTATTCCCTTAAGAACATGCTTAAGAAAGGCATATTTTCAAAATTTTCAATTTTTCGTAGTGGGAACGCCAATTGTATCGCTAAAATGTGATAATTATGGATCTTTTTTCATGGCCACTGTTTTTCTTTGACTTTGGTAATGTACCCTGTGTGAGTGAGTGAGTGGAAGAACCTAAACCCACTTCCTTCACCAGCACTGCTCTTCCCCGTAGGACTGGCGCCACATCTTCGTAAGGCACAGATCATCAGATCTCAGCTCCTAACTCAAACATATCCTCTCCAGAAACGCATGTTCAAAATTGGAAAAACCCACTCAGTCACCTGCCCTCTCTGCAAAGAAGACGAGGAAGATGTGACACACTTCATCTCATCTTGCCATTTCCTACTCACACAGCGATCTTCCTTCGTCAGAAATACCAATCAAAAACTCCCTGAGATAGAAATTCCCAATACCCTTGACAAGGACGACCCACTAGCCTTTACAAAACTCATCCTCTTACCGAACCCAGACCTAAACCACGCTGCCCTAAACTCCTTCACAACCCTTGCCCTACACTTCATCCTGCAGATCCACACTTCTCGCACACTAGTAACCCAAGCCTAATCACTTTAACACTAGACAAAGCCAGTCTGACAATCTACTGTACTACATGTACCCCTGCAGGAATTAACTGCTGATCTCCGACCCAAACGGAGGAAGAAGAAGAAGAAGAAGAAGAAGAAGATATGTGATATATTATGATGCCATGTATTTCAAAGTGATTTTGCAATCCAAACAATGGACCGGCCGCACTTCGCAGCATCTACTCTATACGTCTATTGCAAGTTTTCTGTGACAAACTTTTATTAAGTTTCTTGGTCATTTCTGTTGAGTGTTAATTTTTGTTTTCTGTTTGTACATTTCAATTCAGTAATAATAATTAAAAAAAAAAAAAGCAAATGATTTCCAATTTTCCTTATAATATTATACAAATTTCTTTCTAATTCTGTACATACTGTAGATCTACATAGATCTATAGATACACTAACCTGTAAAAAACAAAAAACACACAAAAAAAGAAAGAATTTAATGTGTATCATAAGCATTTTTGTTCTAACCTTTTAAAATTAAATTTAACTTTTGTAATCTTATCTTCTTTTTTTTTCCAGATTCACTTTGCTGAAAATTTTGCAAAAGTATGGGAAGATTGAGCAGTTTGACTTCCTCTTTCACAAATCAGGACCAAATCAAGGGAAGCCAAGGGGCTACTGTTTTGCAAGCTTTGAAAATAGAACGGTAGGCTAATCATAATATTTCCAATAACTCATGCAGCCTTTAGTCTTAATGTGAACTGAAAAAAAGTAGAATTTTGCTGGATTTTTGTTTCAGGGTTGCTTCACCAAGCTCAAGAACATTTCACAAGTAAATATTACTGTTTAAATTTCATGAGTAAAATTTAAAGTAGATGAATTCATCAGCGTAGCCATCGGGGGCCTGGGGGGCACATGCCCCCACAGATTTTTTGTGCCCCCATGTGCCCCCAATGAAAAAGTGACCCATCAACAATTTAGTGATCTGCCCCATTTACTGCACCATGATGCGCCCAGTGACAAAAAAGATGTAAATTAACTCCCCCCCCCCATGAACTACGATGACGATGTCACAGGACTCGTCCCTCTACGTCATGCAGCAAGAGGACTTGTAACGAAACTGCCTCCTGTGCCCCCCTACAAAATGGCGATGTCCCTCCAGTGCCCCCCTACTAAAAAATCCTGGCTACGCCGCTGGATGAATTGTACATAATTTTCTTTCACACAGCTTGAAAAAATGTATTTAAATGTACAAGGGTAGTAAAAGATTAGCATGTAGCTATGTAGTGTGTTGACAGAGAAACTTGCCTCTTGTATTTCTTGCTTTCTGAATGCATTTCATAAAAATGCCATTGTTGGGAAAATGCCAAACTTAATTCTTTAACAGAAATACTGCCCGATTATGGTGTTTACTTTTATTATTACATCACTTTGGATCAATTAGATGGTGTGACCACTCTTAAAGGGAAATCCAACCTTAATAGCAAGTTGCTTTGAAAGAAAGAGGAAAAATCAGAGAAGCAGATTGGAGAAAGTTTGAATGAAATCGGACAAGCAATAAGAAAGTTATGAATTTTTGAGAGTTGTAATCACTATACATATGGGAATTTCAAATTGGGCGAATAGGTAATGTCACTGTGATGTAGCTGTGGACAACTCCCCCATTTGCTCCAACACACAAAATGACTAAAATGTCACTTTTTTCAAAATGTATTACTCAGTAGGATCTTTTTCTTTCATGAAGACCTATAACGATATGCTATCTCCAAAATATTTTTAGTACGAGGGTAAAAGCACCTTGAAGAAAACCGCAAACTAATGATATTTTTGTGTACAACAAACGAGAGAGTTGTCCACAAAAATGTCACAATCGACTCACCGAATTGCCTATATGAGATTCGCATAGATGCAGTGATCTCATTTTTCAAACATCCATAGCTTTCTTGGTCCTTGTCCGATTTCTTTCAAACTTTCACCATCCTCTTTTTCTTATTTTTCTGCTTTCACACAAATCATCTTATTACCAAGGTTGGATTGCCCTTTAACCCCCACCCCAAAAGTCTACTCATACCTTTAACCCTTGGTACTGGGCTATTTCAAGCACCTCTCTGACTGAGGGGGGCCTCGGAGGCCCCCCTCTCATCTTGGCCATGACATGACCAATCAACGCAAAATTTTGCACGGACCTTGAAAATCGCGTAAAGAACACAAATCCATCGTTATTTTTATGTAAATCTTATTTTTTTTCATTTAATATTATAATTCATGCAAATTTATGCATAAATCTACATTTCCACTGATAATCAAGTAAAGAAGGGGCTTGGAGATAAAATTTTAATGCAAGAAATTCTTTCTAAACCTTAAAAACATTACATAAGAAAAAATTTTGAAAGTGATTTCAATTTATGTATTCTATTGTTTTACTAATTTCTTATGTATTTCTTTGTTTTTAAACTTTAACTTTTTCATTATTTTTTCAAGTCTGCTGTTTCAGAGTGTTATGTGAACCTATATTCAGTTAGAATAAATGATAATTACAGCTTATAGAAAAAAATTATAGGTGATAAAGGAGAAACATGAGGAAATGCAGTTTCCCTTTCGTTTTGTAGACAAAACTCAGAAATCTACGTTTTGGGGCTGACATGAGGTCACAAAAGGTCATGTGACTCAGTAACGGGTATGCCCGATTTTTGAAAACTTGGTGTCGAAAGATGCGCATGACTTGAAAGAAAAAGTCGGAAAGTGGCGTAGCGTTAAATGTAGCGGTTCGAAATGTGCAGCGAAATTTGTCTAGGGGGTTCTCGGAGGGTTAAACTTCTCCATTTATGTATCATGTATACTAGATGTTTGCATTTTATGTCCTCTATGGTTTTCAGTCATATAAATTACTGTATAAGTGGTTATTTTTGTGGTGGTTTTATTTTCGCGATTTTCGCGAGTCAGTCCTCGCAAAAATCGCGAAATTAAACCCTCACAAATTTCCCTACCTACTCCCAAATTGTGAAATAATCTGTTCGCGAAATATATGGCGTATACAGTAGTGTCTCATTTATAGATAATGAATTTTGACATGATTTTTTTTTTCTTTCAGGATGCAGTACATGCCCTACATGCCTTGGATGGAAAACTAGCTCTGGGAAAGAAACTTGCTGTGAAATGGGCTCATTCACATATAAAGGTAATACTTTAAGGAGAATGAAACCCTGGGGAAATATCAATTTTAATGAAAAGAGAGGATAGAGAGAAGCAATTTAAAAAGAAGTTCCATGAAAATCGGTTACAAAATGAAAAAGTTATGAAAGTTTGAAAAGTCTCAATTTATGTTCAATGGCGATCCTCAAATTGGTAATGTTGCTTCAGTTGCTTAGTAGTACAACTCTCTCTATGTTTTGTACTCAAAATTTCATATTTTCTCCATTATCTTTAGAGATGCTGCTTGTCTTTTTATGAACTCAACATATGTTGTGTCAAATACATTTTCCCATGATATATCTTGAGCTAAGAAGGAGACAAGTTGCACCTTGAGAGATAATGGAGAAAATATGACATTTTGTGTACAAAACATATGGACAGTTGTACTACTAAACCTGTCACTTGGAAGCAACATTGCCAATTTGAGGATCGCCATCGAAAGTAAATTGAGACTTTTCAAACTTTCATAACTTTCTCATTTCGTAACCGATTTTGATGGAATTAAAAAAAAATTGCTTATCTCTATCCTCTCTTTTCAGTAAAATTGATTTTTCCCCAGGGTTTCATTCTCCTTTAACCTCTCATCAAATCAATGGGTGATTTCAAGTTCGGTGTTGGTGTTGGTGTTGGTGTTGAGAGCGTGAATTGGGCTGCTGATTCTAGCCCCAACACCGAATTAGGGTTTATAAAAATAATACCAATCACAATATTGATAGCTCAACACCTAGTGAAGAAATCAACTCCATGACAGTCTTACATGAAGTGCGGAGATGTCATGAAGCCAACAAATCGTTTCACAAAGATGTGATAAACAACCAACTCCGAGATGTCCTGTGATATACTTTTGGCCAAAAAATAGTCTTTATCGCCATCAATCAGAATTATCCTGAATTACCCAACCGCTTTCAAGGCTTAAACTGTTTGAAAATGAATGTAATAGAGAAGAAAGTTATTACTAGAAATGAATATTAATGATACAAATATCCCATTTTAATGAAAAATATGTCATTATGACATAACATTTTTTAAAGTTGTGAAAAGGTGATTGATTTTGCAATGTGAATGCAAATTTTTGAGTGAGAGGCATAATTTGGAGCTTATTGAAAGAAGACTCTAATTTTGGTTACATTTGATGCACCACGCAGTACCCCCGGGGTACCATTGTACACCAGGGTACCATGTTGTGTAGCGCCATCTTGTGTCCACCCGAAGTAAAATTGTACTGCAGAGCAATCATGGTGCCGCAGCCACAGCTGGTGTACATTGCGTTGTGCTTACATCTTCTATGCACGCTAAAATTAAGTACCCTGGTGCTAGCCATCGTGCTAGTACAGTACGTTTTACAGGATTATAATTGCGTGTGCTGCTAGCTTCAAAGCTCGCTAGCTGCTACGTATGCATTACGTTGTTGAGTACACTTTAATACTTAGTTGCAGCCTGTGAAAATTTATGCAGACGATACCCTATGGGTTTATTGTATGTAGTCTACTTGCGAGGTAAGGAACGAAGGTAACAATCGCGATCGGGATTACGTGTATTATTTTCAATGTAGAATTTATGAGATCTTTTTACAAGAACATGGAGCACAAGAAAAGCATTTGAACGTTAATAAAGCATACCAAAAATAATTGCACAATTTTTGGTAACCTAGGGTACAGCCCTGAAAAAAAAAAAAAAAAAAAAATTCTACAAAGTGGCAGATTTTCATTTGGTACCCCAGGGTACCATTTATGTAATCATTTGATGAAATTATCAGAGAAAAATATCTGAAGAGAAGGTTTAGTTCAGGTCAAGATAAAAATAATTAGTGAAATTTCTCATTCCTTTCATGTCAGTGTGGAAGGTATAATAATAAAAAGTGTCCTCCTGAAAAGGACTGCTCTTCAAATGTCCTGTTATTCAAAATGTGACAAAAGAAAGCTGAAAAGTTTGGACCAAAATTTCATGCCACTCTTTGTGTGTAGTCCCACATGCCCATTTCTGTAGTACAATTGTGTTCACTGTATGTGATTTTCAGGAAGATTTTGTCAATTTCTTATCACTTTGATGATTTCAAAACCTCAAAATACACAATTACTGTTAAATGTACTAAATAATCTAACTTTCGTAACTGTTTCTTTCTTATGGCAATCACATGACCTAAACTCAAACCCAAACTTTATCTTTTTAATAATGAATGAAACAAGATTTTCATGTGTTTCCTTCCTCTTTCATCTAGGCTCCCAGTGAGCCTGTGCCACTCGAGAAACCAGAGATCAACTTACATCCAGATAAAATTCCAAGTAGCTTTGGTGGTCAGTCAACAAAGGTACCGGAGGAACCCACTACAAAGAAGAAGCTTATCAATGCAAGGTTAGTATGAAAGTTTTCTCTTGTATCGGTGGGAGTGGGAACACACTCACAGTAGGAGAATTGTGGTACATATGGTGGGGGTACTGTGGTAAATTGTGGTATAACGGGTAGGAGCAATGTTGTATATTGGTGAAGGCTCTTGACTCTCTTAAGAGAGTTCCTGGTTCGATCCCTTTACGGTGCTTACATCCAAGGACAAAGTGTTTTGTCCACATGTGTCCCTCTTGACCCAGATGTAAGTGGGTCCACGGGGGTAATAATAATTGCAGAGCCCTCATAAATAACAGCCTTAATTCTGATGAGGCTACTCTGGAAAAATGAGACTGTATACATTATTACTATCTGGACCATCAAGCTGGACAACTATTAGACAATTCCCCATTAGAATTTAACCCCCCCCCCCCCCTGGAAAATCACCTCAGATCACTACTATAAGACAACAGCTACCTCTCTTGCCTTGGATAACTAAACCTCCTCCCCCTGAATATGAACCCTTCTAAAAAATATCACCCCTATTACCACTTAGGGATAGTTGTCTGTGGGTTATTGTCCGGGGGGGGGGGGGGGGGTATTATTCCTTGGGGATGTATTTTTTAGGGTTGTAGTCCGGGTTTGTGGTCCAGGGGGTAGCTGTCCTAGAATCTTCTTTTTTGTATGATATTATTTGATTCCTGATTCTCATAGCATAATATCTTATAATGGTTGACTTTTGTCTTTGAACTTTCAACATAATCACTGGTTTGTTCATAATTTTTTAGAAAAGACACAGTTCGAAAGTGCTTGTGAATAACAACTTTATTATTTAAATCTTTGATATACATATATCCATATTTGATTTACATTTAGCAACAAGTTCCACTTGATGCTTTCATACATGTATACAAATTAAAAAGTCTGTGTCATTAACTACCTATTACGTTGTATACAGCGATTGTTTGAAATTGCCCTCGTTCTATGTAAAACCACAACTCTGGACTATTATAAGCATATATCTGATAAAATAGGCCAGGATATTCTGATATATTCTTTATCAAATATTTTGTGTTAAAAGACATGTACATCAGTACATGTATAATGCTTGCTATTTATGTATTTGTAATAAGTGGAATATTGTCTGTTTAATTTTTCTCCCTTCTCTTTTTACAATGTACAGTGTTGAGTCACAGATCAGGGCCATAGAAGGAAAACTGAGAGAGATGGACAGATCAACTTCAAAGGCAACCTTTAAGCCAGTTCCAGTCTATAATACAAAGAAACCTGAACCCCCAAAGGAGATTGTTGAAAAGTGTTTACCAAGTCTGATGTCACTTCCTGTAGAACCCCTTCCATCTACCTCATCAACCTCCACCACGTCAACAGAATCGACGAGTGCAGGAACATCATCATCGACATCAGATTCAAACTCATCAGTAACATCACAGGTACAGACTTCATCATCATTGTCATCATCACCACCATCATCCTCATCATCACCATCAGCATCGTCGTCGACCACTTCATCAAAAACACTGTCAAAGAGTTCAGCGACTGTGATTAAATCACTTGTGACAAATACCGGCAAGAGCAAGTCTTCAGGTAGACCAAAGCCGTATGATAAGAGGTGACAGATGACAGGAGAATAACAGTGTTAACCCTTGAAACCACTGCTACATGTACCTGAAACTCTGAAAGTGATTGACTCTGGTACTGGGAAGTGACGTCTCTTTATCACAGTTCTACATTGAGAGCAGTGGTATAGCTACAGGTGGGCACAGGAGGGCACAGGGGGGCACAGGGGGCCCTCCTCCCCAATCAAATGGTGAAAAAAAGTAGAAAGAAAACAGAGAGAAAGCAGGGCTTGCCCTTAACTTTTTTTTTTAAAGTGGCCGGCCAGCAGGGCCACTTTGGCATGAGATCCAGGTGGCCAAATTGATTCACATGTGGCCCAGATGCTACATTTTTATTGATTTGTATCCTACTATATTTTTTTTTGGTCTCCCGATGCCGTTTCAGGTGGCCATTGGCACCCTGGCTAACGTTACAGTCAAGTCCTGGAAAGAGAAAAAAAAAGCAGCAGTAGTAGTAGTAGACTTTATTGGATTAACTTGATTAGCCCAAGGCTAATATGCGAAAAGGGAGAGGGTGATCGAAGGGAACATAAAAAGAAGAAGCTGCCACCTCCTCCTACACCCTCCTCAAAATTAATGACCTTGTTAATTTGAATTTCATCCACCAATTTAGACTGGTGCCCCTTCATCAGGACCACTCACACTCTTATATTTTTTTAATTTTATTATATTTTGCTCAGCAAATCATAGATCAATAGGATTGCAAAGGATGGGACCAAATGGCTCTTTATCAGGGACGTTTGAATTATCGATATTTCCTTGCATTTATGGGAGAAGAATGCTCTTGTTAGGAATGACTTCAGGTTTGAAGGTTGTACTTCATTTCATTTCTCTTTATCATTAAATGCACACAACCAATATGTGGCTTGTTCATTTTGTTACTCTTCATTACGAGGCTGAAAGATTACCAGAGTTTCATGTATAAGGTTTTTTAAATTCTATAAAAGGTGTGAATCTTTTACTCTGTCTGTATCAAAGTCTTATATTGCCTCTGCATCTATGAGATACACTTGATAATGCACAAATAGCTTTATTCACTTTGTACTTATTTAAGTATAGGAGTGTTAGGGTTGCAATTGGTTTATATTTGGCATCAGGTTGGGTTCGGGTTAGGTATAATGGTGAAGGGTTGAAGTTGGGGGGGGGGGGGTGGTTAGGGTAGGGTACTCGTTTTCCCAAAGGTTCGTAATTCTAAAAGTCCATAATTCCAAAACACAAAATTCCCAGACCAGGGGGTTAATAATTCAGAAAATGAAATGGGGTTCATCATTCTGAACATTTGTTGAATTAATCCGAAGGTCCATAATTCTGAAGGTTTGTTATTTCAACGTTCCGTTTATTCAGAAGTTCATGCTTCCGAAAATGAAATAAAGTTAATTCTGAAAATGAAATAGGGTTCATTATTCCAAAGGTTTTTAATTCTGAAATATGGTGTAGGGTTTTATTACATTTTCGGAATTATAAACCCTTTTTCATTTTCCGAATTTTGAACCTTATTTCATTTTCGGAATTTTGAACCTTCTGAATTATGAAACTTCGCAGTAACAAACTTTTGGAGGAAACAAACCTTCAGAATTATGAACATACGGAATTATGAACCTTTAGAAAAATGACATGTAATCAAAGTTAGGAGCTCCAGTAGTGCAGGACATT
Source organism: Heliocidaris tuberculata (assembly GCA_025618425.1). Classification (NCBI taxonomy): domain Eukaryota; kingdom Metazoa; phylum Echinodermata; class Echinoidea; order Camarodonta; family Echinometridae; genus Heliocidaris; species Heliocidaris tuberculata. The sequence goes on from CM046850.1 coordinate 29,534,414, forward strand.
GACTTTTGACCTATTGTCACCAGAGCATGTGTCATATAACTCACAGAACTGTGAGATACACTTAAAGATAAAGTTGAGTTCTGGTCATGAGATTGCATTGTGAAAGAAACTGTCTCAAAGCAATTGGGAAAGGTTGATTATATAGCACATAAGAATTTATGTGTGCTGTAAAGTTTTGGAATCACCAAAATGATAAGAAATTGACTCAATCCTGCAGAGAGTCACATATACTGCACACATAAATGTGTATATGGGACTACACACAAATGTTCGGCCTGAACATTTCAGCTGTTTCTTGTCATATTTTGAATGTGAGAGCATTTGAAGAGCAATCCTTTTCAGGGGACATATCTGCTACATGAATGATAATCTTTCAAACTAACATAAAAAGAATGAAAAAGCTCACAAATTATTTTTTACCTTTCCCAGAACTCAAGCTTTCCTTTAATAGTGCACTGATAGCCTGCCTTCTAATATAATGTAATACATTTATTATCAAAATATCACTGCCTTTGTTCTTGGAAATGACACATGTATGTACATTGGACCCTCATTATAACAAACTCCATTGGACCAAGTTAATTTCCTTGTTATATCCAAACCTTGTTATATCAGAACTAAATAACAATAAAATACAAAGGAGTGGGACCAAGAAAGTTACATTGATATTACGAGAATTTATTATAACAGTGTTCTTTATAACGAGGTTCCACTGTTTTGAAAACCTCTTCACCACAAGCCCCTAATGTGAAAGACTATACATATGTTTTCTTAGAGCTATTGTACTTGTATTGACAGACCATAGGATATTGCCAACAGTGCTGTGCTATGAAAATTACATTGTCTTTTCTTGCCACTCTTGAAGATGAAATCACATGAAAGCATTGTGAGAGTAAGAGAGTTGTCTTTATTTCATCAATTCAGTGTCAAATTGTTACTCTTGGCAACAAAATGTGAACAGGACGATTATGTTTTTGTCTCGCCTGTGTAGCTTGGGGAGGAAGACTATAGGCGCCACTATTTCTGCCCCCCCTGAGATCTCGACCGTCGACAGCGCGATTGCGCCGAAAATTGGCACGCATGTTGTCCACAATGTAATCTACAAAATTGTTTAGTTAAATGCTCTGAAATAATTTCACATTAATTAATTATGCTAATTTATGCGTGAAATCAGAATTTTCCTCTAAATCATTAAATAAAGCTCAAAAAAATGCTTATTATTGGTCTAGACACTTTTTCCAGTATTCTTAGCAAACATACTTGAAAAAAAATTCGATATCAAAATTGATTTCTCATGTATTTTATTGTATTATAAATTTATTATGTCTTTGTTTGTTTTTTTACCTTTTGTTTTTTACTGGTTTTTTTTAAATGAAATTTGTCAGGAACACTTGCGATCATAAACAGCATAAAATAAATTAATTTTAATCGGTAAAAGTAAAAATATTCATAGATTTATAAATTCTGGCTGAAAACACATTTTGTATTGAAATTATACATGAAATCACGTTTTGGAGCAATTTTTTGTCTGACGTGCAAGTACGAAATGTTGCGCAACTTCGGAACTGCATGCCTGGACGTCGCGAATTTGGTCTCAAAAGATGCGTGAGATTCGAAAGAAAAAAGTCCTGAAACGCAACGGCGATTGTTTTGCGTGTTGTGGGCATATCGCGAGAAACGTCTAGGGAGGGTGGATTCTGCCCCCCCCCCCCCCCCCCGGCCCTTTTAAGGTTAAAGGCGCAGGTCAAGTTTTGAAATGAGTCGAATTTGATCAAGATCAAAGGTCCAAAGGTGAATGAACTGTCTACAAAAAGCACTGTAATCACAATAACTTTCTATGAATTTGAGGAAGAATCACCAAATTCATACCACAGGTACATCTCTTAAAGGCGCAGGTCAAGTTCGAAAATGAGTTGAATCTGACCAAGGTCAAAGGTAAATGTCAATGAACTTTCAGTGAAAATCACCTCACATGTAATAACTTTGTACCTTTGAGGTAGGATCACCAAATTCAAATCACGAGTACTGGTATATCTCTTGAAGGTGCATGTCATGTTTGTAAATGGATCAATGTAAAAGGTCAAAAGGTCATTAACATTTCAGTGAAAATCACTTTACATGTTCATATATGACTTTTTGTACCATTGAGGTATGATCACCAGATTCATACCACAGTTACATTACATCCCTTTAAGGCACAGCTCAAGTTCGAAAAATTGGTCAAATCTGACCTAGGTCAAAGTCAAAAGGTCAATAAACTTCATTGAAAGCTTGAGTATTAACATCATTCACAAACAGCATTGTTTCATTTTCCAGGGATAAAATGTATGTAACATCATCACTATTGCTTTAATAATAAAGCTGCCAGACCAAAGTTGACATTCTCAGTCGCATAGTGAGATGCAGGTAAGACAACGCTTGGCATTTCCCTTATTTAATAAAACGCTCCCCCACATCCTAATCAAATGATTGGTTAGATGTCACATGGGATTCATTTGTTGGGATTATTACACAATTCTGTTTCCCATACCGTCATTGCTTTTACTGTTACTAATTCTATCATGTAATTTCAAGAAATATCGCTAATCATATGGAAAAGGTTAGTCTGACTTAACTAAAACGGACACAAGGCAAAACGAAACTCCCAAATCTCACTTGTCCCAGAAATCCAGTGTAAGATTACTGGTATGTGATCATACTAGTAAGTGATTGTTGCATGTTATTTATTATCAATTGTTCAGGGCATTCGTTATCATTTTGATTTTCTTTAGTCTCTACCATATTTGTATTCATATCAAATGACAGTGGTTCATTAAAAATCAATTGAACAAATAATATGCTGGTCCTGTCATAATTTTTGAATTTTCCCACAAGTTCAATAATAATCGGACCTAAGTTTGGCCCATGGTGGAATGTAGAGAGGGATTTGAGTACGGAAATTGTTGCATAAGAACCTGTGTTGGGAGGAAATATTTAATGTAAATTAAGTCTGTTTAATCATTTATGTAGTTGTTGACTGATTGATTGATTGACCAATTTATTAGAGTGTTGATTGATTGCTTGGTTGGTTGATTGATTGATAGATTAGTTGGCTGATTGGTTGATTGGTTGGTAGATTAGTTGGTTGATTGATTGATTGGTAGATTGAATGATTGATAGATTAGTTGGCTGATTGGTTGATTGATTGATAGATTAGTTGGCTGATTGGTTGATTGATTGGTAGATTAGTTGGCTGATTGGTTGATTGATTGATTGATTGATTGATTGATTGATTGATTGATTGGTAAATTGAATGATTGATAGATTAGTTGGCTGACTGGTTGATTGATAGATTAGTTGGCCGATTGGTTGATTGATTGGTAGATTAGTTGGCTTATTGTTGATTGATTGATTGATTAGTTGGCTGATTGATTGGTTGGTGGATTAATTGATTGGTTGATTGATATTAGTTGGCTGATTGTTTGATTGGTTGATTGATATTAGTTGGCTGATTGTAGAATTGGTTGATTGATATTGGTTGGCTGATTGATTGATTGATTGATTGGTATATTGATTGATTGGTTGATTGATTATTATTTTTGACTTGTTTAAAAGTTGATGGGTGAGTGATTTATACTCAAATACTAACAAAGGAGATGCTTTAAAACTTGTACCAACCATGAAAGTATGATATTGAGATTTCGAATTAAAATAATAGCTATGGGATATATGAAAATAAATCAATATAAAACTTGCGACTAGTCCGTCCGTAAGAAACTTTGATCTGTCAATGGGTCTGAACACCCCCATATATCCCCGACCGAGAGTTCCGCCGCATCTTCATCAATTTGTGGAAATGTCACAAAAGATATATATATTTGAGTGACAGATTAATCTCAGGGTCAACTTATTGTTGAGGGGGGAGGGGGGTGCCGGGAGTCAGAAGAATATAGGCCTACATTTGCGAATGCTCAATTTTGAACATTTTTATCTAATCATGTGAATAATTATTGTTATGGTAGCTCTAAATTAGTACATGAAAGCCGACTATAATACAATCGATAATTTTCAACTAACATATTTTCCTGTATCGTATTTTAGGCTTATTGCTTTAATTGATCTCGGTTTACATTTTGAAATGAAATTAGGTCGGATCAGACCATCTATGGACTATGGTTATGATATGACCCTGACCCACATCTGCGCGGCGATTTCAACGCGATTTTCTCAGCTCATTGATTGAAAGTTTCAGATTGTTGCTATGTAAACGGTTTACAGGCGGGTATTCCTACGCGTTACATGTAACAATGTTTGAACTTGCATAAGATATTTAAATTTTAATCTTTATATGTTTCTTATACTGCAAGTTTGATTTTCTGTCCAAGGATCCAATTTTAAATCGAAAAAATATGAATGAAAGATGAAAATATGAAATTTTTGATTAAAAAAAATGATACACGGTTGCGGATGGATATTAAGCGATCCTCTTCGTGAACTTTGCTTTTCGTCAATTGAATTTGACAACTACGATGAAAGTAGTGAAAAAGAATGAAGAAAACTAAGGGCAGAGTACCAGGTCATCATGGAAAGGTGTATATGAACCTTGCATTATCAAATCAGTCTAAAGATGTTTATGGAACTCGCCCCTATGGAGGTCGAAAAGGTAAGCATAATACGAGAGTGAAGACAAGTTCAGTCCCGTGTGCTCTTTTCTGTGTAGTCGTGTCGTCGTCTGGTCTCTCGCTGGCCTGTAGGCTGTAGACTCTACATAGCGTTGCCGTTGCCTGGCCTAGCCTTTGCCTGCGCCTTGCCCTTGGGCCTCGCAAAAGAGCTCCTCCGCCTGTCGCCCCTCGAGTTCTGCCTTAAAGCAGCGGGCGCGGCGAGGGCCGCTGTTGAGCCTATCTGCAAGCATTGTTGACATGCCTAACACTCTAGACCCTACACTAAAAAAGTAACAGTAACAGTTAGATCTAGATCTAGATCTAGTCTAAGTTAATGCCAAACTAAAGTAAAAAAAGGAAAAAAAGTGAGTGTTGTTAAAATCTGACTTAGAATAGCCACAGTCGAGCCCTGGCACTGCCAGACTGCCACTGCCTGGTAATGATGTCTGGGGGATTTTTCTAGTCGAATCTGGGCTAACTCGGCACTAGTCTAGGGTGAAGTCGGCCCTAGTCTAGGCCTAGATCTACTGGAAATGAAATCGATCATGAAATTCCAATCCGTAAGGTTTTGTTTTAATTACTAAATAGGGGGGTCTACTAGCTAAGAATACGTTTTTTAAACATTATTTTGATAGAATTGTATGAAATACTTTGAAGATAATCTTGCAATTTTCTTGGGCTAATATCATACTAAAGTGACATTTTGGGCAGTTTAATCACTCACAGCTCGCATATACATGTACTATATTCACAATCGCCGTGCTTTGCATTCACTGACTCAGTGACTGTGTTTGGTACCCGGACTCGTATCTGGAGACATATTTTGATGAATGAATTAGACTACTGCGAAATTCCGTAGATCTTAATCATATCTGAAACATATAGACCTACTAACTAACATCTCATTATATGCTAGTTCCAAATTCATGATGGATGAAACAAATTTACCGAATTTTCCAGTAATTTGCAATTTTGCAAAATGTGTGTCCGACTCATTGCTCCGAATACCGTACCAAACACAGTGCATGCTATGGCCTACGCACAGCGATTTGGAGCAGTGTCGTGTGATTAAACTGCATAAAAATGTCACTTTTATATCATGTTAGCTCAAGAAAATTGCAAGATTATCTTAAAAGTTATTATTATATACAATTCTATCAAAAAGAATGGTTAATAAACATATTCTTAGCTAGTAATCACAACAATACCTTACGGATTGGTATTTCATGATTGATTTAAACCCTCCAGGCTAACTCGGCCTCACTTTTCCCTTAGTGCCGAGTTCGCCCTAGTGCCGAGTTAGCCCGACCCCTTTTAGTCAGTAACTACACTATAGTACTGTAGACTAACTTACGTTACAAATTCAAACGATCAGATTTTTTCAGATCTTCTGGAAAATACTGTCAGTAGAGGCGCGTGGCTGATATTGGAGACTGTCTCCTATTTGGGAGACCATCTCTATTATCAGAGACTTACATGTATGTCAACATTTTTGATGGCCTATTTGGGAGACAGTCTCCCATTTTGGAGACCAATTTTCTTTGTTTACATTTGCAGCAAAGGGATTACCTTAGCTCAAAATGAAAATGTAATAAGCAGATTCCTCATGAAAAAGTACCCCTTTTGACCGTCTACATCTACTTTAAAAATCCACCGTCTACTTTTGTTTTCATAACATTTTTTGTTATGACCCACACACAAAACAAATGGGCTTCAGATTTCTGAGGGGAAAAAATTGGCCGAGAAAAAGTGCCTTGTTGTTGGTGTTGTTTCTACTGTCCTCTTGTTAGCATAGTCTCCAATATCAGAGACTGTCTCCCAAGTGGGAGAGAGTCTCCCAAAGCGGCCGTGCGCCTCTACTGACTGTAGACTAGACCCTATAGATCTAGACTCTAGTCTGTATGTAAAAAAAATACATGTAGACTCAAGCTCAACCAAATTTCATGTCATTTGAGACCTAACTATCCCTTTAGTAACAGTTATAATTAAGTTACATTGTAGAAAAATAATCACACGTCACCTTCACGGAAGTGACGTAATAATGATCTAGACCTAATTTAGATCTATAGACTATACAATGTCAAAATTATGGAGTTCCTGAAGGGCAAGGTTCAGTGCTGCATCCCCTTCTCTTCCTTATGATATTGTTAATTCTTCTGATCTTTTCAAATTTCCTTTTTGCCAATGACACAATAACTACTTACTATGAGCTACAAGTCTAGAATCTACAAACCCTTGTAAACAAGGACATTTGCAATGTTTCTTTATGGTTTGAAGTACATAAATTGTTGTTTCCAAAACAAATTGTCATTTTTAGAACTAGGAGTAGGGTGTCTGAAGTCACACTGAAAAGTGTCAGCTTAAAAACGTGCTGATTCAGGGGAAAAAATGGCACAATTCTGGGGGCAAATTCATCCTGTTATTACAATGTGATCTAAATTAATTTTTATCTCATATTTGGAATGTATGGAAAGAGAAAATCTTGGTCATTCTTTTGACACTAGGGGCAAGTTTTTAGGCTCACTAGAAAATTAAAATAAGAGATAAATTGCAAACCCTTATATTTGTGTGTATTCAGATTGCCATTTCCCCATGCGTTTCCTATGGGAAACTGAAATTTCTGTTTTACACAAATTTTGTCACTTTTTCGCAATTTTACACTGTGATCTGATATTCAAACCTTGAAAAAATTCATACCATCAGAAAGATTGTAAAATTTCCTATCTGGTCATGTAAAGGTCAAGTTTTTGACATTAAGTATAAAGTCGTAACAGGTTTCGGAAGCTCAAAATTTGGATTTGTGTGTGTCCCATTTCTTAACTACATAGCCTATGGCAGGAAAAGCTGAAAAATGGTCAGATTTCATTCTCTTATTTTACAGTAATTAACTGGAATTTTTCATGAAGTATCATATTTCTGTCAGTTTGATGGTTATTATTTTTCAAATCCAGAAAGAAAATTTAATATCATTTTGAAATAAGAGAAATAATATTTTTCTCCGGACACCCTACTAGGAGGAGAAGGGTACCCATAAACTTACCTGAAATATTCATTGATGCATGCTAATGTTAAATTCCTATACAAGTGTAAAAATTAATGAAAAATTAATATTTCTGTTATTTTAAAATAGATCTATATAGCAAGTAGTATGGGTGTTTTATCTAAATTAATGTTTCTGTTGCCAAGTGAAGTATCCAAATTGATTTATAATACTCATATTCTCCCACATTTAAACTACTGCAGTCATATATGGGGAAATATGTACGAATTCCATCTTAAACAGTTGCATAGTTTACTTCAGAAGATATCAGAATTATAACAAAATCCAATTTCACCAAGTATTCCCCTTTCCAGTCTCTACACATTTTACCAATATGTCTTAGTTACTTTTAATACATTGATATTTATGTTTTCCATCAATTCCAAATTGCTTCCAGAGAAAAATTGTAGTATGTTCATTCTAAATTCAAATGTTCATTCAAATGCAACTCATCGAAGACATCATTTCATTTACCTAAAGTAAGATTGACATTATCACTGAACTCATTATCTTATGTTGGATAAAACTATGGAATCAATTAGCTGAATCAATCATATCAAGTTCATGCTCTGTTGCAGTTATTTATTGAATAATTTATCAAATATTGCGCTTATTTAGGAATTGGTACATTTGACTGTGTGTGTGTGTGTGTGTGTGTGTTTATTTTGAGTAATTTCATCCATTATTATCTTGACTTTGTATTTACTTAGTATTTGTTAATTGTTTTTCTTTAAGGGCCATCCTTACAATTTTGTTTTTTTATTGGTCCTTGCCATATTCCATTTGTATACTGTATGATTATTTATATGTTTTTATGGTTAAATAAAACATCTTGAATCTTAAATCTTGAATCTAAGTGAAATTGTATTCAAAATAGACTTGTATCTTAAAGCAGGATCTAGTTAGATCATTATTGCTTTGTATTTCCCTTTCATTTTTCATGAATAGATCACCTTTAGAGTCTAAAGGTGATTATGAAAAAAAATTCTGAATGATTCCAAATTTGGAAATCTACTTCTTTGGCACACTAGTGTATGTACCTTCTACAACCCTTGCAGGCATATCAAACCATTACCCTCCATCCAAGGCAGCATATTTATCCGAGAGGCCGACAGACTTCTTGAACGATGTCAAGAACATGGTGTTCCGTCAGACGGAGGAGGAGGGGAGGGGTGGTTCACCGAGTTGGATTGGTAAATACAACAAGGAAGTAAACCATACTGGAGAGCAACCCCTGATGGTTCAGCGATTCCTTAGTAATAACAAGGTATGCCAACAGAGTACTTATATTGGACCCTAACTGTATACATGTAGGATAGGATTTTGTTTTAAAACAAAATACAATGTACAATTTTAATTTGTTCATATATTCATTCATTTGTTATATTCACTTAATCATCATTCATCTATTCACATATATTCATTTCTTCATAAAAGATTGATGAAATGATGTATGTATGGGCTTTTTGTAAGATATAAAGTGCTTGATATTCATTCCTTCTCGCAAATTTGACACAAAATCTGAAATCTTAAAACTATTTTTCGTCTTTCCCTTCAGCAAGAGCAACAAGATGGAGTGCTGCCTGCTTCTAAAAGACCCCAGTCAAGATTCCATGTTGATCGGGAGGAGGATCGAGAGTACCAACAGAGTCTTAGTCTTCATCAGTATCTGACTGCAACTGAGATGCCAGGCCAGTCCGAGAAACTAGTGGATGTACGACTTGGCAGGCCTACTAGAACAAGGTATTTAAGAAGAAATTTGACAAAAAAAATCTAGCTATCAATCACCTCCTGTACACATTTTTTGTCTCCTTCTGTGTGGATTCTAATTGAAAAATGTATCATAAAACCACGATCTTGGCTGTATAGCTTATTTTTGGCATAAAAGGTTGATGCAAAGAGAGAAGAATGTTAGAAGTATTCTGTTCACTTTTTTTTATCTGGCTTTAAAATATGATATTTTGATCCTGTAATAAAACAAAAACAATAATTACAGGAAATATACAAAGGAGGATGATTATATTATGTAACCAAGATCATTGATTTATTATCGAAAAAATGTGATTTGGATTTCAAATTTTTTGAGAAACATCAATGAGATTAATGATTTGAATCATAAAATTATTTTTTAATATTCAAATCAGTGATCTAAATGAATAAGCATTTATTTTAGTCACCAAACCTATACATGTATAGTAATGTACTGTCAAATTCTCATTCACAGCTTGCTGAGGGCCAGACAACGAACCAAAAATATTCCTGGTCCGGAGAAAACCAAGTTGGATTTACGAGATGATATCCATTATCTTCAAGAACAAACAATGAGTAAGTTCATCTCATCACTGAAAGAAAAAAAAAAGCCATTTACAAGTGCTCCCATTTACAAGTTTGCAATCATTTGCAACTTTGAAACAACCATCATGATTGGTTAATGGTCAGCCTTTTTGAAAATATATGTACATTCAACAGTGATCTTGATTGGCCAATTGCCATTTTGCGATTGATTGCAAATCTTTGTGTTACGCAACCCACATATGGGTGCCGTTGCATAAAACTTGCTATTATAGTAACTTTGCTATTATAGTAACTTTTCATGGAATACTGGATTTTGATTGGCTCTTGAGCAACGTTACCATGGTAGTTACCATTGATGGCAAAGTTACTATAATAGTAAGTCTTTATGCAATGGCACCCACATATGGTGGTGATTTAGGTAGACTTGGCCCAGAAATGACCTATTCTAAAACTGACATCTTAATATCCATTTTGAACCAGTTTAATTGTGCGATTGGTGCAGTATTATAGATCTGTGTTTATGAGGTGTGTCTATTCTGTTTATTGTAAAGTGAGATCTATTTCTATTAGAAATGGAATATTTATTTTATAGTTGTTAAAATACCTGTAATTAACTGTATTTTTTATCATTTGTTTCTTTTGGTCACGGGTATAGAAGGTAATCTAGAAATGTACTAAGAAAAATACGAGATTTACATTCAGAATTTCAAATTCATTGTACTTCATTGGTCTTCAAAATATTTTGTTCTTATATTTCAACAGAAAGGGAAGATAAATACAAGTCTGTTGATGTCCCTGAAGAGTAAGTTTGAGTGTTTTTACATTTGGTCAGTCAACTATAAAATAGAGTCAAAGTAGGAATGCAAAGAATTATGCTTTTTGTACTTTGGACATGAGCAATATTTTGAGATGGTTTCAATTTGGAAAGAAGCTGTTAGAGTAATTTTTTTCTTCCTCCCAAAATGACTAGATACTCAGAGTTCATGTTTTATGATTTGATATTCATGCAAACTGTACATTCACTATCTTTTATTGTCCCCGCTGAACGAAGTTCGCGAGGGGACTATGAAATGGGCTCCGTTCGTGTGTGCGTGTGTGTGTGTGTGTCCGTCCGTCCGTCCGTCCGTCCGTCCGTCCGTCCGTCCGTCCGTCTGTCCGTGTGTGCTCAAATGTTAGAAAATGCTACATCTCCGTCATTTCTTGGCCGATTTTGATTCTGATTGTTTTATCTGATAGGGCTTGGTGAGGGCTTCCAAACTTCTACACAAAATCGTGAAATTCATTAATTATGCAAATTCATGCAAATTTATTCAAAAGTGACGAAAAATGCTATTTCTCCTCTATTTCACATCGGATTTTGATTCCGATTGTTTTATCTGATAGGGCTGGGTGGGGGCTTCCAAACTTCTACACAGAATTTTGAAATTCATTAATTATGCAAATTTATGCAAATTTATTCAAAATTGACGAAAAATGCTACTTCTCCTCTATTTCACATCAGATTTTGATTCCGATTGTTTTATCTGATAGGGCTGGGTGGGGGCTTCCAAACTTCTACACAGAATTTTGAAATTCATTAATTATGCAAATTTATGCAAATTTATTCAAAATTGACGAAAAAAATGCTACTTCTCTATTTCACATCGGATTTTGATTCCGATTGTTTTATCTGATAGGGCTGGGTGGGGGCTTCCAAACTTCTACACAGAATTTTGAAATTCATTAATTATGCAAATTTATGCAAATTTATTCAAAATTGGAGAAAAATGCTACTTCTCCTCTATTTCACATCGGATTTTGATTCCGATTGTTTTATCTGATAGGGCTGGGTGGGGGCTTCCAAACTTCTACACAGAATTTTGAAATTCATTATTCATGCAAATTTATGCAAATTTATTCAAAATGGCTGAAGGTCCATAATGTTTTCATGTTTTATATTTCAGTTGTATACATGCATTGTTGGTATTCTCTTCTTTTGCATGCAGTAACATTATTATTTTATTCACTAAAGTTTTTCACTGAAGTTTTAAGGTTCAGGCTAGTTAATTTCCACAGATCTGCACTTCCGGCGGGGACATTTATTACGCATTGCGTAATTTACTCATTCACTTGTTATTATTATTATTATTATTATTATTAATAATAAATATTTGGCGTTACCTGTGCCTGGGTGGGAAAAAGCGAACTGAATCACTAACCCTTGGGTCTCTCCTCTTGATATAACTGATTGGGATGTGCAGGTGTACCACTACACTGGGGTTTCCCCCTGCTCTTCTTTGAATAGTGCAGTGGTTTCTTAATGTGCAAAGGTGGTGACTCTCCTCTACACGGGGCCTCCATTTAAAGGGGAAGTTCACCCCGAAGATTACTTGAGTTTAAAAAATGCAGAAAAAATAAAGAAAAATATTGGCGAAAGTTTGGACAAAATCCGTTAAAGAATAACGGAGTTATGGACTTTTGAAGTTTTGATTTTGTGACGTCACATGCGAGCAGCTCCTCCATTATGTAATGTGATAAATATTCCATAAAATACAGTTTTCTCAGAAAATTCAGAATATTTTCGTCTGTGCATTTAATATATTGTCAGAAATGTTATTCAATACTAGATTCTGAAAAGAAGCAATATTAATTTATCGTGGAACGTTAAAAAAATGCGAATATATGGAATATTTATTACATGACCAATGGGCAGCTGCTCGCATGTGACGTCACGAATCAAAAACTTTAAATACTCATAACTCTTTTATTATTTGACCGATTTTCATCAAACCTTCGCCAATATTTTTCTTTATTTTTTCTGCATTTTTTAAACTCAAGTAATCTTCAGGGTGAACTTTCCCTTTAACGTCCTTTCCAAGGGATGGAGTGTTTTCCACTGTAACATAGCCTGTGTCCTCATAAGTCACAATATCTCTCATACCTTCCCCTTCTGAATGAAAGTGGTTATCACCATACTCAAGAGCCTTTTTAGTCAGCAATTTTTTGCAGGGGAGCACATGAGTTATCACAATTTTGTGTGTTTTTTTTTTCTTTTGTGTGTGTGTACCTACACGTAAGGTATGCTAAATTTGTTTAGGTCCCCCCCCCCCCCTCCCCCCACTTGATCAGCTACTGATCTTAGTGCCTTCCCTTTTGAAAGAAGGGACAGATCCTAGATTCCAGTAATAGAGACAAGACATGAAAACTTGTTTAGCATAGGGCTAATCTGACATTGTCATATGGTATATTGTACAAATTGGAAACAATACTGTAGCTGTTTCCCTAACCTTCCCTTTTCATCCAATTATAGCTTGCAGCCATTGACAGAAGGAGCAGAGACTGTTCATCAATTCCTCGTAGGAGCAAGATATAACAGGTTAGCAACCTGAATCCGTTTCTTTCTTTTCTCTGCTTGGGGTGGCATATCCCGCCCCAAAATTTGAGCTTTGAACGATGTTTTTGAGCTAAGAATGTGTCTTTATAACTTCTTGAAAACAGAAACAGGTAGCTTTACCGAAGAGTGTACTCCAATGAAAAAGTAAACAAAGCATTTTTAAGTCAAAATTAATCTCTTACCTAGTTTAAGGACATTCTTTAAGTGGAATATGCCAAGTTCTGAATCCTGCTGAAGTTTGCAAAGGAGCTGCTGTTGTATGTTGAAACTAAGTTCTGTAGCCCAGTAGTGATTTAATGGTTTTCAGGTGTTTTTGTTTCCTTGGTCTCTTCCAGAGCATACTATCGGGATGCCAAGTGTTTCAATAAGGTGGGTCTGTATGTCTCTAGGGAGAACCCACAGCACTGCTTTCTGAAAAATGGCACCACACAAGAATCATTGCTGGCCAACAAAACAGAGAAAGGTAGGTCCTGCATATGGTAGATGACAGTCAGCAGTTTGGGGAACTTTCATGAAGGGCTGTTGATTTTTGGTTGTGGGGTTGGGTGATCAAGTTGAGTTGGCTGGATGTTCTGATATTTCCTTGCCAAACTGTATCCAGATTTGTAGTATTTTTAGTACTGGTCTTGCCAACATCCTCCTATAGAGATTATCATCTTGAGGAATAGAAACAAAACAAGCTTGATGGGTAGTAATGGTTGAAATGTTACATCAACGCACTGATGAAGAACTACATTCTCTCAAGTAAATTTGATTTTGGATGTTCTTTGTAGGGAATGGTTAATTTAATATTTACTTGTAATGCTAACAGAAGTGATTCATGGGATTTGTTAATGAGATGAATTGTAACTTTATACCCTAACAGCATTATTTGTGAGTTCTACAGCAGAGGACAATGGTTTTGAGGTCTGAATGATGAACTCTAGGATGGGTTTTAAAATTTTCTTTCTTTTCATTCCATCAGCAAACAACATGTCATCCGGTGCCTTCTCTGAAGTGACAGCCTCTGAGCTAAACAGTCTCTGCCAGTCTACATCAAGTATCCACAGTAATCGGCAGCATCTCCAACCCCCTTCCAAGGCCCGTCAAGCATGGGGTACCAGCTCCATTGCCAGTGCCCCTAGTCCCACACCTAACGATAGTCGCGAGTCCTTCGCAGTGTCCATGAAGGATGATCCAGAGTCGGCTCCCAGTGGTCGTACGAGAAACGAACCTGCTGGAAAGTCCAAGCTTACAGAGAGGAGCAAAGTCCAGCAGTCAAAACGCATTTTAATTAAGAGCACTCCTGGACAGCAGAGTACCAGCAGTGTGGCACGCTCCACCGTCAGCAGCTGTGACTCCTGTATCCTGTGTCAGGAGGGTGCATCAGTCAAGCAAGGAGTCCCTGTCCACTTTCATGGAAGGAACATCATGTCAGCACCCAACAGGAGGAAATGGACTCACCATGCACAGAGAGGGCGCAACGTAGGTAATGAGAACAATTCCAGGAAGGGCCAGAGTCCAGACCTGATGCTAGTGCAGCAGTATCATCTACGAATCTTAGGTAAGTGATAAGCTCTTGATAGCCCACTCGTAGTGAATCATTTATAGTATGTAAATTGCTTATTATATCTGAAATGTATTGTGAAGGTTTTGCATGATTCATTTTCAAGGCAAAATCATTGTAAGTTCTGAGTCTAGTTTACTGATTGAATGATAAACACAAGAATAACTTCAAACCCATGGGAAATGTATGTTTTGTATGAAGAGAAGATCCTGTCCGACTTGTTGCATTGTTGCATGTCACATTTTATGACTTTTTGTGGAGTTATAATCCTAGTTAGACATGCTGACATGATTATTTTTAAATGTTTGCAGCTTTTAAGTCATTGCAGTTTAATAAAAAAAGAGCCAAACAAAGTCATGTCTGAAGTTTTGAGAGCATAGTTACATGCAATAATAAATGTAGGAATCATCCACCTAACAAAGAAATGAATGTGTGATTATTGTAACTTGGTGAGCTTGACATTAGTGTTACCTTTGTTTCTTCAGGTACCCAGTCTCTAATGAATGTGAAAGAAGACAGATGGTATTCTCCTGAAAATAAGTTGCATTTCACACCAAGGCAAGTAGCAGGAAGTGTTACCCGTCCTAAGACGGCTGCCCCCTCCAGCAGACGTAACCCTAACAGGAACCGCAATAATAACAACAAAATGGATGAAGTGGCGGAAGAGGGTATTGCTGAAAGGAAAGGCTGGGATACTGCAAGCACCACTAGTAAGATTTCTGTACACATTAGCACAGGTGAGGAGGATGTTGTAGAGGAAGGGTCACCCAGAGCTGTGGCTATTGATCCTGAGGCGACACCCCGCAGTCAGGACGTGACGGTTGGTAGCACCAGGGACGGTGGAGGAAGCGTGGCAGAGCTGCCGACACCCCGCACGCTGGACCTGACGGACCAGGCTCCTGGGGTAGGGGAGGAAGAGCAGGATTCTAACTTGGATTGTAAGAATAACACAGATCAAAAGGAACCAGACATGTCAAGAGATGAAGATGATGGCCAATTTGAGGAGATACTGAGTAAGGTGGAATCAGTACAGGGTACTTCAGATATTCCAAATAGTGGGATGATACGTGAGGATGGGAAAGATGACCCTGAGTGCCAAGTAACTGATGAAGGAGTAACAAATCTTCAAGTAGAAATGGCGGACGTGAATCTTGACACTCCAACAGATGATGTCTCAGAGGAACATGTGCCTAGGGAAACTATAGTCGGAGGCAGCACTGAACAGATTGAGAAGAATGGAACAGACACGAAACCTGATGACAGTTCAAACATTCAAGAACCTGATATTGTCACCCAGGAGAAAGATGCGAACAACAATGCCCAGACTTGTACTGTAAGTTTTGCTGAACCAGATAGATGAAAAGAGACAGGTTGTATTGGTAGCTTTTTCCTCCTTTATTTTAAGACAATCATCTTGCTTTTAAAAGTTTATGAAATATTATTTCTGTGTATTGTGTTATTTTTTGTCCTGTTTCTCCATTAACATTTTTTTCTTCTTCAGTGAACAGCATGGTTATTTGATGCTGACTTACTGCAGTTTCATAGAAGTGGTTTAAACGTAGACCTTGGCCTAAACCACCATTTTCTATCATTAGCCAAAAGGGTGGAAAAACAATAACAGTTAAAATGTGGGCAAAAATCGAAGAATGTAAGTTTTTTGTTTCCATTTATTTAAAAAAAGAAGAAGAAATAAGTATCATTTAAATCACCTTTTTTTTTCAGAAACAAAGCAAAAATGTTTTTGAATTTAATTTTGCCCCTATTCATTTTAGCTGCCCAAATTGGAAATTGTTGAGAGCATGGTACACCTTCGTGAATATTCAGTACTTGGTCTAAATCAAGTTGGGATCAGAAGGAACGATTGATTATCCCGATGGCCCTAAAAGCAACTACCCCCTCTGTTGTTTGTGCAGATATACTTTTTTTTAAAAGGATAACTATTTGCATTTGTGGATAAGTAGTTGCATTTATGTTCCACAAATATTAACGTTTTAGGTATAAATTGAAGTCTGTGGTGTATTCTCAAAACTATTATATAAATAGTGCATGGTCTATCACACACTATACTGGATTGTGTGCACGACAAATACTAAATTATCCAGAGTGCAGTTTTGTTTCACAGAGGCCACAGGCCGAGGTGAAATAGACCTGCACGAGGGATAATTCAGAATTTAGAGTTCATATAGTCTACTAATGATGCATAAATAGAATATGCACTAATTGTTATAGTAAATAGACCCTAGATTTATAACTGTTGTTGTGTATTAGGCCCAGGCCCTAGGTCTATAAATTTATAGTCTAGATCTACTGCTAATTTCCTAACTCTACAAAAGTTGCTAACCACACAAAATGAACTCCAAATGTTAGCTCTCCAATGATGTGTAACACTCTGAACTCCAAAAAATTGTGAACAAATGACTCATCCCCTATTCCTTTAACACGGGATTCCCCTTTTTTTTTGTTGCACGTCACGTGCAGGATATTGCAAGCACATGTATTAAACAAAAAAAAAGGGAAGAAGAAAATGAAATATTGGTTTAATGAGCAGTCTAGGCAGCAGACAGCGAGAAACTTTATGAAAAATTACTTGGCTTGAGAACGTCCACAAGAGTAAATAAAAAGCTTGCCTATTAAACTTTAAGGTTGTAGAAGCATTTAAACTAAATATCATGATTACCGAACCAGTAGAAGTTTTCTGTTTATCAATATTGATATTCTTGTAAACTTACAGCATGCATTGCTAAATTTTTTGAGCAGATTGATTTCTGGTGTTGCCAAACCATACAATACTGTTACAGCCAGTCATACTAACATGTACGTCTCTGTCTTGTAAACAACTTACTAGTGTTCATGTATGGCATCTTGTAAAATAAGAGACATATGTGCTATGCAATCAAGTAAAATCCTGAGGGTTCTTAACGTATCAAAGAGTCCCATTCAAATCAAGTGGTAGGGCGCGTTCACACATGCCTTCGGAAACTGTAATTAATTTGCTTTAAAAAAAAAAAAAAAATTAACATGTAAATGAATGGCAAGTGGAGATGAAGTAAAAGTTGTATCCATAATCAATTATCTGCGGTGTGATGTGAAGCGCATAACACTTATGTCATTATAAATAAAACTGCCAGGGTTTCCTGCGTCATATGTGAACGGGCCTCTATGTATTACCGAAACAGTATGGATCACTTGTAGTGGCAGAGGGAGACACAACACACAACATTCTCCTCTCGAAAAATATGATCTTCCCTGAAAATGTTATGTGAATCTTCCATGACTTCCAAAATTTTACCGAGCCGACAATATTTGGGAACAATGCCTGTGATCAGCCACTGTGTGACTCAAAATAAATTGAATTTTTTTTCTTAACTCAGTAAGTTGGAGATACCCTTAAGATTGACTGGTGTATGGTATGTAAATATGTATTCAAATATTTATTCTTTAATTTATTTATTTTCTGATGTTTTGTCAGAAAAGTAAAAAGAAAAGTAAAAAAAAAAAAGAAAAAAAAAAAGTAAAAAAAAGTATACACAACAGATGGCAAGTTCCCATATAGTAATTTTCACTACTTATAAAGTAACCCCCTTATTAGATTACACTTCGGGTGCGTTTATACTTACTTTGCGAAGGCAGAATGAGCGTTTTGAAACGCTCATGAATCTAAATCGCTGTTTCAAGGGGTACTGTTTATACTTCTTTTCTCCAGGTGAATTCAAGCTCTGCAGCTGGTTTCGCAAACCCCACTGCTCATGCTACTTGTTTATATGACATCATATAAAGATGTTTACAAATGATTGTTTGTTTATGCTTCCCCAGAAACCATGTTTTCTGAGAAACGCCTATTCAAAACGCACCTTTTTGTGCGTTTTACATCAGCGATTATATGAAAATGACTGTGGACGCAACCCAGTTCTGAAATAAACACGAAACAAAAGGCTCATTCTGGCCTAAAAAATGGGAGCATAAACACACCCTTAGAAAAAGACTTTACTATGGTTACTACCAGTGTTTGAAGGGCATGCATGGGAAGGTTGAATACCAGTCTGTAACAGGGGAAAAAAATAACCCTATGTAAATAATTAATTAATACCGGTACATCTATTCTCTGAGAACTGTCGTGTAAATGTACAATTCATTGTTGGTTTTTTTTTCCTTTTCCCTTTAATTCATGTCCAGTCAACCCTAAACCCAGGAAAGCCATGGGGACCTACCTCTATTCCCATTCTGTTAAGGGTATAGCTAGATATTCAAAAGTACCAATGTTGACTTGTGAGCAGCAAACTTGGGTCATTAACTGTGTGTGTATAAGGTGTGCTTAATCGATTTGAAAGTCATTGGTGCCTCCATTCTTAACACAGAGTTTGCCTAACCACCTTTGACTTACTTTTTGCTAGGTTAATTTGGATATTATAACAATAAGAAGTTATTTAGTAGAGAACTTACCCTTTCTTTTGTGTTTATTACATGATACATGTATTTTGTTTATTTATTTATTTATTATATGTAGCAAGAATAACTCTTTAACCCTTTCTGGACAGGAATTGTTTAAGGGCTAAATTTATCACATTTTGTTCTTCAAATTGGCAACAATAATATTTTCCTTTTAATGATACATGGTTCTAATAAGATGTAATGTCTTTGAAAACAATATACATGGTTAGGAACTTTGTCAAAAGTTGAAAAAATTGCCAATTTCGATCAAAAAGCAATGATTTTGAACCTCTCAATATGTTGCCAATTTAAGGATTTAAAGCTTATTCTCGTTTTTAAAATTCCTAACATCAAATGTAATATGGCCATGCAACGAAAATGGATGTGGTGTGTGCAGAAAATTTTTCTCTTTTTGCTCATGCATATGGTCTATTTTTTAGAGCTCTGAATCAAAAGTTATTGAGCCAAACCACAAAATATGGTCAATTGTCTTGAAAGGGTTAACATTTTTTTGCCATGTTGACCTGTTATAATATCAAGTGCCAAAAAAATATTAAGATAATAAAAAATTAAAAATTAATCAAGTGCAAGAAACTCGGAGAAAAACATAATAATGTTTAAAAATATATTTGAAAAGTAGACATAGCACAATAGTCTGCATATATAGGTAAATCGATGTGACAATTTCAATGTATCTACATGTAAATATATGTTGCTATGGGAAATTTGATGATTCATGCCTCAGTGGAGCTTTATAGATATTTTATCGGCTCATTTTTTCATTTTATCTTATCCTGAAATATTTGATTGATTTCTGATACTTAACATAAAGGTATTTATTATATATTTATCCCTGAACAATTGTACATTCCAGAAAAGCTGCCTTACAAGTGCAGTTGTTATAATTATTTCCTATACTTAACGTAAAGGTAGTTATTATATATTTATGCATGTCGATGTTTTCAAAAATCCCTGAACAATTAATTTATCCAGAAAAAAGCTGCCTTAACCTGAATTATTTTCAAAGAACAAAGAACAAGAGACTTTTGAAAGAAGAAACAATATTTTTTTCCATGAATGTTTGAGTGCCTTATTTTGGCAACTTGGTTAAAAATGTGGTACACGTTATAATGATATTGAGCTCATTTAATCCTCAGGGGGAAAATGCTTTACAAATGCAATTATTACTATCATATATCTAGATCTTTAGGATGATAGTAATTGATATATGTTTATGCAATTTTTAATAATCCATGAACAGTTGTACATTTTAAAAAAAAGCTGCCTTAACTGAATTATAGTAAAAAAAACAAAGAACAAGAGACTTTTAAAACAGAAACATTTGGAAAAACTTTTTGCAATCATTTCACAAACATCTATTTATACAGTTAACACATGATATAGTGTGGAGTAGAAGAAAATACAGTGTGTAGTAGAACAGCATACATCCTTTCAGAGTTGTGTGTTCGAATATTAGCTTAGAAAGCATTTTCTCACTAAACTTGCCTTCATTTTGTAATTTCTAGCTTTTATTAAGTAAATATTGTATATACATGTAGATCAGTTGACACATTACTTACCCAGTGCCTGGGTCCCGTTTACATAAACCTTGTTATCAATAACAAGTGCCCAAAATTCATTGACAAATTTGCTCACAGCCAGTCGGATGCAATTGAAATTTTGAACAGTTATTCCAACGTGTTATTGATAATAAGTTTTATGAAATAGAGAAAAATTAGAGAAACAGATGAGGGAAAGTTTGGAGGGAATCCGACAAATGGTTCTTTAACGGCATACACCATTCTGTTTCTTTCATTTTTATGCCTTTGAAAAACCAATTTCCAATCAGGATGGTCTTCCATTTTAGGACTACATGATGATGATATTTAGTTAGTACGCATTTTAGTGTTGTGATCAGTGTGACCAGCCTTAAAAATGGACTTATGCTAGGGAGCAGCGAAAAAATTCTGCTAAATCACAAAAAAAAAAAAAAAAAAAAAAAAATGGTTATCAGGATGGGGGGGGGGGGGGGCCTTTTACTCAAAAATTCTCTGACAGGCACCAAAAAAAAAAACAACAACACACACACACACACACACACACACACACACACACACACACAAACAAAGACAAAAACAGAACACCAGAATTATGCTAAAATTCTGCTAAATTGTGTCAAATTATGCCTAGCATAATGCTAGATGCTAAAGCGTCAAAATTCTGCCAGAAAGCAGAATTCTGCCAACTCTGGCAACGTTGGTTGTGATAGACATTAGTTGATCTGCAGTGGAAGATTGTAAGTAAAGGGTTTGTTTGATTAGTTCACTTAAGTTCAGAAAGACAGATGTATATTTATAGCTATTCGCTATAATTTTAAATTGTAGTATGAGTACTCTCATCTGTTAATCCTTTCATTATTCTAGTGTGCCTTAATGATTTAGAATGTCACAGGGCCAACTGTCGATTATCGATGGCATTCTGTTACAGATAGACTTTTACTAGCCGAGACTATTCTCATCTATTAGGTTGATGATATAAGATAGCATCCTTTCATGAAAATTGCAGAGCAGCTTTTTCCAATCTTAAACCTTGAACATTCATGGCTGATACTAGTAACATGTATGTAACAATACTTCAGTTATGATCTATTATTCTGTATACTTCCTTGGAGTCTGTGTGTGAGATAAAAAAATAATATAGAATGTAAAGTGCAATTCTTGCATTTGGGTACAGTCACGTTATTAGAGAATAGAACACGACAATCACCGTATATTCTGTTTTTCTGGCACCAAGTGCCGAACCAATACTTATTCTATGTATGATATTTAATATGTTACTCCTTTATGTAAATATATGCAATAAAGAGATTTTATTTCCATTGACAATAATTGGACCAATATAGTTCTTGTTCGAGGATGTTGTGTCAGTGAGTCATTTTACATTCAGTGTACATAAATGTAGTTAGTTGAAATGATGTATATTTTTGTATTCTTTCTCTGTTCACATTTTAACTTCTGTATTGTATTGATTCTTATTTCCTTTTCTCACTTTTCATGTCATTCTTTCTCCCTTTCATCTCCCTCTTATTACTGGCCTTTTGTTCCCCCTGTTTCCCCCCCCCCCCCCTCTTTTATTGAAATAAGCTCTATCCCTTGAGCAGTTGTCACACAAAGATCTGTTTAAAATGATCTTTCTGCATGCTCTATATATTATCTAAGAAAGAAATATATATTTCAAAAGCATATTTCCCTTTTCAGTCCGGAGTTTGACCCTCGTTGAGCTCCTCTGAACTTTCATGACTGTGGGGCGAATGAATCTTGTGATTGTGAATTTTCAACAACGCTCCGATAACCATGATAACAGATCATTAAGCCCGCCGGGCTCACACGAGGCTCCATTTGCCGACGTTAGGACCGCGTCAGTGACTTGTACGGTCTTTTGTGCGTCATATGAAAAAGTGATATGGTTTAAACTGTGATTGACTGATGAACAGTGCAAACGATATAACTGGTGAATGGGTTAATTGCCTTCACAGGCTTGATTAGCGCAGGTACTGACGCAATCGTTACCGAACAAATGTGACTAGCCCTGAAAATCTCGGCATGGTTATATATCGGTGAGGTCTGACCAGCTCTTTACTTGAAGAATGCGGACAATAAATTACTTTTCAAATTAATGAAATGACCTAGATCTGACAAAGACATGATAATACATGTCTCCCTGAAGGAATTCAAACTCAATAGCTACGTTCATACGGGACTTGTGGTTTCGAAACTTTCAGTTAACGAAACAACAACTCACTAACCACGACAAGGGTTCACATGGGCCCGAAACAACGATGCTCGTTGTTCTGAAACTACAAGCCGAGCGATCGTCGTTGTTAACACCGGAAGTAGATACCGATTGTGTGTGCAGTACACATACAGTTCCTATGTTCATAATTCGTGCGAAGGGTATGACCCGGAAGTTTAACATGATCAGAGAGGTCATCGTTAACTACAAGCTTGCGAAACTTAAAGTTTATTCCGTTCACATGGCCCGAAACTGCGACGGAGGACCCCCGCTCTCGGGGTTTCGGCCATAGGTTTCGGCGTTAACCACAAGAAAACTTAAAAGTTAAAGTTAAACTACGAGTCCGTTCACACGGTCTGAAACTACAAGATAATTAAAAGTTTTGAAATTACAAGCGAAACTTAAAGTTAGCTCCCATCGTGTGAACCTGACTAATATTAACATTGTGTAGGTAATCACTTTGTGGTTTGTAGTACATATCCGGGAAACATGATTTATTCAATATGTATTGTGCAAAATGATTGAAAATGAAAATTTTCAATCAAGTTTACGAGTTGTATCACCCAGCTTATCAGACAATCTACATCACGGTATAATGTTGTTAGAAGTATGCGTAGTTAAGGGGAAGGGGGGGGGGGGGGGAGGGGTCGGACGCGAAACTGAATAAAATAATGACAACAGAACGGAAATTGAATTTTTTGTATCTGTATGGTTTTTATTTAAACAAAATGGAAACATGTAGTCTGCTGGTTTTGGGAGTTTGGACGGCGAAATGAAAGTAAACGATGAAACTGAATGAAAAACAAAGTGTTAAATTAATAGGAAAACGTGTACATGTATTACATAAATGAAATAACTATTCATTCGTTCATTCATTCATACAAATTACACTTGTTGTTCAGACGGCGTGCTTTTCATTTTTCCCCCCAAGATACTTATCACCAAATTGAACGTATGCCTCACAAGACGAACAATTATGTGAGCAAATGTCTATGATTTATTGGCCTATTTTGTTCTCATGTTCTGCCTCAAGTGTCATGTGTATAATCTTACAAAATAATGGGCAATATCATTAAATAATTTTGTAACAATTTGATTTATTGACCAGTGTATTGTGTTCTCGTTTTCAACCTTTCCCTTGAATACATACATCTACATACCTCATTAAAATCCACGGACGATGACATAATTATCAGCTCAAAACAATTGTCACCATAATGTTATCTATTGTCATGATTGTCGCGTGAAAATAATTTATCATTTCGATTTCTGGGTTTTCATTTTGCCTCCATTAAATTGTAGAAATTTGGGAGAGGGTCACCGCCAGGGGCCGCAAAATAGTACTGTATCCTGATCCAAACTTCTTACCATGCATGCTTACAAATATATATCAGCTTAAAATACAAAACCAGACTATCATTCTAATCTAGTGATCTACAATAAATTCTGAGGCATTTCATCCTAGATTGGGGGTCTGATTAATTTGTACAAGAGCTTCACAGAGAGACAGACACAGAGAGACAGATACAACCTGACATTGAGGGAGAGAGGGAAAGAGAGAGAGAGAGAGAGAGAGAGAGAGAGAGAGAGAGGGGGAGAGGGGGATTGCAGACGTAGAGAAAGCGAGAGAAAGAGAGAGAGAGATAGAGAGAGAGAAGAGAGAGAGAGAAAAAAAAAAAGAAAAGATGGACGGATACAGCGGACCTACAGTTTATGTGTAAATAATTGTCTGTATTTGCGTTTGTACTTTGTGACCCCATTCTATTGAAATCACCTAGACAAACGATATTTATTTTGTTCATTATACTGATAACCATGACAACACAACTTCATTTACAATAAATTTACTTTATTCAACTGGCACTATGATTTTCATTATCGACAGTAATGCAAGCATGTTACGTAAACATTTTAAACGAAGTAACACCGATAATCAGGAGAGAGAGTGGGATTATTTTCTGAGCCAACCATGAATATTGTAATAAATAAATTTTAAAAATCATTTGACAAGTTACAGGTACTGTAACAGAGCAGTGGTCTCGCAACCGGGTTCGAAACCAAGCAGATGCATGCGCTAGTGTCCTTTGGTAAGCTTAAAGTCCTTTGGATAGAAATGATATATAGAGCCATAGGTACGCCGTGTATGCTTACCTGTAATTGCTTTTGTAGCGGTCAGGTAAA
The DNA here is from genome assembly GCA_025618425.1 of Heliocidaris tuberculata. Classification (NCBI taxonomy): domain Eukaryota; kingdom Metazoa; phylum Echinodermata; class Echinoidea; order Camarodonta; family Echinometridae; genus Heliocidaris; species Heliocidaris tuberculata. The sequence goes on from CM046850.1 coordinate 29,559,709, forward strand.
GAAATCGTCAATCAATCAATCAGTCAACTTAAATAGATAAATAGATAGATAATTAAATAAATGAATAAATAAATAAATAAATAAATATGTCAATCAATCAGCAGCTACGTTCATACGGGACTTGTGGTTTCGAAACTTTAAGTTAGCGAAACGTTAGTTACGTTCACACGATGGGAGCTAAGCTTTAAGTTTCACTTATAGTTTCAAAACTTTAAGTTAACTTGTAGTTATCTTGTGGTTTCAGCCCGTATGAACGGACTCGTGGTTTCGAAACTTTAAGTTTACTTGTGGTTCTAGAACCACAAGCTAGCTTGTGGTTAAGGTCGCGAAACAACGAGAAGTGGGTGGTCCTCTGTCGTAGTTTCGCACCATGTGAACGGAATAAACTTTAAGTTTCGCAGGCTTGTGGTTTAGGATGACCTTGCTGTTCATATTAAATTTCCGGGTCATACCCTTCGCACACATTATGAATACAGGATCTGCATGTATACTGTACACACAATCGGTAGTATCTACTTCCTGGGTCAACCACGACGATTGTTCGGCTTGTAGTTACAGCTTGTGTTTCAGGCTCGTATGAACCCTCGTTGCGGTTAGGGAGTCGTTGTTTCGTTAACTTAAAGTTTCGCTAACTTAAAGTTTCGAAACCACGAGTCCCGTATGAACGTAGCTTTTAAGTTAACGAAACCACGACCCCCTAACCGCAACGAGGGTTCACACGAGCTTGAAACAACGAGCTGAAACTACAAGCTGAGCGATCATCGTGGTTAACCTCGGAAGTAGATACTACCGATTGTGTGTACAGTACACACACAGTTCCTGTGTTCATAATTCGCGCGAAGGGTAAGACCCGGAAATTTAAAATGAACAGCGAGGTCACCGCTAACTACAAGCTTGCGAAACTTAAAGTTTATTCCGTTCACATGGCCTGAAACGTCGACGGCGGAACACCCACAGCTCGTGGTTTCGGCTTTAACCACAAGCTCGCTTGTGGTTCTAAAACTACAAGTAAACTTAAAGTTTCGAAACTACAAGTCCGTTCATACGGTCTGAAACTACAAGATAACTACAAGTTAACTTAAAGTTTTGAAACTACAAGCGAAACTTAAAGTTTTGAAACTACAAGCGAAACTTAAAGTTTAGCTCCCATCGTGTGAAGGTAACTAGTAAAAAAGACATATTTTATGATGTAATTCTTTGTTTTCTTTGTGCGTTTCCTGAACGCATTTACAAGTTCTTGTTTGTTTATTACTGAACTTGCATGGCCCACGCACTTTGGATGGACATTTCTTCATATCCCCAAAATACTGAGTCGATCAGTAGAGGAATAAGGAGTTGTGATCAAGTGAAGGGTACGTGAATCTCCCCGCCAATGATACTAAAACCTCATCAATAGTTGTCCCCGCATCACTCCACTACAATTGCCATTCAATAATTATTGAATATTTGTTGTGTTGTGTTGTGTGTCTGGCCAGTAGTTCCCCCCAAAGTACACTTTGTACACGTGGCAAGTTATGCAGACAGTTGCCATGGAAATCAATGGTTTGAAGCAAAGCAAAGTTAACGATAGAACTGCTGTTCTTTTGTATAATCTGATAATAGACAAGCCTATTTCTGCGTTGTTATAACGATACTATGCATCATTAAGCAGGTTAAGTACGGTTGTATTTTCTCTCTATTTTAACATTTTCAACTGCCATTTACAATTTTGTTTTAGATAATTACACATGCAAAGGGTTTGGGAAGGGATCCATCATGTAACGACTAGTTCTACGTCATATGATGGACATTGAGTGTTAATGGTGAAATTTTATCATTTGTATTAATTCCATAACCAAATCCCCAATTGAACCTAACACACTTTCGGGAAATAATGAGATACACAAGCGTTGCTTTTAAGCACGTATCGTAGTTTTCAAATACAAACTCCTTGCTGTCATTCTAACTTGTTCACCTTGAGTTGTGAATTGATTTAAATGTTAAACAAGTACATGTACTTTCCTATTGAATGTAAGCTATCTTTACCATAAGAGTATGCACCACCCGTAAAATTTTAATCTGGTATATCTTAGTATACACAATAAGTACAAAAAGAAAGTGTGCACCCTAGCTACTTGGGGGTAAGCTCGCTAGTCATAAGGACCACTATTCATAAGGACCACTTATTCATAAGGACCGTTATCCATAACGCGTGACTAAATGAATAGCGGTTTTGTACGAATAGCGGTCCTTCTGAATAGCGAGCAAACCATAGACAAATTTCCTCGCTATTCATAAGGATATCCATTCATAAGGACCACTATTCATAACTACTCATAAGGACCGCTATCCAGCGCGTGTTAAATGAATAGCGGTTTTCTACGAATAGCGGTTCCTATGAATAGCGAGCGGACCCGGCTACTTGTGCCCCAGCCAGCAACTGCTAGACTAAATCTCGTCTCCTGAAAGTATAATAAGGCCGAATTAAATGAATTCCTAGTTTCTCCGTTTCTCCTTTTTTATTTCAGCCCTCCACATTTGTTATTTGATATATTTTTTATTAGACATGAACTAATGAAGAATCTATTGAAACATAAACAAAAAGAAGGATAATAAAAGTTCTAGCTTTATCTGAACCTTTGTAAAGCATAGATAATTATTTCAAAGATTTTGTGTAAAAATTGACCCAATAGTATTTGTGTATGCGGGAAAATCATCAAATAACATGGAAGAGGAGGCGAGTTGGCTCAGTCGGTAAAGCGTCTGCCTGTCGAACTGAAGATCGTGGGTTCGAATCCACCCCGGGCGGATGACTGAAGTCTGCGTTGTGCCCCTCCATAGACGCAGGCTATGTTACAGTGGAAAACACTCCGTCCCTCGGATAGGACGTGAACTGGAGGCACCGTGTAGAGGACAGTCACCACCTTTGCACGTTAAGAACCCACTGCACTCCTCGAATAAGAGTAAGGGGAAACCCCGGTGTAGTGGTACACCTGCACATTCCAATCAGTTATATCGGGAGGAGAGACCCGAGGGTTACAGTGATTCAGTTCGCTTTTCCCCTCCCAGGCACAGGTGACGCCAAATACTTAATAATAATAATAATAATAATAATAATAATAATACCCCCCTCCTTTCCCTAATTCTCGAAAAATCTGGAGAAAACTATGATTCAATGTTACTTGGCGCTGATAATCTATTTTTTTGTCTTTTTTTGTTGTTTGTTTTGTGAGATAACATTGGAGTAACGACTAAATGCAACTTTAGTCGTTAGTCATGTGCGGTAATAAGTTACACATTTTTGAATGGTTCTTTGATTCCATGAAATTTTTCCTTTCCTTTGGATATGGTTTTTGCCTATATATAAATGACTTTTCATATTTCAAGGGTGCCGGCATCTCATTCAAAGAGAAACCCACGCCATTTGGATAAAGCAAGTCAATGAGGCAAATACAGATTTGAAAATACTGAAATACAAGAAAAACTGGTTATTATTTTGAAAAGTTGATCAGTCGTGAAAAGACAAAAGCTAAAATCAATCATGAACTGATAGACACTTTATCACGACATGTCACAAGTTCCCACTGACTTGCACGATATGATTTAAAGGGGAAGTTTCCTAAAGTTTTCGGGCAAAAATATATGTGCAATGATTATATCTAGGATGCATGTATGATGAAAAATTGATGTGTTTTTAATACAGGGCAAATTCGAGGAAACCTCGCAATTAATACGTTACGTATTTGCCAATATGTTTTTGATTGATAACAACCTAAAAATTCATTATTTTCTTATTTCTTATCGGATTTTATTCAAACTTTCATTAATTTCCTTCTCTGATATTTCTGCTTCTTTTAAAATAAACTCAAATTCATGGTGGACTTTCCCCTTTAACCCCTTTTTCAAGGTTATATAGGAAATTTGATTACAGCAATATGCAATTCTCCTACAGTAATGAATATATACATAGTATAATAAATTGAGTGACGATAATGTTTTTAAAAAGCAATGTATGCATGATATAAGCCATCTACTCTTTTCATCTACTCGTTTGATATCATCCCATGTCAATGATTGTGCAGTTATTTTCAAGAAGGAGGAGTCGTGCTGGCTCAGTGGTAGAGCAGCTGACTCGGAAATGGCGGACGCGGGTTCGAAACCAAGTTGATGCGTCTGTGCCCTTAGGTAAGGCATTAATCCTCATTATACCAAGTCCATCATAGATGACTCAAAGCAGTCGATCCACTGGTTGCTTACTTACAAGCATACACAGACCTTCTTAGCCATGTTAGCAGTCAGATAAAATAAACGATTAAACCTTTCAAATCTTTTCAAGTCATCGGGTGAATTCAAGTTCGGTGTTGAAAGCTGGTGTTGGTGTTGGGGCAAAACTAGCACCAGCCACAACACCGAACCTGAAATGAAGCTGGTGCTGGGATTGACTTCACCAGGTGTTGAGCTATCAGTCATGTGATTGGTATTATTTTTATAAACCCAAATTCGGTGTTGGGGCTAGAATCAGCAGCCCAATTCACGCTGTCAACACCAGCACCAAACACCAACACCAACACCAACACCAACACCAACACCAACACCAACACCGAACTTGAAATCACCCATTGTGAGACTGACTGCAGTTCAGGATTATAATGTACAATGAGACTATAAGGAGGTACTGGGCTTGAAGCTTGCCTAGCACCTCCTTGATGAGACGCTTCTTCTCCAGTTGAGTAGGAAATCTCCCCACACACGTGACACGTGTAGATAGAGCTAACTAAAGCCCGGGTAATAATATCCGAAGTCCTTTGGAATCGCACATGCAGAGACGTTATATCATAACTAGCTGAAGCAGCCCGTGGACATATCATCCACGCGCGCTAGCTGTGTTTATGATTAATCACAGTACCGTATATTTGTCACAATAATCAAGTGAATAAAGAGCGGATAATGTGTTATTTTTTTACCAAGAAGTATTTACAACATGTATGTGTTATTCATCCAAATCTTGCATGAGTTCTGAAGAAAATACATTTTCATCTTGATGAAGACTAAATGACGATTGTTTTACTTTATGAATGACTGAATAAAGATATTTAATTATGTTACGTCGGCCCTGTGGCCTGTGGATGACACACGACCTCATTTACACCTGGGCGGGATTCTCGCACACAGAGCATGGATGTAATTATGTTCGAATAGTATATCCATGAATAGAGCTAGAGTGAGCGATTTGATCTTGCCATGTTTCTGTGGTTTAATACCCAGAGAAATTAAGGCCATAAAAACATAACATGCATAATTAGCGGTACGTCCCTTGTAAAGGATGCAAAAATTAGAAGAAAAAAAAAGAGAATTTATTGTCATTTTCTTTTCAGGGGGATTATGGCCCCCTTATAAGTCTTGGGAGGACCGACGGATTGACCTTTCCCTACCGTACCCCCTCCCCCACCCCATCGGCCTCCCGTCACCCCCAGCGCGAGGGTTAGTATCCTATACGTATTCATATCACAGTGGAAATATTTTCGAAGGAAATTTTGGTGGGGGGGGGGGGGGGGGCTCCTTCTTTACACCGTGGCAACCGATATTCCTAAGTGAAATAAAGAGTCCTAAAATATGAAGTGGCCGAAATCCCCCTTTTTTAAAAACATCTAACAGTTACATGTTCCTCCCGGCTTCACCCTGTCTCATTGAACATCAACCCCCACAAAAAACAACAAAACAACAAAACAACAACAACAACAACAAACAAACAAACAAACAAACAAACAAACAAACAAAACAATTGTATCACAGAAAGAATTAAGTTCAACTAAGAAACAGCCCCTCCCCCCAAAAAAAACACACCAACAAACAAACAAACAAACAAAAAAACCTTGAAAGTTCAATTTATGAAGTAATGGAATGCTTACAAAAATCAAACTTCCAAAGGAGCCGAATTTTCACAAATAAAAGGCAGAAAAGGTTACGGGCACGTGAATCGATCCGAATCGATCGCGGCGACCGCCCCCCCCCCATGTTTCATTGAGGCCTGTACATCATCCGCGTAATACATCTAACAGTTACATGTTCCTTCCAGCTTCACCCTGTCTCATCGAACATCAACCCCCACTAAAAAAAAACCCCAAAACAAACAAAACAATTGTATCACAGAAATAATTAAGTTCAACTAAGAAACAACCCCCCCCCAAAAAAAAACATCAACAAACTAACATAAAAAAAAAAGAAAGGTTCGACCTTTTATTGGTGATCAGTCTATATACTTAGAAGGTGGGGAAGCGCTTCAGAATGTGTGAAAAAATATGTTATTTTGTTTGTTGATATCCACATAAAAGCATAAAATCGTGAAATGACTATTTCCAGAAAGTTCCCTATATTTTTATATTTGCGTTAAAAATATTAAATTTAGAAGATCAAAATTTAATCTAAAATGCAACTTAACCCAAGCGCATATAATAAATTGTAAACTCTTTGTCATTATCATTGAGGCGAGGGGACTGGAGTTTTGATAAATGAAGAGAGAGAGAGAGAGAGAGGGGGGGGGGGGGGGGGTTGGCCATCGGTATTACCAGTTATACAAGGAGTTCGAGAGGACAAGATCACCCAGTGGTTGAGGGTGTGGGAAGGGATCCCTCATTTTCTTTTTCTTTCCTCCTCCTTTTTCTTTTTCTTTTCTCCTCCTTTTTCTTTCTCTTCTTTTCTTTGCCATTGTTGGGGAGATGGAGGCACGTGTGTCCACGATATACAGGGTGGAAACGTCATTCGCCCCCTTTTTAAATCCTCCCGCAGTTCATGTGTGTACTGTGGATCTCTTTTACATTTAGCCACCCGTCTATAGATTTTATAGAGTTTATAGATTTCTTGAAACGCTACTGGATATCAAAGTCTCTCTTAACATGCTTATAAGGCCAACTAAAATTTATTCCTATTTTCTCGTCCGGATTTTATTTTAAATGAGGAGGGGGGGGGGGGGGAGGGTTCATGTTAGTTAATATTTGATGTTTTTCCGATACATAAAAATGATTTGGGGTCAATTTCAACAAGTAAAAAAAAAAATCTTGTTTCATATATAAATGCATCTCGGAGTCTGAAAACAAGGGGAAATTCCTCCATATCAATGATTTTTGTATAATTAACCGGCTAGATGTCATCATATTCTAATTTATTTCATTTCAGAATAAAAATATCGAATGACAACAAAATTTGAGGAGGCTCCAAGAAATAGATGGAGGAGGGGAAGAGAAACTATGAATTAATTTCATTCGCTCTAATATGTGTTTATAATCAACATGATGCATTTTGTGGATTTCTTACTGGATGAGCTAAATAACTTTATTCAGAATTCCTCCCAGACCAGCAGCTTATTTTCAGATCTGACCTATACAATTCCTCTGCATGGAAAATGGAGAACCAACTAATGTTAATTCGATGAAAACTCAAACACATCGACCAAGTTATCTAGACGGATCAGAAAACAACAAAATCCATAAGGATTTCACAATCTGCTTGCATTAAACTCCAAATTGAAATAATTTTAACCCTCCGTTAAAAAAGAAACTGTAAGGGAGAGAGCTATAGAAAGAGGAAAATAGGAGCCTTCAATGTAAGACAGGATTTACGTCATAGCATTTGGTGGCATAGAATTGATCGAGGAATACGCATTATCCGCCACTGAATGTAACATACTTGCAATGAATTGGTGACTAGAATTCTTTCATATAGGCAGCGATTCTTTGGCGCAGATGTTATATCTAGGACTTGTTTGCGTTCAATATACAGGTATATTTTTTTCTTAAAATTTCATATTCGCTTAGATTCTAAGATAAAAAGTCGAATCGATTACGGTTGACATTTAAATCCACCGTATGTATGGATGGCAGGAGTACGCCCATTACACAGGAATTAAAGAGAGAAAGGGAAAGTGGTCTTCTTTACAGAATAGTGAACTCCACTCCGACACCCACCCACCCACAACCACGTCCATAAGACCACGCACACACACATCCACGCCCACACCCACACCCATATCTCACATCCACATACACACATACAACTTGGCACTTTGTGTTTCATTTTTTCATTAGTACATTTTGAGGTTTTGGAACTTATTAAAATCATAGAAAAGTCTTTTCTGAACGATATATATATATATATATATATATATATATATATATATATATATATATATATATATAATATAGTGAAAGAAATGATCACTATAAGACGGTCGTAGCTTCTAAATATATAAATATATAGTATGAAAGCATTTCAAAAAAAAAAATGTTTATCTTACATAGCTTCGTTATCACTCTTCCTTATAGGCATGGTCATTAAACTTGAAAAAAATATTTGTTGGAAGTATTCAACAAGAATTTTTAGCACTTACTTCTACTTCCATGTTCATCATCTACTTACATGGTGGCCATATTTATTCAACTTGATGTGCAACTACCTGTTAGTAGATAGTTCATAGTCTGAATTAATGATGTATTCCATTATTTGAATTTATAAATGTAGCTCAGTGTGATTATTTGTTATTCGACATGATCAGATGATGCAGACAGGACAAAGCATAAAATCTACATAATAGAACCCAAGATTAATACTATAGAATGTTCTCTCTTACCAGGATTCATGTTAGGCCACATCACACTATATGATCGGTCTGCGATCCGATTTTGAAAGAAAATGTTATAGCAGATATAAACAGTTGAACACATAAAATATGTTTGATTGAGGTTCTGAATAGTTACATAGATATGAAAATCGAAATTACGGTCTATTACGAGCCTTCTAGTGGGAGGAAAGGCCAAATCGGCTCCGAATCGTAGTAACGTCAGAGCAGTCCTGCGATTGGATACGATTTGAAATTGATTTGGCCCTTATTCCGGATATGAGGCTGACATCGCACCGAATTCATATGTTGAGAATTCATATCATTGTTCAGAACCTGAATCAGGTAGCTCTCACTTGTTAAAATACCTATATTTAATGCGCTTGAGATTTGTTTCCGAAATCGGATCGTAGTCGATCGTATGATGTGCGGTGGGCTTTAAAGACATTCATTTGAAAACCCTTTTTCAGTTGATATTTTTCATTCTGGTTGGATGGACTTAAAAGAGCCGCCAACCTATTGGAATGCGGTACAGAGCAAACAAACATTATACTAGGCGTTAAAAAAACACCCATTTTGATCCTTAATACAGGTTTTCCCGGTCAAATTCATCAAAAGAGCAGCCAAACTAGATTCACAGTCGCTCAATTTCATTTGAATTTGAATACTTATCAAGATCAACATTCAATTGCCTAAATGAGCATTCAATTTGCTTTTAAGGGCAAGCGATTGCATACTTTCATCATGCATTTTGATAGAATGAGCATTCAAATTAGAATAGACCTGTTCACAATATTTTATTCAAATTTTATGCATACTTTTAAAACAAAGGTTGTTCTTGACAACCTGAAAGCTTGTGACAAGGCTTGTCAGACATAGCAACAAGTAATATATACAAACTGGATTCCAGGTATTGTAGTTCATTCATTAATAACAGGTTAATGGAATACCTCGTTACTATAGGTTCCCAGGAAAGAAACATCCATAAATTTGAATAACTTTGTGAACGGGAGCTTCGGATCGCGAACATTTGGGAATTCGATTTCATCATGGACCCTACTACAGATGGACACTGATCGGTACCATAATGAATTCATGCACCTGACTCTGTCAAAAGAATTACAATGACATTCCAAACATATTTCCCAGCTTTGATCTTATCACGACCGCCGCCAGTCAGCCATAAAAGAACCAGAACTGTGCCTTGAGAAATCTACAAAATGATTGCGCAGAAGAAAATGAATCGCTTAAAATCATGGAAATGCATGTGCAGTTGTGGCGTACAAATGAAAATTGTCGTATATGCATTTTTCAATAGGAAATTAGAAGTATTTTACAAGAGAGACCTGTAAATTTGGCTGTATCATAATGATTTTAAACTTCATTTTGAAACTTATCCGATCCATTTTCCAGGAATAAGAGGTAATAGGACAGTAGAGGATATGTATTTTTCAAAGTTAGTCAAGGTCAGATGCATGTCCACAAGTGTCCACTCCTGTAATAATCAATCTCATATCACACAAATTGTCATTATTTGGGATTCGCTGCTCCTGTATCTGGTCTTAAATCACGATACGTTTCCTGAAATTACATTTCAGCGAAATGAATTCGAAGAAAGGTAAAAGGTTCTTTTGTCTGTGACGATTCGTGATTACATAATCAACATTGTCGCGACAAATGAATGTGCTCATTAACATATACACATTATCAGGTGGCGGCGGTCATGATGTGATCAAAGAAAGACTCCCGTTATTAGTCCATCTGTAGTAAGGTCCATGATTTCATCAATAGACAAGCATGTTCGCGATTTAAGCATTGAATTTAACAATGCACTCCATCCCTTCGAATTTTCACATTGTTTTTACAAGATGAGATATTGAAAAAATATGTAAAGTCGTGTTCTTGCAGTGTCATAGCTCAGGAATAAATGATAATGATGAAAAAATGATACATACTCTACAAAAATATAAATTCATGGAACATAACAAAATTGATGAACGCAAGCGCCACGGACCGATTTCTGATTAAGAAGTGGGGTTGCTCGGGCCCCGTCAGCACCCCTCCTATTTTAGGGGCACTGTGATTATCAAAAACAAAAATAAGAAATAACAAAGCGAATGGTCAACTGAAAATACAAGATAAGACAAAATAAAACAGACAATATGATACTCATGCGAGCATGACTTGTATGGAATGTATATACGCAATCTTATTCATCCCAAGTATCTCTTTATTTGTATTGTATATCTCTTTATTTGTGTAGCAAAGATTAAAACAAGTCTAAAAAAGACAAATGAAGAAAAATAACCAATAAAAGACATGGATTAAGAAATGACATGAAAAACACCCTGACTTATATTCATGCAGGCTTGGATGGGTGGGGTTGGGGGTGATGGTTGCGGAGAGATGGAATAATGACCCCCATGTGTTCACAAAGGAACATAATTCCCATTGTGAGAATAGGGGAAGTTCATTGCCATCCCCTCTCCCCTGCCTTCATAATGCGTTATACTGTATGTTGTCATGATCGTTCTTATTTGAATGCTAGATGTGCTAAAAAGCACGCCTGAAACGAAATAGAAAACCAAAATCTAAGGTCAAGCAAACTGGCACGAATTTGAATGACGGATGTGTATTGCCAAATTGATTTACATTTTGACCAATTTGAATACGTTGTCTTTCAAAAATGAATGCAATTTGACGAAGATGAATGTTCTGGACTTTAAAATTGAATCGTGAGAATAACAGGTTTAAAAAATCACTCGAACTTCAGTGATATATATCGAATATGCCCGCTATTTTGACGAAATTGGCCGGGAAAACCTATATGAACCAAAGGAGTAAACGGGACGAGCATATCGCTTGAATACGAACGTTTGAAAAATAAATTTGAAAGCAAGTTTTTGCGAATTTGACCTGGAAGACCTATAATGAGATTATTCCTGATCTATGACATTGCAAGAACACTACTTTACATATTGTTTCTAAATCTTATTACATAAAAACAATTTGAAAATTTGAAGGGAAGGAGTGCATTTTGTTAAGTCCATTGCTTAAATCACGAACATGCTTCCTAATGATGAATTCGAATTCCCAAGTGGTCGCGATTCGAAGTTCCCGTGAATTTGAATGCTCATTGGGTAAAATTCTAAATGGAATGCTAATTCTCTTTAAATGCATGATGAAAATATTGGATCGCTTTCCATAAAAATCATATTGAATGCTTATCTTAGGCAACTGAATGTTGATCTTGATGAACATTCAAGTTCAAATGAAATCGAGCGATTGAGCATCAATTTGGATGCTGTTTTGATGAATTTGACCGGGAAAATCTATAATATAATCGCCTTTCCAGTTAAGTTACTGATCAAAGTTACAGATAGATGCAATCGTATTTCATGTCATTTAAAGAAAAAGACAGTATTCTCCCATTTCTTGCTTCTTTTCTTTTATGCAAAACGCCACGTGTCATTTTCTTTGCCAATGTGACAAACGTTGTCACAAGGTCATGTGGGTGTGGAACGAGATTAAATTCTCATGCGTCCTCTACTCTATGAATATACTGATACAAAGTTCGATCGATTCATGCTGTGAATAAATATAATAACTAAACATGGGTGTTTTCTGCCAACCTGGGTGTAGTCTGCTCGCCCTTTTAATCATCATGTATTTATGGATAGAAGGCATGGGCGTAGTCCAATCTCCAAATGTACAGGAGTTTTATGAGTTTTATAGTTTTGTATTGGGGTTAATTTCTTTTGGAGTGGAATCCACTCCCAAAAGGGTTAATCAACCACTACTTTGAAGTGGATTCCACTATGATTTAGAGAGGAGTCAACTCGAGAGGAGGTGATCTCTTAAAACCAGTGTATTTTCACTTCTCTGCGTCAAGAGGATGCAGAGAGAGAGAAAAAAAATGCTTTTTTCTTTCTTTCTTTTTTGTTGTTGATAATCTACCTTATCTTATCTTATCAACTCACTTATCAATTCCCTCTTATCAATATTTCGCTTCTCGCAATAATGCTTTATGAAATTAATATTATTGAACGACCCAATCGTGATCAAGTTATATAAGTTTCTGGACATGTAATATACAAGCTTTGCTTTTAAATATGTCCAACTGTTTTCAACATCACTTAGGTCGATACTTGTGCATCATATACCTTACTTATTGATATTTAATTATGTGCCATTATCTATGGAAAACATCATTGTTATATTATTGTTATTGTATTTCTTTTATGTTATGCACTACAGTGTATTATGTTACAATGATTGAAAACAGTCACTAAACTTTGAAATCTGAAATCTCTTTCTTCCCTTCAAAATTTCTCTGTCTCTATCTCTCTTTCTGCTACTGTCTGTCTGGTTTTCTCTTTCGATTTCTCCTTTTCTCGGTTTCTCTCTGTCTCTCACTCTGTATTTGTCTTTGTATATTTGATTTGATTTGTTGGTTTCGGCATCATTTTTTAACATACATTTTTCAGGCATGGTACAGATCTCATTCATAGTACATAATTATACTTGTCGAATGCATAATTGCATACATAATTGAGTACATAATTGAATAATAATTGAATACATCATTAAATACATAATAGAATACATAAGTGAATCATGACTGAATTCATAATTGAATGTATATTTGAATACATATTTGAATTCATAACTGAATACATAATGAAATACATATTGAATACATAATTATGAATAAAAATGTACGAAATTAAATAAATACATTGAAAAAAAAATGAATAAACGTCAATATTAGACACATCTCCATGTCTGTCCCCACTTTCTCTTTCTTTATTCTACACATACACAAAATATACACCAACCAGGAGTTTGTAAATGAGGGAGCACAATATACCTACAATTCTCTGACAAGGAGAAAAATAGATTAAAAAATAAATAAAAATGATTTTTGCAATCGTCACCACAAAAGGAAGGGGGTGTGGGAGGGGCACAATCTACGAGTTGTGTACGTATGCCACTTGTGCTTTAAAAAAAAAAGGCGGGGGGGGGGTGTCACTGGCCGGTTTTGCCCAATAAATCAGCCAGTGACACTATTAACATCCATTAACAGTTAGTATTATCCATCTATTTTTTATTTCTTTGACAAAGTCCTCCTCTTTCTTCGTTATTTCCCAGGGAGCATTCCCTTCATTGGCATGTTTGGACGGTATATATTTTACATAAAGTTCACGCTTTCCAAGGAACTTACGCCTTATGTATTTTTCAAAAGGAATGAAGTAATCACATTACAAAATCTTATTCTGATTATGGATATTGACTTCTTTAAATTTAGTCACATTACGATTGTATAGCCTACAACGGTAAACCCTACTTCAATTGTACTCAAGAAACATAAAATGTCTTCGACTATACCCTGCAAATTTGTTGGCCATTATCTCTCAGACTACTTTTTAAAAATCATATTAGACAGATTCAACTTAAGAACGTTTAATCAAATTACATTCATTCTCACTAAAAGATGGAAATTCAGCCCTAGCAAATTTTTATTTGAGTTTGGGAATTGTTAGACTTTCTCTGCTTTTTTTTCAGTGAAACATTTTCACTCTGATGACCAGATGATGACTGTGGGAGTAAAAAGTTCAATCGTTAACTTCAATGTAAACAAATACGTCTGCCTCTAGAATGGCTTGACTATTTCTTTTCAAATTGATTCGAACAAATTTCAATTGATGTGTCTAATTTCTGTCTCCATTGAATTTAAGCAATTGATTGTTATATGCGGTTGCCATGGAAATCGATACGTCATCGCTACTATGTAGAGAGAATTGCCTATGTTTCTCCATTTTTGCATCTTCTAGTTGTTTTGGGTATTTTTAGTTATTTTGCCCTTTGATCTAAATAGAAGAAATCATGGGAAGCGGTACCAGGTACTGACACTTTAAACCGTGTTCACACATGTCTCGATAACCGTCTACCACCAGCTCCCAAAACAGCAGCAAAGTAAAGTGATAAAAGCATAGTGCAACATATCTTGAATAAATGAATGAATGAATTTCACGATACTGCAGATATCTGCCATGAACATTACAATTGAAAGTATACATAGTTCAGATATCGAATACAGATATCATAATCAATAACAATTTCAGTGTAATCAAAAGTGAAAATTTACTTTAGTCAAATAGAAAAGGCAGTATCATGGGAGAACCTAAGGAAAAGCACAGCTTGTTAAACTAGGTACCCCAATAAAAGAGAATTACAAAATAAATGTATACAATTATGTATACATGTACAAATATGGCAGTAAACAGACTAGACAAGATATGCGTGAAAAAAGAAGAAGAAATAAACACACATAAACATCACTAAAACATCAAAATAAAATAAGCTTACAATATAACAGTTAATGTCAGCCTATTGGGTATATAGTAGTAGAAAATCCAGATACACATCATAATATGTGTAAGTATGATCAAAAAGATGTCGTGAAGGGTTTGGTTTTTATGTTTCGACATTGGCAGAAAAGCAAATACACTTGTTATATCTTATAACACAATGCAGATTAGTAGATTTGTTGTGCGTAGCTACTTATTTTTCTTCACCCCCACAATCCATTTGTATATCCACAAGTAAAATGTTTCTTTGTTTTTTTTTTTTATCATGCCGGGGCGGCCGTATTTAATGCCGTTAATACCTCGTCTGAATGAAGCTTTTGTGAACACAAACAACATCTCCCTCCCACATAGCCTTGTCTTGGTGTAAGCCGTATTATCGTGATTTCTCATATCATGTGAAGACGGGTTTTAATAAATTCAAGACAAGCAACTTCGCAGTTAGGAGAAGAAAAAAATCCCATCCTAACTATAAAATTTGCGTTTATAAGGCGTGGGTCACATTTGTCCAATAACGATAAAGATTAAATTAAATTTACACCCTACTATATAGAATGTGTTCATGTGCGTATACTCGTGTCTGTTAATAGTAGGGCAGTTAATAGCAGGGTAGTTAGTAGCTCTAAGGTGTACACCTTGAATGAAAAATCTTGTTATCGTTATCGTTATCGGACAAAATGTGACCCACGCTTAAGTATGCCTATTAAGGGCACCGCACACCTTACGATCGATCTGCGACCCGATTTCTGAAGAAAATGTAATATCATTTGACAAATCATTTAAAAACGAAAAATATTTTTGATTGAGTGTCTGAATAGTCATACAGATAGTAAAATCTATAATACGGCCTTTGCCGAGTTTTCTTGTCGGTGGAAAGGCCAAATCGGCTACTAGTCGTAGTGACGTCACAAAAATCGTACGACTGCCTACGATTTGAAAATAATTTTGCCCTTATTCCCTGTAGAAAGCTGGCAGCTCACCAAAACCCTATGTTTAGTAGTACATATATTGCTTTTCAGAACCAGAATAGGGTAGATTTCATTTGTTAAAACGCCACTATTTAATGCCATGGCGATTTATTTCACAAATCGGATCGCAGACCGATCGTAAGGTGTGCGGTGGCCTTTAGTAATTTGTATGACGACGTTATCCTTTTGCTCTCTTATACCGAATGATCACTTCTTCTGTTTGATGAATCACCGTATATACATTATGGTCAGTTTACAGGCGTGACAGGGCAAGGTGTTTTGTCCTGCGAAACTTTGTTATATAGGCCTAGTAAAATCGATTGAAGGGCTGGTCACATTTGTCCAATAACGATAACGAGATTTTACATCAAAGATACACCCTAGAGCTGCCCTACTATTAACAGACACGAGCATACCCACACGTAGACACCAAACCGACTTCACACCAATTTCAACCCGATCGATTCTTTTTCATTTGGGTCAATCTAATTTTTGTATTCGGTCTGGGCCCTGTTTCATAAAACTTGTTATCAATAACAAGTTGCAATAACTGTTATAAGCTACTGAAATCTTTGCATCTGATTGGCTGAGAGCAAATTTGTCATAGAAATGTGGCAGTTGTTACTGATAAGTTTTATGAAACGGGATCCTGGGCCCTGTTTCATAAAACTTGTCATCAATGAAAAGTTACAATAACTGTTATAAGCTACTGAAATCCTTGCATCTGATTGGCTGAGAGCAAATGTGTCATAGAAATGTAGCAGTTGTTACTGATAACAAGTTTTATGAAACGGGATCCTGATGTCGGTCTGGTGTCGGTCTATTTGGTGTGACTGAGGTACATCAGGGGGGCGTTTCATCAAGTGTCTTGTCAGTGATTTTTACTGACAAATTTGCTCTCCGCCAATCAGATGCAAGGATTTCAGTAGCTTATAACAGTTATCGCAACTTGTCATTGATGACAAGTTTTATGAAACAGGGCCCAGAATCACAATTTGAAGCGTTGTTCTCCAACTGTAAGGTCACACCTGTATTATGATGGATCACAATACATGGTAATTTGGTCGATACAGGACAAGTGTTTTGTCCTACAAAACATCTGTTATGCCGAGAAAAATTGATTAATACTTTCGCGTCCTTCCCCTGCCTTTTTTGTTTTCAGCTCGTGTCCTTTTTTGTCATTTGAAAATTTTAAAACATGAAAAAAAGAGGATTCTGTTTACATAGCGACAATGAAGTAGCATAACTCTATTCAATTCTTTTGTGCATGTAATTGTGATTCAAATTCATAAAACTGCATTTTCATTTTCATGAATTTGAAATACAAATTAGGCGTCTGTACATGAATAAAACATGAAAAAAAATTGAAAAGAGTACACCCATGTAAACCCAGCATTGTATTATAAAACGCAAAATGCAATTTTTTTTTTTGTCGGACCGACTGCAATAAAAACCATAATTTCATTACGAAAACATATTGAATTGTTCACAACTAATCAAAAATGTGGGTAAAAACTTTTTGCTTACTTTGCTCTTTAAATGAACATATTTAAACAAAAGTTTCTCGAGTTCTATTAAAAACTGTCAGGGGGAACTTACTTATTTTGGTTAAGTATATTAATTGTGAGGACGTCCATGGAAGCTACACTATGATGAACCTCTCTTTGTAGATACAAATTGATGATTATGGTCATACATGTTTTAACATTGTAAACAAACAGATTGTAGACATGTGTTAAAAGACTGTAAAGCAGATTGTAGGTATATCACGATACAGTGGCGGATTTAGGGGGGGGGGCAATCCCGGCCCGTGCCCCGCCTTGAAAGAAAACAATGCATTGTGCCCCCCTTTAAGAACGGAAAATCTTTCCTTTTTTTTTTTTTTTTTGCTTGTCAGAAAATTATGGAGGGAAACTGGACCCCATACCCCCTCCCCCCCCCGAGCCACTTTTGGAGGGCTGGCGAATTTTTTTTTTGTCGCCACCCCATGCCCCCCCCCCCCCCCCCCCCCCACTGAGCGACTTTTGGAGGGCTGGCGAGACCCCAAAAATACGGATCTCCGCTCCAAGCAGTTTCCCAAAGTTGACAATCCTGCATTTGTGTGCCCCCCCCCCCTTATACAAAATCCTGGACCCGCCCCTGTGACGATATACAGGGATATTAAAAATCTAAACGAATCAAACCAAAACAAATGAAATCAAGCCAAATCGTCTTCAATGTCATGGTTATTATATTGTCGCTACGAAATTGCATTTTTAAAGGGTGGTTTGTTTGTATGACTAGTGCGGTGCCAAGGAGGCAACTGTGTTGCTAACAAGGATGGTATTTACACGAGTGAGCCACCTCCCTTGTTATTCATCGAAATTCATATTTCTCTTTGAAAGCATTTTCCTTTATGAAACCAATGCGGTTAAATCACGAATACGATCATATTTTCATCCTTTGTTAGCCGTATGGTTTGGTGATCAGGTGAAACGATCTATGTGCAACGATCATTTGGATAGTAGTTTTTATTATCGTGCATTTCACCATCCAGCTGGGGTATTCTGCCGAGGTATGTTGGAGATTATTCACATATTTCACTCTTCTGTGGCGGGGAGCATGCAGATGTAAGTATTCATATTCAATGACGATTTATTCAATAATGTTTGCTGGTTGGATGGAATTGATTCCCGCTGTATAAGTAGTCCACCAGCAATTCACTTTCATGGAAAGTTACTGTCGAAAGTGCCTTTTAAACTGGGCGTGGAAAGCGGTATTTACACGAGGTTTTTTTTGTTAATTAATTGAATTGAATTCGGAAGAGCATTTCAAACTGGACTTGGAAAACGGTATTTACATGAGGTTTCGTCATAATCAATTGAATCGAAAAAGCATTTCAAACTGGAAAATGCCATGATGTTTGAAGCGAAGGTTTTATCATAACTTGGATATACCACCGGATGGAATGCAGTCTTGCCATAGGCAAATCAATTTAATTAAGACAGTAGCATGTAGCAGATCTCTATATCCAGCGTCGCCAAATGTTAAAGGTATCAAGTTATGCCAACTGTCATGAAAGCTGATGCATCGTATATCAAAGGTGATATTTTGCATTTTACACGCTCATCAAAGTTATTGAAGTGCATAAGCTTTCTGATTTACCATGTTTACCGTATGATGTAAAACGAATTACTTTTAGTAAGAATAACAAAAAGTCTATCCCTATCTCGTTATGGATAACTCGTCTATTGAGAGCGAGAAGGGCGTTAACTCAATGCAAATTTCTTTTGAATTAACACCCTTCTGAATTCCACGGAATTGAATATTTCATATTCAAAATCTAGGAACAGTTACACAACTCATATTTATTATCGTCGACTTCAAAAGCGTCATGGGTAAAAAAAAAAAAAAAAAGTTTTTCACACACTTGACGTAATGTAACACCGGGTCTAATGTTACTGTTAATTGTATTGTGGGACAAGTATGTTAACCAAGGTCAATATTCCTGCTTGTAAATTGAGAAAGAGAGAGATAGAGAGAGAGAGAGAGAGAGAGAACGATAGAGAAAAGGAGGGAGGGAGGGAGAGAGAGATAGATAGAGAGAGATGGAGAGGAGCGTTCTTAAAATGTATTCTGAGATATTAATACTTTCTCTATAGAGTGTTATGATTGTAAAACTTGTCAGAAATATTGTGTGTGCGCCACTAAAAGTTGTCTTCATTCAAACATAATGATCTACCTCATTTTGTTATTTATGATGATCCCTGCCATTTGTCACGTTTGGTACTATGCCAAGATAACTCCGTTGGCTTGTCGAGCATGTCTAGTGTCATGAGTGTAAGTAAGCTCTGATTTTATATTTACCATGTCCACGTCTATCATATCAGTACATTGCTTCTCTTTGAATCTTCGATCGAAGGTCCGCCAATGCAACACGTATATTTCATGCCAATGTGTGTATGTGTCGTCTAATGTGGATTAATTTTTAAAGCATCGAGGTCTGGTTTGTATTTAAAAGGGGGAGAATTCAGTTCTTTGACTTGTTTTCGTTGACTGTTTTATCGCGTTTTCCGTAAGGACTTGGTCATGCAGGGAAAATAGTTCATATTCACTGCGTATCCCAGTTGAAGGAAGGTATAAAAAGTGACGGCTCTGCTTTTCTAACCTTTGCACTTTTGGTGGTGAAAAATCGTAAATGAATATGTATCCTGGACATACATTTCTTAGAACAATCGAGAATGGGAAGTCTACTGTGACCCACATTTATAAGTATTATGAAATTATTTGAGATCATCTTACTTTTGTTTTATTTTGCAGAATTTTGTGTCATCAAAGGAAAACTCGTGACTGACCTTCTAGCTGCACGAATGTTTGACGAACCTATGGTCGCTGTAAGGAAACTGTAAAGGGGTCATTCGGCTGTGAGCATAACATTACTGAGTCCCACGTCAACCCGATCACTATGGATCAATTTGAACCACTGGATCTTTCAGAAAATAAAATAGATGCAGTTAATCACGTAGGAAATTTAGGAGCAAATTATGGTCAACTGCATCAGCCATCCTTTCCAGATAATCGTCCTATGGATATTGTGAATAGCCCCTCGAGGCATAATCATATGACATCTACGCTTGGCCAAGACAGAATCAATGTAACCAGGAGGGTAGCACTTGTACAACCACAAAGAGGACAGAACACCAAAGACCCATTCAAAGATAGTCGCCCAGAAGGTAAGCCTAAATCTGTAAAACCAAGAGCAAGGAAAAGACCTCCTCTTCTTAGACCGATCCTACCAGTGGGGAATATCATTCCATCGCAGGAATTGCCAGATATTGCTGTCTTGCAAGCAAATACTTTACCAGGAGCTCAATCCGTAGATAGTCAAGCAATGCTCATTTTGACGCCGCAACAGACAATGCCGATAGCCACTAGTCAAGACAGTACTTTTTCAAATCCTCTTCACAATCATGACAATGGTATAGTGGTGCAGTCAACCCTTCAGAATATCGCCGTTCAGAATGTTTGTCAAGTTTCAGGTTGTTCGATATCTTCTGGACACCGAGAAAATGCAGTATTTGCTCCTGAGCAGCTTTCAGCTCCTGCGGAACAATTGATCGCTATACCAATCTATTCACTTCCTAACCAGGCGAATGTCACATCCTTGAGCTGTAGTCAGGTTGACCATAACGTCCCGCAGAATTGTCAGGTAGCATATCCCCAGCTGCAGGTCGGAAAATCTAACGTGCAGAACAACTATGACGGACAAGTGCCGGTGTCGGTTGATGAGCAAGTACCTGGATTTGGGGAACTTAACATGGCTACGGTTCAGGATGCGATGAAGACTTTGTCTAACAATCAACTACTGCAGGTGATTGGTATGATTGATCAGAGAGGTCCAATGAATGAACTGCAAGAATCTCAGGCGCTGATGAAGCATAAAAGACAGCAACAGGCCAAAGAGAAGAACATAACAAATATGATGACTACGACGTCATCTAACGTAATGCAAGGACAAATACAAGCTATGAGTCTAGTCAACACACAAGAACTGACATCCCTTGATAACCCAACGGCCATATCCACCTGGAATGTCCAAATACCAGGGAAAATAGGACATAATGGAAAAAAAATCAATCCAAATGAATCTGGTACGCATCAGCATCCTACTCAAGGACAATTGTACCAGAGCGTAAATACGTTGCAACAAAGTGATGTAGGTGTTCCGCTTGTCCCTGCTTTCCAGCAACCTCATGTACAGTCTCCAGAGGACAGGCCAGTCTCAAGAAACATACAACCTTCCAATTTCCCTCCGCACCAAATGAATGACCAAAATGACCTGAATGGCCAAAAAGACTTGAATGGAAATATATCTTATAGCAAGAAAAGTCTACAAGAAGACGGTGGAAAGCTTGTATCTCGATATAAGGACAATAAGCAAGACCCTGAGAGAATTAAGAAGTTACAAATGTTTAAGAAGTTAGATAGAAAAGAACAGATGGCACTGCTTCGTGAAAAATATGCCGAGTTGCTAAAACGGCGACGTAAGCAGCTGCAGATGTTTGACCCCAAGTACAAGCTCTCACTCAGAAAAATGAGCCTTGCTTCTCGTGAGCTTCAAACTCTGTCAAAGATGACAAAACTTAATTGCCCTCCACGGCTTTCAAGAATGGTCAAAAGTACTAGACCTGTTGCAAAGCGTAACAGTCAGTTTGGCGCGAAATCAAGAACAATAACGTCGTCGATTGGTGATGTTGGAAGTAAGAACACCGGACAAGTTGTAATTGATCTGACAAGAGATTCACCCTCTCCAACACACGAAGACAGCAGACAATACGAAGAAGAGATTCCTTTAAGAATATGTGATAGTCGATTGCCCTCCTACAAAGAAGCAATTGCTGCTAAAGAAATGTCAGCACATGACAAGCTCACTGTTGATGCCATGTCTTCAGTTGCGAAGCGCCTCTTATCATCCAGTCAAGAGTTTTTCAAAAACTATCACAGTCCCGCCAAATCAACTGGAGAGTCGAAACCTACTGAAACTAAATCGACAAAAGAAATTTCTGCTGGAAACACGAAAGCACTCCCCTTGGATTCATCTTGTGGACTCCATGCGACACACACCGTTCCTGAACAATCTATGGAATGTTCTCAAGCTGATTCGGCCGTGGGGATCTATCCCATTGATCAGAAAGGGCAGTCTGCATTTGATCCAGCATTGGAACTGTCACTAACCACTGTTGCTCCTGCAGAAGCATTTTGCAGGAATACAGAAGGATGCAGTAGGTCTGCCGTTACCAAATCACAAACATACGATCTTCGAGAGAATCACTTTCCAGTTCCATGTTTAAACGACACTTCGATTAGGGAAGTTTTAGTGAACAACGAATCCCAGTCCTCTTCTGAGCCGGTGATCAATGAGAGTAATTCTGTCTTTGAGGACGAGGCAGGGTCGTCATCTCATCTTAGTTGCGTATCAAACGGGAAAGCTGAGGAGCCAAACGACTCCACCGACATCAAGAAGGATTCTGCCAAGACAAAGATGAACACAGTATATCTGGGCAGTGAAAAGCATACTCTGAAGGCAAGTTTCATTCTGGAATGATTGTTTAATTATTCCCTTTAAATAATCCAATTAAATAATCCAATAAGATGATTATGAAGTTTTATTTGACGAGAAGGACATGCACAAATTTCTTGAAGGGACCTATACTTTACTTTGAAGGATAAATTATTGTTTGCGTTGCATGCAGACAAAATTGGCTTTCTGTTGTTTAATGGCTGATTCGTGTAATGAGCCTGTCAACACATTTTGCTTCTAAAAGCCGATATCATCTCATTAACTGAGCATTCATAAACTGACTTTTTGAAAAATGATTGAAATTATATATGAATGGAAATGTGTTTTCATGCAAAGGTCTTTATAACAATATTGGAGTTTTATCTCTAATTAAATCCATATTCTGGCGAGCTTTACCAGCCAAGATCAGCCGAGAGACGCCAAAAGAGTAATTTATCTAGTAAAATCCGCCAAGAGCCGAGAAAAAAAAATCCGACATACCAAAACCCACCAAGAACCATATCGATTATCACGACTTGCTTCTTGTCTCCTTTTGCGAGTTTTAGGCCCTGATTTTTTTTTCTCCATTGATCTTTTTTAAAAACCCAGTTGAAATACCCTTAGTAGTCGTGAAGGAGCCTCTTGGTCATGTTGGCAGGTTGGTTGTCTCTTGGCTGCAATTGTAATAGGATTTGTAGTCGGATTGTTATCGGCTCTGCTCTTGGCTGCTCTTAGTGGTTACGTAGTAGGGTCGCTGAGGGGCTAACCATTATCTTTTCCTTGTCATAGAACGTCGTCGTTCGTATAGAAGACATCAGGAAGCGATCCACTGGCAGGAAACAAAGTACAGAAGACATCAACGATGACAACAAAGACCCTGGCTTCGATATCAAGAATAGACGAAAGCGGAGGAGACGACTCAACAACTATCAATGGCGCACAAGAAAAATACGAAGGAAGTCATCGTCAGCTACGAGTATGTTGTCATAAAATATTTGTAAAGATGTAAATCTGTTTTTTCATCCTTTAGTAGTCTCTTTGATACTCAATATCTGATAATTCATAGAATCAAAGGCAGCAAAAGACAGTTAAAATGATATGCACAATAATTAACCGTAATGTATTAATATCTAAATGACTTTAGGTGTCCGACGCTCCCGGTCTTCATCACTATTAAGTCATCACACCTTCCAAGATTTTGTGCCAACCATACTACCGAGCAGAACACGAAATACCACCTCAGGTAACGGTGATCAGACAGTAGCTTTGGGCTTTATTTCGTCAAAGATATAGGGTTAATGTTGCAATTGGGTTTTAGGTTATGTTTAGAATAAGGTTTAGGTAAAGTGGCTGGTTCATGGTCGAAGTGACCCCGGAGCAATTGACTGCTTAGCAGTTGTCGCTTGAGCATACGTCATAGGACATAGGTAAGAGTTCCAGTTTAGCAAATTGCTGAAAACACCCCATGCCCTGCTGTTGATTGTATTCATAGTGATAATGAATCTCTTTTTATCTTTTGATTTTAAAAGTAAATACGAATCTTAACTTGAAATCGTTTGAGTTAGCGATTGGGTATAATGTTAGATTTATGGTTAGGTTTACATGGTTTAAGTATAGATTCAGGTAAAGGGTTAAAGTTAAATTTGGTTAGTGTTATAAATTAACCACGAAACAATGTGTCGTAGTGCCGGAAAAGTGCTAAATACAACCAACAAAGTTTATTTGTATAACCCATTTTTGTTGTTATAAATACAGGTCACAGCCCTTCAAGTCACACGTTGGCAATGGAGCTGTTACAGCATGATCTTGATGATGTCATCGATGATGACACAGAGGCTGGAAGCGACGGCGACAACGACTTAGATGAGGACTACTCCCCACGATGCAAAAATGCCAAAAGTCATCCTATCAGAAGAAGGAAGTCAAGTTCTGCGGCCCGAACTGGCTGCGAATCGGATACGATCTCGGAAGCAAATGTGGCACAGACTTCTTCGTCAGGTTCAGTCGAGTTCGAACCTAAATCTAACCTTGGTTCATATCAGGCACTAAGGGTTGAGATTGGAGAGAACTCCCAGAATCATATCAAAATGAAGTTCGTCAACGTCCGGAACATCCGCGATGGAGCTTGTCGTGATCAGAACTCTACACAACCTCTGTCACATCGGGAACATAAACGATCTCGAAAGACCAATCGTCAGCGGAAGGATAGGACGAAGACCCCTGGACCTTCTGAAGAGCCCAAGACCGAAACAAGTTCTCGATGTATAGAAGAACAGAAAGCAGAGAAAGCGGTTAGCGAAAGTTTAGATGTGAGAACGCACGTCAAATAGTTGTTTCATGATTCACCTATTATGGCACATTAATGTTTAGAAAGTAAATTGAAGACATGAAATGAACAAATGAAAAATTTAAAAAGATTGCCAAATGATTTGTTAGTATATTGATATATTTTGCATAACCTGAACGTGTGGTATTGCGCAAGAGTGTTATGGTCAGAATTCATTACCACAATAATTGTATCATTTTTTTCCCCTCAAAACTCTACAAAAACCAACAACTAGAACGGAAGCTGTAGTAGCACAGAACAGTTTACCCGATACATGTTTTCTTTATATTTTGTCAATGTCTCCATCATAATACACTACAAAAACGGTAATAATCAAACAGATTTCTGTACCTAGATGAAACCGCTGACTGTAGGCTCCTTTAAAAGCGTCCCTGGAATGGATATATGAGCATTATAAAATGTAGCTGTTATTGCAAATTATCATTGTCACTTTAATTCCTTTTCTTCTTTAGGTTGATAACGATTGTGAGAAGAAATCAACCGGTTCTACAGACGTGTATGATGTTTCACCCGATTTGCCACCAGGTAATAATTTCTCCATAAAATAGAATCATTTTATTCTTATTTTGTATCAAACGTGAGAAATTGAAAGAAATTTATTCATATATGTTTTGCATCCGTTCACAGGAATGAAGAAACTTACCTTCAACAAGAAATTCGGTGAAACATTACTGCATCGAGCAGCTAAACTTGGAAATATGGTAAGAATACAGAGAGCTACTTTTTTCAGGTTGGATGTAATTGATCCGCTGAAGGATACAGAATTCTCAATGATGAAACCGGGGGGGGGGGGGGGGACAGGGTTATGAGCCCTTGGCTAACTTAAACATTTGTCGTAAAATACTGTAATACATGCGTAGATAAAGACGTGACAAAAAATTCATGTGTTCCCTCGACTGTTCCTTTTCTTTTCTTTCCTTTTCTCCCCCCCCCCCCCTCCTTTTGTTTGCTTTTGTCAGCGATTTCGGAAGTAAGCGCTCCCAGTCAAGAAATCTTGAATCCGCTGCTGACTCAAATCCAAGTTACTTCTTTCCTTCTTTCTTTTTTCCCATTTCCGTTCTACAGAGACACACAATTTATAGCTTTCTTGAGTAGGCTATGTGTTCATGTATTCTTAGTATTCAGGGAAGCGTTTCATCAAGTGTTTTGTCAGTAATTTTTACCGACAACTGTTATAAGCTACTGAAATCCTTGCATCTGATTGGCTGAGAGCAACACTGACAAAACACTTGATGAAACGCTTCCCAGAACGGCTACACATATTAATTTCATAAATGCATGTACAGGAAATACTACGTTACTGCATTGACAAGCAGCTGGAGGACGTGAATGCACGTGACAAGGCAGGATACACGGCTCTACATGATAGCTGTGTACCAGGACATTTGAACGTCGCCGAGTTTCTTCTTAATCATGGCGCCGATGTCAACTCAGAAGCTTACGATAGGTCCAGGTTAGCTGGGGTCATTTTGTTCTCCCCCCCCCCTCCCTCTCCCTCTCCGTATATATATATCTCTCTCTTTTATTGTATTATAATTATGGCACAGCAAATATATTTTCAGTTATAAGAAGATGATTAGGTATACATTTTCCGTTAGGTGTTGTCTATAAACCTCAGAGAGCCTGACACGCAAATTATTTATAAAAACATAGCAGTTTGGTTTCAGTGAGGAAATAGACCGTGATTTATTGCTTATTCAACGGATTTCCTCTCTTCTTTTTCAAGAGGAGGATAGTGAATGGTATATAACTGTATTAAACGATAAAAAAGAACTTTTAGGTAGATAGACGGACATAAATGATGTTTATTGAACCAATGCTGTATCTATCTTTAGACCCATAAACGACGCCGTTGAAAATAACCACGTAGATCTGGTACGTCTTCTGTTGGCTCATGGCGCTGATCCCTTTCTCCCGACAGCAACGGGACGAACTTGTATTCAGCAGGCATTGGACCAGAGCAGCGAAATGAGGAGTCTCATATTTGGTGAGATGGATACCGTTAAGGAATATAACATTTCAGAAATTGGAAGTGAGAGAGAGATTAATTCCAGCTGATCTTACAAAATTCTGTTGTTGTTTTTTTTAATATAAAGACCTCCTTCAAACTTAGAGAACTGTCGTGATAAAAAAAATGAGGGATTAAAACAGTCTTTATATATTCATATCTCTAGATTTCTTCCCACACCAACGGGGTAAAAATATAGCCAAACATGCTGCTCCTCTATTGTGAGATTATGAAACCTTTCCTCTTTGTCTAGGCTATCTTGAAGGCATGAAAGTAGAGCAGAATTTTCTGAAAGATGAGACTGGAAAGTCGTTGGGCTCTGTGGAACAATCAGGAACTTGGAACAGCCCGAACTCTATCTCTGGTAAGCAGACGCAAGTAATTTGTCGTATTCATACAACGTCACCATGGTCACTTTTAAGATGGATATCCCAGTTCATAATAAGCCAGTCTGTAATCTATACATGGTAAAGATGACCCTGAAATGACCAATATTATTGATATTAAATGGCGCATTTTGTTTTGGTGGACGCGTTACTTGTTAAACATGTAAAATCATACTGGTCCCCGCATTGTGGTGCATACAAAATTACTAGGTATGAAGATCAATTGTACTCCGGGTACAATGACCTGTATCTGCACATGCGCAAATTGTAATTACGAACTGGCTTTTTTAATGTAGGATGGGGGGGGGGGGGGGGGGGGAGGGGGTTGCATTTCCGGACACTTAATAACAAAAATTAGCCTGCCAATTTTGCAGTCAGATTTTAAGAAAAACATGCATCAAGTATAACACTAAAACCAGTGAATATTTGCAATTCACATGATTTTCAACCTATCCTGGGTGCCATTGCATAAAGACTTACTATTATAGTAACTTTGCCATCAATGGTAACTACCATGGTAACGTTGCTCAAGAGCCAATCAAAATCCAGTATTCCATAAAAAGTTACTATAATAGCAAAGTTACTATAATAGCAAGTTTTATGCAACGGCACCCTGTCCGGAATTACAACGTCTGGGTATATAATCATTTCTAGTGTATGATCTTTACAGTAAGGATACTGTGATTATATCACAATAAAAGTTTTTAACGAAAAAATAATGCAAGAGAGAGTTTACATTTAGACAATGATTAAATATTATCTATTCGTTGACAATGTTACTT
This sequence comes from Heliocidaris tuberculata, assembly GCA_025618425.1. Taxonomy (NCBI): domain Eukaryota; kingdom Metazoa; phylum Echinodermata; class Echinoidea; order Camarodonta; family Echinometridae; genus Heliocidaris; species Heliocidaris tuberculata. The sequence goes on from CM046850.1 coordinate 29,588,197, forward strand.
TATTATAAAGTCCACATTCCAGAATTAGTTCCCAAATGAAATTATTATAAAGTGGTATCTCCCCATTTTCTATAATAGGTTTAACGAGTGGATGATGCTAAACATATACCTGCCACGGAACCCTTCTCCATGAAGAAGTATATGCGGTTCATCCCAAACTTCACCCAATGGCTGTAAATACCAAGCTGTCATAGTCGTTGGAAGACGTCACTTCGATCATCATGCTTATCAAGCCTACATGAAAGCGATGGGCGTATAAGCCAGTAATTAAACGCAATAATCTGCACTGTTTATATCATAGACAGTTTCATTTTGGTCACTTTGTACTGTTGTATACGATGTCAATCTCACATGGCGCGTCCAAGACAGCGCAAGTCACTGACGCAGTCCTACTTCAGCAAAATGGTGAAGCATAATCGCATATACAATGGGCATATTGTATACATACGGATATCAGGCCTCCAAACTTACAATAAGCCGTTCGTAATTAATACATGGGTACACATGACCGTGGTCATGGTGATATGACCCCAATTTGTACGCGCACGCGCTTCTGTTTTTGGTGGATACGCTACTTTTTAAACACGTAAAATCATACTGGTGCGCGCATCATGGTGCGCACGCAATGAAAGCGTATAAAGGTCAATTGTACTCGTTACAAATGACCTTTATCTGCACATGCGCAGATTGTAATTGAACTGGATTATTATAAGTATTTGTAAGTACTGGCTGATAACAAGGAATGGTCTTGACTTTGATAGAGCTAACTGATGGTTTCTTTGTGTTGATTTTTCATATGACATTGTTTGATCTCTCAAAGAATTAGTTGTTACTATGTAAAAAAAAAGACCTTGCAGAAAATCAGTTTGCATTTAATTTGATGAAATATATCATGGCATTCTACCAGGTACCCACGGTATACGTTGAGGAGAGAGAAGCAATGTAGACAAAGAGCCTTGCTAATGCTTATTAGCTTCACCATTGCAGAAGTGCAATTAATGATATTGTTCTCGTTATTGGAAAAGTGAGACTTGGTCTTGGGGATGAATTATGATTCTTTCTGTTAAACACAGTATGTCCATGGACACGAGTTCCAGGCTGAATCGGAAACAATTTTTAATATTGCCTTGTTCTCATATTCTTTATCATTTTAACATCGTGTTCAAGATTGGGAAAATGAAGGAGCAGAAGAGCAAATGTACACAGTTTTTTTTAAAAATTATTTTCCTTCTATCAAAAAACAGTTCTCTGTGTAGCCTGCTTGCTCAATTAAGTAAATATACTAGTACTATTATTCTTTTGAGAGAACAAAATATTTTTATGTTTGTACTATAATGCAGAAGCATGATTTTTTTTTCATATTAGGTATAAGTGAGTTATGATTTTGCCAAAAATATTCCTACCTTGTCCGCTTTTCATGAATGTACATGACATAGAATTGATATCCTTTTTCAAACTGCCACATCCAATTTTTATTTACAAATTGTATTTGTAAATTGTAATGCAAATGCAAACTTGTATATATTGAAACAACAAGTGAAGCTAACATGTTGGGCACTTTTCATATAGATCCCCAAAGAAGCCCCTATCACCTTAACCCTTTCAGGACAGGAATTATTTAAGGGCTAAATTGATCACATTTTGTTCTTCAAATTGGCAATAATGATATTTTTCTTTTAGTGCTACATGGTTCTAATAAGGTGTGATGTTTTTAAAACAATATTCATGGTTAAATTTTTTTTTGAAAAGTTGAAAAATTGCCAATTTTTATGAAAAACAATGATTTCAAACCTCTCAATGTGTTGCCAATTTAAGGATTTTAAAGCTTATTCTTGTTTTAACAATTCCTGGCATCAAACGCAATGTGGTCATGAAACAAAAATACATTAGTGTGTGCAGAAATTTTTGCTCTTTCTACTGATGCATCTGGTATATTTTTTAGAGCTCTGAATCAAAAGTTATTGAGCCAAACCACAAAATGTGGTCAATTGTCTTGAAAGGGTTAAAAAGCAACACCGACTAGTTACCACGACAACCTTGCCCACATGGTAATCATTTACACTCATTATCTGTATAGTTTGCAAATATTCATAGAAATTGATTTATAGACATACGACGAGTATATTATTTATAGAAATAGATGTGTATATATAGACATGCAAGTATCTTTTCACACATTGATTTTTTTTTTTTAAATATGCAAATGTATCATAATGATGATGATGTTAATGATAAGAACAATTTAATACCACTACTACATCTACTACTACTAATAATAGTAATGATAAAAATAATAGCGAAAGCAATAACAATAACAACAACAATAACAATGATAATAATAATCATTATAATAATGATAATTAATATGTTTATAATTTTAATGATTAGTACTTAACAACTGTAAGAAAATGAAATGTATATTCCGATGTAAATGTCAGCCATCATTTTGTGTTAAGTCCTGATGAAGATCATTGATCGAAAGCTTGACAAATAAAGGAGGACAATAAAAGCTACGACCGTCTCATAGTGACATTTCTTTCAATATATATATATATATATATATATATATATATATATATATATATATATATATATATATATATATATACCTGAATTCATTACATACCCTATATTTATTCAATCATCACTCATAATGGTTCAGATATTCTTTGTAATCAGAGAGTATATATAAAGTAGATTTTGTTGTAAGATTTCAGGCTGACGATGGACTTTGCATAACTCCGAAACTTGTACCATTCCTTTAAATGCTATGTTATCTTTGTTGTTTTTATTATGAAACTGTTATCGTGTCGTCCTTTTTGGAAATAATGATATTGACTGGCCTTGAGGAGGATACGACATATATTCCCTGAAATGGATTCATATTGCCGGAGTCGAAGTCGAGGGCAATATGAATCTAGTGAGGGCATTATATGCAGGAACCAGCTAATATTGTTATTATTATCCACATTAGACATCTAGAGCAAACAAGTCGTAACACTATCACAAAATGGATCCCCAAATCATCATCTAATCCCTTTTGTCGAAATTTGCAAATCCAGTTATCCAACTGCACTGAGCCAGCAACTATGCTCAACAACAAACTGTGCGCTGCAAGCTTATTTGCCTGGATTTATAACACGTAAAGTCCAAGCAGACTTATGTGAAAGAAGTATTACACTCTTGCACCATAGATTAGGGGGATACAGTTTTGTAAAACCACAGCTCAGATCAGATGTCTGATACGGATAATAATTTGTGATATACAATTTGTGATAAGAATCCTCACTTCTTTGGTTTTCCGTTTATACTCTAGAAAACTCTCCGAATTATTTTCTCTCTTTGAAATATATTCAAAGGGCCTATTAAGGTTTTTCCCCCCCATTATCAACTACAGGTTCATAGATTTAAGGAAGTGCTTAATGTTAATTGTTTCCAGTGTCGCCTCAAAATGTTATTATGCTTTGTAGGTTCAATCGTTTTGTCTTGCAAAATGTATTATGTGCAGTGATATTGTTTGATTAGTTATTATGGATGGTTTGCAGCCTTGGAAATGTCAGAGGTTACTCTGACATTTCCAAGGCTGCAAACCATCCATAATAACTAATCAAACAATATCACTGCACATAATACATTTTGCAAGACAAAACGATTGAACCTACAAAGCATAATAACATTTTGAGGCGACACTGGAAACAATTAACATTAAGCACTTCCTTAAATCTATGAACCTGTAGTTGATAATGGGGGGGAAAAACCTTAATAGGCCCTTTGAATATATTTCAAAGAGAGAAAATAATTCGGAGAGTTTTCTAGAGTATAAACGGAAAACCAAAGAAGTGAGGATTCTTATCACAAATTGTATATCACAAATTATTATCCGTATCAGACATCTGATCTGAGCTGTGGTTTTACAAAACTGTATCCCCCTAATCTATGGTGCAAGAGTGTAATACTTTTCCCCCTCTATATTTCAATGACTGTAATTTCTGCGGTATACCACATTGTAATTATGTTCCTATGAATAGTACGAATGTCGAAACTGTTATTGTTATTCTCAATTGAATTTGAAAAAAATAAAACTTTTTTTTTTGACTTGATATCGATCTTGTTTAATGGTGTTGGAAAATATTCACAAAACGACCAGACGTGTCATAACCACACTATTCAACTTGTGTATTCTGAATCATAAATCAATAAAAAAAAAAGCGTGTTTAATGAATCCATTGTTCGTATACATTGTGAAATACAATGAAAGAAAGATTTATTACATTCAACATGCTCTAACCAATGGCGGATCCAGGATTGTATGAAGGAGGGGGCGGGGGGCGGTCAATTTTATCCACGAAAGTCCTAACACTAGATATGTGGGTAGCATAACATACAGACAGTGTATATTCTTGACCAGGGGAGAGGGGGGGGGGGTGTGCACGATTTTATTCACTATGTGAATCCGTCTTTTGTAAAATAAGAATCACATCCTGGAATGCAATCAAGACAATGATCTCTAGTGCAAACATCCATGAAAATGAATCATGAACGATCAAGTATGATGTAAGTGTTGCAGGATGTCCTCTCTCATGCTCTTCTCGTGATTTGTCTATGTATCATATTCTCAAGATAAATATATGTTATCTGAAGGTAAAATACATTACTGGACAAAACTAGACTGATAAAAAATATATTATTGGCAAAAGTAAAGATGAAAACTCACGACAATACCGTTCTAGTATATATCCATACACTCAATATTTTGTTTGAGAAAATATGTGTTATAGAGGGGTATCGCTAGACAAATTTGTATGGGAGTGTCGGGACCATATGTAAGAGGATGACAGCTGGAACGAAAGAAATATGACCTTGAATTGTATATCGATATTTTTTATTCATCCTTTACGACACAATCGTGTAATATACAGGATAAGCTTCGAATAAGCTTCTAATGTACCCGGAGTATAGTGAGAGAGGCAGGGGCGGATCCAGGATTTCGTATAAGGGGGGCACACAAATGCAGGATTGTCAACTTTGGGAAACTGCTTGGAGGGAGACCCATATTTTTTTGGTCTCGCCAGCCCAGGGAGGGGGGGGGGGGGGGGACCAACAACAACAAAAATTTTCGCCAGCCCTCCAAAAGTCGCTCAGTGGGGGGGGGGGGGGGGGGGGGTTATGGGGTCCAGTTCCCCTCCATAATTCTCTGACAAGCAAAAAAAAAAGGTTTTCTGGTCGAAAAGGGGGGGGGGGCACAATCGCAAATAGGAGGGGCACAGTGCATTGTTTTCTCTCAAAAGGGGGGGGGGCACGGGCCGGGATTGCCCCCCCCCTAAATCCGCCACTGAGAGAGGTATTCTTTCAGAGATCTGTTATGTTTTGCTTATGGCACAACTGATCTTGTGTGTTTTTGCACGTGCGTGTCCACATCTGCGATCGGCTGTGGGCCAACTTCTGCGATTCGTACGTGCTTCGTTTGTTATGGTAACAACCGGTCCTGCAACTCTCTGCGTCTCCTTTTGGGCGTCTTGCCCCCTCCTCATAAACATACCCCCTCTATACCTGAAAGAACTCTTGAGCTGAGACGAAAATACAGCCCCCGTACGGTACCGTGCAAGGAACGCGCGACATGTCACGGCCAGGTCACGGCTACGTATGGAATCATGGACTTCGTAAGAAGTCCGTAAGGCAGGGGCCGCGGTGCGTTTTTGAAAAAGTGTGTGTGTGTGGGGGGGGGGGGGGGCTGATCTGACTTCACTCATTAATGACAATTTTCGAGCCTTTTTCCCGAGATTTTTTAAACGTTTCTACTCAAAAAAGTGTGGGGGGGGGGGGGGCTGCAGCCCCCCCCCCCGGTTCCGCGGCCCATGTAAGAACCCCGTGCGATGCACGCCAGCCCTCCAAAAGTCGCTCAGTGGGGGGGGGGGGGGGGGTTATGGGGTCCAGTTCCCCTCCATAATTCTCTGACAAGCAAAAAAAAAAAAGGTTTTCTGGTCGAAAAGGGGGGGGGGCACAATCGCAAATAGGAGGGGCACGGGCCGGGATTTCCCCCCCCCTAAATCCGCCACTGAGAGAGGTATTCTTTCAAAGATCTGTTATGTTTTGCTAATGGCACAACTGATCTTGTGTGTTTTTGCACGTGCGTGTCCACATCTGCGATCGGCTGTGGGCCAACTTCTGCGATTCGTACGTGCTTCGTTTGTTATGGTAACAACCGGTCCTGCAACTCTCTGCGTCTCCTTTTGGGCGTCTTGCCCCCTCCTCATAAACATACCCCCTCTATACCTGAAAGAACTCTTGAGCTGAGACGAAAATACAGCCCCCGTACGGTACCGTGCAAGGAACGCGCGACATGTCACGGCCAGGTCACGGCTACGTATGGAATCATGGACTTCGTAAGAAGTCCGTAAGGCAGGGGCCGCGGAGCGTTTTTGAAAGTGTGTGTGTGTGTGGGGGGGGGGGGGGGGGGCTGATCTGACTTCACTCATTAATGACAATTTTCGAGCCTTTTTCCCGAGATTTTTTTAACGTTTCTACTCAAAAAAGTGTGGGGGGGGGGGGGCTGCAGCCCCCCCGGTTCCGCGGCCCATGTAAGAACCCCGTGCGATGCACGCAAGAAGCACGTGCAGGAAGTACGATGGCTGCGCGCGTCATGTGCGTTCATCATGATCACAACACGTAGCCACACACAGAGATTGTCGGACATATTACAGCCTCCTTGCGTGTCTTGCGTGCTCCACTTGGAAAAAGTGCAGACCCGTGCGTGCAACGCAAGGATTTTCTGCCAAATTCGTCGCAGACAACACGCACGGAGGTGCTCGCCGGGGCGTCGCTAGAACATTTCGAATGGGGGGGGGGGGGGGGGGGGGTGTACGTGACACCCAAATTTGCCGACAAATTTTTAAGGGTGTGACACCCAAATTTGCCGACAAAAATGTGCACCCTTATCTCCCCCCCCCCACAAATAATAATAAAAGAAAATCACAGATGTAGAGATCTTGATCATACAGGCCCATCTTTGCAAGGAGGGGGATTACGCCTAAGTTGGCCGAATATCAACTTTTCAATCTGAATTTTGCGAGCGACCAAAATTTTATGTTTTGCGAGCGATCGAGTAAAAAACGAAAAAAGCAAAGGAACTGAGTAAAAATTGGCAGGTTTTTCCTTCTTTTTCTTTGCTTCCCTTTTCCTTTCTTTCTTTTTTTTCTATTTTTGTTTTTCTTTCCTTTCCCTTTTTTCTTTTCTTTTTTCTTCTCCTTTCTCTTTTCTCCTTTTCCCTTTCCTCTTCCCTCTCCCTTTTCCCTCTCCTTTTTTTTTCATTTGCCGACAGAGGTGGCGCATTTGCCGACAGCAGCTTTGAGTGGGGGAGGGGGTGTGACATCCCCACACCCCCTGCTAGCGACAACCCAGGGTGCACGACAAGTTGTGACCAACCCATTAGTTGTTAATGAAAAAAACAAACACCCCCCCCCCCGAAAAAAGTGTAACATAAGCCTACATGCGTTTGGCTTAGAGCCATAAAACATGTTTGGGAATTAAGACATGCTGAAATGAAATATGCTGGTACAGAAGATGTATAATGTCATCATCACATGATTTCATCTGTCGCCCCTCAACAGTGGCGCAAACCCATTTTGAAATTTGGGGGGACATTCGCCTCCAAAATTCTCTGACAAACAAACAAACACACACAAAAAAAAGGTTATTCAGAAAGATGGGGGGACATTCCCCTCCAAAAAATTCTCTGACAGGCAAGAAAAAAAAAAAAAAAAGAAAGAAAAAAAAAGAAAAAAAGGTTATTCAAAAATGGGGGGGGGGGGGGGGACATTCGCTTACAAAATTCTCTGACATGCAAAAAAAAAAAATTATTCAAAAAGGTTGGGGGGGGGCATTCGCCTATCTTCAAAAAGGTGGGGGGACATGTCCCCCTTCTCCCCCCTGGATTCGCGCCAATGCCCCTCAAGCGTCTCAAGCACTTGATTTCAAGTGGCGCCTTACAAATCTTAAATATACATGAAATAATGTGAAAGGAAATAAGAGAAAAGACAATTGCGTAGCTTAAATCATAGTTCCCAACAGCTGTCCTCCCTTTCGAAATTATTGCAAAGTTTTACAAAAATATCTTCGCCTGGAATCGAATCACTAGACCACGGAGACACCAGGTTCAATTGGCCGACCGACTGACAAATCTTCACGCTCATTAATTAACTCCTTTGTCGAGGGCAGGTGAGTTTTCAACAATGACAAGCCGCATACCTTGGCTGGATCCAAGCGAATGCTATGACGTACATGTACATGTTAGAATAATTATATACAAGTGTAAGGAAATAACATATACAACAGCCACGAGAGTTGCCAAAGCTGTTGTGTATTGGGGGGGGGGGGGGGGTCATCCGCTATTATACAAAGGTCATCTCGGTGTGTGTGCGCGTGTGCGTGTGTGTGTGTGTGTGTGTGTGTGTGTTTGTGTGTAACCTATGGTTGTAACTTTGTGATTCGGACTAGGCAGACAAAATGGACTGACGGAACTCGCCTCGGCTCTTCAGATTACCATCAACAGGGCCACAAAGGGTCTAGGCCATGAGCCTTCCCGAAATAATAATAATAATAATAATAATAATAATAGTAATAATAGTAATAATAATAATGATAATAATGATAATGATAATGATAATGATAATGATAATGATAATGATAATGATAATGATAATAATAATAATAATGATAATAATAATGATAATAATAATAATAATAATAATAATGATAATAATAGTGATAATAATAATAATAATAATAATAATAATAATAATAATAATAATAATAATAATAATAATAATAATAATAATAATAACGATAATAATGAATAGTTATGGATAGTGGTCATTGTGAATGGGGGGATTGTCTACGGTTTGCTCGCTATTTAGAAGGACCGCTATTCAAACAAAACCGCTATTAATTTAGTCACGCGTTATGGATAGCGGTCCTTATGAATAAGTGGTCTTTATGAATAGCGGTCCTTATGACCAGCGAGGGCACCCCCCCCCCACTTACTACACCTGGATCGAGCATGGCAAATGCAAATGAATATCTTGCCAAAGGACGTTAGTGCCATGGCAATTAATTGAACCCCATACCTTGTGATCTGCAGTACGGTTATCTATCCACTAGACCAAAACACCTCCACAAGATATGGATAAATATATCAATAAAATATCAACAAATGTATGACAATGTGTAACTTTCATAAAGAGAAGATCTGAGAATCATTTTCTACTGTATTGATGATAATTCATAATATAGAGCTATTGCAAAATGAATTGAAAATACTAATATTATGATTTTCAATAATTCACCAAATCTGTACACATTACATATGGCATGTCACACACGTGACAATACATCATGATACAAAATATTACATAACAAAAATCTTGTGCAACTTTCAACAAAATTAATGCTATTTTCTAAGAAATTGTACCATGAAATATACCTACCAGAAATATGAACATTGAAGCTTTTGAAAATTCAAAGAGATGAAATGTGAGATGAAATGTGAGTTTAAAAAACCTGCTTCTGTGCGAGGTTACACACGTGACCTGAACTTTTTGACCGCTGACGTCTAACAGGTATTATCATTGACCATGTTTAGTTATTTAATCCATGTACATATGTCTGTATTTGCTGTGTATACAGGATAAACCAACACACTTGGAAGGTTATTACAATCATAGGGCTCACAATAGTCCAATTCCCTGTTTTTTGGTCACACACTTGACTAAGAATGGCCTATAATAACTATCTTGAGGTGCAATCTGGTGGCAATAGGTTGTTTCATCAATAAGTTATGAAATTGTGAAAAATGTATTGCTTTCTCAAAAGTAGCCAAAAAGTTGTCAGGATTATAAATATAAACACACCCACTGACCATACAACAAGGCATAATGGAAAGCTTGCTTGGTATCTGAATCCAGTGACCGGGGTAATAATGCTGTAAGCGCTTTGGTCGGTTACATTGTAACTGGTAAGGCGCTATATAAGAAACAGCTATTATTATTATTATTATTATTATTATTATTATTATTATTATTATCTGTGGAATTAACACATGAATAGTACATTTCAGCCTGGCAGCCACATACCACAGATACATGACCAGCTCGTCAATGATGTCTTGTCAAACAGGTGCATGTTGACAATGGGTGTGTTTACATAATCCTGACAATTTTGGGCTACTTTTGAGAAACCAGTACATTTTTCACAATTTAGTAACATATTCTTTTATCAAACGACCAATTAACACCAAATCACACCCCAAGAAAATTACTCAAAATTACGTTATGTAAATCTGAAATGAATTGAATAAAACACTTTTGAGTTATCATAGTCAGAAGGTAAGAAAATGGTTTTCTTTACATGTACAAAGCATTTTCAAAGGGCACTTTGGCGTTTTTGTTTCAGGGAGTCTGACTGACACCCCCTTCCTGACGGACGATTTTGTTTTTTATATATATATATTTTGAATACACACCCAAAGCTCTTTCTTCTGACAAAATTTGGTCCCTGGACTTCAAGGGTGAAAATTTACCCCAAGTTTTAGGGGCCGTCTGCCACCCCCCGGGGGTGACTCTCAGACAAATGTGCTTCCAATACCAAAGCGCGTCCACAAAGTCTAATTTGCACCCCTATACAGCGTCACATCAGAAAAACATACCCTAAATGGCTTACATATCATTATGGTACCAATTAGTACAATATACCCTTAATGGCGTTTAAATAAATAAGCCTATTAAGCAGGAAAACAACAAAATAACGCTTTTCGAGTACAAACAGATGAACTTTTAGTGAGATCATATTAAGTTTGTATGCAACCAATCCAAATCACTAATATTCATATCAACAAAATACTCGTGAGAATTAACTATCGTAGAAACAGATGAAAAGCGGAATTTAAGGATTATCATAACATGCAATTTATACCCTAAATGTCGAAGACCGAATTTGTTATATAGTACTCTAAACGGCGATTGAAGCTGAAAAACACCCCTTTTTAAAGGAAAACGTCGACGACGCCTTAAGGCTGAAAACAGACCCTTTTCGACCCTTTCTGTGGACGCGGTTGCGTAGCACGTAATGTGGTGAGTGACCCCCCCCCCCCCCCGGGGGGCTGAAACCTCATCCCATACTACTTCCTACTGATAAAGTTTGGAGCATGGGGAAGATGGGGTGAAATCGACCCGACTTTGGGGTGTCTTTTGGGGTCTCTTGCGGTTAAACCCGACGACTACGGTCAGGCTGACAACCTTTTTGTCAATGACTTAGATGATCTAAGTAACTTTCAGGGTTCAAATCTTATTGGTAAAATGGGGATAACTATTTCGGGACAGGCTCCCACACTTGTCAGTCACAACTCATAGGAACACGACGATATGCCAAGGAGTGCGGCCATTTTCTAATTTTCACGGAAATTGAGAATTATGGAGTACACTACAGACAAAGTATTATTGGAAACAGTCAACCATTTATTCACATAAACGGATTCAAGGAAGACGCAAATAAATAAAACTTAACAGAAAATAACGACCATTAACATTATTTACATCCAACACGAAAACAACGACACGTCAACATAATTATATACAATGGCGAATCCAGCCGGTAAAGAGGGCATATGCCTCCCCCCCCCCCCCCATTTGAGGTTGAACAAAAAAATAAAATACAACTTCAATGGGCCAATTTCGTAATGTTTCAAATCTAATGCTTACCTCTTTGTCAAACTTCTAGTAATGAACTATTACATCTACCTGTTTCAAGTCATTGTATTTCAGTAGTCAGCATGCAAATTGCATACATTAAGTGTTGCTACATTGGACAAGGACAAGCCAGAATGTTTGTCCAATCTAACGCCTAATAACATGCAATTTGCATTCTGACTATTGAAAAAAAATAGCTTTTCACAGTTGATTGTAATAGTTTGTCCCTAGGCAAACTTGTGTAAATTTGAATGCATTACAAAAATGGCCTATGGCGTCTACATCACAAGAAGCTGCATAGAAACATTCGGCATCCCGTCGCTGGTTATCAAAGAGAAAGTCGGGTTCTGGGGAAAAGTGAAAAAATTATTTGAGAGCTTGATAATTTAGAAGAACATCAGGTGAAATGTCCCTGAAAAGGATTGCTCTTCAAATGCCCTTATATTCGACATATGACAAGAAATTGCTAAAGTGTTCGGGCCGAACATTCATGCCACCTGAGTGTGTGCTTGTCTGTGAGACTGAGTCAATGTCTTATCATTTTGATGATTAAAAAACCTCAAAGTTGCACCAATTCGTATGTAGACGTGATCAACCTTTCCCAATTGCTTTGAGACATTTTCTGTCACAACGTAATCGCATGACCAGAACTCAACTTTATCTTTAACCTCAACTCAATAGAACTAACTTTCTACATGCCTAAACACTACGAAAACACAAACTTAAACTAGAATAAAATAGAATGAAATCAAAGAGAAACAAAATTGGAACGTAGTAAAAGATAAAAACAAAATGGCAAACATTTAACTTTTACATTCGGTAACTAGTAGTTATTTTCTATAGTACTCAAAGGTATCACCGAATCAACATTATCTGCACATGAAAAACCAATCGCTGTATATACAGTGTACATAATATCCATATCTACACGTAGTACAAAAAACAAAAACATTGCAAGTAGTCTTCACAGAGCTGTATATTATCACAACGAAACTGAATGTATTGCATTTTTAAACGAACAAAACATGAATCATGAACTAAGCCGATTAAAGTACTTTTTGAAAATATGACGAACCAAATGACTTAACTAAGTTACATCAAATGGTCTTTGTAACACAAATGAAATCAGTCAGTTCACACAGAAAAGAAAGTACATTACCTTTTTATATCCGTTTTACTTTAAAGAGAAAAACGTCGAACAGTTTATCATTATTCCTTCTTCTCGGATACCTTACTATTCACACAGGCAGCTTATAGACAGGAAGCAACATTCTTTGTCTCATATGAAAGACGAATTTTCTCTCGCGAAGGAAAGATCGCAAGACACGGTATTCAAATCTGCCAAATCTAAATTGCTATTTACAACTTATGGTTAACAGAACATTGTGGTTGAGACATTGAATGATGGTCTCCATGAGATGGATATTTCTTTCTCTTCCTTAAAAAGGAACAAGTCCTAAGTGCTTGATTTCACAGGTAGGCTGTGAGAGGGCAGGTTTTGTAGTCTTTTTATTGCTTGACAGCAACGCTTACGCGTTCAACTAATTCCTCATAGTGGTCTCTCAACTGGTGCCAAACAATTAAGTTGTGAAGTATGTACGCTTCAAAAGAATCATTCACCAACTAATTCGCATCGATCTCGTTTCCAATTTTTACCGATGGTTTGGCAATGAACATTAAAAGGACTTTCCAGTTCTAGAAAAGGTGTACAGGTTCATCGAGAGCAGAGTCCAGTGTTCACAAACATCCATTGTTATTGTCGTTCTTCCATGGCATGTAGCCATTATAATTATGCATTTCACATATATTACGTTCCTACACCTTCACTTGGAATATCTCTTGTAGGCTGTTCAGTCAAGTTCTGTTTCGTATCATCTGATGTACTTTATTTCCATACCAAGAACGTCCCTTAGACTGTCATTCAACTCGATTAACGTCACCTCTTCACCTTTCACTTCTGGGTTAAGGCGGACGTCATTCCCAGCATGCATTGCGAGTGTAGAGTTGGTGATTTGGGATTCTTGAGCTGACTGGTAGAATTGACAAGCTGGCAACGAGACGGGTTCAAGATCAGGATGCGACTCAAGAAGTTCTAACCTCGTTAGGGACAGTCGCTCCGTGACGTCCGAGAGTAGAAGCCAGTTTCGGAATCTGTCAACGAAACCACAGATATGATAATATATGACAATTATGTAATGAAAACAACCACTTTTGGAAAAAAACTCCAAAATTTTGCATTGGACCATCGAAGCCCTGTGTCAAGAAGTTGCGACTAGAAATCCGGATGGATGCAGCTAAATTTCATTGACTGACGTAATAGAATACACGTGTGCAGGGCGGTAATGTAGGTATGCCTACAGATGCAGCTTCTTGATATAGGGGTACAAGGGCCTCGGAATTATCCCAAACCGATGTTAATCTACACAAACCAACGATCTTGAGCCAAGCAACAAAAAAAAAAAAAAAACAAAAACAAAAACAAAAACAAACAAACAAAACAACACAAGATAAACAAAAACCATCACTGTCCGGTATTTTTTTTAAAAAGCGCAATAAATTTATGCTAGGTCCAAACCCTCATGAGGTAGACTGAGTTATTACAATGATATAAGGAGCGCCAAGCATCAACACATTTATTCCTTAAAAATACTTTTTTTACTGAATGAATAAACGGACTTGGACTTTGATCATTCCCTTTGAAAATAAAATCGAAGGTTCTAGGGATTGCTGAACATAATCATGTTTTTAAAGGCCAAGTCCACTGTAATATCAAGTTGATTTGAATAAATAGAGTAAAATCAAACAAGCATAACAGTGAAAATTTCATTGAAATCGGATGTAAAATAAGAAAGTTACGGCATTTTGAAGTTTTGCATTATTTCTTGAAACAGTGATATGCATAACATGGGCGGTATCCAAATATAAAGTGAAACAATGATGTCACACACTCACTTTTCCTTATATATTTTACTATATGAAATATCATATATTTCAATTTTTTGCTTCACTAATGTAAAACATGGTTTGACTCCTTATGGAACATGTAAAATCATCATTATTGTAACTATTTTGATACAAGGGAGATTCTTTATTATCATATCCATAGAAATTGAAATATTTGAAATTTCATATAATAAAATACATAAGGAAAAGTGAGTGTGTGACATCATCGGTTCACTCATTTGCATACCGCCCATGTTATGCATATCACTGTTTCATGAAATAATGCAAAACTTCAAAATGCCGTAACTTTCTTATTGTACATTCGATTTCAGTGAAATTTTCACTGTTGTTTAATTCTACTCTATTTATTCAAATCAGCTTGATATTAGTGTGGACTTGGCCTTTAAAAACATGATTATGTTCAGCAATCCTTAGAACATTCGATTTTTATTTTCGAAGGGAATGATCAAAGTCCAAGTCCGATTATTCATTCAGTAAGAAAAGTATTTTTAAGGAATAAATGTGTTGATGCTTGGCGCTCCTTATATCATTGTAATAACTCAGTCTACCTCATGAGGGTTTGGACCTAGCATAAATTTATTGCGCTTTTAAAAAAAATACCGGACAATGATGGTTTTTGTTTCTCTTGTGTTGTTTTGTTTTGTTTTTTGTGTGTGTTTTGTTGTTGCTGTTGTTTTTTTGTTTGTTTTGTTTTTGTTTTTTTGCTAGGCTCGTGAATCAGACTCTTCCTACAGCTTTCTACTTACTTATCATCATTATCCATGCGAAGGTTATACGATGGTATGATTGGTTTATCACTGATCTCAAAGAAAACTCCTTCATCTTCCTCACCGTTCTCTGTCTTCTTGTCATCTTCAGGACCAGGGACATCAGCGAAGATGTCCGTCTCAGAACTGGTGTTCGTATCTAGACCATCAAGAGATAATTACACATTATGTATTTCGCACTGATGCAGAAGGCTGATAATATTCAGATGAAGTTTTGTCCGTGGTACGTATACGTCTCAGAACTGGGCCCCGTTTCATAAAAATTGTTATCAATAATAAGTTACAATAATTGTTATAAGCTACTGAAATCCTTGAATCTGATTGGCTGAGAGCGAATTTGTCACAGAAATGAGGCAGTTGTTATTGATAACAAGTTTTATTAAACGGGGCCCTGGTGTTCGTATCTAGAGGACCGAGGGAAAGATATTTCATATTTCACAACGATCCAAAACATTTATTATAATGATAATAACAACGTAAACATTTTCGTTTGCCCGACATATCCGTCCACAGATGGACGGTGCGCAAGAATCTTACCTATTAACGACAAGAACATCAATACAATACATACATTCATCAATACCGATGAATCTTTGTCTGCGGAAGGCCAATAACATAGAAAACTAATTAGGTCTAAAGAAAAATGTACGGGATCTATGCTGTAAGCTTAGGTATGATTGATGCGATGTGTAAATGGGTCGAATCTCTTTCATGAAAAAAAACACACACAAAAAAAAAACATAAACAAATAAAATGCGATGAACTGGTAAAAAAACAACTTTAGAGTACATGATAATTATGCTACCGTTTAAAAATTGGAATAAATTGGAATAAAGTTTAGAGTATGATAATCATCTACCCAGTACCGTCCACCCAGTAGCCCCCAACATTCAACATAAGATAACGTTTTCCTTACCCAACGCACTACACGATCCACTGAAACTCCATTGGTAATCTAACGTGTGCTGAGGGGCATCTTCCAGTTTCGATCTGTCCCCATTCACGTCTTGCAAATATCCTGTAAATACACACAAAAAGGGGCTTGTTAATCTTGACCTTCCTCAAATATAATAGCATATAATACACAGGCATTGATCAACTTTCAAAAGTGGGTACAATCAATCGGAAAATTCGTGGCATGGGATAAACTAAAGCAGATGCTATCCGCTTTAGACTATAGCTCCTTGTGCGTGTGCGAGCGTTATCCTAGCGCTCTAAAAACTAAAGTGTTAAATCACCATTTAAAAGGGCCGAGGAGTGACAACTTTTTTCAAAATTGTAGATTAACACTTTTAACATGCTGGATACAACACTATAAAGGCTGAATCCAGCAGTTTAAAAGAGTTGATCTACCATTTTGAAAAAGTTGTCACTCCTCGGCCCTTTTAAATGGTGATTTAGCACTTAAGTTTTTAGAGTGTACCAATACCATATCTCACGAATTCACAGTCTCCAATAATTTATCCTCCTGCAACAACAGAGCATTGATACCTTTCGTTTTGAGGCGCCTGTATTAGACTCAAACCGAATTCCTAACTTCAACGCCGGATCTAACTCTAGACCTAATTCTAACCTTAACCGTAACCCTAACCCTAACATAAAACCCCAATACAACCCTTATCATCACGCTATATCTTTGACGAAATAAAGCCTGGAGCAATATCTCCAGAGCAAATGTCGGGTCATCCATTCAACTTACCAAACAACAGCGTCTTCATTTCGCTGCTCTTTGTCAGAGCCAATTTGGTGACCCTTCGTCCTGTGTTCGTGGCGAGGAAGGGATCAGCGCCATAAGCAAGCAGGAGTCTCACGAGCTGTAAACGATCATTATCAACGGCATCATGAATGGGCCTGAAATGGAAGTAAATAAAACAAAAAACCCAAGATAGAATTGTCATTAAAATGTTAGCCTATATGAATACCCCCCCCCCCCCAACAAAACAAAACTTTTTTTTTTTTTCTTTTCATAATTTTTTTTATTCCTTATTCAGTTTTTCAAAACGAATAATTACAAATTGAGCATTAATTACACAATATAATTCAACATGGCAATAAACACAATACAAATTATATATTTCCATTACGTGCCATCCATAAATAAACAACAATAGTACAATTTAACTGAACAAGGTATAGATTAAAACAAAACAAAAACAAACACACAAAACACACACACACACAAAAAAAAAACTTTGAATATAACGACGAAAAACATTTCATTAGCAAACATCATATTTCGCACATAATAGAACCAGTACGTAGTTACAGTCATTTGTACCAAAAATTAATGTGAAATCTACAAAAACAAAACAAAATTCTGGACGTGTGCTTATGAAATTAACGTAGTCATTATTCATTCACACCAACTATGTGTTCCCCCATAATTATACAGGTCGAAGTATCATTTTTAAAATGGGAAACCAAACACAATTCACGGACCACCTCCGTCCCATTAATATATATTAGAAAATGTCTTCATTCGGGGATAAGAGTTCATTTTCGGTGTCATAAGTTTGATTCCTTCCCTTAAAAAAGGTTGCTAAAAAGGTTCAAACCCTTCACGAATCACGCACGAAAACAAATTCAATACCAGCAGAAACGAGAATTATTTTGACAAATTACCTCGTGCCGTCTGCGGCGCTGGCGTTGACGTCAGCACCGTGACTAAGAAGATACTGGGCGATGTCGAGATGGCCTTCAACACAGCTCTCATGTAAAGCCGTGTAGCCAGCGTTGTCACGGACGTTCACATCAACGACACGGTAGTCGATGCAATAGGAAAGTATCTCCTGTGAACAAAGCCATTTTTGGGAAAATATTTTTAGTACAACACGGTCGCAAAGACTTTCGAGAATTCAACTCAAGGGCAATCTCAATACCCTAAATATTGTATACACAAATTTAGATGGTGGACAAGGTCAATGAAATTGCCTTCAGAGGATTTTTCGCAAGTTTTTGCGATGGTTTTGTAAAAATACGTGTTTCCCTTTAAATCTCTACTTTCATCAGGAATGTTACTGTACCTAAATTATTATAAATGTCACTTTTAATCATACTAGAGAACTTTTTCTGTTTTGCACATACCCTAACACACTTTATTTGCTTTTGAAAATCAATATGCCCACATTTAATAAATAAAAAAAAATTTTGAGAGAGAAATAAGTAGCTTATATGGCCTAACTAACCTCTACTTTTATTGGGAAAGTAATTTGGACACATTCTAAATGTCACTGCTATAGTTCTATTTCTTGTTTTGCATATACCCATAACAAAAATTATTTGATATTGAAGACCAATGTGCTCATCCTAATACTGGCGTATCCAGGAATGAATGAACAGGGACGGAATCATTCCGAGACCGGGGGGGGGGGGGGGGGGGGACAAGGTGTACGAGCACATTTTCACGAGGGGGGGGGGGGGGAATCGCGCCTTTTGCCTCGAATATAGATTGTCCGGTTTTTAAACTTTTTTGTAGCGAAAATATTCAGAAATTACGTATTCGGGCACATCACTACCCAAATATGAGGATATTCGGGCACCTCACTGCCCGAATATCGGCACTTTCCAATTCCTCGGGGGGTGGGGGTGGGGGCGTATCTTGATTGCCGCCTGAATGTGACCCGCATGCCGTATTCAATGCCAGAGCAATTTAGATAGCAACGTTTGTATTTTGTTTATTTGCACAATCATGATAATAATTGTATTTCGTGTCTCTGACCTGCGTTAAACGCAATCGTCGGCACTTTCGTTATCGACAAAAGCTGCACTTTTGAGAACCTACTTATTATGATCTTTAAAGGTAACAGATAGTTTTGGGAGGCCCTCAAAAACTTTTCGTGAGATTTATTTGATTTTACTTAATAAAAAGCAGGGTACTAACATAACTAAGATGCTGTGAAGTTTTTCCTCCTCAAGAATGAGAGGTGAAAAGTAATAAAAATCCCTGGCCCCCAAAAGAGGGGATGTAAATTCAAACAACGGCCACACACACTATTTACATGAGGATTGCTGTGTGTATAGAATACGCTACACATAGTGCGAAGCGCTGGGTTTATTGTGCGTGGAATCTTCGGGTGGATTTTAGCGTGAGGCAGTGAAAAGCCGTTACCAAGCGTTTCTTACAGATATTTACACTAAAATTTGTTCGAAATCGTAAATGGAGTGTTAAATAATCTCGTACATGTGTCTTATGATAAAAGGAGAGTAGTATGTGACTATGTTAGATAAGTTTCTTGCCAGTATGATTTTTGCTACCGAGACTGTCTATGAGCTTTAATTTAGCCATGAAGCATATATCCCGTGAAACCAATTAAATATCATAATTCAAAACTGTCACGCCAGGGCGGATCCGGGATTAAAAGAAAGCGGGGTGGGAGGAAATTCGTTTCCCGGGAACAAGACTTCGGGAACCCCGCCAGCCCTCCCAGACTCGCTCAGTTACGCCAAAGGGTGGGAGCGGCGGTAAGAGAGAAAAAAATCCCCACGGGAATCCACCCTTTCTCTTTTTTTCTTTTTGATTTTTCTTAAAAAGAAGGGGCGACCGTTTCGTCACTTCTGAACCCGCCTTTACACAGAAAGATAAAGCGAAGATATCCGTCTACTTACCATATTTCCTTGTGATGCTGCACGATGTAAGAAGGTTTCACCGAGTTTCTTATTGAGAGGAAACCTCTTCATATCTGTCAGAAAAGGGAAAGTAAAATCATTGGAATATCAACCTCATCGCAAGATACAGTTTCACTTGCGAAATCAATCTATCATAACAATTACTATAGCCTACGTGTATCAAATGTGTATACTTCCTTATGTAAACAGGACGAGAAGGATAGAAATTATTGCCTTTCATTGCACTGTTTTTATATATTCATATTTCATAACAAAATGTCATTTTTACAATGACAAATATAAACCAACTTGCCC
The DNA here is from genome assembly GCA_025618425.1 of Heliocidaris tuberculata. Classification (NCBI taxonomy): domain Eukaryota; kingdom Metazoa; phylum Echinodermata; class Echinoidea; order Camarodonta; family Echinometridae; genus Heliocidaris; species Heliocidaris tuberculata. Next base: position 29,608,586 of record CM046850.1, read on the forward strand.
TTTAACGACCAAGTGAACCAACAAATATCTTATCCATTGATGTTTAGCTATGACAAAACAAAACACGAACAATATCTAAAGAAAATAACCAAGAAAATAGAATCATTCGGTGAAATATTTCTCCCTCAAATTCAAACGTGTAAAGGCAGTATCTTAGCCCGAATCCAATCACTGCGGGACACTGGCATCATGGGGGAGGAGAGGGGGAAGGGGGAGGAGAGGGGGAAGGGGAAGGGGAACCCGGTCTTACTCGGAAAATGAAAGGCGAATTTAATAGGCCATTAATTAGAGGAAGGGTGCGGAAAAGTGTCCTATCGTCTTTGTTCTTGTCATTTCCCCTTCTCCCTCCCCTTTCCTCCATTTTCCTTCTTTTCTTTCTTTTTCTTTCTTTCATCTTCATTCGTGCCCCCGTGCCCCCTGTATCTACGCCACGGCGTGGAGGTAAGTGAGGTATTGTGTGAAGTGGTTTACGTAATTGAAAACAAGGAGTCATATTGTCTCATTTAATACATTAAATATATCAAAACTTATCTTTTTGTCTGAAACTGTTAATATATTCCCGAGCATTTTGGGGCAGATGATATTAAAAAACTCTTTGTTCTATGTTTGATAGCGTGAACTGGTACATTAAATGAGTGTACGAAAAAAAATGTGTTTTGGAAAGGGATTTTCCCCTCTGCCGCAATTGAACTTTATCGAAAAATCATACGATAGTTATACCTCTTCCGTAAATCATACCTCTTAAAAATCGATCTTCTCGCAGCAACAACACAAACAAGAAAATTTCCTTGTTTGCGAGTCATGAGGGGGAAGAATAATAGGGCTATGCAAATGCCTATTATTCACACAGTGTGTGCTTCCTTTGGGGTATTTTGGCCAAATAAAAAAAGTTCCTAGTTTCTCGTCCCCTTCGTTTTTGTTATTTTCTGTTTTTGTTCTTAAATTAAATAAATTAAAATCTGAGGACATCTCGACAATTAGGTAACTCAAATAATTGAAAAAATACATTTTTAATTCATTTCGAGCCTCTTAACTGTATGTACAAATTAAATTATTAAAAGAATATTTGTGTTAAATTGGGCCAATAGCATTTTCATGTACAAGAGAAATATCAAATATCAGATGTCAAATATTAAACATGGATTTCCCTCCTCAATTAAAAAAAAAAACAAACACACAAAAAAACAAAACCCTCCAAAATATCGGACGAGAAACTAGGAATAAATTTTATTTGGCCTTAGCGTTATGTTTGATAACGCAACATGAATCAAGTTTTCAATACATGAAATATATTGATTGCCAACATCCGCTATGGGGTCAGGGGCGGATTATTTTATGCAAAAGGGGAAAAGGGGACAGTTGCCTCCCTAATAAATGAATACGAGATTTGATACGTATCCTGTAGAGTGTATGCTTCTGATTAAACCAGTAAGCCCCCCCCCCCCCCCCCGCTCAATTTTTAAGAAACATCGAAATCGTACACCTTATAATGTAAGAAGCTACCATAACTGTATAGGTTTCTCACTTTTCAGAGGCATTACTCGCTGGGTCCGGGTATTGAGGGGGCACGCGCATCGGCATACTCGTTGGATGAAATAGGAGTTAACAAGGCCATCGATTAAGGGAGCCTTTGGGAGGGGGTTGTGTCGCCTTTTCACGTTCCCTTCCTTTTTTCTTTTTTTTTTCCTTTTTAAATTTTCTCTCTTTTTTCGCCATTCGGTGTGATTAAGAGGGGCAGTTTTGTGATTGTCAGGATAGGGGAGGAGGTTACCCAGGGAACGCGATATCGAGAATCCCGCCGGCTCTCCCATGCAGACTCGCTTAACCCTAATGTTGAGTGGGGCGGGGGCACTGCAAAAAATTCAAATTCCTAACTCCCGCCCAATCTACATCTCCCACATTTTTCCTCAACAGCGAGGGAGGGGAGGGGGGGGGGGGGGGTGGGCGGGAGGGCGCTAGTCACCCCTAGGTGCCCTTATATATATTACCTTGAGGTGGATCTGGTCTGATAACCCGCGCATACTCTGGTAATATCAGTTCCGGGTTGATCGCATCGTAGTCGGGATCCTGAAAACAAAAACAAAACATACTCTACCACATCAACTGGTATCAGATATTATTCATAAATATTGATGGCGATGGACGAAGAACTGAGGTCATGAAAAAGGTCGGTTTCAATACGCCTGAGTGTAAACAAAACAGAAACTACACCACGTTAGCGTTGTTTATAATGCGTTCCTAAGGGCAATACGATACACCATTCATCTTGGCATTTATTGTAGAGAACTGGTTATTAATCGGAGACATAAAAAATCAATTCATTTACAGTTAAATAACCCAATGTGCTCATTGTGGATAGATTCGATGATATGCATTACGCTTGGGGCAAAATGCTAAATGTGACGATAATATTGTTTTGACATTAAAATGTAATGTTTTAATCAAACATGTGTTGAATGTGTTTAATCGGGATCATGAAAATGTAAATTCATTTACTAGTACACGAAAACAGTTTTTAAAAATTACCCCAATTGGATTCAGTGTTATTATTATTTGCATTGCAGTTACATTTAGGGCACAATGCCAAATATATTCATTCTGACACTAACGTGATGATTTCATCAAACATTCACCTGGACAAAGTACTCGTAGTCGCTTTCATTTTCTTTGTCTTCGCATGGCGACATGATCTCCAGTTTGGGCGGTTCCGGTGACTTGGGTGGGCTGAGATTCTTGGTCTTGCTCTTACACTTGCCGACGGACTTGCGCGGTCTTCCCCGCCGACGGGGCTGGGGTGAAACAATCTCCTCCTCCTCCTCTTCCTGGGCCTCGTTGGTGCTAATGCTGCGAAGGTTCACAAACTTCATCTTGATGTGGTTAGGTGTGTTCTGATCTAGGACAACCCGCAATGGCTTCGTGGGACTTCCCTCTTCCTTCTCAGTGCTCGTTTCATCAGGTGCTACGTCTTTCCCAGGTTTAATCTTCTGCTTCGAAGGGATGGTACCGTTAATAGAGTCCCTTGGCTTCGTCCTAGGGCGACCACGTGGTCTTTTCGTTTGGGGTACGTAGTCTTCGTCCTGGGCCGTGTCGTCTGTTTCGGTCGCACTGGTATTTTCCATAGTGTTGAACTCTCGCAGTCGACGTCGCCTCTCTATGACCTTGGCACGCTCCTTTTCGATCTCCAGTTCGTAGCGAATATTACGAGAGTCGTACATCGAACGATAGTTCCGCACACGACCTAGAGGAACATGGAGTGAATTGAGATATGGGACTTATGGTGTCAATAACGAAATAAACCCATATAAAAGAACATTTACACGACGAAGTAAAATGACTTTCATGAGTAATGCAATGTACGAGAAAAAGTATGAGTTAAAGGAAAATTAAAAAAATGGGTGGACGATTTAAAGAAAAAAAGAAAAAAAAAAAGAATAGGGCCTACATTTAACAGGGCTTGGCAAAAATTTGGAGTCACCGTTTTATCCATGTACGAGATTCGACTGCGTTTATTCTTCTTCTTCTTTTTTACCCGTTGGCCAAGTCCTGGGCCAAGTCGCCAACAGTAAATCGGTACTTTAGACCTTGCTTTTTTTCTTTAAACCATATTCGATACTTCTGGCCGTAACATCTCAATTCAGTAGTTTCTGAAGATTTAGAAAATATAACTTCGAGGTCAATATCTGTAAAGATGGTATCTCTATAAGCATTGATATGTCTACATCAATAAAGCCCTTTCAGTTTCATCCCTTCCTAAGACTTAAGGTTTTTAGTTTTTACCTGATCCAGAATTTCTGGTTCGTCTTTCCAAGATTGTGGGAATAAAATCCTGGAATTTGGTCCGCAACAAGGATGTCATGTCTGAAGTTCGTGGCATCGACGAACGTCGTGGTCGACCACGTTTTCGTCCTGTTTGAGCCACAGGAGCAACTGGTAAAATGCAAAGAAAAAAAAAGGGGAAAAAAATGAATTCAAACTCAATATAAAAGAAGTATTCATGTTATATCAATACTTGTCACTATTTCGTCAAGATATAGGTTTGGGTTAGGGTTACTGGGTTTTAGGTCAGGTTTAAGTGCTAGTCACATTGTCCGATAACGATAACCATAACGAGATTTTCAATTAGAGATACACCCTACTATATGGTGTGTACGTGTTGGTATGCTCGTGTCTGTTAATAGTAGAGTATAGCTCTACCGGGTGTACCTTTAATGAAAAATCTCGTTATCGTTTAATATCGGATAAGTCTGACCAACCCTTTGGGGTCAGTCCGGGTTAGGTATAGTCTTAAGTCCAGGGTTGAAGTCAGTAATTTGGTTTGTTCTATGAATTACAGCTGAGTAATTGTCGCCAAAGCATGTGCCATACAACCCACTTGGGCACATGTTATCAACCTCTATTGTAAATTTCATTGCAGTGTAACGGAATAGTGCATATGACATACCGCTCTTTGATGAACAATTTGAAAGAAGACAATTACATTCCAAAAGTACAAGCATTCGCCAAGAATTCCCACGCAGTTATTTAATCCATTGAATTTCGACACTCTAATGAAAGAGACTGCTTTGCAAAGCGCAATTAATGAGCAAATATTTAATAACCCCTGCCACACTGCCCGAATGACCCAAACCCGACCGATAATACCAGATGAAATATTGACCATTGGGAATAATGTAATTTTTGTTCGGTCTGTTGTCGTTCTGGTGTCGGTTTCGTCTGTGTGACCGGGGTATAAGCGTGTAAGGACACAGCCTTGTTGAATGGAGCAACGTAAAAGAAGAAGAAGAAGAAGAAGAAGAAGAAGAAGAAGAAGAAGAAGAAGAAGAAGAAGAAGAAGAAGAAGAAGAAGAAGAAGAAGAAGAAGAAGAAGAAGAAGAAGAAGAAGAAGAAGAAGAAGAAGAAGAAGAAGAAGAAGAAGAAGAAGAAGAAGAAGAAGAAGAAGAAGAAGAAGAAGAAGAAGAAGAAGAAGAAGAAGAAGAAGAAGAAATCTGTTGGACTTGGATTCTAAACGCAAAAGGGTTCTGACCTTGGACTTTTAACTTCTATCAGTAAATCATGATTTGGTTTACTTAAAGAGAACAACCAAAACCTTCAAATAGAACACATTCTGATGGAGACATATTTGTTTATTTATAATATAATGGCTAGTATCACTATCAGATAACTTCAATCAGCCTGCATACCATAGATTACTTTGATATCGGAATTGAATATACTGTTAGTAACCTAACAAAACTGAATGGTACAAATCACCATCATAATTTTATCAGCGTATTTCTTTCTAATCCTAGGTGTAACCAAAGTAAACTTGCTCGCACAAATACAGATTTGGTAAAATTGAGTACTTTGAGAAAGACGAGCCTTTCTTATTATGTGGGCATTATGACCCGTCATTTGCATACCAGTACGATTAGGTGCCTGATTAAAAAAACAATTGAGGTACATGTAACAAATTAAAATGATTCATTATCAATAGGGTCTGTAAGTCCTACTTTAAATCATAATTTACTCTGCGTGTATGTAGAGTAAATGATTACAAAACATTTGCATTCTGACAATTCTTTTCCTCAAAAGCATAAACATAAATAACACTGGAATGTGGAGTATGGCATGAGATCCCAAGCGTAATTTCATTTTAAGAGGAAAAAGAAGTGATTTGAGATTTTATTTCATATTTTAAGGGGTGCGCATGATGTATTTGATTTGGCAATATTGTGTCCCTTTCCTTCCTCATCTATACCTATATCAATAAATTGGTATGTTTGAATAGAAACTTGAGAATGAAAAATCAGCGCTTAGTACATCCTTCCTGGTACATTAAATGACTGGCTAACAGTACTAATGAAAACAATAGCAAATTTGTATTCCCTACAGGATGTAAACGTGTCATTTGAAATCATGCCTTTCTTTAAGAACATACCTTGTCATATTCACATGCAGAGCTTTCCTCGTACTTGAGAGGCATATGGGAAATGAATTAAGGAAATACCTATACAGGTACTTTCTAATTGCGTTAAAGTAAGTCAATTCGGTAACATCACATTACAAAATCCTGCCCTTTAAGTGGGTGATAGAAAATAAGGGATTTATTAAGAGTGTAAAATGAAATCTAAACAGTGGTGCCAGACTGCTCATGGCATTTACACTTTTAACAAATTGAGATGAAAAGATGAAGGCAAATTGATAATTTCTCTGAAGCAAATCCCGGGTTCGTAAAGTAAGAACTGTTAGTATTCCATTGTGGAGTGTTTCTTCGAAAGATTCGAAAACCCTATTTTTTTGTACATTAAAAACCAAAGGTGCTGCAACATGGTCAAAAGTATACAAGTCGCTAAGCTTTTATTTGAAAAGCTTACTGGATATGCCTAACATAATGGTCCACAAATAAAACTACTACTACTACTACTACTATAATAATAATAAAACTCTACTCGCTGACTATATCCAAACACGGCGAACAGCCTATTATATAATAATAATAACACATGAGATTTCTATAGCGCCATTTTCCATTTTGATGGAATGCTCAAGGCACTTCATGACATAACGAAAGAAAGAAGTTATAAACAAAGATAACAAGAGAATAATAATTACAGTGTTTTAAGAAAGAATGTCTGTCAATCAGAACACACATTTAAAGAAATGAGATTTTAGGTTGCCCTTAAAGGAAGTCGAAGAGGTTGGATTCTTCAAACACTGAGGAAGTGAGTTCCACAGGGTTGGTCCGGCATGAGCAAAAGCCCTTTCCCCAGGATTTCCTAGAGAGCGGACCATGTAAAGGACTGGAAGTGGAAGATCTTAAGGCTCGTGTGGGTTGGTAATGATGTAACAAGGACTTATTGGCCCGAATTCACAAAGGAGGTTAAACCCCCCCCCCCCCCCCCCCTCCTGGGTTTTTTAAGCGTACGTGCGCACGGAATCCGATCCAATCATACATTTTCTTTGAGCGCGCGGATGGGCAATGTGCGCTTATTTACGGTTATTTTAGTACCCTTACGGAGGTTTAAACCTTACCCATGGTTGGTTTAAACCTCCTTTGTGAATTCGGGCCAATGTAATCAGGGATTTTTCCATTGATGTGATATACCTCTGTCACACCGGGAAAAATACTCCGAAACGACTCTAAACCGACCGGATTTTTTTTTTTTTTTTTTTTTTTTTGGGGGGGGGGCATTAGGAGGTAATAATTTGTTCGGTCTGTAGTCGCTATGACGTTCTCGTTGGTGCGACTGGGGATATTACAACTTGTTACGACAGTTTAGGGAACTCCTATGATCACTCACTTGTTGCAGAAGGCAGGTTGCGCTGACCTCGTATCCGCTTTCTGAACTTGCTAAGCTTTCGTCTCTTTCTCCTCTGCACTTGTTTCAAGCTGGCGCTAGATTCCCCCTTCTCCTTACCCGTCTCCACAGGAGGAGCTAGAGCCTCCTCTGTCTGGTCGCTCCCTGAGACCTGCCTCTCTGGAACGTTGAATCGGAGGATGGCTCGCTACAGAGAGAAACAACCCAAACCTTATCGTTTACTAATGGCACTAAGTCAATAAGTGGCTGCCAGTGGTGTTGTATTCAACTTCAATGAATGGAATATATCGCCTTTGTCTCCATCAACTCTTGAAACCGAATTCTTGAAAAATTGTTATGAATTTACTTTAAGATTTACATTATTTTTATTCTGGCAATTATAGCTTCATGATAAACAGAAAGTTGTGTTTATACTCCTGATTTGGTCGGTAATGTCGACAAGAAGAAATGTACATTAAAATTACAACTGTTATTAATCGAACGCCTGTAGCAATATTAATTGCAGTTGAATGGGGTCTGCAAAATAGTTTCTATTAGAAAAAAGTATAAATTGCAAGCACCGTAAAAATAGCAAATCTTATATCATGTACATGTAGTGTATATGGATGTAATAATTATGATAGTTCAATTTTTCTTTGGATTTTGGGATGAACATTATGAAAGAAAGTACAAAAACGAAGATGGTGATTACATACCTGTAAAGCACGTTCTTTGCTACCAAGCGATGCTGTGTCTGCTTGCATCAGATCATTCTCAGCTCGGCTCACGTCACCGCCCTTTGAGGCATCAGTCGTTGCATCTGAGCTCTTCTGCTGCTTCACCTCCTCCACTGTAGTTTTCGGAAGATCTTCCTTTGGCTTCTCAGGTGACAAAGTTTTGACCTTGCGGACAAGCTTGGTTTGTTTGGAAAGAGGTGCCACCTCCGACTGAACCAGTGACTGGGTCAGGTATACATCAGAGAAAGGTCTCCCAAATGACCTCTTGACATCAATGGCAGCCTTTGCTTCCGGGTCATTCCCGTTTTTCTTTTCGTTGTCTCCAGGTTGGACGCGTCCTCCTAGGCCCAATGCATCCAGGATAGGTGGTGTCGGAGGAAGTGTTGGAGAAGGCTTCCTTACTCCATTTCCAGGTGAGCTTTTAACTTCTTTAACAACCGCAGGCTCCGATGATTCTTTGAGGGTCTTCTTTTCAGTCGTTGGTTGCCTTGCTGATTCTATAACAGGAGACGTTGCCACCTGCTCACCTGTAGCTTTGTCTTTCGACGATGAAAGGTCATCCCCCGTCAGTATGCGCTTCTCCAATTTGGCCTGCTGTGAGATGCTATTCGCTTGGAAGTCCATATCTCGTGAAAGATAATTCTTGAACCAATCCTGGCTTGATGAAACCAACTGACGAGCAACAGTGGACATCATGTCCAGCGAAAATTTCTCACTCTTTTCCCCAGAGGTATGAGATCTCTGGGCTGCAATGGCATCGTCGTAGGATGGTAGGCGACTGGTTCTTTTCAGTGAAGGCTGCACTTGCGCAGTTTCACTGCGTTGTTTCATGAGAGGAGCTTGAGCTAAACGTTCGGCGGTTGATTCTTCGTTCCTTCTTGGCCCTGGCGAAATGGTGTTCTTCGGCAATCTATTTTGCGACGAAGTTGGAACGTAATGATTTGAAGTGGGCTTGTCCATGGTTTTGGTGAGATTCTCATGAATTTTTCTTGAAGCACGAGAAGCTTCGACTTCTGTCGACGGAGCGATATTGGTCGACACATTCTTATTTGTCGTACTAGATTCCAGCTTTTGGGCTCTAATTGTATGTCCTTCTAGCATCTGAGCAACCATGAGATCATGACGATCACGATCTGACAATCTGGCCATGAGTAGACGTTCCCTGACAGGGACACTAGACAGTTTCTTACTAGCCATACCTTTATACGTATTGTAAATCAACTGCTGAGCAACGACGCTTCGTTGGACTTCAGCAACAGCGTTGTTGAAGATATTTCTGGCATGGATATCAGGGGATGTCGCTTTGATTTTTCTCGGGGTAGCTTCATCATGTGGACTGGTAGACGGGCGTTTAGTTGACGCGTACACCCTAGATGCCATGTTGATTCCCCCCTGTGGAGAACTGCTATGGACTATACTGCGATCATCAAGAGAAACAGATGATGAGGGTTTCCTGACACCCTGTGGTCCAGGCCTGCTATGCATTGGTGGCGGAGACATCGTGTGAGAGAGACTTCTAATAGTACGCTTTTGACTCTGGCTGCTTCTTGCCGCGTTGTAAGCAGCTAAAACCTCTAAATATTCCGGGCTTGGAGAGGCAGGAGAAGCCGTATGACTGACATGCTTCTTTGCTATAGCCTTCTGTTCTCGCATTTTAATTCGGGTGGCTAACTGTTTATTGTGAAATTCAGCCACCATTGCCTTACGATCCCGTTCGGTCTTCGCGAATTCCATGAGCCGACGATTGTTATTGGCATCCTTCACAAGCTGCCGTTGCTGACGCATGATCAACTCTTGCTGTTGTTTGACTATTGCCTGCTCTCTTGCTCGTACCTGCGCTGCGAATCCATTCTGTTTACTTGCAGCAATGTGGGAATCAATTATCCGTTGCTGCTGAGGACTGTAGTGTGCATGTTTTGTTTCATAACCTCTTGCAGAGTGTCCGTCCGTTGCTCCTGGAAGCTGCTTCTGCAATGATGATTCATGAGTTGCTTGTGTCTTTGACGAGATATCCGGTTGAGGCCGATTGTGTGTTTCTTTTGTAAAAACGCTAGAACTCGCTTTTGTTGACGTCATCATTTGACGATAGGCGCGAAGGAGATCTTGCTCAGACTGCTTCTCCCTCATTGCCGAAAACTGAGCCAGTTGCCTTTCCATGTCATATGTCCGAATATCTGCAGGAGAAAGCTTTCTTTGTACAGGTTTCACAGAGGCCATGCGGCCTGTGTTCAGTCTTTTCCTCTGGGTATCAAACATTTGGCTTGGGTTATAAGACCGCTGTGCTACATCACTGGTAGGCATCGCTGTGTGTGCTTCCTTCTTGGCCTTAGCCGCAGTTGCTGCAGCGTGTCGGGCCATGGCGTGCCTCACAGCTTCCTGTGCTGCGTTTGTAGCCTGAGCCTGAGCTTGTAGAGCTGCAATGTTCGCTGCCTCTGTGCGAACACGTTGCTGCATAGCGGCATGATTCACAATTGCGTGTTGTTCAGGGCTAACGACTTTCCGCTGTGAGTTCTTGTTGGGTGGCGGATCAGGTATCCGTGCCTCTGTGAACCCTCCATTTCTAGAGAGTGATGCTTTTCGAGGCTGAACATATGCCAGACCTCTCTGTAGAGGATACTTTGTAGATCGCAGTGGAGGTACTTTAGATGCGTTAAGTCCACCTATGGTGTTGTGAAGGTTAATAGTCTGTCCACCAGTTTGGACATGGCGAGGTGTTCCGTTGGAAACGTAATGCTGCGGTGCTGCAGGAAGAATCGGCTTGTTGCTCTTTTTGGACAAATCCAGCGGTTTGCTGAGGTCCAGCGGTTCATCAGATCTGACGGGACCAGGGTCAACCACAGGTTTCCGATGTGGCTGGATCGCCGATCTATCCGCTGATCCATTCATTGTGGTTTTTTTCAAACCGATGGGCAATAGCAACATTGGTTTGGTTGCGGTGAATCATGTGAAGGTTGGCTTCTCGTCTGGTCAATCATGCACAGAAATCTGGGGACAAGATAAAGCAAAAATGACAATGATAACATAACACATAGAAACGGGTGTAAAAAGGCTGCTGGATACGAAGGGGCACTTGAAATGAGAAACAGAAAGAGGGAGAGAGAGAGAGAGAAAGAGAGAGAGGGGAGAGGGGGAGGAAAACATTGGAATGTCCATTGCCGTCATAGGTCAGCATCTACTGTATTTATAAGTTAGCGTTGTAACTTGATTTTACTTGTTCGAACTATTGTTTGAAGGTTACAATTTGAAAACATTAAATTATTTCGCAAATAATACTGAAAAGTACATTCCATTCGACTTCCATTGACCTGTTGACTACTGAATTTTCTTATGCCCAGGGATGACAAGCTTCCCGTGAACAGTGGGTTAACTTAATCAGTCTATCAGATTAATCTTACCACTTTAGAAGACATCAAATATGGCAACGTTTACTTATAAATTATTGAATCTCTCTTTTCTCCTCTCAAAATGTCCATAACACAGTCACGCATAAATTGTGTTAGTTATTTCTACCTGCACACTATCAGATAGCGGGGCAATGCCAAGTTATGCTATTTCGCCGTTCCCATAATGACATGCACGGATGATCAGTTCTATTCACAAGCAAAAGGATCAAAAGCCATGACAACTACATGAAAAGCATACTATTTTCTAACTCTTAGATGTTACGGTCTATATTTACAGTGCCTTGTCATGTATTGATCTTCTCTAATTTTAATGGCTGGTATTCTAACCATGAAAAAGTTGCAACCACAATCTTTCGTTTTTACTAGTATCGGCGCTATAAGCTCCGTCAAGCTAAATTGATATCTAATCTAAATAAACCTTTCATAAGATTTTTAAATATAGATCACAAAGCAAATGGGAAATTGTACCCTTAAATTTCAAGTTTAAAAGTATTGTCTCGGATTTATAAATCAGACCAGTTTATGTTAATTCGGATTAGGGCTGGAACATATTGGCAGGGTAATGTAAGGCTTTTCAGTGATTGTATTTATGCTGTGGGTCTCCTCAGATTCAAATCTTCAACTCATGCCTCCCACAATCTTTCCTGCCTCATAAAAAATGATAACACCAAGTTACGCTTTTATAGCGCTTAATACAAAGCGTCTCCGTGCGCCGTTTTTACAATTACATGATTAAAGATATTCTGTATGCCCAGAATCATGTGCATAAAATCAGTATTAAAAACCCTCTGCCTGATTTTCCCATACAGTCCCTTTTCAGTCAGTCGACAAAAGGAATTCAGTTGGAACAAATCAGCCTTGCTAGTTGCCTTTTGTATGTTTTGTATTTATGGAAGGATGGGGTCGAACTAAAGAATAGCATTTTGTCCCACGCAGGTTAGAAAGACAGCCAGCCTATAATAATCACGTGGTACTTTGTATTGTTCGAGCAATTAAGAGACAATATTATAGCGGTGACGCGTCCTGAAAATGCGGAAGTTTGATAAAATGAAAAAAAGCTTTAAGAAAATGAATGCAATGTAAATAAACGCTATATAAACATGGCTACTCAGTGTCGTTGGAAAGATTTTGAAGATGTTAACCCTTTCAGGACAATTGACCACATTTTGTGGTTTGGCTCAATAACTTTTGATTCAGAGCTCTGAAAAATATACCAGATGCACGAATAGAAAGAGCAAAATTTTCTGCACACACTATGTCCATTTTTATTGCATGACAATATTGCGTTTGATGCCAGGAATTTTTAAAACAAGAATAAGCTTTGAGATCCTTAAATTGGCAACACATTGAGAGGTTTAAAATCATTGTTTTTCATCAAAATTGGCAATTTCTTTCAACTATTCAACAAATTTCTAACCATGTATATTGTTTTCAAAGACATTACATCTTATTTGAACCATGTAGCACTAAAAGAAAAATATTACTGTTGCCAATTTGAAGAACAAAATGTGATCAATTTAACCCTTAAATAATTCCTGTCCTGAAAGGGTTAATGCATGGATGAAAATACGGCGGTGTTCAGAGCAGAAACAAAAACCGACTGCAAGGCGCGTCTAGTTCAACTTTGTGATAATTATGAACGGCTTACAAAGGGACTTGGAATTTCGGGGGGGGGGGGGAGGTGCTGGGTGGAGGATGCTGCTTGTGGTGCTGGTAATAACAGTGGGTGCTGCACCAAAAAAACCCCTCAAACCCCCCCCCAAAAAAACAAAAAAAACAAAAACAAAAACAAAAACAAAAACAACCCTCAGTAAAACCAGCAATATATATTGAACCTTTTCTTCTATTTTATATTTTATAACATTTTATCATCAAAAAAGGGAGGGGCTGTTAAACGGCTTCGTTCTATGCTGTATTACGTGGAAATCCGACCTTAATGGCAAGTGGCTCTGAAAGAAAGAGGAATAGTCAGAGAAGCAGATTTGTGAAAGTTTGAACGAAATCGGACAAGCAATAAGGAAGTTATGAATTTTCGAAAGTTGTAATCACTATACTTATATGGGAATTTCAAATTGGCCGAATAGGTATTGTCACTGTGATGTAGTTGCGGACAACTCCCCCATTTGCTCAAACACAAAAAATTGCTAAAATGTAATTTTGTTTAAAAATGCATACTCAGAAGGTTTTCTTTTTCTTTTTCATGAGGACCTATAACAATATGGTATCTCCAGTCTGTTTTGAGTACTGCCCTTAGGGTAAAGGCGCTTAGTAGGGAACCGCAAATTAATGATATTTTTGTGTACGACAAACGGGAGAGTTGTCCGCAAGTATGTCACAATCGACTCACCAAATTACCAATTTGAGAATCGCATAGATGTAGTGATCTCATTTTTTAACCATCCATTTCTTATTCCTTGTCCGATATCTGTCAAACAGTTCACCATCCTGTTTTTCTTATTTTTCTGCTTGCACACAAATCAACTTATTATCAAGGTTGGTTGCCCTTTAAGCCCAACGCACACTACACGATCGGTCTGCGATTCGATTTCGGAAGAAGTGTAATAGCATTTGATATAAACATTTAAACACAAACTATTTTTGATTGAGGTTCTGAATATCAAAATCGAAATTACGGCCTACAGCGATCCTTTTAGTCGGAGGAAATCCTAAATCGGCTCCGAGTCGTAGTGACGTCAGAGCAGTCCTACGACTGTCTACGATTTTTAACTGATTTGGACCTTATTCCGGGGGATAAAAAATACCATTTAACGATTGAAAAATTCACAGGAAAAATTCACGGGAAGAATTCACAGGAAGAACAGAGTGTGTCTTCAAAATTCATTCGAATACGAAAAGTGCAAAACGCGTTTTATCGGAAGTGATACATGACTCTGGACACGTAGAGTCAGGATATAAAAATTTTATATGGTGATTACTATAAACATTGAAACCCGTCCCAGGAAAATGGCATTTAACGACTGAAAAAAAAAGAAAAAAGATTCACTCCAAAAAAAATAAATAAAAAAAAACAAAACAAAAACAAAAACGAACGGCGACCAAAAATCAAGCCACAGTTTTGTGGCTCGAGACGTCATATATTTTGTATAAATAAAAAAAAAAAAAAGTAACGTGAATCGATTGCAGGCACGTTCAAGTTCGTGATATGATATATTTGGGAAGGCGATTTACACGGAGATACGTCGGTAGGTTTCGTGTTTTATCTCTAGATCAGGCGATGGCATGATTATTATTTAGTATATAACGGAGGGTTTCAGCTCGTTACAAAGTTCAATATATGTGTGTTAGCTAAATAAGGGGGGTGGGGGTGTTGGGGTTGTAGGCCTATATGATATATATAAAACCATGTATATATTCTCCTTTACTTTCAGATAAATAGTACAAAAGTATAACCTGCAATAATATGATTACAGCACTTGATAGCATGGCTATATCTCCTTGTAAAGAAAGAGTATCTCCCAATCTATGCATTCATTTGTTATCGACCCTCTATCCCGCCAATTCAACAAAAGAGAATAGTGAGGTAGAGGAATATCTAATTTCATGGCAACCCCGCCCCCCCCCCCCCTCCATCCCCCGCCCTGAGCCTACATGAAATACGTGGACGGTGATTATCTTGATTTCACCAAACCGCACACATTAATAATGGGCTATTTTCACAAGGTCCCCATTCGAAGGCGGCGGCGACACATGCACGCATATATACAAAAGATTAAAACCTTTCCACCAGTCATGCAGCGCCGAACGATACGCACAAACTGGAACATTATTTCATATACTCGCAGATGAGTGGTGTACGGGGCCGCCATATTGAATAGTTTGAATACCTCTAAGATGCCAGCAGCAAACGGGCTGATTTTAATTTGCTTATGGAAATGGATCGGTTCAGAAAGGGAGCAAATAAATGAGCGAGTCGACATGGACTAGGACCTTTCAATCATATTCCTATGTCAAAATCGGTAATTTAGATAGGCATTTTATGTTCCGTGCCCTTGGCTTTGTGCAGGTACGCTGAAAACATCTGAAAATACCAAGAAGAGATAATAAAGAATTTCAACCTATACAAAGAGCAGAAATGATAATGCAGAAAAGCGTGGTTTATATATCCTGTAAAAAATATATATATACGTAATCGTGATACAGCATATAACAATAAGGCATAGACTACTGCGGATCTCCGCACATGAATGTAATACTTATGAATAAAGCCTATACACATTTCAAAAAGCCTCTGATTGCAGATCTACTTTCATAATAATGATTAATGTTCCATATTCACAAAGCCCTTATGTCACTTACTGTCTTCGCGTTTTTTGCTGTGCACGAAAACGGCCATCAGTAACCCTTTGCGTTTTTTTTTTTCACCTCACGCCTTATCACTCTCCCTGCTTCCTCTCTTACAAACTCAAAGACGATTTATCACTCTTGAATCCGATACCTAGCAATACGGTAATCAGGGGCGGATCCAGTATTTTGTAAAAGAGGGGGGGGGGGGCGCAATATTCTTTACCAAGCAATAAAAAAAAAAGGTAATCACCTTAAAAGAAAAGAAAGTAGCGCACATTCTTGGACTTGTACTGAAAATATACCACTTGATTTCTTTTTTATAAGGGGGGGGGGGGCACGGACCGGCAGCGTCCCCCTCTAAAAGAACGAAATTCACCATTATGATGGTTTCACAACTTCTTTGAGGAATTTTTGGCCACAAATATACTTCCTGGTTGCGAACTAGAGAATAAATGAACGGCCGGCTCGTAATTTGCAAACATTCCCTAAAGTTCCATTCCGTGGGTTTATTTCTGGAATTGTTTTTCCCGCGGTAGCTTTTTACGGTAGAGTTTACATAAAAGTAACCCAAACGAGAAATAATTAAAAATACAACACGCGAACAGTACAGGCGAATAAAGCGAATATAGAAATTAAATATGCGAATTCAAATCAAATTTCATTTAAAGAAAGAAAAATCCTACCGCCAAATTTCAGACAATTGAGAGAGAGAGAGAGAGAGAGAGAGAGGGTGGGGAAAAAAGGGGGTATATGTGCTAACGTGTGGGTGTGTATGTACGTGTGAGAAATGAACACAAAGGAACACAAATATTGAATCAGGAATTTATGAATCAAAATTTTTAATGATTTTCTTTTACCCGCTTAAAAATGATCGAAACTCTTGTGGGGGGAGGGGGGGTAATTAAAATCCCGAAAAATTATTTGTAGATACGACCACCACCACCAAAAAAAAAAAAAAAAAAAGAAGAAGAAGAAGAAGAAGAAGAAGAAGAAGAAGAAGAAGAAGAAAAAAAGCCAAAAAAAGCAACACCACAGTACAGTGTATTAGGCTTATATCATTCTTGCGTAAATCAACGATGAAAACGACGAATATCATATACCCCTTTTATCTATTACTGATCAATTTTAGTGAAATGAAAATTACGGCGTTAATAAAAATCCCGAAACACTGACGTTATCGTATTCTAAAGCAACAACGACTAAAAAGTATTTTAATACAACATGTATTATGTATTCTTGACAAATCAATGCATGTTTAATATGCTTTAGGCGTTGATATTGTATCACGAAACAAGAAAATAAAATACGAAACCTCAAGTACACGCAAATTCTCCACCATGAAAAGAGGGCAAAAAACACACAAGTATCCAAAATGCTTACCATCGTTGAAAGAAACCGCTGTGTTACCCTGAACAAAGAGAGACATCACCAAAATATAAGACCCACTCCGCATTACACGCTAACCTCGTGCGGCATATGAAGGTATTATTGTAATTGCGTACCATTTTATCTATGCTTGCCGATGTATTAATTCCCGTCCAATCAATAAACTGTGCGATGGCCAGGGAAAAAAGAGATCAAGCAACCCGATTTCTAACGCACACACTTACACACACACCCACACACAACCGTGGTTTAGATTGTCAAGGCGGCTTAATCATTAGAACGATCCCGGAAAAGAAAAGAAAACGTCCCGCCTTTCAAAATAGACACTAAGGTATTTTAAATTACTACTGAAACCGAATCAAGGTTTTCAACAACTCAAAGATGTACCCCTTCTTCTCCCTCTATCACTATCCACAGTTTCTCCATCGTACATTATTTAAAGAATGTACTGTCATGATTGTTAGTTCAATGTGCTGGAAGCAAAATCAGCTTCAACGTATTTTATTTCGTTTAGTATTACATTTCGATCATGTAAAGAGCGCTTCAAAATAACTATGCGCGTCAAATATCACGAAATTATGTGCCTATAACTCGCTGAGATGAACTACGAATATTTATAGAGTATTGATGTCATTGTTATTTCCATTTCCAGGAACTACAGTAGCATACAATAGGACGAATATATTAAGAAAATAACAGTTATATTTTCTCGTCTTCGGCTACTCGGCCTATCTTCGCGGCATGTGAAAATGCATGTAAAGACTTAACTGCCTTTGGATTTTGTTATTCTTATGTATTTGGTTCAATATGTTTAATGTTATTCGTTTTTACTCTTTGACCTTCACCTTGATCTTCACTGTTTACTAATTAATTATCCATTTTAAAGAAAAAAGAAACGATAATTGTAAAATATATTTAACTAATCTTGAGACAATGCCATTCAATTTTTTTTCTTAATAAATACGTAGCCCAATGTATTAAATATCTTTGTGAAAAAGCTTAATATGTGTTTAAGCATTTAAAGAATTGTTGTCCGTCTCCATTGTTCACAAGCGTCCCATCCGATAAATAATTATGTGCATTCCTAACTTTGTATTTCCTCGACGCATTTTCACTTTATGAGGCAAAGCCGAAGGTTAAAGCCCAAATAATTCCCATGGTTTATTAATGGATCTTTAATTTTAAAAAGATTAGCTTGACTTTAATCTAACAGGATGCATTTTACACGTGAGTTGACTGCTCTCGCTTGTCTTACGTCTAGTTACAAATTGGAGTTGAACTCAATTTCGGGACGACAGTAAACATGGTTAAACGAGAACAAAAAATGCTCGATACCCAAACTGCCAACGGCAAACACAAGACAAAAATTGGACATAACCAATATTTAAATTGATCGCGGACACCACTGCATAGCATCCCTTCTATAGCTCCTTAAAAAAAACCTTTAATCTTGATAGGCAAAATTAAGACGAACTATCTCTGCAGAGCCTTTTAGTGCTATATTACACCATCCACTATAATATAAACAGAGCAAATCTTGGCTTCACATTCAATGTTATTAAAACCAAGAGCGCACATCTCTTAACATAACAAGACATGTTCTCACACTTTCTCATAAAGGGTTTCCCTTTCACTCAAACTACGCTAAAATCCTATCACAAAGGAAAGTGAAACGCATTTCAGCCCGAACGAAAATTTTCTGTAGCTGGATTATATTATCTATATGTAATACCTCATTAATCATATTTTCAATACACAACTAATACAGAAATCGAATCCATAATATTTCAAAATTAGTAACCCGAAACGGACATTTTTATATACAGGCAATCGGAAATAACACATCGTTAACTGCGTCTCGTGCTGTCGCCGAGAAGTAGAAAATAGAGGAATTGCATTTTTTTTTCTGTGTCGACAGCAAGCGGACATATAGCAGCACAGCGTAGGGAGATTTGAGTACATGTACGGCTCAAAAACCTTTATTATGTCCGCAAGGTAAAACGCACTACTTATAGTGGAACAATTAAAACGATCTTGTTACAATTCGTTTATCGCTCCGTTTCGCAGTGGGACGCACTGCAATAAAGGTAAATAGGGAGGGAGAGTGCATGGCGAGGTTTTCGCAAAAACATGTAGGCCTTAATTTGATTTCGATGGAATTGGAATATTTGAATAAATGGAGAATAAATAATGATGTATTAATTCGGAAGATAGGAAAAGACCTCGAATTGAAAATATCTTTTGTTTAAAATATCCGTTGACGATTCCAATCATGATTTTAAAGACAAGATAAAGAAGGAAATTCCTCATGACAGAATGGGAAATAGATTGGTGTTAATATTATAACGACAAAAAGTGGCGTATCCAGGATTCTCTCTGGTGAGGGGGGACACTAGCTCGAAAAAAATCTGTGACAAGCAAAAAGCAATAAATAAAGACCCCCCCCCCGAAAAAAAAAATGACAAGCAAGTAAATAATTTAGGAAGAAGAGGTCATCATGTTCTACAGGGACAGCCTATGGGCACATTAATTGTTTTTACGGGCACATTCTTCTTTTGTATTTAATGTATCCATAAGGTATGCAAGACTAGGATTTGAAAGAGGGGGGAATGGTGGAGAGGGCACGTGCCCATGGACCGGACAGTGGTAGGCCAAAGCTATATTTTCGGACATGTTCTCGTTACTATATTCATTTCCAGTAAACATTTGGAATACAGAATTTAGCGACCAACATCAAAATTGTCTTCTTAATATTCTAGTCCATGGTATAGCTCATGACATGGAAATAAACGTTTCGACTGAATTGTGATAAATTGACCATGATTAAAATGACTAATGACCGTCCTATTTATATCTTCACCCATTATCAATTTTTCATTTTCAATTTCGTGTTAATGTTGAAACTTTAATTTATTCAAGCCCAAAATGCCATTAAATCGATTGTTTTTTCCCTCCGGTCGGCATGACACATACCGAATTAAGAGGACATTTAGGTGTCTATAATTATGAAGCTCGTTGCAACGCGAAGTTTAAAAGGCTCCGCTAAAGAGCGTTGAAAAATTAAATGAACAAATTAAAACGTCTACTTGGTTAAAAAGAGGAGAGAGAGGGAGAGAGAGAGAAAGTGAGAGAAAGAAAGAGGAATTCCTCGCATTCGCGTATCGTATATTTCAATTTTTAAATATGATTTGGGACATCAAGTACTTTACATGTAACTTTTCCGTGATAAAGTCGTTGACATATTGCGTAATATTCATAAAGCCTTACATTTCAATGATAAAAAAATACATGTATATCATCATTTGTGTTTGAAAATACACGTACCTATCCACCCCCCCCCCTCCCATCCTTATGCACTGTTTCTCGGCAGTCAAGAATAAGGCATTTTTGGAAATATTCTAATCTAACCCTGATTTTGAACATGAAGACAAAGGAAAAAAGTAACTGCTTAGACTAAACTTGTATCATACCCTCTGCCCTAGCTTTTCAATAAATGGCATCCTGTACAACCAGCTCTCATCCCGATCATTCTGTAATAAATAAAATGATTTCAAAATTACGTGAATTTTCCGATCATAACATTACCTTCCCTTTAAATACATCAGGTAAATTAGCAACGTATTATTGATTTCGCCAACATCAATTTTTACTGGCAATGTTCCAATACTTTGATGTACATTAAAAAAATAATCAACTTTCCTTCCTGAGTCATCTGACAAGTTTATTTTATTTTTTTCTCTTTTTGACCTAACCGTGGGATGAATAAATTCGAAGTTGAAGTGTGAAAAAGTACAAGTAGACTCAAGATTGTTGTGTCAATGCGTCTTCAATATTTGGCCAAACGTGACGTTGCCATCGTTATTATAGTCATTATTAGAAAGAAAAACACTTACAGTAAGATTTTTTTTTTGACTTTCGTCTGTCGATGCATCGACTTTACAAAATAATATGTATGATACAGAACCTAAAATATTTATTCATTTCTGATATTTATACAGGGTATTTTAACCAATAGTGGTGGTCTTCCATGAGGCCCTGTTTGATAAAAATTTATTAAGTAACAATATAAACTCATTACAGTAACAAAGCACAATACAGGAGAAAATTGTATATATATATATATATATATATATATATATATATATATATATATATACAAACTATCTGATATCCTCGTAGTAAATGCAATATTTCAAAAGCGTATTACTGTATATTTCTAATATGGTTGATATAAATTATATACATACGGTAATAGGTCTTACTCCGAACTTTGGCCATGCATTAATTTGTCAAGAGTATTTTAAATGATGCTTAGCTGATTTGACCATGAGCTCTTTACTTCAACTTGACGTGTCCAAACAAAAACAGTGGTGGATTTAGGGAACACAAACGGCCTGTTTTTACTAGAACAACAACAAAACAACAAAATCAATTACGTAATGAGAAGAAAATTCTTCACTATGGATGACTGAGCACGGCTATTCAGTACTTTAATCGGTAAAGGCATAAGCAAATATCCGCGTAAATAAATGCTCGAATAAGGGAGGCCTGTCTGAACACTCGATCAATATTGTGCTTAGATTACCAAAGGGAGAATAATCTAAACATCGACTATCTGGGCCTCGTTTCATAAAATTTGTTATTACGAACAAGTTGCAATAACTGTTATAAGCTAGTGAAATCATTGCATCTGATTGGCTGAGAGGAAATTTGTCATAGAAATGTGGCAATGTTTACTAATAACAAGTTTTATAAAACGGGGCCCATCTGAACAAAGAATCATTCCCCTTCCCGCTCTTTATGCTCGAAGACAGTAATTTGGTTAACACACAGTATGTCCTTCAAACGTAAAAAAGGGTAAGTTCATATTCATGGTTTTCTTACTCCTTTCAGTCCAATGCGATCGAAAATCATTTTTATGCGAAGCAAAACATCTGCGATTACAACTAAAATAAGAAGGATAACTTCCGTCGGGAACCCAGGCGAGTTGTGTTATTCAGAGAAATGATTTCTGGATCATCCAAATAATACATGTACATGGAAATATTGCCCTATACTAGTTAATGGGCATTTATCAAAAGCTCTCATTTCTAATATCGATTTTCTCTCTCGCTCTCTATTTCGTCTGGTTTTCTTGAAACGGGTCTCCTTTATAAATTGAGGTATTCTTCCATAACAGAAATCAATTATATTTTTAAATTTTACATTTGCTCATTTTGTACTGAGACGTCACAAATATTTATCGCGACCACGCAAGCTATTATAATATTTCTCACTATCGATCTCCTGAGTAGCTCTGTAAATTTGTTTACGAATCGGAATTTCGTGGAATAGTCTGGACCTGACCATGCATCGCGGCACTCCCACGACCATTCACCCACACATGTACTCATAAAGTACATCTAAGTATGAATTGGGATGTAAGGGGTATTTAACTGAACTCATTCGAACTTTCTAATCTCTAGAAAATTACCATTCCTTGCATGATTAAAGCCTGGGTCACATTTGACCGATAATGATAACGATAATGAGCACACTCATACGTACATCAATCATGTTAAATGAAAATCTCGTTATCTTTATCGTTATCAGTGAAATGTGACCCACGCTTCATGTTTCCTTCTATACTCCGTAATAAACGTTCAAATAAAGCACCCTGCGATTCAAGCAAACAATGTAACTATTTCTTGCGTTTGTTTACAAGGCTGGCGACATAATAAGTTTGTCTGCCTCTAAATCAATTGTTCAAGTCAATAAATGTATTCTTGTATACAAAATGACCTCAGCTTAAGAAAAAAATACAAACAAATAGTCGTATTCTCGTCTAATCAGATTTTCGATACATTATGTTCACCACCCTGCATGTTTGGATAATATGATAAAGGATGGGAACTCTATATCAGGATGAAAGTTGCGGTGATTTCAGTATGATGACGTCATCAAGCAATTAACACGTACATGCCATTTTCAATCAATTCAATCATCATAGTGTGATTCTTCCGTCTTCTCTAAAACGTGTGTTCAGGGAAGATATATTAATATCACTTACGTAAGAAACTGGGAAATTGGATTATCGAATTCATGTCAGGGAGTTGAAGCCCCCCCCCCCCCTTCCCGGAAGATAGGAGGGGTGCTATTTGAAGAGGGCAAGCAGCATCCCCCTCAAAAAAAAAAAAAACAACAAAACAACAAAACAACCAACAAAAAAAAAAAACACGAAAAAACAACAGCAAACAAAGCAAAAACACAACAAAAAACAAAATACAACAAAATACAACAAAACGAACCAACCAACAACAAAAAAAAAAAACTCAGAGGGGAAAAAACCCGTTGAAATATTTTGTAGTTTTACAATCCGGTAATCATCAAAAGATGAAAACAACATAGGCGGAGATATGTTACGCAATTCAATAGTGGAGCCTGAAATTTTTTCCAAGGTAATCATTCATCCATAATAACGTGCTTATCTATTATTTGTCAGTATTTAAATAAACGGAAGAAGCGACGAAAATAGGATTCCCGAGGACCAGGGCAAGGGCGAATTAATTCTCACTGTGACACAAGTATTAAGCTGTATTACACGTGATATATTTTTTGTTACTTTGTAATCATTATGGAACGCATTATTTTTCTACACTAAAAGTACCTACGATGATAAAACAAAAATATTCGTGAAAACAAACACAAAATATAGTCTAGTTCTTGGAGAAGGATGTAAACGTAAAGCAATTATTTACCCTCGCGGTGAAAAAATAAAATCTCTCCCATTTTAGGTTGGATTTTTTTTGGTGGTGGTTTTCATCTTGATATGTTAAAATATAAAACGGATTTGCAATGCGACCAGCACATTTCTCTTCAACAACATTATGACTACGTGTTTGCCAGTAGGATCGCGTCTATGCCTATGTACCTAAGACTGCATGGGTGTGTAATTAATCCAAGTATGAATTTAACAGTATCCGTTAATTAGATGGTGATTAATTGAATTCGGACCTTGCCCGGTGATAGAAAATACGAGAGCAAAAATCGAAAACCCTCAAACAGTTTTAAAGTATATATGTAGATATATCATTGGATTCGAGAAATACGAGTGACGGCAGTGAAGGTCGATTTCAATCAGCGTTAAAATTGTTTTTCCGTTTGAAATGTGTTATGGAATATCATTATGAAAGCGGAGGGTGCATGTATAGAAATCTAAACGACATGCAACTTCCTGACATGTTTCTATGAAAACAGCAATTAATTAGCGAGATGAGATAAATTCAGCGCTACATGACACGGGGGGGGGGGGGGGGGGGGGGGGGGGGGTGATCAAGTAAAAAAGATCAGAATGGGGGAAGATACTCCGGAAACGACATAGGTAAGGCTGATGAGGGGCGGGGGGGGGGGGGCTTAATAGAACAAGTTTAATATGAGTTGTGTAGGAAAATCTCTCTTAAAGTTGATTATATCAATCGAAGATTCAGGTCGTGAAAAGGTGGTCGGGCAGGGGTAAGCTTAATGATATGGGTGCGCCCCTGCACGACCTCCGTCGTCGGTAATCCAAATTTACATTGGACTATGAAACATTCCGCTGTATTTTTTGTAGAATTTACTTGGATGATTATTTTATCAAAATCTGTGCGTCTGTTTTCTTTGAAAAAAAGTGATCTAGTAATCTGGTTGTGGAGTTTCGCCTACAGTTTCACACGAAATACCCCCCCCCCCCCCTCCTCCCACAACGTTAATCCGTCCTCAAAAACCAAATGCATAAAGTTCGCGATCTTTCAAATCGGGATAATTATTCATACTGCAATAAGCTTATACTGCAATAAGCCAGTAAAACGGCCGAATAATAGAAATAAACAGTCATAACGAAAAATAAACGAACCTCACGTTGGTCGTAATGCTGTAAGACTCTACGACATGCATACAACGCGTGATACAGGTATTATGGCTTCTATTAAAAGAGACAATAACATTTGGCAACGAATGAATTGATATTGTATGAAAATATACCACCACAAAGGCCATATAGGGCTGCACCATCCGTCTACAGTGTCACACAGACGGGAAAATATCGAAACAAAATAACGACGATAATACAAAGATTGGGTAGCTGAAAAACAACAAGTGTAGACCTATAGGTTATCCCTGGATTAAAATTTATTTACCTCGAGAACGAATGATGCCAAATAATGTTGTAAAACGTAGTCATAATATTGCATTGTTTTTGATTATTTTCAGTCCATGATAGCATTTTTTCGAGGTAATAAAACATGTTATATCTGCAGGCTATATCTCTCGACTATTATCCTCGTATACACTGTGCTTATATCTGTATCGATATGTAATGCTAGAGAATAGAGACAAAGGAATGATTAATTACCGAACAAGCGTTTTGGTCACCAAAATATAGTTTCGATTACGAATAACATTGCATAGGCCTACATTTAATAATAAACTATTTTCGGAAAGCGCAAAACACGCTATGATATAACGTCTCTACGTGTTTCCAAAGTTTGGATGTCATCGTAATTCCCGTATTAATAATCGTCGCATTATTTTGTTGAACGTATAGAGGTTGACGTTCTACGTGAACGACAATCGGCCTTTTGCGAGATCGAGAGGCTTAACGAATGCTTTTATCTCGTTATCATAGGCAATTATTTGTGTGAACGATATCACACCCTTAAAAATCTATATCAGTATAATGACAACTCACCGACAGCGAGTTTGACCCTTGTAATTCTATTTCTCAAAGATATTATTTATGGTCAAGTTCACAGAGCTGGCTGCGGCTTGATTATTTTTTTCCCTTCAATTACTGTTTTCGATTTTAAAAAGGGGTCGTGTGTTACAGAAATGTAATTTGAGAATGGAAACAGGGGCCGCGGAGCGTTTTTGAAAGTGGGGGAGTGGGGGGGGGGCTGATCTGATTTCACTCATTAATGACAATTTTCGAGCCCCTTTTCTGACATTTTTTTTTAACGTGTCTACTCGAAAAGAGAGAGAGAGAGATAGCGTGAATAGCGGGAATGAGAAAAAAAAAGTATAAACAAAAAACACAGACCGGCAAAAAAAAAAAAAAAAAAAAAATCCCTCATAACTTCAACATCCCCCTCTTCCCATTCAAAAAAAAAAAACACAAAAAAAAAACCTAAAATGTTGTTTATAAGAGAATATTTCTTGATAAATGTATCTTAGTTGCAGTCAATTCGTCCTCGATCAGTCGCATGATTTCCTGACATAAAACTTGTGATGAATTATTATCGCAGTAACTCAAGATGATGTTTCGGTTTTGAGGCCGTGGCTCAGTACTCTCTCTCTCTCTCTCTCTCTCTCTCACCCTCTCTCTCTCTCTGTCTCTGTCTGTCTGTCTGTCTGTCTCTCTCTTTCTCTCTGTCTTTCACTCTCCCCTCCCTTCTCTCCCCCCTCTCTCTCTCCTTCTCTCTCTCTTGCTCTCTCTCTCAATCTCCCCCTCCCTTCTCTCTTCTTCTTCTTAACCTTCTCCCTCTCTCTTGTTCTCTCTCTCTCTCAATTCCCCTCCCTTCTCTCTCTTCTCTCTCTCTCTCCCCCTCTCTGTCTCCCCCTCTCCCACTCATTTCTTTTTTATTTCTCTCTCTCTCTCTCTCTCTCTCTCTCTCTCTCTCGCTCTTTCTCTCCAAAAAGCCTTTAGTATTGAGAGAGGAGTTGTAACACGCGATGAAATCGAAGAAAATAACTTTGGTCAGTATTATACGTTAGGTAAGTATTAAAATGTCCGTGAGCACTGCACGTGAGAATAGATTCTATTCAGATGTGTTATAGATGTCAAAAGAAATACATTACATGCTACACGAGTGGGGATAATCCTCATTTTCTAGCAACCCCGAACAACCGACGGGGCATCGATCTATCCCAACGACGCGTGGATGGGGAGGGGGAGGAGGGAGGGTGGTGGAAGAGAGAGAGAGAGAGAGGGGGGGGGGGGTGGGTGTGAACACATCAATCGAAATCATAGGATACTCAGTAAATATCGAAAAAATATATCGTGATCATTTGAGGCAACCACAGTACATGTACATTGTAAATATAGGCAGGGGCGGCGCCAGGGTATTTAAATGGGGGGGGGGGGGGGAGGGCAAAATGACGCGTATAGCAATGTCGCACGTCGAGGGTCTTGAAACAACAAATAGGACTATAACAGTTATGTCATAATTGCATGGCCTAGCCTTCTCTTCTCCATTTCCCCTTCTCTTTCTCCTTTTTTCTCACTTCTTCCTCTTTTTTTTTTGTTTTTTTGTTGCTCGCTTGAAAAATGATGGGGGGGGGGGGCGGCCGCCCCCCGGCCCCCCCCCCTGTAGCGCCGCCCCTGAATATAGGCTAATCACTCTCTTACCATCGAAACAACTATATGAATTCAATGGCTTTCGAGATGCTATCGATCATTATATCTCTCGAAACTATGAAAGTTTCATAAATATATGCAGGGATAAAAGCCACTTTAGTTTCATTAATCAATCCAAAAGCAATTTAGTATTGTCGCAATATGTTTATGGAATTAATTCCGCAATTCATCTGAAGAATTATTAAACACGAGAAATATTCTTTAGGTTTTCAAGTCTTTCTCTAAAATGAATACTATCTAGCAGTCGGCGTCCTGCTCTTAATTTAAAAAAAAAAGTTTTAAAACGTCTTGGCAAGTCGGTACTAACTTTTATCGCAATGAAATAGCACTATTATTTATTTATTTGTTTTGTTTGTTTGTTTTGTTTTTTTGTTTTTTTTAGTCTATCAAGTCTCGGACAGTTCCGACAATTAATTTTTTTAAGAATCAAAATTAATAACCCTAATTGCGAGCACAGTCGAATGAGCACATTTTCGTCAGGGGATGACGTCACATGCTCCTAATATAAACTGTCAATTTTCAAAATTTGCGAGTGAGCGAAGAGAGCTAGCAGAAGCTGTGACACGTTATCCTACTGAAATGTAATTCTGTCTTTACATTATACAGTTATAAAAACTTACGATAGAAAATGCACTTCTCGAATATTGGCAATTTCGAAATTCCTCTAGCCCCGCCCCGCCTTCCTCGTATATACCTACAAGATAAATAATAGTGAGATTTTTTAAAACACTTAATCTGTCCCGGAAGGCTATAGAAATATTTTAACCTTTCTGATAAATTTACGTGTCTTCTTTTGTTTATTCCCACTTTAATTTTAGTTGTGCTATATCGAGAAAGAAATGTATTCTGATTCACCGAAAAGGTCAGTCTGTTAGTAATTCTGTAAATCTGACGTGTTGTTAAATTTTTTAGCGCCCTTTTGAAATTGTATAAAATATACAAGTGATTTTTACGAAAATGAATGCTTTCTAGAGCGAACATCTTAAGCCCACTGCACACTATACGATCCAACTTCGATCCTATTTTCGAAGAAATCGCAATTGCATTAGATATACAAATTAAAACAGATTACAATCTTCTTGATTAAGATTCTGAACAGTAACATGAATAACAACCATCAATTTTAATGCATTGTAAGCCTTCTAGTCGGAGTAATGGCTAAATCGGCTTCAAATCGCAGACAATCGCACGGCTGTGTGACGTCACTACCATTAGAACCCGAAGTAGCTTTTCTTCCCGGCAAAAAGGGTTGCAATATCCCTAAATTTCGATTTACTATTCACTATAGACTCTTAAGAACCTTTATCATTAAGATGTTACATGTTTGAATGTTCTTATCAAATGTTAAAGGAAATTCTTCCAAAATGGGATCGCGATCAGATCGTACAGTGTGCGGTGGGCTTTATCAATCAACACGCGGTATACCCATCTTCATTGTTTGAAATGTAAAAATTACTTACGCAATCGTTAAAGATGTGACGTTACAAAATAGAGTTTGGAAATGAATCACTTGGACAGGCTTACGTCACCTGCAAGACAAAAAGAAAAAAAAAAGGGAGAAATATTCAAAATCATATATATTTCTATCTAAAAAAAATATATATGTGTTTTAAAAATCAATGTGCACGCAAATTTTTTTTATGATACGATTTATACTTTCAATTGGTACTATTATTGTTATTTAATAACGTAGAATTACAAAGAAGAACAGATAATACAATACAGGAAGACTGAAAATAATATAATTGCTTTTTGTAATAGCGACTGACCGAACTGGAGGCTAGAGTCGTGTCCTTGCCTTGGTAGGCCTATTCATATGTACATGTATTTGAATAAAATGAAAATGGTAAAACAATAAGGCTACGAGATAATTATATTACTAAGGGGTAATCTCATCTCTTCAGCCAAACGAAAAGAAAATCAACATTAGCCTATGAGGAAGGAAATAAGGAGGGATATGGTAAAGCAAGCGGACGCACTCTTAAAGGAGAATAAAACCCTGGGGAAATATCCATTTTAATGAAAAGAGAGGATAGAGAGAAGCGATTTTAAAAAAGTTCCATCAAAATCGGTTACGAAATGAGAAAATTATGAAAATTTGAAAAGTCTCAATTTATTTTCTTTGGCGATCCTCAAATTGGCAATGTTGCTTCAAAGTGACAGGTTTAGTAGTACAACTCTCCTTAATTATGTTTTGTACAAAAAATTTCATATTTTCCCCATTATCTCTCAAGATGCTGCTTGTCATTTTGTAAACTCAACATATGTTGTGTCAGATACATTTTCCCATGATATATCTTGAGCTAAGAAGGAGACAAGCTGCACCTTGAGAGATAATGGGGAAAATATGAAATTTTGTGTACAAAACATATTGAGAGTTGTACTACTAAACCTGCTATTTTGAAGCAACATTGCCAATTTGAGGATCGCCATAGAAAGTAAATTGAGACGTTTCAAACTTTCATAACTTTCTCATATCGTAACAGATTTTGATGGAACTTTTTTTTAAACTGCTTCTCTCTATCCTCTCTTTTCATTAAAATGGATATTTTCCCAGGGTTTTATTCTCCTTTAAGACCTTCATTTTAGTTAGATTATGTTTCTACGGTGTCATTAACACTTTCACGCACTGTTTTAATTATTAGATTTGTCGTTAAATTTTGCTAATGCATGTGGAGACAATAATCTTCTGGTGTGAGTGTGTGTGTATGTGAAAGTGAAAAACACTTTGATCAGTAGAAATATGTAGGGAATCTTTTATTGTTACTTTGCTAAAAACAAGCATACAAACTAATAAACAATTATATAAAAAAAAAGAAAAAAGAAAACATCGCCGAAACAAAGAAATATAGAACAATAAAACACAACATACAAACAAACAAACAAACCAAGAAACAAAATGTGATTCATCATTCCTGTCTAGAAAATTAATAAAAATCCCGAAGGCAGAAGACGGAACCATTCATTGACAAAGGAAGAAAATAATCGCTTCCTTGTTCATTCTGTCAGAATCTATTTTACACCTGGGCGACCTCTCCCTTCCCTCTCTCTCTCTCTTTCTTTCTCTCGCTATTTCTCTCTTTCTCTCCCTATCTTTCTCTCTCTTTCTGTCCCCAATAAGTCTCACTTGTTACATGCAAAACTTTTTTGGCGAGAAGGGGAGTGGGGGGGGGGGGGGTTGATCACAGACTACTTTCGCCGACAGACTTGCCGAATATTTTGCAAAGAGAGAGAGAGAGAGAGAGAGAGAGAAAAAAAAAATCCCTTTTTAATTTTCCGAAAGAAACTTTAATTGTCCCCCCGAAACAGCTACTGATGATATATTCAGGCAGAATATTTCAAGGTTGGGGGGGGGGGGGGGGGGAGCCCGGGAGGGGTGGGTCTAGTGACACTGCTTTAGCGAGGTTAATCTTACGACGTTAATATAAAGTGCTGTTTGGATTGAAATGCTACATATTATTTGACATAACTATACCTTACAAAAAAGATCAGTGCCCTTTCGTTAAGTTGTGTTTGAAAGTATTTTCAGAAAGTAAGTAAGCACATACTTGAAAGTTTTACACAAAATTTTTATTATTGTGCTAGAAGAGGATTTTTTTCGTATTCTCTCATTAAATTTTTTTTTTTAATGTCAGTTTGGATAACATAAAGGAAATCTTTTGTTGAGAGCTAAAATGGCGTTAAGTCTGTGTTGAAGTATATAGGAGTTAACGCCCTTCTGGATTCAAACAGACGAAATAAGATATTAATATTTCATTATAATCTATGTCATAATCGAAATATTTCTTTCGGTGTTTGTTTGTTGGTGTGGACCCCTCTTGATTCTCGCTGCTCCTTAAACTTCGGACTTATTGTTCATCATATTTTTCAAAATATCAAATAATGTCGATATCAATGGATGCCATCGACGCCCTATCGTAGTCAACAGGACCTTCACCTTGTTCACAATTAGCGTTATGTTATAGAATCTTGATGCTTTATCATCTTTGACATAGTCATTATTATTATTATTATTATTATTATTATTATTATTATTATTATTATTATTATTATTATTATTATTATTATTATTATTATTATTATTATTATTATCATTATTATTATTATTATTATCATCATCATCACCATCATTAACACTATCGTTTATTATTATTATTATTATTATTATTATTAACGTAATTACTAGTATTGTCATCATCATTATTATTATTATTATTATCATCATCATCATCAACACTATCGTTTTTATTGTTATTTTTAGCTTAATTACTATTATTGTTATTATTGTTATTATTATTATGATTATTATCATCATTATTATTACTATAATCATCATTATTAACAATATCGTTTTCATTATTATTATTTACTTAATTATTATTATTATTATTATTATTATTATTATTATTATTATTATTATTATTATTATTATTATTATTATTACTATAATCATCATTATTATTATTATCGTTATTATTATTATTGTTACTATAATCATTATTATTATCATTATTATTATCATCATTATTATCATCATCATAATCATTGATTTTACCATCACTATTACTTATTCGCAACTAAGTAAGTGTCTTACCTTTGCCAATGACCTACTCAGAATGGGACAAAAACAACACTACTTCTATTCGGCGGGAGGGGGATGGGCATAATACTAAATTAGACGGAAAACACTCAATCCTCAATCCTCTACCCCCCCCCCCCCCCATCTTCCGCCACTGCGATGTGAGGACCGATGAAAATGACAAGTGGGCAATAGAAAAATGAACCCTGGAATTTTTCGTAGAAACCGGTACAGCGGAACCAGGATGGGAGGGGTTGGGAGGGAGGGAGGGGGGGGGGGGGGTTACACTGGCTTCCCCGTATGTTGGAGATGCGACTGCCATCAGCCTACACAACATTATTAAAAAATATGTTGTGACGTTGGAAAACTTTGGTATCACGTTAGTATTTGTATTTATGCTATAGTCATCATCACCATGATCATGATTATGGTGATCATCATCGTCGTCGTCGTCATAATCGTCGTCGTCGTCATAATCATTATTTTCTCATCAATGTATCATTAGTATCATCATCATTATCCTCATCACTGCACTATGATCATCGTCATCAGTAAGATGCCCATCATCGCCATCATCACCATTATAAGTACCACCACCATCACCACCATCGTCATGACCACCATCATCAACATCACCACCACCACCACCTGACCACCATCATCAACATCACCACCACCACCACCTGACCACCATCAATATCACCACCACCATCATCATCATCCATCATCATCATCATCATTACTACCATTATCAGAAATGGTTTAATCAACTCATTATTCTCATTGATCATCATCATCACTTTTATACAGAAGCAGCCATTTTCAACCATTCGATCATTCCGAAGTAGCTATAGTTTAATTCAGTTATGTTCCCCATAACCATAATTATATCCCCTTAATACGGTGTGCTCTCATTTATGTTTATGTCTAATACCCATAGCGGAAAACATAACAGACTTTGGCCGACTAAAAACAAACCCCTAACATATCAATATATCGGTTCTTGGCTATATTCCATCATATCCGCGTAAAATAATGTCTAACATGATACCGCGCTTCAACGAAACCCGTCCACGTTCACCATCATAAAACATTCCCCGCCAGTATGGGGGGGGGGGGGGGGGGGGGGGGGGAGAGATCATGGTGATAATGATCGAGTCGGAAGTTACCCTAGGTCATCTTTCTAGTAATTTCGTTCCGGATATGAAAGCCTTTACTCTCATTAGAGAGCTTCCGACAATATAAAAGTATCCCAAAATACTCCATTTCCTTGATTACAAATCCTTACACTGAAACGTAGAAAAAGAATCATATCCTTTTGTTAAATTCATTTCCCCCAAGCATTGCCTCGAAACTGTTAAACCCAGGTTGACCACAGAATGTAGTACGCAATGAAACAGTATCGGTCATAATTATTATTATGCTATTAGAAATGTAAACAAATGAAAACGAAATAACAAAAAAGCATGCAGCGAATAAACGCATAACAGCCCTAACACATACGGATATGGCCAGCAAAAAATGGCGGCAGCAAAAAAAACAACAAAAAAAACCAACAACACGAATTGTATTCGATGGAGGGGAATAATTCACATCAATTTAATTACAGCAAGACCGCGTGGTCCACGCAACAAAATATATGACCCCGAAACAGGGGGGAGGAAGAAAGATGCGGACATTTACACAAAGCTTTGATGAACCGCACTCATCAATTTTGATACTCAATTCCAAAACTAAGGGGAAAAAAGTGTTCAAACAGCGAAAGAGAGGCCTTCACTTTAAACAGAAAAGATCTATCAATGTATAATGCAGAAAAGGAAGTTAACATTTTAAATTCATGTTTTTTTCGCAAGTAGCGGGTCGCATTCGATCATCACATCATCTCATACGCGAGGTTAAAAAACACCCCGAGTCTGAATTAGAAGCCCGACTGCGTGCGCAATATACACTGCGAAACCAAAAAGGAAAAAAAAAAAAAAAAAATAAAGGAAAAACATAAACACAGCCGAAAATTACAATTAAACGATGTCTTTATGCACTTCTAAAATTCTATCTAGTGCTTCAAAAATAACAAGAAATACATCATGATGTAGGATAAAAAATGCATTTTCCGATTTATATGCTCACGAGGAAAGAAAGAGTGTCAATTTCGAGCTTACCGATTTCAAAGAAAAATCTCTTCGAAGTCTTGCGATCTTTTTTTCTTTCACCGCGTGCTCTGTCGGCGTTGCGGGACCTGGTGTGTGCGATTTTTCAGTGTGGCTTTTATTGAGCTATAGAATACTTTGCGGGCACCGATAAACTATACCATACTACTATACCCAGTCTGAGCTCGAGCTTGTGACGTCATTCACAAAGGGTAGAGAGTTGTGTGTATTTTCATTGCAGCCTGGTACAGTTTGTATGGGATTTCAATACCCGACTGCACGAGCGAGTCTGCGTGTTCAGGTTGTGTGTGTGTGTTTCTGTGTGTCATTACTTTACAAGAATACCTCAATTCCACCGCCTTACATAAACGTGTTATCACGTCGTGGCGAGGCTCATATCGAAGATCGAGTGATATGAAATTGGATAAGTCCAATATTATGTTACTGATTGATTGAGGGATAAAAGAAATAACCAAAAAAAAAAAAAAAAAAAAAAAAAAAAGATGGCTCATAATATACTTCGTATACGACGCTTGCTTATTTATTCCATTTTATTCTGTGTGAGTAATTTCCTCGATCTATTTCAAGGTGTGAGTTGTACCTAATGCACCTGCCAGTGATTACAGCATTTAGGCTCAATATGAAATGTCATAACCCGCACATCATAATCAAGATATGAAATAGAAAAGAATATGTAATGGCTTATTGCTATTGTGTCGTTTGTTCTTATTTATCTTTTTTGGGGCGAGCAAACTGCATTATCCGTTGTATGCATGTTTTGTTTTATAAAAAAAAAAAAAATAAAACCAACAGCGTTTTTACTATAGTTTGAGGCTTCTCCAAACAAAAACGCAAATATAAAACACTGATCAAATATCACAAGATAATTGTCAACAACTGGGTCGTGTTACGATTGCGTACCAATATCGTCACTGGGCGTGGCTCATTTAATAGTCTTTGTCTCACGTACCCGATAAATAAATAGAACCGATTTATCCTTGGTTATCATGATTTACAAGTTTTCGGGAGGGCATTATGAAGTAGAAGTATGAACTATGATAAATGGTGGAACATTCAATAATGTATATGATAATGCTATTTACTTCTTAAACTGATTGAAATGGCCTATTCTGAGCAACCAACAGTTGTAATATGTATTTTATCAAAAACAAAATCTGAATTTTTTTTTTTGATGCGTTGGTTTTATTTTATATTGGTGCATATAATTTCATAGCACTCCTAGATTTCTTTAATAACCACACGAACGCATCTGGGAGTAATGAATGAAACGAAATCCCGAAAGACTATACATATTTGTAAAATGAAATTTACATGATGATTACCATAGGTGTGATGGTTCATTTAATGGAAGCGTTTTACCAAACAAAAGAAAAGGAAAGTAAAAAGGGAATATATACAAAGTATAAATTCAAGACTCTTAGGGGAAGTGCACCTAAGTTGCATAAAGCGTAAACATGGTAAAGTGGAAAGTTGGCATAATCTAAAATCAAAGAGATAAGATAAATAGATTCGAAAATCCGAAAATTCAAAATTTAAAAAAAAGGGGGGCTCCTTTTATAGGAATATGGAAGAACTCAATGAGTTTTCTTTGCAAAATGCTTCCTTTGGCATTGAAGTGGGTATGATGACTGATGAATATACCAAATAACTGTTGGTTGCTCAGAAACAAGGCAGTAATGCATTTGATTAATTTGATTTAGTTCCGTTTTCTGCAAAAAAAGATTTTTAAAAAATGTTTTATTATAGCAGATGTTCAAATACTAATTGGAGGAGCCTGCGCCTTGGATTTTTTTTCTTTTTTGATCATTTCTTTTTACAATTTCAACAGAAATATCGCCCCGAACCGATTATAAGGATGTGATTATGTGAATCATCGTCATCTATCAAAAAAATATCACAATAAAAAAATAAATCAGTTCCGAATGGAATGGGGAAAAAAAATTATATTGGTGATTATATAATCTCTCAACTCTTCTCTTTACCCGTCACCTCTCTCTCTCTCTCTCTCTAAATTTCTCTATCTCTGCTATATGTCTTCATTCTTTCACTCATTGATCATTTAAGGCCACCGCACACTTTACGATCGGTCTGCGATCCGATTTTTGAAATAATTCGCAATGGCATTAAATATTGGCATTTTAACAAATGAAATCGACCCTATTCAGGTTCTGAAAAGTAATATGAATACTAAACAAAGGGTTTTGGTGAGCTGTCAGCTTTCTACAGGGAATAAGGACAAGATTAGTCTCAAATCGTAGGCAGTCGTACGATTTTTGTGACGTCACTGCGACTCGGAGCCGATTTGGCCATTCCACCAACTAGAAAACTCGGCAAAGGGCGTATTATCGATTTTACTATCTGTATGACTATTCAGACCCTCAATCCAAAATATTTTTCGTTTTTAAATGATTTGTCAAATAATATTACATTTTCTTCTGAAATCGGATCGCAGACCGATCGTAAGGTGTGCGGTGGCCTTTATTGATCTATGTACGATGATGATATATGTATGTATACAATATATAAATCAAATCAAGTCAAATCATATCAAATCTACTCTTCAATCTCTTTGAGATTGAGCTTTTAGTTATGACTTTATGGTCATTTTTAATATCGCCGTATATTGAAATTGCACTGAACATGTTGACTTGTAACTCCGTGACGTATCTTGCGAGCTCCTCTCCCATTTGCTCATTACAGAAAATCTCATAAATGTTCATTTTCTTAGTTTTTGATGAAGGAACAGATTTGTTTCATGCAGTTTTTGTTTAAAAACAAATGAGCAGTGATTATATCTAAGATGCATGTATGATTGAATATTTTCTTTAGAGAAAATGGAATTTTGGGGGGTACAGGGCAAATGGGAGAGGAGCTCGCAAGATACGTCACGGAGTTTTTTTTTTTTTTTTTTTTTTGATTGACTAGAACTTCCAAAATTCATAACTTTCTTTTTTCTTATCGTGCTTTCCTCAAACCTTCACCGATCTGTTTCTTTAATTTTTCTGCTTCTTTTAAAATCACCTTTTAATCAGGGTGGACTTCCCCTTTAGCATGATCAACATTCTGCTACAAAACTGAGGGATGTTTTTCTTACAAAATACAGATATAAGCTAAGTACATAACAAAATATTCTTTCACGACTATTTCTGTTAAATAGTACCTCAATGTATTTTCATGTATTTATTCATGAAAGAGCAAACAAGGGCTCTTGTAAACATTTACCATAGAATTACCCCCTTTTGAAAGATAAACTGCAGTGAAAGTGCACATCTGTGCAAAACATTATAGGTTTTTCAACCGACAAATAATAATAGCAATGCTTCATTTCCTCTTGCGCACATTTTTACAACACAATAATGGCGCCAAGCGAACATCAAACCCATAAAATGAGTATCATGCTGTCAGCATGCTTTATGTGATCGCATGTGATTTTAAAAGCTTATTGTGATGAAGCATGGCGGTTATTATTCATTTTTATCCATTGTTCACAGACGTTCGATCGTGTTGCTCAACATATTTTTTTGACTGATATTTTCTAATGCTCACGAACATTAATACAGTTTGCACTACCCGTATTTTTAATACTCAAATAAAGTTATACCTCGGTCGTTCGTCTTCCTAAAATGTGAGAGTCTCCTTTATAATGTGTTTATGAAATATAATAGACCTTTCTAAATTACCCTCGGGTCGGAAAAAGAGACATGAAAGACATAATCAAAGATATTAAAATGTCGTCTCGGTTACTTGGTATTCACGACGCCTTCAAAGAGAGAGAAAGAGAAGAGAGAGAGAAAAAAAAAGAAAGAGAGGGAGAGAGGGGGACAGAGACGAGACAGGGAGAGAAAGAGAAAGAGAGAGCTGGAGAAAGAGAGAGAGAGAGGGGAAGAGAGAGAGATGGAGATAGAGAGAGGGTGAGATGGATATAGAAAAAGAGAGAGAAAGAGAGAGATAGAGAGAGGGGTTCAAACAGTGTAATCCAGGCGCCTTGTAGAGACCATGGGCACACGACGTGTAGACGATCCTTGAGGAAATAGGCTGTCCGTGTCGGAGTAAATTGCGAGGGAATTAAATGGCAATAGGTTATCCCCTTACGATTATCGCGGTTATTATTTTTCCGAAGCACCGGACGGTGAACATCGTACTCAAGCTAGCGGGGCATTTTCTTTCTTCTCCCCATCTTTCTTTCCCACCTTTTTTGATCGGTTCCGCGAGTTGTCATCAAGGAGGTACTAGGCTTCCCTAGTAACTCCTTGGTGGTAATTGAATGGGGGAAAAGGAGTGAGTGGGGGAGAAAGAAGGGAAGAAAAAAGAACACAAATGAGGAGAAAAGAGGAAGGAGAGAGGGAGGAGAGAGAGGGAGAGAGAAAAGGAAGAGTTCGCGAGAGAGCGATCGAGGAGTGGTGTCGAAGTGCGTGGGATTTGTGTGTGCGTGTGTGTAGCGGTGCGATGATCAGTAGGGGTTTGTCATGGGCTTGCAGCACGGTGTGTGACGCGGGATTTGCTCGCCACTCACAGAGCGCCAATAACGTTTGCGTCGGGGTGGGGCTCCCTAGATATGCCCACGGAATCGTGCGGTCGCGAAGCAATGCTCCTTGTAGCATGCAGGCGCTGAATTATTAGGATATAATCGGATTAGTGCTTATAGCAGACAAAAAAGAAAACTAAACGCGAAAAGCTTATTCTTCATGTTTTGCAAACAACAGAATCTACTCAATAACAGTCGTAATTCCTCACAAAATATTAAGTCCTTCGTTTTTTTGATAGACATGTTATTTTCTATTTGCGTAAACAAAACAACGAAATGAAGCAATCAAGAACAAAGCCTTTAATTATGTCAAATCGGTCGCACGGTTGTGTTGATTCAAATATTAACTCGACAGCAACTTATGTAAATATCAATGATATAAATTCAATCGATCTTCGTCTTTTTCTGAGCAAACATCATATATGAATTCTCAGCGAAATATTTTTGAATTGTGATATGGTATGAGGCCATGCAGAGTCAAAATAATGATACGTTGTGAGTCCTTGATGGCCAAAAACAACACTCTGACGCAAAAAA
Source organism: Heliocidaris tuberculata (assembly GCA_025618425.1). Lineage (NCBI taxonomy): Eukaryota > Metazoa > Echinodermata > Echinoidea > Camarodonta > Echinometridae > Heliocidaris > Heliocidaris tuberculata. The sequence goes on from CM046850.1 coordinate 29,647,873, forward strand.
ATCACAGTGAAGAGGATTTAAAAAAGATAATGACAAAATCACGTATTCTCTCTTCTTACTTATATGTCGAAGAGCAAGTAAAATAAGAACACTGCCGTGATCAAACGAAATGTGATTTGGACATTGATCATTTCCTTCATTATGTAGAGGTATCCTAGTCATGCTAGTTATTGGTAAAGTCAATTGTAGAATAAGGTTATGTCTTATTTGTTAGTTTGTTGTTGTTGATTTTTATTTTTTTTAATTTTTTTTTTTTTCTGGACAGACGTGTATAAATCAGATGTAATCGTTTATACGTCGGATCATGGACCATGGTCGGACTCAATCTTCATCATGCAGAACTTGTAAATCTCAATTTCGATTAAGCCCAGTTCGGGTTGATCATTTATGGGCGAAGACCAACGAGCTAACCAGTGTAGTTTTAAACGAAACATACCTTGACATAACACAAAACAACATTCTAGGAGATCATATAAGCTTAAGTTAAGGATAAAAAAACCCTCCCCACTGAGTGTTGTACATGCAGCGTATCAGGGAACAACAATAAGACTATATTTACCCGCACCTTTAAATTCATTACAATAAGGGTGGACGTTATTCGTGCAAACCATGAAAGCGTGCATTGTAGCTTTATCATAATAACACAGAGGGGAAAAAAATATATGCTGAGAAAACGAATATTTAGCGGTCCTGATCGTTATGTCAATACGACTTTGCATTTGGTACCCAATGTGTGTGATATCAGTTACATGGCAAACAATACAGAACGAATCATCATTATTGTGTTACTCACTATAGTATTATATTTATCGGTTAATCTCGAGGGGAAGTAAACGGTTGCTAGCGTACTGGAAGTACTTTTATCGTTAGATTTTTGTTACAAGACCCCGGTAAATCGAAAGTGCTGTATCATAGCCATTTTACGGAGGTTCATGTCGTAATCTGGCAAAATGACAGATTTTATCTAGCAATAAATCATTGTCTGAAGGGGATTGTGTTAATATAAAGGAGACATAATTTGTCTCGATTAGCATAATGTTCATTAAAATATTTATACTATTCAGAGCCATACATTGGCCCTTTCCGAATTTCCTGAATCCAGAATCCGCCCTGTCATGTCTGTGTTATACGTGTTTTTATCACAGAAGCACATGTATATATATTTACGATGCTGTTGTTAAGGTTCTCCATACATCATGACATCAATATTCATTTGAACGTCGCTGGATGTTATGAGAATGAATAAAACACATCATTTTTTCCCTATCATGGCCGTTTCCGGTTCCCGCCGATCAGCCAACCTACGCCTCTGCCACTCCATCCATCCCTTTAACGATAAATAACGAGGTAAAATAACGAGGTAATCGTTTTCACCTTGCGATGTCGAGGGGAGTAACTCTGCACCCCTCCCGGAACATAAAACTCCATCTGATACCCGATATGTGTTTCGATTATTTTCCTAAGCTGCCGAGGAATGAATAGGCCTGGTCGCAAGAGGCCTTGACCCCATAAAATTGAAATCGCATTTCTTATTTCATCGGAAATTCCGGAGCTGTTTTATTTCCAGGGCTTGGTATTTGGTGTTTGTCTTTGCTATATTTGTAATAAGGAATAGGATGGTGATGTGGAATCCAACGATGCCATTCCAAAATTGATGATTAATAAGCGCTGTTTAGTTTCGGGTATACTTACATGTATGAAAAGGAGTTTTGCATATATCTATTTTGAAATTCTTCAATAAATGAATAATTAATAAGTTTCAGGCAAAATAATTAGGCCTATTGTTTAGTGCGTGGGACAAGAAATATTGCCCCTTTAATATTTCTTTGTCCCCGGAGAAAAAACAAATAATTATACTATAACGTACTCTTTTTTATGTTCAGCTTGATATCCAATTCCAGTACAAGCTTTAACATGTAAAATGTCCTTCATACATGTTATACGTTCGTCCATTCCCCCCTTATTTAAATCTTATACACGTTAACACAATTTGATCAATCATTTTTGGACCCTTCAACGCAATAGGTAAGTATAACATCACATTTATATGTATTAATTTTATATATAATTTATAATTTTTATACTTATTTGTATATTATAGCTTGCACATTTACTTTGTGAAAAGTGTGAAAATTAATAATGATATTAATTCTACCATAAAATACAAATTTGTGAAATAAATGAATTTTGTATGATATATATATATATATATATATATATATATATATATATATATATATATATATATATAAAGTAAAATAATTAGTCCTGCGTCGGTTGATGAAAAATAACAAAAGTTCACAATAAATGAAAACAACCGTAGAGATGATAAAAGAAGTCAAATTTTCGGCCATAGGCCTTCATCAGGAATGATGAAATTTTATTTAACATCCTATATATATATATATATATATATTTATTTATTAAACGCCGTAAGATGATTGTGTAAAATATACCTGTATCAGGCATTGTTCATAACTGTGTCAACTCATTATTAAGATGCCAAGAAATGTATTTAAAAAATATTCATTACTTTTAAAACTCCTATAATAAAGATCAATATAAAAACTTTATGATAAGCCTAAAAGTCGATTTCCTCATTTTCTTGAGGACGACATAATAATAGCGTTTTTCCTCAACAGTTTTCTTATCTAAATGTATTAAAAGAAATCAGATTTTTCTGAAAATTGGATCTGAATGTTCTGATGTGATTTATTATCTTGTTTTTTTATCTCTCTTTTTTTTCATGGTCATTTCCGGAAAGAGCAGGATGCAAAGAAGGATGCTCTTTGTTTAAAATGGCATTGTTTATATACTGTTCTTATCTTATTTTCCTGTTAACTTTAATTGAGAAGCGAACTTCCTTAACGGAATTAGGGGGTCACAGATGAAAGTAAGACCTTTTCAGCCTTGTTGTTAAGCCTTCAAAATACACATATCTTTATGATTATATATGTTATACCTGTAACAACTTTTAATTCACTGTTACACTTCATGCCCATAATAGTGATTGCAGTTGTTTAAAGATTTGTCTTTCTTTTGTATAAAATTATCATATCGAAAAATCAACTCAAGGCAATTTCAATAGCCCTGTCTATCACCTTTAGAAATGTGCGAACATTACAATGGCGTATTACGTAATCCGAACCTGATTTCTATGGGCAGTACAATAGGCTATTGAAATTGCCCTTGAGTTTATTTTTCGAAAGTAGTTTTTATCGTGTTTATTATTGTTGTTTTTTTAAATTGCTTTTGATGGGTTTTTTTTCTCGCTGTATAGCTACTAAAAACACACACCAAAAAACATCTTGCAAAAAGAATGGAACTAGGCTCGACTAGCACTTGTGCTAACTTCTAGTTCCAATTAATAACTTCACCTCAGTATTAATACATCTATATTACATTTAGTTAAGTGAATGTCATGTGCATTCGACTTACATAGATCTATGACTACATAATATTTCTGTTCATTGATGTATATATATATATATATATATATATATATGCCAATGCCTTAACCATATATATATATATATATATATATATATATATATATATATATATATATATATATAGTTAAGGCATTGGCGTTCAAAGCCAACGACCCGGGTTCGATTCCCGGCGGAGACATTTTTTCAACCTTTGCAAAAATTCAAAAAGGGAGGACAGCTCTGGGGAACTTTGATTTAAGCTACGCAACCACTATTCTCTCATTTTCATTTCTCACAATTATATATATATATATATATATATATATATATATATATATATATATATATATTACTTTTTACCTTTTATGTATGTATTCATCTATTTAAGAATATTACTCTTTAGTACAGTGCATAACTGTTCATATTTTACTGCCATTTATGTGATGTCTTGTTAATAAATTCAATCAATCAAATTCAAATTCAAATTTAAAAATCAAATAAACACTGATAAATCATTCTGCATGACACGCCATGCTTCGGTTCAAATTGTCAATATCATGTGGTTTCATCCTCATTATTTACACTCGATATATATAAAAAATTAATATACCAATTTACATTGTCTTAGGACATTGTAATTATTAAACTGTACGGGCCGAGGAGGCGTTTTTATATGCAGTCGCGGAGATCCCCCCAATTTAACTAACGTCCACATCTGTTTTATGCCCCCCCCCCCACCTCTGAATAGGCTGTTTAACTACATAATTATGCCAAGTGAAATATGTATGTATATTGATTAAAAGAAATGAACGGGCAAAGCCATCGGCCCATTAGTAACGATATTGACGTCAGAAAAATGATGTCCGTTTCTACCAGCAAGCGGAATCTCGAACGCGCATGAGCCGCTGTATGTATCGCGGGCGTAGCCCGAGCGCGCAACTTGGCCGTCCATAAAACTAGCTGTTTCTGCAAGCAAGTAACTTGGCTGGCAGCACAACAGTAAAAGACGAGGAATATCCAACCCTTTCAGGGAAGATTCGACATCTTCCTCTTTAAGGAGGATATGCCAAATTGGAAAATCACATTTCCAATTTGTGATGAAATGCATCACAAATGGGAAAATGTATCAATTTTTAAAACAAAATTGTTAATGAATGTTCTTTAATTTTTATGGAGCAAGAAACACTGCTGTTTAGCAACGAATAGATTTAGTCGTTTCATAATTATACTGTAAAATCATTTTTTTTAATCTTCAACGCGTTATGGTGTTTATACGCCCAACTGAAGTTGATTATCAAAACATGCAAATCATGTGGATCGATAAGACTGTAATATAATGCATACAAACACAAACACACACACACACACGCACACCCACACGCAAGAAGAAACGAATAAACACAAAATTTTATTCAAGATTTTCTTATTCCAAAGCGGCATTATTGATATGATATCGTCTAAAGTCCAACCCGCATACGTGATCATTGATTAAATTAAATTGTTTAAAGGGACTGAATCCCTTTCACAGGTCAGAAATATTAAGTGAACGAATGCGGTGACATATGGCAGTTATTTATAGCACTTTAAGGACACCACTCCCATTATGGGAATGGAAACGTACTTTTTATGAAGTAATCAATAGATTTCAAATTGAGTTTTAGGCGGGTTGCCAAATATTATTTAGCCATGGGGCGCCAATCGTAATAGTTGTGATCTGTAAGAAAAGAAATACTTCTCTTACGAAATCAGTCTTTCCAATTGACGTTGTCAACGAAATTTGTTTTGGGACTCATTTTCGTCCACGATAGCAAAAATGGGCTGCAGCCCACGAGATCGACAGCCCACGAGCCAGACGGCCCGCGAGACAGATGGTCCACCGACATGTCTATCTAGCATGTCTAGTGGGCCTTCTGGCAACTATTCTGAGGGTTCCAGACCGACATTTTCGGTCTCGTAGGCCTTTGTCAGGGTGACCCTGGTGAGATGAAGTTCCGTAATGAAGTATTGAATTATGATATACATTAAAATCACAAGTATTACACATGGCGCCACGCAGATGGCAACAGCAGTTTTCCATTTTTCATTTGATAACAAAATACAGCGGCTTTCACCAGCGTTAATGTTGTGGCATAATGCTGAGCTAAAAAGGGATACACATCCTTGAAATGCCTTATGGCCACAATTCTGAAAAAAAAATATCATGTGATCATGCTCTTCTTTTATCAGTCGAGGAGAAGTCACCGGATTTGGAAATTAAAAAAAAGAGAGTTCGTGATTCGAATCGCAGCCACGGCAGAGAATTTGCACTCGACCCAGTTAGATAAAATGATACAGCGAGGAAGAAATTCTTTGAATGTTTTAATTAACCCGTGGCTGCCCTGCCATATCGAGGAAGAGAGGCTAAGATCGGTGTGATAATTTTTCTTTTTAAATCAAAGCAGCGGCTCAAAATTGTGAATGATTACATTAATCAACTAAGAATTAAGAAAAATGAAGAGTGGCTTATCCTTGGAAAAACTGAGAGAGGGCTTAAAGGTTTACGATGACTATGCATTTATAAAATATCGCCATGATTGTGACAACTACGGATGGTAAACCGTTAAGTTTATCCATATTTCGACAATTTTCATTAATCACTATTTTTGGCAAGATTAATCAATCTAATTGTCTGAATTGATTTATTTACCACTTCATAACATATTTATCAGACTTTGCTCTCGATATTGAGTAATCCACTCTCCAATTCTGCTTTAGCCATGCCTACATTTATGGCGCTCTAGAGTTCAAGAAATTTCCTTGTACCCGATATAGACATTTACTGCTCCTGGGTCGACAGTGGCAAATGTAGATTAAATGTCTTGCAAGAGAACCCACAGCCCACAAAACCCACAGCCTGCTCATCTCCAGTCAAAGTTTAAGCACATCGAAACCACTGTACAACGCCATACAAATTTAGGTGATTAATATCCCCTCTCTTCCCCACTTTTGAAAAAAAAAAAAAAAGATCACATGTAATTCTATCGGCATATCTGTAACATCATGATCTCTTCAAAATGACTCATTATTTCTTTAAAAAAAAAAATCAAGATATAGCGTACAGAGCTCCAAACAAAACACGCAAATTTTCTAATGCCGGAGAAGTAGAATATGTTTCAATGTAACGCGTTTTTTTCAGTGGGCACCTCCACTTTTGGCTTATGATGATGATAATATTTGTTTGCACCTTTTTATCAAATCTATTTTTATTCTCCCCTCTGCTAGGGTGAATAACAATTGCCATCCGTGAACGCACTTATACAATCAAACCTCGTAACCTTCAATAGCTGTTGTGGAATATTCAATTGCACTGTACGTCATTATGCGTCTTGGTATTGTCAATACAATACAACGAACCATCGAAACCTGTAGGGGAGGCCATTGATTTTTTTGTTGGTCTTTGTTGTACCGATGTTGAAATAGCGGAGTCTTGTGATGATGAGCTACGCTTGAGGTTGTAATGAAACTTGACAAAGACTATTCAATTTGCAAAATCGGGATTTGAAAAGATCATAGCAATTCGCGACTGAAATGAATCCGCCGCAGCAAATGCTTTCGATGAAGATAATGAGCAAAATATATTGTGGAATTTGTATTAAATTTCCAACTCAATTCAAAGAGAGAGAGAGAGAGAGAGAGAGAGGGGGGGGGGGGGCGGGGGGAGGGTTAAGACCAAAAAAAGTTCATAATTCCGAAAATGAAATACGGTCCATTATTCAGAAGTTTCATGATTCCGAAAAATGATATGGGGTTCTATTTCTTTTCTGGAAATATGAATTCTTTTTCATTTTCGGAATTACCAAGATTACGAACCCTGTTTAATTTTCAGAATTATGAACCTCCAGCGTAACGAACGAGTACAGGGGCCTGTTGCACGAAACTTGCGTTTAATCGCAACTCCTAAAAATCAAATGCAAGTCCTTAATGCGCGCTTCTGATTGGCTGAAAATAAAATTGCGTTTGATTTTCCTGAGTTGCGTTCAAAGGCAAGTTTTGTGCAACAGGCCCCAGGTCTTCGGAAATGCGAACCTTCAGAATGAGGAACCTTCGGAAAAACGACATGTAACCGATTTCTCGACTGTTTTTGACAATTTTTTTTTTTTTTTAATTTATTGATTTTAAAGACGAATTGGCTGATAATTTCACAATATTTGTTATATTATAACAATGATAGTAATTATAATAATTATATCCTCCAACAAAATATGACATAGGTTAGCTCTCTGTAGGGAGATAACACAACACCATGAAATGTAGATGAAAGAACGGAACTGCGCCGGAGGCTATAAATGACATCAATGAGTAATTTAGACGGCTGTTGCTATACAAATATGATTTCACATAACGCGTTTTGATGACCTTCCAAAGGAACACGAGTCAATAGCTGTTATCGAGTTTGTTCGATGCCAGGATATGCACGCTAAGAGATAAGAGGGAACGGAAATTTTAATATTTCTGAATAAATATGTTTGACCTTAATCTACGTCTTGTCAACGGCAGGAACGGCCTTCTTACGGGAAAGCGATGATGATTTTTCTGAAGGCATTTGTTTGAACTTAATCTAAGAAATTCATAATAATTATGATAACGAACATGAAAAAAAAATATTCCCTTTGAATTCTAGTCTACATGCTGTCAAGTGCAGATTAAGAAACTGATATATTTTAGCTCCGGTATCGGTTCTGCTCAATGGAAATCGAAGAATTACATACCCACCTACACTGTTACACTTGTGTTAAGAGGGATGAATTAAATGTCTTACCAGACCCTTACAGAGTTCTTCCAAGGCTCGAACCCACGAATTTTCACCTCCATTGAAGTATTCGAGCCCCTCGACCACGACATATCTACATGTATTGAATTTTTAAAAAAAAATAACTGTATAGTAGGATCATTATCAAAGATGTACATAATGCCAGGGGCGGACCAAGGTTTTTCTAAAGGAGGGAGGGGCACAACTTTGGAACGAGCAACAATAACAATAAATAAAAGTCGTAAGATATTTCAGGTGCCTCTTACGTCGAAAATTTAAAAGGGGTACAATTTTCCTTCAGGTGCTTAAGATATGCCTCATTGGTTGTGAGGGGGGGGGGGGTGGGGCGGTTGTGACCCTCAAATTTATCATTGTACGTATACACTGTATATTCACCATGTAAAGACAAATACAACTAGAATTGAAGGTTATTTGAGTTTGAAACCAGTGTTAATAAACGCTGCTGCGGAACAGGAAAACCCTTTTTTAACCAACGGTGGTTAAAATAACGAAGGGGATCACTAACATCAGTCAAAGTCACTCTACTCATAACAACCCCCTGAACACGTGAACTGATAATACCTGATAATAAACGGCGGGGAGTAAAAAATACAAAGTCACAATTTATTATCATGTACAGGCAAGGGGGATCGAGGATTTTGTAAAAGAGGGGGCACAATTTGAAGAAGAAAAAAAAATTGACAAGCAAACAAACATTAATAAATGAATTTTTAAAAAAGTGTACAAATAAAAATATGAATGAAAAAGGTCATCTGATATTTGAAGAACATTTTACTTAAAAGTCAAGCAAAAAAAAAAAAAAAAAAGAAAATGCGCTAATGTGTACCAGTGCATAAAATCTCATGTGATACCTTAGTTATAACCATTGTGGTAGTTTTAATTTTTTTCTTTCGGCCTGGGCCCTGTTTCATAAAACTTGTTATGAATGACAAGTTGCAATAAATGTTATAAGCTACTGAAATCCTTGCATGTGATTGGCTGAGAGCAAATTTGTCTTTAAAAATCCCTGACAAGACACTTGATGAAACGCCCCCCCCCCCCCCATGTCGGTCTGGCGTTGGTGTCTTTGGTGTGACTATAAGCATGATAAGGTATACATTTGTATCATTCTGACTGAGACACAATTGGATAAAAAAAAATTTAAAAAAAAATATTAATTTAAACGTTCGATTTGAAAAGAAAAATGGAGTAACGGGGGGGGGGGGGGGGTGGAGTCCTTCCAAGCCATGGGATTTCATCCGCCCCCTTCCCTCCAAAAGTAAAAAGAAGAGGAGGAAAAAATAATCCAAGCATAACCATTTGTTATTTTTCACTTCTTCCTGTATCGTTTTTTAGTGTGTTGAATGCATTAAACACGATAAAAACTACTTTCGAAAAATAAACTCAAGGGCAATTTCAAAGGCCTATTGTACTGCCCATAGAAATCAGGTTCGGATTACGTAATATTATAATGTTCGCACATTTTTAAAGGTGATAGACAGGGCTATTGAAATTGCCTTCAGTTGATTTTTCGAAAATAGTTTTTATCGTGTTATTAAATGGCTGACGGTTTACCTTTAAATGATATTGATAGCGTGAGCACGCAATAAGCTGGATATTCTTTGTTCACGTTTAGGTAACGTGTCTTCGGATCTTTTGGAACTGAAAATATTATCGCCTTCTCAGGAAATCAATGCTCCTGTATAAAGAAGATGTAGCAGAAAGTAATTGGGGGCAGGCATTGTGTCAACAAAGCTGGGAATGGATGGGCACGGATGTCTGTATGATCATGAAGATTTTATCGATTCTCTCTTACCAGACAAAATAAAATCGAAAAGCTTTTACGGAGAGCATACATCGAGGGTATGCCTAATCATTGGTATGTTATCTCATACTGGGCGTGGATCTACATTTAGTGGCGTATCCAGACAAGGGAACTGTGGCGTAGCTACCATGACTACATGGAGCACGAGCGGCTAGGGGGAGGGGGGGGGGGGGGGAGGAAGAGAGAGCGAGAGAGATAGAGCGAGAGAAAACACTACCGGGAGGGGGGGGGGGGGACTGAGGAAGAGGAAAAGAGTTCTGCAGCCAAGATGGGGGGGGGGGGTGGAATCCTCTCTTGGCTTTTGAGATAACCAAATTAACACTGCCTTTTTAAATGCAATTAAAAAATCTGGATACAAAGGAAATGTATAAAATTTCTAAATGTCTAAAAGTTTTAAGAATGACGATTTTATTGTTGTTGGTATTTTGTAAATAAGCGTCAAATCTGATATTGCCTAAAACATAATTCCCTTGGGCTATTATTATGATATTAGACACTGTAATTGCCCGGCATTTGATAATTTGAGAGTAATCGATCGTGCAAAATGTTTTAAATCTGAGTCTCAAAATCTATATTGCTAATGCATTACAAAACGTCTCTTGAATCATTCGAGCTTTATATAATCACTCTTCGCTCAATATCCATTTCCCATTAAAAAAAAAATGGAAATCACACTCCTATAACTAAAATCAGGATTACCACATGGAGGGGTTTTGCCGTTCAAGCAACCACGAACCTGATTCTCATTTATTTCTAAACCAAAGTCTCTTACTGAATAAAAATTAATTTCTTACTGGTCCTCTTTCAGTTTTAACCGACAAATATATGACCGTTGTTTATATCAAAATGGAATTCTTTCAATAAAAACAAATGAGAGAAACTGAAACCTTAGTTAGATACAAGACAAAAATATTATGATGATAATATGTAAATTATAGTTCCGCGAAATGATAATTTACTTTCTCTGGAGGATCCAGGGTAGCAAAGAGGCAACACATAGTTAAAATGACTGTATTCATGAAGAAATTCTGTTTGTATTCCCTGGAGAAAAAATTCTTGTCATGAAAAATAGAACTTTTGCCCACCCGGAGGATTTACCGAAATCACATTTTCCAGTGTACGGTATTTCAGGGAAAAGGTTCATTCATATCGGGGGGGGGGGGGGACAATTTTTATTTTCCTCCCCCTCCTCAGCCGAGCGAACCTTGGATGGTTGACTTCGGTTAGTGGGATTTCTCAGGAAAAAAATATGTTGGGGAAGATTTAGCCCCCTTTAAGAAGCTTTGTTTTGATATTATTATGCCCTCCTATTTCCATTTGTCAGATCGGTCATAATTTTCCTATTCTGACTAGTCATTACATTTTGTTTCCTGAATATGAAATAAAGCATCATATCCGACAGCTCCTCTCGCTCGCTCTCGCCACAGCTCTTTCCATCTCACCCCCCCCCCCTACTATCTCTCTCAATTTGTCATTTTCTTTTCCTAAAGTGTATGAGTGTCGTATTCCTTGGCATTAAAAAGTGCTAGAGGCAATACCGTACATGATAAAAGATACTGGTCTTTCATATAAATCTTTGATGCCCAGTCCGCCGCGAATTTCCGATAAAACAATATGGCAATCGATGATTCGAATTAGCATATGGCCACACTCTCGTAAGTCACAAAGCGACTGTAATCATACCATGCAAATTTTATCTTTGGTTTTACTCTGTAATTACCATTGCTTTGGTATGAATAGATTATCAACGTTTAAAGGAGCGGCCGCTCATTTTGCTATTGCCTTGTTGAACAATTTATGTATAGATTATCGCGGGGGGATTCCGCAGGTTCGGAATACCAAACATTCAAAACTCGGAAGGTTAGTTTATCCGAATGTTTATAATTCTGAAAATGAAAAAGGTTCATGATTTAGAATTTGATATAAAATTCTTTTTCTCGAAGGTTCGTGATTCCGAAAAATGATGAAGGGCTCTATTACTAATTTTTCAGAATTATGAACCTTCGGAAACACATGTAACCAGATTATCATTTGAATACGAAAGGGGTGATTTACAATACGAACTACCAAATAAACCCCAAGTAAAATTCATGAATTACAGCTTTATTGTATTGCTGTTTATTGTGGTTTAATAACACACTGCTCTATTGATTATTGTTTCAAATACTAATAGAGTGTTGAATGACGCTGAGTGTGTTAGAAGGTTATGTATACAATGATATCACACACTACTGTAAGAGTATCATATGAGAGTATCATATATTCCTATCGAGTCCGATCTACCCTTGTATCATTCGAAGAATTATATTTCAGAGCTTAAATATTCATGATGGAATATACTGGAAGGGTGCAATTTAATTACAGCTTAAGTGATGCATGAAATAAAATTAATGTGCCATATGCGAAATTAATTTCAAAGAGCACGGGCGTAGATCCTGGAGGTAAAAGGGTACATGCTTCTCACCCTCACGCACATACTCACACACACACGCACACATAGCACACATACCCGCCCACACACCATTTTTGCGGGGGTGGGACGTAGTCTGTATAATCAATCACTCCTCAATTATTTTGACCTAGTTGAAAATATAAATCACGATAATATGAAGTATATAGTTTAATAGGTGCTTTACATGAATATGATTCAATGGATCTTCACCTAATGTGTGATACCATTTCCCCATATTTGGGATACGACATAATGAAAACGACACCCCGTATGATTTTCATTATCAAAGTGTTGTCTATCATACGAATGATACACATCCGCGTAGCAGATTACAATCGTTTCAGTAATGTCGGCCTTTTTATAATCAAGTGGACAAGTTTATGCCCGACCCGGATAAAAGTCAAAATGAATGATTTATTTATTGTATAAATTACCACTCGATTGTAAAGTTTCCTCCATGGTTGTATTACGGAAAAATCATTTTATAAACAGGAAAACATTGCTATTTCAATTTCGGTTTCTATAGAGAAAATAATTATGATTTTTCTATGTAGAGAATAGTTACAATACATAATAATTTGCAAGACAAAACCCTCTTCTCTCTATTATTTACACTTATACACTCCATATCCACATCGAAACTACAAGGGGTTGAAGTGAACCCTTTATCATGTTATGATTGCTTTTAACGAATGAAATGCATATATTAAGGGCAAATTTTCTTCTTGCAAATAGTTATTAATGTGAGTGTTTAAAGCATTCTTTATTATTCAATTACATTGTTAATCAATAGGGCAATTTTTGAAAGTAAATTAATGAATATCAAGAATTTTTTTTAAAACCTGCAAAAGCTTCCTAAAATATGTTTTTTAAAAAGATGAATTACAACTTCCACTACACTGTTAAAAAAAAAATGCCGTGTTTTCACGAGAAATTTCCTGGCAGTGAGGATGCCGGGAATGCCCGTTTTTCTTTTGTTTTTTTTATTTTTTAACCGAAAATCAGCATATATTTACAATCGCCCGACAAAAAATTACAGTCTTTTTCCTGTAAAACAACAGCAAGTTTGTTGGGCGATTGTAAATATATGCTGATTTCCGGTAAACCAACAAACTCACTGTTGTTTTACAGGAAAAAGACTGTAAAATTGAAATAACGACAATAACTTGTAATTTCAAGGGCCAAAACCCCCGTAGTTTTACAGTTAACTTTTTTACAGTTGTTTTTTTTTATACAGTGTACCTGTAAATATTTGCATACAGTAATCTTCACTTATATCTTGCCATTGTATTGTTATACATGCATGCTATATGACTACATCGTTTGCTACTATGTTGCAGTTATCTTCCTTCCTCTTTCCTCCTAGTTCCCTATCCTTTTCTCTCCCTTTCTTTGTTTGTCACTCTCTTCTTTTCTTCTGTTTATATTGTACTTGTGTTTTCAGGCGTACCCGTTACAAGTGTATGAGCTTACTGGGCCGGGTTCGCGCCTTCTCCCTGGTATTTAATCTAAATTCAATTCAATTCAATTCAAATTAACATTTATTTTCTTCCATTGATTTTGACAACAGTTGTTTGATTCTGAATATGTTACTTTATCAAATATTAAATGTCCACAAAAACGATGGAAGAAAATGAATGTTAATTTTAATTTTAGTTTGAATTTGAATACTCCTGTGTTAAAGGTAGTTAAGTCCTCTTTTTACGCTAATCTCTAGGTCTTAGACAAAACATTTAACAGGCATGATTTCATTTCGAATTGGATACACGTGAAAGTTTCGTTTTCTGTTATTTTTGCACATTTCAGAATGCTTTGGTTGACCCTCCCCACTTCTCAAAGCCCGTGCATACCCTGTTAATTTATTTGATATTGCCGAGAGACTTATGAGCTCCTATGCGTGTATAGAATTTGAAGGATTAATGTTCCTTATGGCAAAATTTGCATGGTACATGTATCGCACGCACAACAGTGAATATATGAAATGTGATTCGTCTCCACATAATTTCTCATTTTTAGTTCATTGAAGATACATTTTGTAAATTACTTCGATCAAGGCCAAAGGATCGGTGAATAGTGTAGCTGTAGTAAGTCGTCGTCCAAATTCGATAATGTTTTTCTTTGGAATTTTAAGAGAACATAAAAGCAGCATATAGGTGGGAAGGATCTTTAATGCACTACTCTATCTGATTAGATTCCCGATTTTCGATATTCTGAGATTTGTTGTGAAAAAAAATCATCCTTGACCTTACTTCAAAATATGTACACGAAAAAAACCCTAAAAACTAGAACGTTGTTATGATATGATATGTGCTTTAAAAGAATGGAATGATTTCATTGTGGTTAATAGCGGTAATGTCTACAGGCAGCGCTTTGTATTTGCCTACAAACTGACTCTGGTCTGCTGATCGGACTCAGGATCGAATCTCAGTCACATCTTTCGGATGGTGACTTTAAAGAGAAAGTCCACCCTGGTATTAGGTTGATTTGAATAACAGAAGAAAAAAAATGAGAGAAACAGATTAGTGAAAGTTTCAGCAAAATCCGATAAGAAATAAGAAAGTTACGAATCTTTGAATTTGTAATCAATCAAACACAAATTAGCAACTTTAGCGACGTATCTTGCGAGCTCTTCTCTTATTTACTCTCTACAGAAAATGTCATAAATTTACATTATCTTAGTTTTTGAGGAAATTTTTTTGTTCATACAGGTTTTGAGTAAAAACATATGAGCAATGATTATATCTAAGGTGCATGTTTGATTAAATATTTTCTTTAAAGAAAATGGAAATTTTGGGGGTACAGGGCAAATGGGAGAGAAGCTCGCAAAATACGTCACAGAGTTGCCATTTTGTGTTTGATTACAACTTCAAAAATTCATAACTTTTATATTTCTGATCGTATTTTGCTCAAACCTTCACTGATCTGTTTCTTTAATTTTGTACTTCTTTTAAAATTAAGTCGTAATCGGGGTGGACTTCCCCTTTAAAGCTCGGTCCTTGACGTAAATAATCATATTTAATTGATATAGGTCTGTCAAAACTCAATTACACACACACACACACACACACACACACATTATGGTTACGATGAAGATGATGAATATTATTATTAATATTATTATTATTATTATTATTATTATTATTATTATTATTATCATAATTATTAATATTATTATCATTATTATTATTATTATTATTATTATTTTCATTATTATTACAATTATTATTATTAATATTATTATTATCATTATTATTATTATTATTGTCATTATTATTATTAGTATTATTATTATCATTATTATTATTATTATTATTATTATCATCATCATTATTATTACTATTATTACTATTATTATTATTATCATTATTATTATTATTATTATTATTATTATTATTATTATTATTATTATTATTATTATTATTATTATTATTATTATTATTATTATTATTATTATTATTATTATTATTATTACCATTACTGCAACAAGACAGAGACCAAGTGAAAAGCGAACTGTCAATTTCGGTCTAGTGCGTGGCTTTCCGTCTCGCGAACGTGATTTATATAAAACTTACATTTCGGGTTTCAGTAAACTAGGGTGTCTCCCTGGACATTTGCTTGATGACCACAACAATATTACTGCACATAAAATACAAAAAGAATAAATAAATACAAAAAAAAAAGACTTATTGATAAAAAATGATTAAGTTGACAAAAATATCGAACAGTAATTACGTATTTAAAATTTAAGACTTAGACAACCAAACAAATCAACAAAATACCAAATAATGGACCTATACAAATGATTATGTTGACAAAAATATCTAGAAATAATCAAGTAATTAAAATTTAAGACTTAGTAGTCAACCAAATAAATCAACAAAATACCACTAATGGACCTATTGATAAAAATGATTAAGTTGACAAAAACATCGAACAGCAATAACATATTTAAAATTTAGGACAACCAAACAAGAACAAGTTCTTGGTAAAACGATCTACAATTTCACTTTAAAAGCAGTATTAAACATGTTAGATAGAACAATCGGGAAAAAGGCCTTCGGCAATCACTGGCACTGCCTCACAATCAAATGATTTAGAAGCGTGGTAATAATGAGTCATAACCGTACCCGTTTTATTTCCTGACACATTTAAGCCACTCACCTTTTTCAAAGCATAACCAAAGCTAGTGGTGGATTCAGGGGCAAGGGGGACTTACCCCTGCTAAACCCAATCTTGCAAACCTTAATTACCAAAAAAAAAAATGTATCCCCTAATATAATTATCATTATTTATATTATATTTTAATTTTTTGGCCTGTCACATATTTTCGGAATGGTGCCCCCATCAACAAGAGAATGCTGGACCCGCCACTAAATTAAGCTGGAGTTGGACGGTGACCCTAGATTAATTTTCCAACCTGTGAAACAATGCAAACTTGAGTGATTAAGTAACCAACATAAAAATGCAATAGCGAAAATAGTGCTGGTGGTTGTTTACTCAATAAATCCAAATTGAACTTACATCACTGAAATTAATTTTCTTGTGCCTGCACAATTTTCTTTAGTGTGAACACAATTACAGCAAGGTACAAATGTTAGTGCAATATTTTATAATAAACAAATGGAAAAAAGAGACTTTAAGCAAGAAATCAATTGTAATGTCGGCGATATTTTCTTTTAATATCTGGGGACTGTGGGCACCCTTTTAAAAAAATCACGAGGTATTGAATGTACCATCCTAAACTAAACTACAAAACTTTCCAAACATTTTTTTTTTTAAGCTTGAAGTGCCCCCCCCCCAAAAAAAAAAAAAAAAAAAAAAATCAGCGAAAAATTTGGCATTTTTTTCCGAATGTGCGAACGTAAATAGTGAGTTGAACATTGAAAATAATGGATTAATAGTTCTATATAAATAGACTTGGTAATTTCCAACTTTAATTTTAGCATGATATCAGTTTTCCAGATGCATATTTTGATGTTTTATAGCAGTAAACTAAGTAAATATAATGCAATAAAATAACTTCTTAAAAAGCTAATTAAGAATAAATATACGAGATTGTAATGATTTATATATTCGTATGTGATAAGACTGAATGCCAAAGTCCTGTTTTGATTCAGCCAATAATACAATGGATTTAGACCCCTCAATTCATTAACCTGTTAGTTATCCTTAACAGGTTATTCGAATCAAAACAATCAAAACACACCTCACATATTCATTGGCTTAAACTGAAATAAATAATTATAACGTTTAACGGCCCCACTTGGTTTTACCAGCCCTGCGCGCTCTATGAACATATCGTAATCCTTTCACGAAATATAAAACCACCAGCTATAGCCACAACTGTTATTTTGCACCCCGCCAAATTCTGGATATTATTAACTTGTCAAAAATTCACAGGTGGCGAAATGATAAAGTATCAGTATTTGTATTTCAAGGGCAAAAGGTGATGAATCCATCAGCTTGAATTTCAACATGTTCACCAACGTCACCTTTATTTTAATCTTTTTATTTTTTCTTTCGAGTACACAGAAACGGTTGAATTTTAATCAGTTGCAGACTGAAAATGTTAAATATGTTCTGACGCATGAACAATAATACCTATATAATGGAAGTACATTGCGGATTTGTGGAATATAAATCTAGTTCATGTTTTCATCAGTGCATTACCGCCGTGTAGCCTCTTTACCCTGATAAAGCGCTTGGGCATTCAAGGGTACTGCACCCTAGCGGTACCCATTGACTTCACCTGGGTGGACTGTGGGAAATATGTAGATTAATTGACATCTTGCTTAAAGATACTAAGAATTCAAATTTATTGACAGCTAAAGTGACAAATTTCAAGTAAATGATGTCACTGGCGTTATTTAAAGTGGACATTTTCTGATCTAGCTAAAATAATACTGTTAATCTTAACAAGCTGCATGTATAACCTAAAGCCGCCCCTATATCACGGAGATATTCAGGGAACTACCTGGGAAGAAATTTATTCAAACTCTGCGTTATAAAGGTATCCAACGAAAATAAAATGGCTTCCTTTTTAATAATGGGATTCATGTACAAAGTGCGAAACCTTGATGGGCTCTTTTAGATCACGGAAATTAGTTATTAATCGGAAATGGCCTTTCATACACAATGCAAATTAGATATAACCTTCTGTGCAATTATTCAATAATATATTTAAACGTCTTCTTTGTATGGTTCCACGCAAGCCACATGGCCTTGTACGAACTGACACAGACTGCCCTTGCAGCATTTGTCAAAGATAGTGCTACGTCCTGGACCACGTCCATACGACGTCTTTACCTGATTTGATAAGAGTGTCAAATTTTTATTTACTTACTGAATCAGTCCTAGAGTTTTTATGGAGAGAAAATATATACAGGTCCGATTGACAAGGAAAAATATATCAACATGGATCCGTAAGGCATTGCTTGTTGTTATATGATATAAAATAACAATAATAATATAATATTTGAATCTATGATGAGTTTGTCTCAAACATAATCTCCTCAATGCCACATGAACCTTAAAATCCGTAATAAATATATATGGATTGTAACTATTTTTATTTTCATAGACCCCTTCAAAAAGGGGTACATGAAATACAAGGTAAACTTTCTTAACCCTTTCGAGACAATTGACCACATTTTGTTGTTCGACTCAATAACTTTTGATTCAGAGCCCTAAAAAATATACAAGATGTATGAGTAGAAAGAGCAAACATTCTGCACACACTGTGTCCATTTTTGTTGCATGACCATATTGCGTTTGATGCAAGGAATTTAAAAAAAGAGAATAAGCTTTAAAATCCTTAATATGGCAACACATTGAGAGGTTCAAAATCATTCCTTTTGGTCACGAAAATTGGCAAGTTTTTTCAACTTTTTGTCAATGTTTTTAAACATGTATGTTGTTTTTAAAGACATTAAATTTTATTGCAACTATGTAGCATTAAAAGAAAATAATTGTTGGTGCAAATTTGAGTAACAAAATGTGATCACTTCAGCCCGTAAATAATTCCTGTCATGGAAGGCTTAATAGACCTCAAATTATGTTTTTCGACATAGATACATGCCATCGAGGCATGTATCATGTTATCACTCTCTGAGCCGCAAATACTATTTCATCAGAGCAAAGTACCCTCACTCTGTTCAAAACTGAAATTCTTACTTTCAATTTTCCTGATAGAAAAGAGCTAATTGAATCAGGAAACAAGTAGTATGGACGTATTTCTTCTTCAACACTGTTATAATCAGTCATGTGCGGCGTTGTTTGTACAAGGGCAACGTTTACGAAAATCAATTTATATATAGATTGTGTCTTTGGCTCCATGCCAGTTTGATATTGCAGCAAGCCGCCGTTAATCTCAAACAAGAAAAACAAAATGGATGTCAATCTACATGTAAATGCATAATAAGCCTCTATTATTTGTTCGTTTCGTTATTATTGTGTGTCACTCTGCTGTATTATCTAGACTCAAAATTGTACATTACAGTATGGATTTTAGGATGTTAAAAATCCCTGAAATCAGAGCAGATGCTTTTTTGTCCATTAGCTTGCAATATTTAATAATGAAATAAAAGTGTGGGCGTGGTTTTACATTATCGAAATACAGCAAAGGATGGCAATTTTTAATGATAAAAAAGCAGAAGTTAATGAAAGTGAAACTCGATAAGTGATAGCCTGGAGTCTTGTAGAATAATAAATCAACGCTGAGACAGTTTATATTCAACATTTTTCATATCGTTTTGAGTAGTCAGAATCGTATGAATATATTTCGATCTCATGTTTCGCGCTTTTTTTCTCATGAGTAATACTATATAGTCTGCTGAAACGAAAAGAGGGCATTATTCATTAAATCTTCTTTCCTTATGACCTTCTGCAATTTCAATATATTTTATAGTGTAGAGTTGCAGATCATATTTCAGGTATCGGACACTCCGATTTGTACTTTCACATAATATATCGTTATGGCTTCACCCCTATCGGACACCATGATGTTTCATGGCCTTTCCAAGTTTCCACACCATAATGTTTTGACACCATCGTGTCGACAACATTTATGTTTCAACGATCGGTTTATATGTCGACACTATTACCATGATTACAATCCGACACAATTTATGCTTCGATACAATTAAGTTAATCTATCTCGTCTTCGACTCGAGCAATATGATTATGCTTGGGCAATATAGTTCATATTCCCCTCATGGCCAGTCAATTTTTATTTAGATACGTTTACTTGACAAACAGATTTTAAAAAATAATACATGAAATCTTCCGATATAATTTGGGATTTGCCGACATGATTATTCAATGCCAGAAAATCCTGCGCCATATTACACAAATGTTTGATGTGAAAGACCTTTTATAGTTTCCGTAGCGCATGTATTCATCAATATTACTGGAAGAACACCAGATGTTTTTATCAAGAAGCCACCTTAAGTTAAGCCATGGTCTCACTGGCCTTACGACCGGTTGCCGAGTTCCGACAACCACTGGTCGGTAGTTGGTTGTCTGAGATCGTAAAGAGGTTTTCGTCAGTCTTTATTTGGTTGTCAGTGGTCGGCAACTGGTTGTCGGAGCATTTTGGTCGGCTGAAGGTCAACGCTGCTGCATCGAAAACTTTTTGACGACCAAAATGGTTGGGGGGGGGGGGGGGGGTTCTTGGTTTTCTAAAGGTGGGCGACACGTCTCAAACTGATCGCCGACTGATCTTTAGTGCTCGTCGACTATCGCCGAGCGGTTTCGGTTTGAAAATAAGGTCGGCGGATGATCGTCGAATAATAAACGACCAGTCACCGATTGATTCCCAAACCATTACCCAGCACCGACAACCAACAGTAATCATAACCATCCCAGAGACTTTCATGAAATCAACTCAAGGGTAATTTGGGTTGTATTGCCTATTGAAAATAGTTTTGCTTAAACCTAAGTCTCACTAGAGTAGCGACCTGTTGCCGACCAGTACAGCCGAAAAAGCTGCAAACACAAACACGGTGGGCTGAAACCCCAAAATCTACAATATTTTTTCACTCAACGACTTGTCGCCTATAAGTTGCACACAGGGTCGCCAGTCGGTTGCAGACCAGATGCCTACCAGTATACAATCGCTTCAAGATCAGAAAAACCTTCTGCCGACCAGTTTGGTCGGTGCAACATCGAAAACCTCTTAATGTTTGACGACCAGTCGTTTATCAATGAACACCTTTACAAGAATGTATTGTTGAAATAATGGAATAATCAGCCCAATGGGAAAGTAATGCAACCATAAACCCTTCTATGACCACAGGCAATGAACTAACTGTCGTTGGTAGGCTGCTGCTACAGTGAGACTTAGGCTTTATAAAAGAGATGATTTAATATATAGACCACATACTTTCAAGCCGATGGTAGAAATGGGAGAGCCATATCAAGCTGTTTCCTCTTCATGAGCTTGTTAAATCTGATTAATTTATCCAGACACCCTCGTATATATCAATGCTTTGCACCCATACAATTATGTATTATTCATGTTATTGCAATAATTGCTGACCTAGTCATCATAACCTGGCATAAATATATAATTTTAGACATTTTTGCACCAGTGATGCATTGCCTTCCCGTCAGTCTACGACCCGTTGTTAACAATCGCCGATCAATTGAAGACTGTTCCTACAAGTGGTGGCCAATCAGTCTTTGATGGTCAGCAATTGGCCTACAATTGAACGGCGACCATCTTACAACCAATAGGCAACTGATCGCGGACCGATGTTTTTTGCAGATTGTTTGTCAATGGTCGCAGCTTTTTGTTGTTCTTGTTGTTGTTGTCGTCAGCAGTCGGCAGCCGGTCG
Source organism: Heliocidaris tuberculata (assembly GCA_025618425.1). NCBI lineage: Eukaryota > Metazoa > Echinodermata > Echinoidea > Camarodonta > Echinometridae > Heliocidaris > Heliocidaris tuberculata. The sequence continues at coordinate 29,670,206 of CM046850.1, forward strand.
TAAGTTCAGTGAGAGTAAGACCGTAGCTGCAGTGCATGATAGAGACCCAAGTGCATGGAACGATACACGTGAAAACAGGATTTGAAACATGAATTAAAAGCGAATTCATAACGAATATGTTGTATCTTTGTTTACGCAGCAGTCATCACATATGCATGCATTCACAGTATTCGTCTAATGAAGTAAATGAAATTTAATGAGGTTGGATCCAGGAAACCCATGTAGAATTCAATTAGCTATACATGTATCATGCACTATCGCTCTCCATAAGGCTGTATTAATGGGTAAGCTGTCTAATAGCCTGCTGGTGAACTCTATGCAAAAATATTTTGACAAAAGCTTGAAAATATCGAACCATTTATCATTATCCTTTTCATTTCCCCCGTTCTTTTGTGGCGTATTTTTAACGTTTGTTCTGTACACCATCGAATGCGATACGTACGGTAATGACTTGTGCATGGTAAAATTGACGGAAAGTGTACTTCATATTTAATATATTTATCGAATATATTCCTCTCTCAAGGACATAAGTAAAATAGAATACCGTAGTTCCGATCCCCGTGTGTAACACCTTGGTGGAGAGGAGCAATGTACATAAAATGCCTCTCTCAAGGACATAAGTAAAATAAATGAAATCGTAGTTCCGATCCCCTTTTATAACACCTGGGTGTAGAGGAGCAATGGGCATAAAATGCCTCTCTCAACTTAAGATCTGCGTCAGTCCATTGTTTATTATGTTTGTGAATTTTTATGCACGGCCTATCGAAAACATCTTATCCTGAATGGTTCTCACCGTGGTGAAATATATGAAGGAAATGAAATGAAAATGATCAGAGTAGGATAGGTAATGAAAAATGAATGCGATAACCATTAGCACTTGACACCCGTCACAAGAATTCACAAGATTTAATGTCATTATGCAGATTCCTAAACAAGGACATCCATAATTACAGACGAGTAGTACACTTTATCAATCCTCTATATATTCGATATAACATATGGGAATTAAGCATGTCCATTAATAACATAAAGAGCCCTTTTTCGGTTTCAGTTTCTGTCTATTAATTAAACGATATGTTGATGTAAAGCATAGACGGTATTGATGCAGTATACTTTAATAATCATTGTGGTATATTGCATAAATACGATAAAATATCCATGTCATTGAAACCTCAGAAACTAAAGAACTCTAGTATTGGCATTATGCCTGTTTGATGGCTTTACTGTAAAAACATTATTTAGATCATGAGGGGGAAAAGCAGGAGTGTAGTTAAGGGAGGGTGGTCGGGAGGGGAGGGGTAGGGAGGGGGAGGGGAGGGAGGGGAGGGAGGGGAGGGAGGGGAGGGGAGGCGAGGCGAGGGGAGGGGAGGGGAGGGGAGGGTAGGGGAGGGGAGGGGAGGGTAGGGGAGGGGGTATAAAACCGATCAATTAAAAACTAATTGTCAAGCTAGGTTCAAGCTAGGTTTGCAATTTTTTAATTTTTTTTACCTGACAAGTTTTCTTTTCATAATGTAAAGATTTTATCAAGTTCCAAATTTCCCCATTTATCACCCTCACAACCATTCAAAATTACTTGCAACGCCTCTGTGAAACTATGCAAAGCACATTATACCGTTCATACATATTGAATGTAAAATTTACATATTGCGCAATGAAATTTAAAGTGATAAATACCTGATAGTCAGAGCGGGATTTGACATGTGGAAATGTCTTGAAATCGAAGCTCGAAATTTTTTTGGGGGGGAAGGGGGGGGGGGGGTGGGATGGAATTTGAAAATGCAGCTTAATAAGACCATTGAATATTATCCTATACTATGGCACAAATGAGATGGCTGGAACCGAAAACTGAGACTCAGAAATTTGAAAATCTCACTAATATGTTTATGAAATTTCATAAAAATCGAATTAAATATTGAACAACATAGGGGCTGCTTACATGTAGATTTGTTTTATTGTTGAGTATGATTATTTTTCATGGTTCTTAAAACATTGAGAATAGGAAGATTCTGACCCGACACGACAGCCACTTTCATGATACTGAGCGAAGAAAAAGGGATGCTGGCGTCCCCCCCCCCTCAAAAAAAAATCTTTATTTCATAAAAAAAAAATGAATGCAATTCCTAAATTACTTAAAATATTGATGATATTTTTAGTTATTACATGGGAAATGATAAATATCTATACATGATACCACGAAATCGATAAAAAATACAACTCGAACGGCGCAAATTACCAGTATGATATAAAACGAGTGTGGTGATTTTAGTTGTCAAATAACACTTCAGATTTGACAGAGGTCGATAAAAATGTAGTTAGTAGTGAAATAATATAAAACCAGTTAAACCGTAATGATGGAGGATCATTTGTCTAAACTGTATTTTATCGATGTGTTTCATCCATCTCCATGCTTACACACCAGTAATGGCATGGCTTGAGGGAAATGCATGCAATCTTATTACGTCAAAATAAAAGAGAAGAATAGAAAAAAAACTCCAAAAAAACCCCAGCATATCTCGGCTATCGATTCGCTGTTTCTGGAAACATACCTCATTTCTTTGCATTTACGGGAAATGTCAATTATCCCGCGGCAGCAGTGGGATATCGCACATGAACGAACGTTTATCACCTCTCTTCAAGTATCACTACGGCGTATCATACAGCCGACCATTATTTACGTATTGCCTTATGTTATATCTCTACCTTCCATATATGTCATTACAATGTTCATAAGCTTTCGTTTTCAGATGAATAAGTTACTATGCCGACATACTTAATAAAAACCAGAGTGAAACATCAAGCGATTACATGTCTTGCGGAGGCCCTTTTATTAATGTTGTCACGTGAAGGCAACGTAGGGTGAAATCAGGTATTAGATAAAATGCCATTAATATACAAACGGTTATAAACATGAGAATTTTGTATTGAATTGTAAACATATGAAATGATAAAATAATAACAGACGATAGTCATTTGAAGCATTAAAAAACAATCTGCATATAAATTTTTGCCCTTCTATTTTTCATTACAAAAATGATCAAATTGATGACTTTTAAGATCTCATGATTAAACGAAATAAACCTTCCATATGTGATAAAACAAATTTTTCTTATTCTGTATTATCAATTTTTTAAACCAAATGCTTGCTCATACCTAAATCCAGATTTTCTTAGAAAATATAAGAGGTACCCGTATATCATTTTATTCCTTTTTAAACATTGAAGGCACTACCTGGATTGAGTTAATACGATCAGACCCAAACGTTCACATCTAATTTCTTCGATCTTTGTAGTAAATCTCCCATTGTTCTCCCCTCATACAACGATTCGGGGAAACCTGAGAAATATAATTCAGAAATTGATTTTTGTTTCATATTTTGACAAATTTAGTTTAGTTAACTTTATTCAGAATAGAATTTTTAGAAAGGTAATAACATATATATATATATATATATATATATATATATATATATATATATATGTAAATTTGTCTCGAAATATCGCTATATCGATATATAGTATGTGTTCATTTGCAGTTCTGTAATTTCATTATATAAATCTATTTGTCCTAACCTTTATTTTGGCAGTAACCATGGTGATCCAAGGTACGATAATATACTCCAAAAGTAGGCAACACATATTGAATTTAAAAAAAAAATCAACACCAGGAACAGGTCAATATTTGATCTATACACGACATTGCTGTGGTATTTAACATCATATTTGCTCAGATAATTTTCTTCCTCATTTTTCAATTTTTGATTTATTTCTTCTCTCGTCACACCAGACATCGTAAAGGCAAACAAGCTCCCGTGCATGTCATGGCAAAGTTTGTTTGAGTAATGAATGAGGTTCACTTTGCGCATGTCATTGCATACTTATGTCACGTTTTTCTATATTGAAATGTAAAATACATCGCCCATCCAAATTTGTTTGATGAGATATTAAATTATTTTAGTCTTTTTTCTTTATTATTGACACCAAAGGAGATGAATCCGATATGGGTGGGGTGGGGGTGGTACTTGACCAAAACATCAAATCTAAAGGATAACTAACAAAATATTACTTTTAATAAAAGTAGAAAAATCTTATAATACAGGTTGAGGAAATTTGACATTTCATGAATTATTTGAAGAAAATAAAAATTACTGAGACAAAAGTTAAACCTGGTCATGAATTTGTGATGTCAATCCCTAATTAAAAAAGAATATTGTTATATTGAATTGAAAACACAGAAATCCATGTTTTGATTTTTATAACTAATTTGACTAAATATATTGTTTCCTATTCCTATATATCTTTGTATGCAAGCAATGAACAATAGATATTTTTTTATGGAAAAACCGCTTGTATATATATATATATATATATATATATATAAGAAGGAACTTAGTGAAAAATCAGGACACGCTTAACGTCATATTTTTACATGAAAACCAAACTAACGCAACCACGAAAGCAAAGTCTTTTATCATAAAATACACCACAGATATTGTGGCTTAAATCTTTACGTCATCTGTAGATAAATATATACATATAGATCAACCACGGAACATCTTCCGTCTGTTCTCACATCTTTTTACCAAACATGAATGTTTTCACACCGCTTTTGACGTGAATGTTATTTTTGTCTCTCGCCTTCTCCCCTTCTTCTAAGAAGAGTGTGTGAACTATTAAACGATAGTCATAAGGTAATGCATTTCCTTGACGACCGCAGTGAAACAAAAATAACGAGTTGTTTTAAAACGCTAACGCCATTTTGTAAGGAAATAACATGGAAAAAAATCGTTTACTTCTATCTATCAATGCATGCAATGAACATTATACATATCTTAATGGAAAATTACGGCAAACACCATTAATGCCAGTCGATAATACGTCATGGCCACAGAAACATGTTTAAGCGCCTTTTACAATCGCAAAATGAGGATTTAGAAGGTCTAGAGCGTTTGTCGTTCTATATTTATCGATAACAGTACAATTTGGGAAGCAATAATACTTCAGAGCAATATGTATCTCCAATACCTATACCATATTTTTATGGTGAAATTAACATAACGATTTGTACATGACATTTTAAGACATACATATAAATTAATGTCATTTACACGATTTTATAATCAAAGGAAAGCAAAACTCACATGAGATAATCGTCTGCTTTCAACTAAACCATATGTTCTCCATTTCTTAAACACTGAATCATTTACTTATGATTAAACAAATTGTGAAGACTTGTAGGATATAATAGTAACTTTTAGGAGAATCAAATGCATTTTTATAAACAATGGATAAGAGGTATTATGTATATAACATAATGGGTTCCCACGTAATGCAACCTCATAATCCCCTGACAAATTGAAAAGACATCTTCACCAAAGAGACCTTAATGCTGCTTGACGTAACCAAGAACCTATTTTCATCAATCATTAAACACTTTCTGCCTATTTACACACTTTCAAGATAAATGGATGTCGAAGGGGAATGGGTATTTTGTCTCCGTCTTTCTCTCTTACTCCTTCCAAGAGTGCAGGGACTATTACAAGAAGGAAAAACCACGGTCAACCTTACTTTAAGGACTACATTATTAAGCAAATATCATGTCCACTGTTCCCGCCATTTTATAAAGCTTTAAAATGTTTAAATTGTGTATTTCACTCTAGTATGTGAGGAGTGGAATGTATGTAAAGAACATTAATGTTGGACAGGTTTATGAGAACCCGCTTTATACAAAATTGACGAAAACATCAATTTCTTCGCTGCACGTAGACGTGGAGAGGTAGAGTTTAAAAGCATCTTTTACATAACTATTTTACAATCATATAGAGAAATAGTATTCTCAGAGGGAGAGTGTATTCTGTGGTTATGTTTTCATTGGTTACATTAAAAGATTTAGAAGCTTATATTTTAGATGGAGGGAAATAGAAAAACGAATATAAATGCGGATTTTTAAGGAATCCAAGGAATAGTGAAAACAAAAATCACGATTCTATTTTGTTAGAGAATATCAAATCATTTGTGATAATTTTGATATAATTTTGTTTCACATGATATCATTTTGTTTGATAAGATTTTTCGTCAGTTGCATAAAATGCGTCGGGAATAATCATTACTATTTTAAAGAAGAACAGAAAATTTCGTATGGAGTTCTAGAAAACAATATCACTGCATGGCTTAACTTTAGCTCTCTCCCATTCTCTCTTTCTCCCTCTCTTTCTCTCTCTCTTCTCCCCCTACACTCACCACTGCTGGTAGTATAACTGACTATATTGCCATGCTAAGCCTAGATATGAAAAGCCATATGTCGTCACCTACATAGTGCTAATATATATTTTTTTTTATTGCATATCTCTCCCTAACAACGAACTATGAAAACCATGGAAAGATGTGGTTGGACTGTAATTATTAACGAAAGCCACATTAACTTATTTCTGCTGACCATCACTGCTAATGATAGATCGTGGCAGATCTTCCATTTAACGAGATACATGTATAAATACAGCGAGTAAAAACTCTGTGGCCTTTTAAAAACTTATACAAAGAAGAATTATTTCAATGCTTTTGCCATTATAGATTGTTGGTGGTATTTTAATTTTTTTTAATTTTTTAATTTTTTCAAAAGTAGAATACACTCTCTTTTTCTTTCCACCTGACTATACAAGCCCGTATATCTTGTCTAAAATTGGAACTTTTTTGATATGCGGGCTGCCTTTCTCTTAATGATTTCCTGAAGTTCTTTGTTTCCCAACACTATATTTCTGATAATTAAAATATATTTGTTTTTGCCTGTTAATTAATAAGCCAAATTCATTTCCGTTTTCCTTCCAAGCTGCGGCGTCATTTTAAGCCCCAATTTCGCTTAAAAGTAATATTATGCTGGTAGTATCTTCCCCCCCCCCCCACGCCCCCACATATGTGTCAAAAATTGATAAAGCCAATAATTTCCATTTCGCGATGATTAAAAAATAAAAAATATAAATTTCCGTCTGGGAAATCAATCACACTATTATTTGAAATGTTCTAGATATCGTCAAATTTGGAAGAAAATAACGTCAGTATTAACTTTCTGGTACGTGATTTTTTCTCTACTTCTTTTTGGCTAAATTCAAGTTACTTCTATATCTTAGATTTATAATTACATGTGATTACTTCCTGAATGTATTGCTAGACATTCACTGACGTTCTATTTGCGCCATGTGAGATCGGCATCAAAGAGAAACCCTCTGTCAAAAATGATGCTAATGGAATATTTAGAGTGATGTATCACCTGGTTTGTTTGTTTGTTTGTTTTTTGTTTTGTTTTTTGTTGTTTTGTCCGCCCCCCCCTTTAGTATTTGTGAATATATATCCTGTAGTTTTAACACGATAATAACTACTTTCGAAAAATAAACTCAAGACAATTTCAATAGCCCTGTCTATCACTTTTAGAAACGTGCGAACATTACAATGGCGTATTACGTAATCCGAACAAGATTTCTATGGGCAGTACAATGGGCCTTTGAAATTTCCCTTGAGTTTATTTTTCGAAAGTAGTTTTTATCGTGTTTACAGGTTTTTTTGTTTATACTCAATGAACAAATTTTTGTTTTTGCTTTTATTGATGTTGATTGCGTGTGTTTATTATACATACTCTTCTTGCCAATATTTACAGTTTTTACTGATTATTGTAAGACGTTATTTGTTAGAGTATTTGTATTCTTAAGAATTACTTAGTGTTTAAAGTAGTCTTTAATCATATCACATTTTACATAATTTGTCAGGGAACCACATATTCATTAGCCATTTCAGCTATTTCGTGGTCTAACATTACCATTCACTTTTGTAAATGCCTTGTAAATATGTTTCATATATTGTTTCAGAAATGATAATAAATTCATTCATTCATTCATTCATTCATTCAATAAAGCGAATGCAAAATAAACACAGTGAATATTGCTTTGTATACACATTTTTTCTTCATAGTTTTGATTAGCGTAAGTGTTTTGAGATCGAAATGACGCCGCACGTGTACCAGGCATGAGGTAGCTTCGAAAGGTACAGTACAAGTATGAAATGCCAGTACCAGTTAGGCTGTACTACATTTTGAATTTCTCACATCAGTCTGCATTGCTTAAACCCTGTTTAGAAGTAGATTACTGGTTGTGGGTGGAAAAGCAGTAATCATGGTAATACTGAGATAAAACTGTTTTGATCACAACAAATTAATTATTTAAACGTCGAAAGCACTCTCCGGGATCAACCGTCAAAGCATGATCTCTAAAGCAAAGCTAATTATGCTGATAGAGCGAATTAACGTTATACCGCTGGTCATTATTCATGAAATGATGACATGAGGATACACGAATAAAAAAAATATACATGAATATGATAAATCATTACTATTTTCGCTCTTACAATCTGTATTATCATTATCATTGTTATTATCATTATCATTTTCATTATTTAAAAAAAAAATGTTCTTATGAGTATTGTTATTATTAGTATTATTATTGTTATTGTTATTATAGCAAAACGTCGTGGCGCATAAGAACGCGGGGAAAACGCATATGACAAATTTACTCAAAATCATAATTTTATTCTATAAAGGCAGACTCAAAATATTACAATGTAGAATTAGTATTCAAATATTTGAACAATTTTAAGAAAATAATATGATTTTTTTTTGGTGATATGTCTAATTCTAATTTTATAAGCACATTCAAAACTTGCAGTTTTCCTCTATGCGTCTTTCTCGCGTTCTTACGCGCCACGACGTTTCGCTAAGCTACCTATTATCTAAAAATTGATCATTATTATTACTGTCGTTATCAATAATGTCACATATTCATTTTTTTGTACTTTTATCAGTCGAAGTACAGCAGCAGCAATATTTTAGTTGTAATTATTAATTATTAATTGGGTCTTATTTACCCAGGGTAGCCATATCAGAATGAATACTAATACTGTAGTACTATCAAAACTTGCAGTTTTCCTCTATGCGTCTTTCTCGCGTTCTTACGCGCCACGACGTTTCGCTAAGCTACCTATTATCTAAAAATTGATCATTATTATTACTGTCGTTATCAATAATGTCACATATTCATTTTTTTGTACTTTTATCAGTCGAAGTACAGCAGCAGCAATATTTTAGTTGTAATTATTAATTATTAATTGGGTCTTATTTACCCAGGGTAGCCATATCAGAATGAATACTAATACTGTAGTACTATCAAAACTTGCAGTTTTCCTCTATGCGTCTTTCTCGCGTTCTTACGCGCCACGACGTTTCGCTAAGCTACCTATTATCTAAAAATTGATCATTATTATTACTGTCGTTATCAATAATGTCACATATTCATTTTTTTGTACTTTTATCAGTCGAAGTACAGCAGCAGCAATATTTTAGTTGTAATTATTAATTATTAATTGGGTCTTATTTACCCAGGGTAGCCATATCAGAATGAATACTAATACTGTAGTACTATCATGGAAAGTACATCAATATCATTCTCACAATTGATATTATAATGATGTGACAATAATCATATTCATTATCTTTATTATCATGCCAATATTATGACTATTATTGTTATCATCATCATCATCATCATCATCATCATCATCATCATCATCATCATCATCATCATCATCATCATCATCATCATCATCATCATCATCATCATCATCATCATCATCATCATCATCATCATCATCATCACATATCAGTTGATGTTTTTTCTGAACAAGTACAATGTGCTTTACAATAATAAGAGTATTTATATCTTCATACAAACGCTACTCTTTATACTTATCATCCAACTTATACCGCAAATACTTAATCGCATCATTTTAAAATCGTACCCATTATGTTCATCTTTTATCCCCGGTAACAGAACAAGTTCATGAAATACAATGTGTCATCGAAAGTGTGCTATCAAATTGTCTAACACAATACCGAGAACGGAATTTCGAAATTATAATAATTATTCTCCCTCCATACAAAAGAAACGCCGCTAAAAAAATAAAATACAAAAGAGGAAGCGGCGAAGTGAGGTGCGAAATGAAATATCGCCTAGCTCCTAAGTTCACACATGGTTCTCATCATGTAGTCATAATTCTCATTATAGACCCAAATTGGATTGACAAATTGAAGTCGTCCTCCGCAAGACGGCAGATTAAAACCGGCGCGTCGTAATTTGATACAAGCGTCGAGAGCACAAACCGTAGTATAGATTTTTAAAGACAGGAACTCTACACAAATGCAGCGTTTAATCTAATCAGGATGGGCTCTCTACGAAATAGAATTAAATCGTTTCACCCTTTTCCCTTATCTACAACACAGTGTATTTTTTCTACTGCTTTTAACTTTCACATTAATTTAATGTTGAATTTCCCTTTCTTGCTTGCCTCTAAGTGAATCATATTGATTTATCACAGTATTTCTGACAACAGTTATTATCATCTAACAATATAACGTACTCGGATTTTTGTTCCAATTATATGCCAACGTAATAGGGGTGTATCCATTCAACGCAGCGTTCTGTCATATCATACCATTTAAGTCAAGGGTGAGGAAGGGGGTTGCATGTCGTTTTTGTTTTTGTCTTTGTTTTTGTTTTGTTTTGTTGTGTTTTTTTTTTTGTTGTTGTTGAAAGTTCATCATTTCAAAGGTACGTTTTTCCGGGGTTACGGAATCCTGAAAGGTTCGTAATTCTGAAGGTTCGCAATTCCGAAGGTTCGTAATTCCTAAGATGAAATACTGTTCCTCATTCGGAAAATGAAAAAAAGTTTCGTATTTCTAAAAATGAGATAGGGTTCATAATTCCGAAGGTTCATCATTCCAAAATTGCAATAGATCCATATATCATTTTTTAAAAGGAATTACGAACCTCGGGAATTGTGTTAACCATTTCGTTTTCGGACATATGAACCCCTGGTATGAACAATTTGTGTTCCAGAAATATGAACATTCGGAAAAAACGAGTGCTCCCCTTAATTTGGGAGGGGGATCGATAAAGATTAACCCCAAATTATACTCTAAATTCTCATCACAGCCTCCCTGCGCAGCCCCCCCCCCCCCACTCCCCCACCCTTTACCCCAAAAGACGTGACGTATTACACATGTCACATGACCTGAATAGATTATGTAGAGTCTGGGATTTCGACCCATGATAGATCAATATTTGATAGGAATCTGAGACAATTCAGATAGTTCAGATAAGTCGCTGTCGTATTAGACGAGATATCGTGATGCACCATAGCCTGTATACAACCCTATAAAGCACTGTTAGTATTGTTTAGCTTTAATAAAATTAAATTAAATGGAATTAGACCATTTCATTTAATTAAATATAGAGTTCCAAAAATGAATCGAGATTACTATACAAAAAAAAAAGAACAACTTATTTATCCTCTTAGGATACAAAATTTTCGATTTTATAATCTAACATTTCAGAATGATATTGAACAAAATTCCTTGATAATATTCTTGTTACTTGGAATCATTGCAATGCGCAAAATAGAGGCAGTTTATTTTTGCTTTGTGTGTGTGCGTGTGTGTGTGTGTGTGTGTGTGTGTGTGTGTGTGTGCGTGTGTCCAGTGGTTTAAGGCGCTTAACAGGAGGTGCGAGGATCGGGCGTTCAATCCCCAGCACGGCACTTATGCCCTTGAGCAAAGCATTTTATCTACATTGCTTTTTTATCGTACATCAAATAAATGAAGTGCTATAGGCATATTGATACCAGCGTGTGCATGTGTGTTATTAAAAAAAAAAAAGTGTGTGCGTGGGTGGGTGTGCGCGTGTGTGTGTGCGGGAGGGGGGGGGGTGACTGCATAAACGCTTCGTGTAGTATGGGCGTGTGCTAAATGAAGTATTCTTCTATATCTAAGGTAATATTTTTTTTCCTTGAAACTTTGTATAATCACGATTATACCATTCGAATCGAAGAGGCATTCAACCACAGGAAGAAACGAAATTCCGATAACTTTAGAAAGCACTTTTGATGTAAGAAGACAATTTAAGTGTGAACCTTGTATATTCTTATATTATGCACCATGATATTAATACACAACATTACAAAAAGGTGATGCTTGATTTGGATTAAGATGTATCCAAATGATCATAATCCTTTTCCTATGTTTATATTTTTTAATTGTAAATTTGCTTGCAAAGAACGTGGAATAAACAATTATTAAACCATTTAAACAGTGGGTCTTAACATGAGTCGATTGAACACACACCAAACAATATTTGCAATTGGTAAAATAGTACTTACAAAGCGACGGCATATGGTCGATGATCAATAACCGTTTAAGGTTTGTATTTTGTGAGCGAGAAAAGAACTGTGTGTGTATGTGTGTGTTTATATATCCAAACCGTTACCATACACCAGTATTTGGATGAAAAACATTCTTTTAATCAGGCTAAGTGACATTATGGGCTTTAAAGACAAAGTTGAGTTCTATTCATGCTATTACATTGTGAAAGAAAAGCAACTGGGAAAGGTTGATCATGTCTACATAAGAATCGGTGTATACTGTGAGGTATTGGAATTATCAAAATGATAGGAAATTGACTCAATCTCGCTGAAGAACATGCGCTGCACACAGAAATGAGTATATGGAACTCCACACACACGTCATGTAGCATGAATGTTCGGTCCGAACACTTCAGCTATCGTCATATTGGGAATATTAGGGCATTTGAATAGCAATCATTTTCAGGGGACATTTCTACTATGTTCTTCCAAACTGACACAAAAGGAATGAGAAAACTCACAAATTATTTTTCACCTTTCCCAGGACTGAACCTTCTCTTTAAAGGTAAACTACACTGCGGCGAAGTCAGCTGAATATTATATTAGTATATGAAAGTAGCATCATAATAATTCAACTTCACTTTGAATAGTTAAAATAGAAGGCAGCACGGTAAACACATAATGTTATTTCAGCCAAGGTATACCGCTCGATTAAATTTTATTCAACCATTAATGAAATAAAAACAAAACAATCTACAATGGAAATATACAAAATAATGGTTAGGACTCTTGTAAAGCAGCATTCTGCTTGTAACCAGCGCCCTGTTACAAACAAACAAACAAAACTATTAAAAAATACGAATAATATAAAAAAAATTGCACAACACACGCACACACACCCACCCACATTCATCAATACACACAATCATAAGAAGATGAAGAAATCAAGATGAAATAGAAAGGAGAGAAAAATAGAAAAGAAAGAAAGAAATACAAGTAGAAGGAAGAAGGGAAAGGTAACTACCTGGTCAGCCGTGTATATCATGTTTTGCAAAATAGATTTCTTTTACATTGTTTTATATCTGGTGATTGTAGAACTGGATCTCATGTCATGATCCAGTGATTTCCATGCACATACCCCCATTAAACGATGCAGAGTTATACAATGAAGTTGAACGGCAAAGAGGGTGATGTAAGTTGTTACTTTGACGAGTGGGGTAATTATAAATAGAAACATTTGTTTAGAGCATATCAACAAAAGCAGATGGTAAAAGTTCTTTTGTGAAATTTGAACACAAATGTGAATGTATTTAGTTTTATTAAATCAAAGACAGGAATGATTTTCAATTTTTTAAACAGTGGTATACTTGGAGACGAATGATGACTTTTAGTAATTAAGCGAGCTGCACGTTTTGTAACTTATAAATCTTGATCAGTTTTGTTTTGTAGGTATTGCCCAAGATAATATTGCAGTAATCTAAGTGGGGAAGAATCGTTGCATATTAAATATTCATTAATATGTTCCTTTGGATATTTTTTTTCTTCAATTTACACAAGACACCGGTAGTTCGAGAAATTTTAGAACAAACATAATCAATATGACACTTCAAATCAAGAGTTTCTTCAATATGAGAAAAATACACTTTGTTTTCGTTCAATAAGTACATTCGCTATTTTAACAGGATCAATGGAATTAGGAACTTTCTTTCTCTTTGTATGAAAAATTATATTTTTGTTTTGTCATAATTTAAGAATAATTTATTAGTTTTAAACCAAACATTCAATTTTGTTAACTCTTCATTTAAAGTATAAACCAGCTGTGCTAAATTAAAATGAGAATAATAAACGTCAGTATCATCAGCAAATAATGAAAACATAAACAATTTTGATGAGTTGATAATGTCATTGATATAAATAATAAATAAAAGTGGACCTAGAACAGATCCTTGATTAACTCCGATATATTTTTACATCCATATAATCAGATTCAACACCATCGACCACCACATATTGTTTTGTATTACATAAATAATTTGTAAACCATTGGTGAGGAATACCTCGTACACCGTAATAATATAATTTTTAAGTAAAATATGGTTGTCGATGGTGTCAAATGCTTTGGATAAATCCATAAATACTCCATAACAAAACATTCCATTATTAATTTCATGAAGAATATTATTTGAAAAATTCACAATGCTCAAACCAGTACTGTATTTTTCTCGGAAACCAAACTATTTTTAAGTAAGACAATTGCATTTGAGTAAATAATCATACGCTCTTTTATGCATTACCTTTTCTAAAAATTTTGCAAAAACAGAGAGCAAAGCAATGGGTCTATAATTTTCTACATTCTTAAGATCATTCTTCTTGTAAACTGGTAAAATCTTTGCAACTTTAAGTTTATCTGGGACTATTCCACTGTTCAAAGATTTATTGAATATCTCACAATAATTATACATAGAATCAGATTTTTGCATGAAAGATATCATAAGAGTCATTTGTATTTTCACAATCATAAACTTCTGACCAACCAATGGATGATAAACGCTCTTTAAACATTGCCATTCTTGAATCATTGATAATACGTCTTTTTATATATTTGGTAACAGGCTTTACATTCATTTTACTTGCAATTGAAAATACTGGGAAATGATCTGAAAGGTCACTATAAATGAGCCCTGTATGTTTTTCTTCCTGTATGGTATTTGTAAATATATTATCGATCAATGATGCTTTTTTTTAGTAATGCGAGTTGGCTTTGTTATTAAAGGATACAAATTAAAAGAAAACACAGTATCTAAAAAGTCATTTGCTTCATTGTGGATACCATAGTTAAGCAAGTTTATATCAAAGTCACCTAAAATATTATATTATAATATGTGTGTGTGTGTGTGTGTGTGTGTGTGTGTGTGTGTGTATATACATATATATATATATATATATATATATATATACAGTGCGTCCCAGAAAAAACGAAACCCCAAAACAAAGGGTTATTGTGACCACACTATGTGCTGTATGACAATAATTATATATTTTCCATAAACTAAAAGTATTATGCTTTTAAATGATACCTTGATGGCATCCATCCGTACATGCTTTACCGATCAGCAGCATTTTGAAAATGACATGTAAAAACTCAGTTGTGCCAGATTTGGGTAAAACCGTGAAAACGTTAGTATCACATGCGAACATGACCCAAATGTAACGTGACTTTGAAAACCCTGCGAGAAGACTGTTTTCATTTGTTTCTTTCAATAACGAGGGTAAGAATAATGCCCTCATCATAAAATAAAGGATGGACAATGATTTGTCGATGTTGGGGGTAAAGAAAGGGCATGTTTTGTATTGAAATGGTACCTGCAATCGAAATGAAAAGTAATTTTTTAATTTTGAAGAACCACAATTTCTTTTAAGAACAAAGCGAACAGATAGGTGATATTTTTCATAAAAGTAAAGTTAGTGGCACTTGTCATTGTCATCAAAAGGAAATACAAGGTTGAAAGGGCACATGAGGCAGAATAATTATCAAGATTATGGCAATTTCCCACCTCAGGAGGGGCACCTTTCCTATCACAGGAGGGGCACTTTTTCATCTTTTGAGGGAAATTCTTTGATTTATGAAATTTGGGGGGCATACACCCCTGCCACTGGAAATTGGTATTGACCCGTGTTTTTTATGAATTTCTGATTGAATGCATGTCATCACACGAGGGAATTTCACGTATCATATCTCTTAAAGCTGGTATTTCCCAAGTTTGTGTCATGTTCGCATGTGATCCTAACGTTTTCACGGTTTTACCCAAAACTGGCACAACTGAGTTTTTACACGTCATTTTCAAAATGCTGCCGCTCGGTAAAGCATGTACAGATGGATGACATCAAGGTATCATTTAAAAGCATAATACTTCTAGTTTTTGGAAAACAGATAATTATTGTCATAGAGCACATAGTGTGGTCACAATAACCCTTTGTTTTAGGGTTTCGTTTTTTCTGGGACGCACTGTATATATATATATATATATATATATATATATATATATGTATGAATGACTGAATAAAGAGGATTAGTAGATGTGGCTGACGGCTCAATACATGCGGATACGAGGAAAGTTGCAATTATTGGGTTCTTATTCAAATCCAAAAAATATAATGTTGAAGATAAAGAAATTTGATCGGGGTTCCTAGTACCTCTGCCAACATTTATGACAAATGAAAGCTGTTCTCGTGTATGCAAGGAAATAGAAGAAACATAAAGCATAACAACGAAACTATAATCGATAATTTTATTTTTCATGAAAATCGAATTGGTTTTGCATAAGATATTCCAAGTTGATAGAAATGCAATTCATAAGGGTTTCGTAAAAGACCGATATTGGCATGTTTCGGTGAGAGATATTCTATCAAATAATATTTTACATTAAAAAATATCTGTGAGTATGTACGATACAGTTTAAAATTCAGAACAACAGGCCCGAATAGGTAACGGAGCCAAATTTTTAATATGGTTTTCATCGTTGTACAATAATATATAGTGAGTAAATGCGGTAGACACTCAAACGTTAATCACAACAGGCAACGTAGCCGAAAGAAGTGTGAGTATATTAAAAAAACCGGTTTCCTTGATCGATACTATTATGAATTATCGCACAACAGAAAATGCTTGGATTTGTCTTCAATTTCCCGCGCTTGGGCCGATTCGATTTCAAATCATTTGATTGAAGTTCACATCCTACGGCTAAAATTGTTTTGCAGAAATTGATGTATAAATACAGGGAAGTCAAATCTAATTTTGAAATCCAATCTCAGAAGCGATGCAAGCCGGAGAAGCACGACGGATGTTTATTTTTTCAAGTTATATTTTTGTCCTCTTTTCTGCGCAATATGGGGGCCATCGAGAGGCGGAAAGAAATTTTCTATTCATATGCAGAATGATCATTTAAGCATGACACGTTTGTGTCAGTAGATAGACATCTTAAATCTTTAAAAAAAAATAAAAGGGGGGGGGGTTGTTTTCCAGTCTCCGTGGGGAAGGGTCATTTTGGCTTTCTTTATCCACCTTTGTAACCGGTCAGGCGCTATATAAGGAACAGCTATTATTATATTATTATTATTATTTGTCATTATTTCGTGACATGAAGAGTATTTCCATATGTGTGTCTCATATCAATTGTTATACACGGTATCTAAGACAATGCAAAACACATTGATATGTTAAATACATTGCGATATATATATATATATATGTATATATATATATATATATATATATATATATATATATATGTATATATATATATATATATGTTGTTATAATGTTCCACGTGTTGGAATAAATGAATAAAGAACAAAATCTGGACAAATATCATGCTTAGTTCCAACATTGTTATTGTTATTGTTCATATCTGCTCTCCACTTGATAAAGGAAGAGGCTTCCGAAAATTTGTGGTTTGTAAATATACTGTTGTTGGAACTAAGCATGATATTTGTCCGGATTTTGTTCTTTATATATATATATATATATATATATATATATATATATAGTAAAAGAAATGGTCACTATGATACGGTCGTAGCTTTTATTATCCTCCTTTAGTCGTAGTCAGGCTTTCGATCTATGATCTTTATCATGGCTCCACTATGAGTGACCACTGGTGTTGTGTTCGAGAAACATTTCTCGCAATATATATATATATAATTGTGAGAAATGAAAATTAGAGAATAATGGTTGCGTAGCTTAAATCAAAGTTCCCCAGAGCTGTCCTCCCTTTTTGAATTTTTGCAAAGGTTGAAAAAATGTCTCCGCCGGGAATCGAACCCGGGTCGTTGGCTCAGAACGCCAATGCCTTAACCACTAGACCACGGAGACGGGCCAGTGATTTCGGCGACACCAGATTCAATTGACCGACAGATTGACAAATCCTCAACCTTATTAATTAATTCCTTTGTCGGGGGCAGGTGAGTGGTTAAGGCATTGGCGTTCTGAGCCAACGACCCGGGTTCGATTCCCGGCGGAGACATTTTTTCAACCTTTGCAAAAATTCAAAAAGGGAGGACAGCTCTGGGGAACTTTGATTTAAGCTACGCAATCATTATTCTCTCATTTTCATTTCTCACAATTATAATTATTTCTACGAGAGTTGGCAAAGCTGTTGTATATGTTATTTCCTTACATATATATATATATATATATATATATATATATATAATATGATACACATATGTATGTATGTATATATATATATATATTTTTTTTTTTCTGTAAAATAATGAATAATAAATGAGATTAAGTAACGAGTAAAGTAACGATTCAATTGCAGTGTTAGCGTCCCGAACCCCGAAGCCCGTTCCAAAACGTCACGTGGATAACATTTTCTTGTTATTTAGATACAAGAAGCTTTATATTTAACAGTGTTATATGTAATGCGGTATGTCTTTTACAGGGAAAGTCCATCCTGATTACAACATGTCCAAGTTGGTTTTAAAAGAAGCAGAAAAATTAAAGGAACAGGTCAATGAAGGTTTGAGCAAAAAACAATAAGAAATAAGAAAGTAATGAATTTTTAAAGTTGTATTCAATCAAACACAAATTGGCAACTCCTTGACGTATCTTGCGAGGTCCTCTTCCATTTGCCCTGGACCCCCAAAATCAATAATTTCTATTTTCTTTTAAGAAAATATTTAATCACGCATGCACCTTAGATACAATCATTGTTCATATCATTTTACACAAATCCTGTCTGAAAAAATTTTCATTCCTTCATCAAAAACTAAGAAAATGAAAATTTATGAAATTTTCTGTACTGAGCAAATGGGGGAAGAGCTCGCAAGATACGTCACGGAGTTGCGAGTTTGTGTTTCTCTCATTTTTCTTCATTTATTCAAATCAACTTAATACCAAGAATTACTTTCCCTTTAAAGGTGTGCATGCTTAGTGTTTGTAACCAGTACTTCCATTTTTATGTCAGAAACCCATCTATAAATCTGAAACAAAATAATTTTGTCTTTAAAAAAAGTATAACTGCTATCCCGAAGGAGAATGAATATTTCATAGCCTTTAGAATTAGCCGATTATTTACATGCATTAAATATGAATTTGAAGGGGGAGCAAAAAAAAAAAAAAAAAAAAAAGATTAATGTTAGAAGGAAAAGACAAGGTGGACGAATAGCAATGACGTTAGTGCATGCACTCTGAAATAAATAGTCGATAGGCCGCCTGCATGCACGGCTCGATAATATAATTTGTAGAGGCTTACGTTCTTTCTCTCTGTCTTTCTCTCTCTTTCTCCCGCAATCTATCTCAATCTCTTCGTCTCCTCTGTACTTAATCTGTTTCGCGCGATTTAATTCTGAAGGCAACTGCTGAAGGAAAATGAAATAAAAGCCACAGCCTTGACAGATTTCCCGTTTCTTACGCTAAGAGAATTATCGTATTTTGTAACAGAGATCGTGGCGGAGAGAGTCCGGGAAAGGAAGAGGGTCGGTGAAGGATGGGGGGGGGGGGGGCGTTAAGTATTAAATATTGGTTTGGTTTTCTTAGAGTAAGGTAGAATTATAAAAAAAAAACATGTTTGGTGATTACGAAGGGAAAGGAAAGTAATAATCGCCCCCTGTAGAATGGCGGAAAGTGAAAATAGATAAATGAATAATTTTTAAAAGGCAGTAGGAAAGGAAATGAAAAAAAAAGAAGAAAAAACGTAAGAAGAAGTTCCTCCGATGGGATCGGAAATCTCGTCTACCAATAATAAAAAGCCTTAGAAGAATTCGAACGTCATACCACTGTTTCTCATAACAACAGGCTATAGGTAACGTAATGTAGAACCTTAAAATATTCATAAAACTCATATTAAAGCCGAACTGTTAGATGT
Source organism: Heliocidaris tuberculata (assembly GCA_025618425.1). NCBI lineage: Eukaryota > Metazoa > Echinodermata > Echinoidea > Camarodonta > Echinometridae > Heliocidaris > Heliocidaris tuberculata. The sequence continues at coordinate 29,690,307 of CM046850.1, forward strand.
TATGATTTAATGGTACTCACTAAATGTCTCAATGTTTACGAAAGAACGATTTATGGCAATTTATTCTCCGAAATATAAGTAGATAAACCTGGCATTTTGTTAGAGGCAAAGGTAGGAGTAAAAATGTAAAGACTCACTTCTTTTAATTTGAATTATCTGTTTGCATGCGTGAATGGGATGTTCTTTCTCGTTGCATGTTGATGGAAAATGATCTGATGATCGCGCCAGATGGTGAATATTGAATATGTACATAAATTGCCAAAAGAACCACACGTGAATATGTTTGTGATAATTGCTGGAAAATATCCATTACCCGAATACTATTTGTTTTTAAAGTAAAGTATTATGTTTCTAAAGGCATTGGGTAACACTGCAGGGAAAGTACAACAGTATAATATTAACTGAAGGCATGACTGTAAATAACTACAAACATGATATGAAAGAGATGTTCTGGGTTTTATAAGCCAGTCGGGCACGCCTTTGGATATCAAGATATTTATGATTGAAATTAAACATCGCAAACCCGTTACCCGGTACGTTTTTCGGGGTTCTTGTGCGCTAAAACTTGGTGAATGAGCCATAGCGTATACGTTGTTATTCTTTGAATTGCACTACTTGATCATCGAAGGGTTTCTATTTCTCTAACACATTAAAATGTTTTCTCTGATCATACTTTTAAATTCAAGATAGCTGAAATTCAAAGGTCAAGCTTCAATAATAAGTATGTAAATTAGGTCATAGAAATATACATCATTCTATATCTAGTGATATCGATAAGTATGACTTTGCAAACAATATATACATCGTAACCCACTAGTCATGTGTTTGCATTTTTTTTTCCTGTCAATTACCCATTATTACTTACGCCCGATAAAATTGATATAATCTGCAAAACATCCGGCCTTTAGTGGCGTCCTTTTCCCCGCTGTGACATAGATTCCCGTGGATCATGGACGACTAGTCTGTTACCACAATAGGAAATGAGATATCTGCAGAGAGAGGGCATAATATTAAACGGCACCCACAGGAATGTATCGGGGATAATTCTTTGAACCATTCCCGTGTGTTTAATAGCTCGCATTTGCAACGTTTAGGAAATGCGAGGCTCGCATCAAGAACACTTAGGTGTCTTTCAGAAATTTTACTCAACGAGTTAAAGGGTATGTTCAACATTTTCAAGACGGATATTAGGTGAAATGCGGGGAGCTTAGAAAGGTGTGTTTAATAGCTAAGCTTACTAGGTGTAAAAACAAGAAATTTAACACTTTTGATCGTTAATAACTCATAAAATAAAATTCGTAACAAACTGTGAATTTGAATGATGTTACATTAATTTGGAGTAAGTTTTATATTTCTTTAAATAATCTTTTGAAAATAATAGTTTGAATTTTTAATTAAATATGTGCTTTTGAAAACTCAAGGCCACTAAGTCTGTATACATCAGGAATTAATTCAAAACGCAACAATACTTATGTACCATTGTGCATCGCACCAGTTATTTTTGACAACTTTTGCTACCCAGTGTTAATTAAGGGGAAGTCCACCCTGGTATCCAGTTGGTTTTAAAGGGAGAAAACATTAAGAAACAAATCAATGAAAGTTTGAGAAAAATCTGATTGGAAATAAGAAAGTTATGAATTTTGGAAGTTGTAATTAATAAAACACAAAATAGCAGGTCCTTTAGGTGACTAGCGAGGTACAGAAAATATCATAAATTTCCATTTCCACTGAAGAGAATATTCAATCATACAAGCACCCTAGATATAATCATTACTCATATATTTTTACACAAAATCTGTATGAAACAAATCTATTCCTTCATCGTAAATTTATAAAATTTTCTGTACTGAGCAAATGACAGAGGAGCTCGCAAGATACGTCACGGAGTTGCCATTTTGTGTTTTATTGATTACAACTTCAAAAATCCATAACTTCTTATTTCTAATCAGATTTTGCTCAAACTGTTATTGATCTGTTTCTTTATTTTTTCTGCTTCTTTTAAAACCAATTTCAAATCAGGGAGGACTTTCCTTTAATAACTCATCACTCTGGGTACTCTGGAATTTCAGCCGGTCTCTGATGCTGGTTTCCATGACGTTATAAGTGCACCACATCCAGACATCTACCATTTTTTATTGATTTTAAAATCAATGACGCTGTAGCGCATCATGGTAGTTATGACAAGGTCATAGGCGTACAGGCACAAGGGGGGGGGGGGGAGGGGCGTCGCCTCTTTACTGAATCATGGCTGTATGTTACTACATCGTGCCAATTTTGACACTATGTTACAGTAAAGATTTTATTGCGCCATTAAAATATATAAAAAATATAAAAATTGTAAATAGACCAACTTGTAACACGAATGAGGTTACAGCTGCCAGAAAATGTATTTTATTCAAAAATTTTTCGTGGGGTTTATGCCCTTCTCATCCCTCCGCCTCGTACACCTGTGGACAATTGAGATGATTACTAAACCCCTTCCATGGCAGTTTATGAGTTTGCTCCGAATTTTTCCAGGCATGTTGTAATCTTTTTGCGAAAAACCTTGCAAACTGACCTACAAGTAATTAGAGGAATATCGATTTTTTTTTAACCGCTGAATTATATACAAACTTTGCCTTGACCATCGAAAAAAAGATTGAGAGACTGTTCGTATCAGGTGAGCGCGAAGCCTTTCATGATTAATGTAATTATGTTGTTATCAAACTCTGCTGTGTCACGCTCGCCAAGAGTTAATTTCGTTAATGATGAAACCAGAAATGTTTTCCAGTGCTGTTTGAATTGGAACGGGGAAGGGAATATTGTCTAGGCTTCTATTTTGCAACCTTCACATCTTTTCACAATTGAAGGTTTTCGGTAACACCATGTGGGAGCCTCTGTGAAAAGGCTGTTGATATATTCTTGCGTGAAAAAATAACCCACTTATGGGGCGTTTAAGGGAATTTAGGAGAAGTGAAAGGAAAGGAAAGAGATGGAAATGAAATGAAATGAAATTAAACACTTACACATAACTATTTTTGGTTTTTGTTTTCGGTGTTTGTACACCAAAACTGAAGTGAAATGGAAAGAGGAAAGAAGAAAAAGGAAGAAAGAGTGATCGAGATCAGGAAAGTTCTGAGTAGGTCACAGAAGTTTGGAGAGAGTAGCTCTGAAAAGAACTGTTTGTATTCCTCTGTAGAGTAGTTCTGAAAGAGAGTTTCCGAACTATGGTATTCTTTCGGTAAAGGAGTATATCTGTCTCGACGCGTTTCGAACAGTGTGCTCTGTTTATCGTCAGGAGATTAACTCGAGGAAAACTGCAGTGCGGCGAGTATTTATGCACATCTTTATGCACATCTTCACATCTTTCTATCAAACGTTGCCTTGCCGTTCAGAGCTTCTACAGTGGAAAGTTAAAAATTTGGCACAGTTTCTCTTATTTTCTTAATCCTTATCAATCATGTCAATTCTATCAATTCTTAAAGATTTCGGTTCGCTCAAACATTATCACATTTGCGTATATAGTTTACATGTCATATGGAATGGAGAAGTATAATAAAGCTATCATACCAGCATATCATATATCCTTAATTTTGTATTGATTATTGAGATATCGAAGGTTCAACTGCGTAAACTTGAGCAGTGTTTGGCCTAACCACGGTCACTCTAAATATTTAGCGAAAAAAAAAATCCCATCTTGGCTGGGCACATACGGTCGTCGGACTCATATAATTATCGTCAAATTTTTACCAAATATTTTTTTTTTTACAGCTCATGCCAGCTACTGCCAGCCAGAGATATGAAATTTGAAGGAGATCCCCGCTTTGAACTGATAATCGTACATCACCCCTCGTGATGGAATCTCAGTGAGATATCGAATTGGTGCAAACAATGAATGCGGAAGAAGCAAACCAGTACGAAACAGCTGCGTCGATTTACAACGCAACTGAAACCATGTGGGACCAAAGGAATGAAAATCGGCAAGCATGATATGATTTCATTACTAGCAAAATCCTCTTTATCATTTTCTTTTGCCTCGTCAATTAAAGATTATAAGAGAGTATATGGAAAGCGATACACAGGGATGATTAACTATTCACAACAATAGGCTGCAATTAGAGTGAATATAGTAATACAAGTACGCAAAGGTCAGAATTCATAGCGAACTATTAAAATTTTCATAAACGGCTGCCTGGTGTACGTGTCGAGCGTGAGCACTGTATTCTGAAGTTTCGGATCTTTTCAAGGAGTCATAAAATATTGAATAGACTGCTTTAATAAAAATTATAAGGAGCTAACGAAAGTTCGTTGGGAAAGTACATTGCCATGTAAAATATTCATTCAAGATCCCCCAAGCAGAGGCGTAACGTGAATAAAAATAGCAAATAGTAAAGTTGAAAGGGTCCTTGCATGTAGAGCTATATATAATAATATGAAATATTCTTTGAAATCATATATCTTCTTGAAACATGTGATCCACGTAAAATTGTATGTAAAGTCTTCTTTTTTTTTGTATCAACAGTGTAATTAATTCTTCTTTTAACCCTTTCAAGACAATTGACCACATTTTGTGGTTTGGCTCAATAACTTTTGATTCAGAGCTCTAAAAAATATACCAGATGCACGAGTAGAAAGAGCAAAATTTTCTGCATACATTATGTCCATTTTTATTGCATGACCATATTGCGTTTGATGCCAGGAATTAAAAAAAAAAGAATAAGCTTTGAGATCCTTAAATTGGCAACACATTGAGAGGTTTAAAATCATTGTTTTTCATCAAAATTGGCAATTTCTTTCAACTATTCAACAAATTTCTAACCATGTATATTGTTTTCAAAGACATTACACCTTATTTGAACCATGTAGCACTAAAAGAAAAATATTAATGTTGCCAATTTGAAGAACAAAATGTGATCAATTTAGCCCTTAAAATAATCCCTGTCCTGAAAGGGTCAAGATTAGCACTTCTTTTAAGATAAGCTAAGTCATGTCAGTAATGCATCACTTTCTAATATTTTCTGTATTTCAGTGGAACTAAAGCATGGTAGTATCTCAAAATTACGCTTAAACAATCTAACCGATGCAAGATATATATAAAATATAAATAAGTACAGTCCGACCTCGTTTATCCGGCCGCATTGGGACCAGCACCCATCCGGATAAGTGAAATGGCCGGATATGAGAGAAATGTACATTTTCTACATGTTCTATGCAAATGAATAGGGTAGGGAAGTCTATTGGCTGTAACATTTATGTTTTCTTGGTGTAGTTGATGATTGCAAATGATCTTTTCATATATAAGAGATAAAATGAAATAAAATTAAACAGAAAATTGCCCATGGTGTTCCTGTTTCCAAGGTTTTTGGGTGAATTGCATGACGAACTGGCCGGAAGACAGGGCCGGTTAATAGAGATGGCCGGATAAATGAAGTTCGAATAAGTGAGGTCGGACTGTATACAATATCAATGCCTACTCCTTACCACTATATAATTGATGAGTTAGCTTTTCCCTAATCTGCTAAACTTGTGTGCTTATTATACCTTGGGAATAAGGTATTTCGATATCAACTTATAGATATATATCAAAAAATCGTTCATAACACGATAAAAACTACTTTCGAAAAAATAACTGAAGGCAATTTCAATAGCCCTGTCTATCACCTTTAGAAATGTGCGAACATAACAATGGCGTATTACGTATTACGTAAACCTGATTTCTATGGGCAGTACAATAGGCCTTTGAAATTGCCCTTGAGTTTATTTTTCGAAAGTAGTTTTTATCGTGTTTCATATTAAATTCGGAAGGGAATTTCTATTGAATTGTTCCTTTTGATTGTTCCAAGAATCATCGATAAAAAATGCCATCTTCCTAAATTTCAATAGGTAACGCACAAGGCTATTAAATTTGGCTAAGGTTTATTATTTTAAAAGTCTATGCGTTTGTTTTTGATATTTACAAATTCCATTCTCCGGAGAAAAAAATACCATACCTGTTCGGGTCTTTTTTCTTATCAGTTTTATTTCCACCGTACATACCCTTTTTTGGTGATAATCATATATTTTCAGATACATTTACTACACACGTTTTAAAGAAATTTGATTAATATTTACACTATCGTAAAAAAAAAAAGTGTTAAATCTTCAATGAAATGGCACATGCACTCTCATATTTGGCTCATTTTCATGCGCTCGGTAATATAAACAACCGCCATTTAGAGCAACAATAATGTCTTCCACGAATTTCACGTTATTGCTTAGTCTAATAATCTACCTGTCATATCCAATATATCGAATGTTAGCTCTTCAATAGCAACCCACAAAGATTTTTGTAACCATCGTATTCTACTGCATTATACTCATTTCGCAGTAAAGAAATGCTTTATCAGTATATCTAGACCAGCTATTAATGAAATATAAAAATATCATTTTGGTTTTAATGTTTCTCTATTCTTAACTCATGCATCACTAATGTCAATATCATAGAACTCATCTAGCTGTTGCTTTTAATAGCTTTTATTCAATTAAAAGCTGTTTTTTAAAGTGAAGTTTTTTTTTCTTTTTTCTTCTTCTTTTTTCTTCAGGATACCAGTCATCTTGCCTGGGAAAAATGTAATACATCTCTCAAAAGGCTGGTTGGAATTCATTTTTGTCCTCAACTCTACTTGCTGACCTCATAGAAGGACATTCAGTGGGCTACTCCATCACTTATTTTCTTGAAAAATTGGCGAGATGGTGATGAATAGGGGCTTTAAAATAATACATCACACGTCGGCAAACTCACTTCAAAACGGGAAATTGAGACCGCGCACTCGCACCCACACTGCGCACGCCCACCCCACGCAATGCTCATCGATAAACGTATTCTAATAATATTTCTGCGTCTTTATTTTCCGTTTCATTGATCTTGTTTTGACAGAACTTGCCTTGAAGCTTTCGATGTTCTCATTTTCACCATTTTTTCTTCTTCTCCGCATTGCTTCAAATGCGGAGTACGTTGCAACAGAATACTGGAGAAACAATGTGTTAAGGCAGTGAAAATAACACGTAGTCATGTTTCATGTCTCCCGCATGCCATAACGTGCAGTTGTCAGGCAGTTTAACACCAATGACGTCACGTTACCAAGGTGTCCCTCCGTCTTCCCCGGAATATCCGTATAATATGCCCTAATTGTTATGGAATAACGAAATGGTATTGTACGGCAGCCATCTTTTATGTGTGAAAATGTTACCGAAATGAATGTCTGCGACAGAATGAAATCGTCTGAAAGTAGCGTCGTATTAAAAGAAAAACATGATAAGTCGAGGATCACAGCCTCATTGAACATGGATTTCTAAGTTATTTCGAGATTTTGAATGCTTCAAAATCCTTTGAGGGCAAAACAAAAAATGAAATTTCTCCTTGAAACATTTAAAAATGTTTCAACTTTTGATAAAAACAATAAAATCCTTTCTAAGAGAGTTATATTTCATGTATCTTTTCTTTCACAGATGAATAGATTATTATGAAGGGGAAAAAAAAACCCAGATTAGGAATAAGATCGTATGAGTACAATTTGTATTGATCTGTGAAATGTGTACATGTAAAAAAAATTTATAATAAACAAACAAACAAGTAAAAAAAAAAAAAGAAAAAAAAAAAGGCATTTACTTTCTACACGAATGTAAAGAGCTGCTCATCGTGACTTAAGTCACGCATTTTCTTGTATTTTTTTTTCGGGGGGTTGGGGGTCATACTCTCCTTCGATTGACGGTGCAAATCCAAATTACAAAAATAATTTACGAATAAATTGTACACTTACGTAGTAACTGGAAAATCACACAAACAGATAATTATGACGTTTCAACTTTAAAGCTAATTGACTTTTAAGAAGGACATTAATCGTCAAGGGAGAAAAAGGTTGTTTGGTACTTTAAAATAGTTAGTCGCTTACCCTTTTCCACCAGAGGGGCTCTTTATAGTGCACCTGTTTACCCCTTTGCCACGATGGACCAAAGGTGATAATATTTCTTACTATCTTCTAACTATCTTCTTACTATCTTCATATGAATGCTGGAGGATTTATTCTTCACAACCATGAAATGTCAAGGTTAGACGAGAATGGAATATTAGAGAACGAGATGAAGATGGAAATACGATCGGCCTAATCATTTACTTGCTTCCTCTAGGCTGCATACTCACATCTCCGTCTTGGCTTCGGCGGTGAAAATGTCACCCGAATCTAAGTGGCAATTGTTATAAAACCAATTGTCGTATTATGTTCAAGGATTAATGGTGCATTTGAATTCATTTGTAAACACATCCACACTTTGATACATCCTAATCAATGACTGTATGTATTCAGAGTATACTATATGATAGATGATAAATAATATTTGGCCCATAAAAGCATTTCCCCCTTTGTGCCATGGTGATATTACTTCATTTTGTTTAATTCAAGAAGGCACACAAATCATTTAAAGAGACAATACATTGACCACACCACTTTTGTATTAACTATTTAACATGTTGAATGTGATTTTACTCAAGAGAGGAACCGAGCAAACGTCTTCGAACTTTGCTATGGTAATGATAACCAGGGAAAACCACTACCGTTTATTTTTCTTATAACATTAACTAAAAAGATGTTTGGTACTACGAAATCGGAGAATAGCTTTGAACAGAGGCGTACTAAACTGCTAAAGCTTGCACTCTGATAAGTCAGACGAACAGCTCTAGTATCTCTGCTATTTTCCGATTATTGTCTTTACACAGCGTTTGTGCATTATTGGTAAATAAAAACACACTATACGGAGCGATGTTTCGGTGTCTTTCCGCTGAAGAAAATCTCGAGTAAGCATTAATTTGAGCATTATTGATGAATATTAACACAGTAAGAAGAGTATAATTTAACGCGCTTCACCGTTATTCTGTTCAGTGCCCCTGTAGAGAATGGCCTTGCGAGAGGAGCTCGCAAGATACGTCAAGGAGTTGTCAATTCGTGTTTAATTGATTACAACTTCAAAAAATTAATAGCTTTCTTATTTCTTAGGGTGGACTTCCCCTTTAAGAGCTGCCTTCAAATTAAGTACGTGCAGTTTAGTACCGAATGTTCTCGAATTATGTTCGTGATACCACGTGTGTTGCAGGTGAAAAAGAAATCAATATTTTACTATTCCACACACTTTTTTAAAGCTTAAAGTGAACCAATCATCTCGAGAGATATGTTATGTATAAAACCATAAATTTTACCTATATAGCATTCTACGCGTTAACAGTTAAGGAGTATGAAGAAAATCAGGGAGGTAGAAGAGCTCCCTGAAGAAAGTAAAGGATAAAAGAAAAATGTACGCGGAACCGACCTCGGAGTTAGTTTTGCAAGGGGCCTATCTATTAAACTTGCAATATCTCTGTATAGAACTAATATTTGTTGCGCATATTTTGAATATAGTTTACCGACATGGGACATCTAACATAAAGAAAAATATATTTTTTGGTACCCGTTAGCTTACAACTTAGAGAAAGAAATCCCACCTAAATGAGAAATTTCGCATTTTCCTCATTCATTTTGCGTATATATTGTTACCAATCTTTTCATGTAAAAAAAGATATTGCAAAACGAGTTTAAATAGAAGGTTGAGTTCTGGAAAAGGTGAAAAAATAATTTGTGAGCGTTCCCATCCCTTTTATGTCAGTTTGGAAGAACATCATAGTATAAATGTCCCCTAAATAGGATTGCTCTTCAAAATGCCCTCATATTCGAAATATGGCGATAAATAGCTGAAGTGTTCGGGCCGAACATTCATGCCACATGTGTGTGCAGTCCCATATACTCATTTCTGTGTGCAGTACATATATGCTTTTCAGCGAGATTAAGTCAATTTCTTATCATTTTGGTAATTCCAAACCTTACAGTATACACCTTATTCTTATGTAGACATGATCAACCTTTTCCATTTGCTTTTAGACAGTTTCTTTAGAATGTAGTCGCATAACCAGAACTCAACTAAGTTCGAAAGCATTTTTTTTTTTTGAGTGGGATACGTGTTGGTGTGTGGGTGTGTGGGGGTGTGGAGGCTGTCACATTACATGACAGCATTACATTATTAACTTATGATGTTAAAAAATGTAAGCAGAGTTAGTCTTTGAAACGCCTTGTCTGGGCTCAGAAAGCGAACGGTAACACGCTATATACCTTGATAAACGAAACGGAAATAAATACTGATTAAAGATGTTAAGCATTGTAAATTAATACAATATATTAACATTTTTTCTTTTATGATGAACTTTTAAATTTTAATATTTATTCTTTTAATCATTATTCAATAAGTTTTTTATATAAACGATTTATTGAAAAAAACAACAACCGCGAAATAATCTTACAGAATCGAAGGTTTCACTTTCAAATTGTAAATAAGATTTATTGCAGTTGTGGTTTCAACAGAAATGGAATCATTTCCGAGAAATGGGTGAGATTGGACTATTCGTGCTTACTGTGATGTGTATATCTAATTCCAGGGTAGGCCTATATGGTTTTCAGGAAGTAGAAATATTTTAAGTCTACATTTTGTGGAGCCAAAGAACACAGATACCAATTTACAAACAGGTACTTTTATAAACAGTTACATCTAGACAGATTCATTTATTTTTTTTCTTTCCATAATCATGATAATTCAAGTCTGCCTATGAATGCTGACATAATCGGAACGTATGGAGGAGGATTTACATGCAATAAAGTCGTATTAGGGAACCAAACTCAGTCGTTCTTTTACCTACCGCACACGGATGAATTGTATATTCAAGGACAGAAAAGTAGAACGCCATGTTAGACATTTAGAATAAACAGTAAGGCAGAGTAATGAAATGACTCAGAGGATGTTCTCCTTTTCGAGATTTTTATTTATTCTTTTAGTTTCGCTCTCCCCTTTCTCTCTCTCTTTCTCTCTATCTCTCTGTTCTCTTGTTGAAAGTGCTATCACTATATTGTGTATGGTTGTTACTTGTTAGAATTGTAGATAACTTTAGATAATTTAAATTTGAATGTATTCTTCTCACTGCAATTATCGAATTGAAATTTCTCGGTTCCAAATGGAAACGCGATCAGCGTTAAAACCTTGAAGAAACACAATATTCAACATAAATGAAATTTGATTTACACGTTTCATTCAAAGTATCCTATACAGAATTATAGAATTAAAATGTGCTATCAAACCACTGCGTGGTAATTGGTAATTACAATCTATTTATTTTCTATTTGCAATTACATCTATAAGATTTTGCATAGTATTTGTTCCCTGTTATATATATAATGTATATCTAGGAGGAAATGAAGATAAAGTATCAATTTCATAAATTCAAAAGGTATGAACATCTTTTAGATATATTTCGTATATTCAACTTGACCTTTTCGAAATAAAATCATGCCGAATGACCCTTTTTATTCCTTATTATGTGTAACCTCATGTTCGGTTTTCCCAACTACAATTAACTCCGTTGTCATGGTCTCACTTAAAATTGTTTTCATATTTTTTTTCGTTGCCCTATTTTCCTGGACATGCGGGGTTAAATTCAAATCCGGTTAGGGATCAAAATACAAGAATGTTGCTAACGTCACGTTTCCTGTCGAAGCTGTGAGCCAGCACAATCACTTCATTTTACTTTCTGTTAGTTGTTGTTTTTTTTATATTCAGCAATATTGTATCATTTTAACACCAAAGCATCACTCCAGGGTTATAGCCAGAGGGGAGTGAGGGCGCAGTCCCCCTTAAAAAACTTTTTTGCAAAATTCTGTCTGATTGTCGGAGAATTTATCAATTTGGGCTCCCTCATATTAAGAGTTGCCATTGATTTGAATTGATCGTAACTTAAAATTAATCGCAACTGTGTACTTAAGAGTTGCAATTAATTTTAAGTTGCGATCGATTCGAATCAATCGTAACTCTTTATAAGATGGGGCCCTATGATCATTCTCTACCTTGTTGGCAAATTTTGGAAAAGGTCTTCAGTTTGAAAAAAAAACAAACTTTTTATCATTATTTTTATAAAAACAATCAGGATAAAAAAAAATATATTATTTGTACTATTCAAACAAAACAAACCAAAATTCAAGAACATAATGATGTTACGGTCACAAGCAAACATAAACTCTCTGTGACCGTATCATTCTTTTTTCTTGATGAATGTTTTTTTTTTTTTTTGTAAGTGCTATTCATTTCCTTTGAGTTTCATGCAGTGCTAATTGACGCTGTAGGTTAGCGATATGAGAGCTTGATGGAAAGACACACACCATATTGATGATGATGATGGTGCATCGAGTGTATTTAATTACCAGGATGTTTTGATGAGGTGTCACCTGTATCAATTTACATGTATCACCGGTACAGCCGTATGGAAGACTCTGATATAAAAAAAGATGGCCGTTGTCATTAATCAAGACGAGCAAGCGTTACCGCGCAGTGTCACGTGCATGAGGACAGGTAGGTCTGTTCTTTTAGGAATGCTTTTGGAGGTTTGAAGATAAATTCTTGGCCCTGTCCGTTTCATAATTAAGCTAGGGAGGGGGTTTTCTCGTCCCCATGATCCCCTACCTAGGAGAGCAAATCGCCCTACCCAAGGACATGGGACAAATAAGACCTAGAGCGATGGTACTCGAAATGACAGTGAGAGTGTGTTGAACTCGTTCCAACGAAAATATGGGATTCTTGTAATGTACAAATGGCGATGTTTGAACACTACACATCAAAAGACATCCGGAGGATAATCGCAGATATGGCGACAGAAGTGACACTAGGGGAAGGGATAGGGAATATGACACCCTTTTCATTGTCTCTGTCGGTAAACTCCGCATTTTGTTAAGTTGTCGGAAAACTTGTTCCTTTCCTATTTTAGCCATGTCAGATAATTTTAAAAGTCCTTTCGGCAAACTTTGAAATCTGGAAAAAACAAAATAAAAAAACTCCATTCCTGTCGTCAAAGTTTGAAATTCTTAGGACCTCTTTGATTTATATATGATGATGATAATAATAATAATAGTCTTGCTTTATATAGCGCCTAATACATCTATGATCTCAAGCGCTTTACATATATATATATATATATATATATATATATATATATATATATATATTATTCCCCTTGGTAATCATACATAGGCTTGTCTGGACACTTTGTATACCCACCCCTATTTTTAAATACTAAAAAGAAAAAGGAAAATGTTCGCATGTTCACAAATGCTGGGCAAATTTAGCCTGATACCCCTCGCAGATGAAAACGATCTAACGACGCCCCTGCCCGGGCGAGATCACGTGATGCAACCGAAACACGATCAAAGCCGACATGCACCTACGGGATACTGAAATAGCTTCAGCGGGTAATAATAAAACCATCCCATCATAAACCAACTATTCATCTCGACTAATGCATTCAGTGCGATGGATAGTGGCCATGAAATAAATGTGTCACATGATGCACGTATCATAGACATATAGTAGGCTAATATATGATGTTGTTTTTGATATTACATGTGCCACATTATTGGCTGTCGTAAGCGAATATCTTGAAAGTTCGAGATTTTCGATTTGGAAAAGAATATATTAATGTGTGGGGATCTCTCTCTATATCATTTTGGATATGTGACTGTGAAATGCTGTAACGTTGCCTTATTTGAACAATATCTTATCTCCCTACATGAATGACTGAATTTCTAAGTTGTTTTTTTTTTCTTTGCTATGGATAAATGGGGTTATAGCTGTCAATAATATGCGATGTTCCAGCGTAGATTAATTTTAATAGAGATATTTAAAAGATCAACCTACTTATATGGGCTCTGAAGATGTTTAAAAGTCTCGTTTTGAAATAGCAACGATATATGTCATCATGTTCATAATAAATTCTGTATATAGCTTCGCTTATCAATACGTCGAAATTGACATTTCGGCTCAGATTAAGCGACGAAAAAGCAGAAGGTCGAAAATTAAACATGTCTAGTTTTATTTTCCTTTAAGCAATCAATGATGAAAATACCCAGATTGAATTTCCCCCTTTTAATGCTCATGATAATCAATTCTCCATCTGCTTGAGTTTCCCTCAAAATGTCCTCTTGCATACAACTCGATTTTAATCTAGACATCGAAGAAGAAGGATCGCAATATTCAACATGACATTTTGTTGTAGCAAGTCATGAGACCGCTTGTCTCACGAGACAATTACGTCAAAGGTACGAGGGGGAAAAAGCAACTCTTTAAAATAAATACTGCAATTGCGTGCATGCTATCAAATATGCGTCGGCGTGTACGGTAAGGAACCGACTGGGAGCGGGGGAACCTCTCGATGTGTTAAGACCTCCAAGATTAATGCGTGATCATGCCATTTTCAATATCGTATAGATTCGTTGTGTCAAAAGAAGAATATGAATGCAAACATGAGAGAAACTATTCGGCACTTTGTTTTTCTTGCGAAAAAGATTTTTTTCATTTTTTTTTTCATTGAAAGTTCAATTCACTTTATTCAAGTTATTCACATCCATATATTCACATAGCGCACATATGTCTGTCAGCCTTGACACTCCTCATGTTCCTGGCGCTCCTATAGTCTATTTTAAAGAAGAAAATATAATTATTGTTAGCGCGTGTCACTTATAATTTTACAAATGATGGCACTGATAATCAATAGCACTAAAACCTACATCAATATATACTCTGGAATGTAGTCACTTAACAGGACAGGAATTATTTAAGGGTTGAATTTATCACATTTTGTTCTTCAAATTGGCAAAAATAATATTTTTCTTTCAAGTGCTACATGGTTCTAATAAGGTGTAATGTCTTTGAAAATAATATACAGAGTTAAGGATTTTGTCGAAAAGTTGAAAAATTGCCAATTTGATAAAATAAAAAAAAAAACAATGATTTTGAACCTCTCAATGTGTTGCAAATTAAAGATTTTAGAGCTTATTCTCAGTTTAAAAAATTCCTGGCATCAAATGCAATATGGTCATACGACCAAAATGGACATAGTGTGTGCAGAAATTTTTGCTCTTTCTACTCATGCATCTTGTATACTTTTTAGAGCTCTGAATCAAAAGTTACTGAGCCGAACCATAAAGTGGTTAATTGTCTCGAAAGGGTTAATACCCCTTTCCCTCTTTCTGGCCCCCATGCAGTATCATGAATACAGTAATTACCGATTTGTTCATCCTGTGTGATCGAACAGGGCTCAGTAAACTCGTGATGGAAAGCCATGGAAATTGAATTCAGGTCAAATAAACTCATTACGACGCTCTGTCACGACTGCCACGATTGATTGCAAATTTAATATTTTATTTGCGTAACATTCTACTGAATTAATAAGAAATACTTTAGACAATCCGAAGGTCTCTTCGCTTCTTGGGTAACATGCATTCCCAACGCAAATAAATTATGAACTGTAAATTAATATATTCATGTTGATCTTTGTAGTTACATTGAAATCTGTACCTGTTTTTTTTCCTAATACTATATTATCTGAGATTATTACTGTTGTACGTGTATATCTCTGCATGACTCCTCTCCGCTCTTTTTGTCTTAAAGGGAAATCCAACCTTAATAGTAAGTAGCTTTGAAAGAAAGAGGAAAAATCAGAGAAGCAGACTGGTGAAAGTTTGAACAAAATCAGACAAGCAATAAGAAAGTTATGAATTTTTGAAAGTTGTAATCACTATACACGTACATATGGGAATTTCAAATTGGCCAAATAGGTAATGTCACTGTGATGTAGCTGTGGACAGCTCCCCCATTCGCTCCAACACACAAAATAACTAAAATGTCACTTTTTTCAAAATGTATTACTCAGTAGGATCTTTTTCTTTCATGAGGACCTATAACAATATGCTATCTCCAATATATTTTGAGTACTGTCCGAGGGTAAAAGCGCCTCGAAGAAAACCGCAAATTAATGATATTTTTATGTACGACAAATGGGAGAGTTGTCCACAAAATGTCACAATCGACTCACCAAATTGCCAATTTGAGATTCGCATAGATGTAGTGATCTCATTTTTCAAACATCCATAACTTTCTTATTCCTTGCCCGATTTCTTTCAAACTTTCACCATCCTGTTTTTCTTATTTTGCTGCTTTCACACAAATCATCTTATTACCAAGGTTGGATTGCCCTTTAAGCTCGGCTCACACGAGTCGTCATTTGTTGACGTAAGGACCGCCTCAGTGACTTGTACGGTCTTTTGCGCTTCATGAGAGATATCGTTTAAAAAGTGATTGCAAAATGAACAGCGCAAACAATGATCTTAATGTAAAGTGTCGTATGGGTTAGTTGTGTTCACAGGCTCGATTGGCGCAGTTACTGACGCAATCGAAATGACGTTCAGTGTGAACCGGGCTCTCTCTCTCTCTCTCTCTCTCTCTCTTCCCCTCATCTTCAATCTCTCCCGATCAATAATTCTTTGTCTTCTCCTCCTCTTCGACACACCCAGTACCATTTTGTCCTAATTCATTTGAATCGTTGACACTCGCAACACTATAAAATGGAATCGGAAACCCAATTAATGTAGTTATATTGAATTATGTTTATCTTTCCTTATGTTATTTTCTCTTACGTATGTCACTTTTTAATAAGCTGTGTGTTGTATATGTATGTTGTATATACATGTAACTTTTCAGCTTTGCACAAATATTGTTCAATTCAGCTCTGGGGCTGCGATGCGATATTTTTCTTTAATAAAACATACTGTACCATTATGATAATTTTACATGAACAGCGTACGAACACTCATCGATGATCCGTCCCGAGGATCTCGCAGTTCTCCAGGACTGAAGGAATTCAACTATAAAGAAGAAAAAGAAGGCAGTTATTGTAGGTGGTGGAGGTTCCATGAACTTACAGAGTAGTAATGTTTAAAGGTATAAGCATTTTTGACCTATTCATTTTGGGCGCATTATATATACATGCATGCATACGAAGAGTTTAGTTTCAAAACATGCTACATCCATAAAACCAAGTTCTGAGAAACACAAAGAATTTAAATCCTCCTATTTTGCATTATCGACTGGATATGAAACTTGGTCCTATTCTACCACTGTCTAAAGTAATAATAAAATTACCCCTTTACCAAAAAAAAAAAAAAAAAAAAAAAAAAAAAAATATCCAGTGGGTTGATTTCTTAAAGTGAATTAAATACTTTTTCAAAAAAAATTACGGATGTAGCATGTATGGAACTAAATTAATGTTTACGGTCATTTTAGGGGGGGGGGGGTGGTATTTTTGTTTCCTTGGGTATAATGCTGCATTGCCAACTTTGATGTAGCGCCAAATGCACATGACAAGCATCTTTAACCAAAAATTCGATGAGTGTGTGTCTTGATTTTTATTATCTGTATGATTACAAATTACATGTGTGCTCGAGCATCACCTTGGCAGATAATAGCGTAGCCAGAATTGTTGTACCGGGGAGGGGGGGGGGGGGAGGGGCACAGACGGGGTGGGAATTGGTGACACAAAAAATCACATAGATTAAGGGTATGGGTAGGGTTAAGTCTTGGCAACTAAGTTCCGTGGATAACCCTTTTTTTAGCCGGTTGGACAGGGGGACATAACCCCCCCCCCCCCACTCTTGTGCCTCTTGGCTACGTCTGTGTTGGCAGATGTTCAATGTTTACATAGAGAGACACAAACAGGACACATTCTAAACCATGGCCTTTTAAAAAAATCTGTTTATACAAACTGTTTGCTGTGCGTCAGCATACAGTTTGGATTTGTAAATCGATCATCTTTATTCCGTGTACACATGGTACATGTTCTATGCGACCTTCTAAAAATAGCTAAGCCATGCTGCTCTGTGTCGATTCGATTGAGCACAATCCTTCTGCAGCGTATCAAATTGCTGTGTTATATCGTTAAGATCTTAATGACAATATTAAACTTAAAAATCAACATTTTGTAGGATGAATATGAGCTATAAAATTAAACATTTATTCTACGATAATTTTCAGCCAGCTTTTATCTGTTTATGGTATAATTTTTTGTAATACAGGATTTCTAATCCATTTGAAAACTTTTCAAAAAAATTAAATTTCATACTCTCGAAACTTCGTGATCTTGCACATCTCACGGTCAATTTCTTTCTTGGTCACTCACTTTTCGAACTTTGACTAATCAATTTCATCGTGATAGATCCAACTTCGTCGAAGTCAATTCAATTTCGTCATCCCAGGCTTCAAACGATTGCAGGAATCACTTTCGTCAAAAATTTCGTCTTTAAAATTCGATAATTTTTATATGATTTCTTGTCATGACATTTGACAAAACATCAATGAAAGTAAAAGTGTCGGTACACGTGCAAATTAAAGAATTGTGTTTACTTTTGTTCATATATCATATTCAATGAATGAGGATATATGGATTAGGGATTATGAGAAAAAAAAATGTGTCTGTTTTGTCCTTAGGATGCTCTTAGTTCAACGCCTTGTCTATCCGACGAGTTTGAATGAGACTCTTCTTAAATTGATAGCACAAAGAAAAATTGAATCATTATATTCTGCAGCGGATCGTAAGGTAAGGCGAATTCGGAAATCTGACAAAAATGAGTGGACAAACGATGACACTGAATACCCACTGACCAACTTGAATGACAATAGTGATGAAATTAACTTTTAATTAATTAACATTTGCCCATTCCAGAGTTCTCAGGACAAAATTGAATGAAAAAGTTGTTAAAATGGACTTAGGACATGTAGGATGACCTATATTTGACTCATTCATTTTTGTTTGTGTGTGTGTGCTTATTTTGAAAAAGTAGGATTCCTACTACGAATGGCAGGACATTATCTTTGCCGCTGAAAAACCTTTAGGTCTCTTTTGACATTCCATCAATCCTATTGCAGAGTGATAGAGTAAATTACCAAGAGGGGATAGAAATATCCTCAGAAATAGTGAGTACACTATCAACCAGGGGTTGGCGCTACAGGGGGGGGGGCAGAGGGGGCGACCGCCCCCCCTATGATTTTTCAAGTAGTGAAAAAAAAAAAAGAAGAAAAGGAGGAAGAAAAGGGAAGAAAAGGGAAGAAAGAAGAAAGAGGAGTATTAAAAAGAGAGGTCTTAAACATATAACTCTATATTACCCCTATTATTTAATGGAGAAAAAATATGACGTCATCTTTAGGTCGTCTTGCCCCTCCTATCAAAATACCCTGGCGCCGCCCCTGCTATCAACATAGATTAAAAGATCGTCAGGGTTTGTTTTTTTGTACGGTCTGTAATCATGGTAATCGCGACATTATAAGTTTGATGTAATTTACGGCAAATACAATAACAAGTATGATCTGTTCCATGATAGTCGTTTATGAACGTTTTGCCGATCCCATTATTGATACGGTACATTTTTTATTTTTATTTTTTGCGTTTTTTGCGTTTTTTAAGTTAAGGTATAAAGTTATCTCTTAATTTCATCGGCTTACCTAAATAATTTATAGTCTGAGCAGCCCCCATCCCGTCCCCCCCCCCCCCCCCCCCCCCCCCCCGTTAGAGGACCCACGAATAATCAATAAACCTTCAGTTGGCGCTATACGGCACGAGGCGCTGCGCGGGTCTGCTTTCGCAGCACAGGCGCCTTCCCCCCCCCCCCCCTCATTTAGGGTGGGAGGCATAGGAGAGGGGGCCACCCCTCTTGTTTACAGGGTTTCTCGTTTGAATATCATGGTTTTTTTTTTTTAATGTCTTTTTTGTTCCTTTGAGCAACGTTTTGATTAATTGATTCATGAAAATCCTCAGCGGAAGATATTAATATTTTTATCACTTTCGCAGAAGTAAAACGGGGTTTTAATTTGGTTACATGTCGTTTTCCCGAAGGTTCATGATTCCGAAGGTACGTTACTCCGACGGTTCGTAATTCCGAAAATGAAATAGGGTTCATAATTCCGAAAATAAAAAAGGGTTCTTAATTCCGAATGTTCGTAATTCCGAAAAGTTATATAGGGCTCTATTGCATTTTCGGAATTACGAACCTTCGGAATTATGAAGCCTTTTTCATTTTTGGAATTACGAACACTATTTCATTTTCGGAATTACGAACCGTACCGGAGTAATGCATCAAATGTTCGGCATTATGAACCCTATTTCATTTTCGGAATTATGAACCCCCTGCTATGAGAAATTTGTGTTTCGGAATTACGAACTTTCGGAATTATGAACCTTCGGAAAAACGAACCTTCCGAAAAACGAGTACCCCTATGTTAATTTTTCTCCTGTACTTTGTAAATTCCCTCATCACTGTATTGCAAGATTTCCCCAAATTTATTACCTGCGATTCGACTTGTTAAAACGTCAATACAGAATGGTTAAGATATTCTGGTTAAAACGAAACTAATATGGAGCGGGACTGAGCAAAATATTGTGAGCGTGTTGTAAATCATTTCATATTTACAGTCGGTCATTCCCCCCCCCCCCCCCCCCTTTAAATGATTGCCATTCTATCATAATTTTATAGGACTGGCACTTGTATTAGCCGTTCGAGCTTGTAAATTATAGAGTGCGTGAGGGGGAGGGGGAGGAGGGAACAATATCTCCTTGATCAGGTTGAAAGTGGATGGATTTAGACGAAGGTCATTTTTATTATACTCAGTATAGTGCTTCCTTCCCATTATCCTTGGTAAAATTAAATTTTTTTTTTTCATTTTTAAAACACTAAAAAAAAAAAAAAAAAAAAGGGAACAGAACAGAAAAACAAAAATTATATCATTAAAGAAAGTACGACAGCGTAGTCGAATTCTTAACATGCTAAAAAATTAAAAGCAAAGCTATCTGCAATAAAATCAAAATATTTTTTGTGTTTTAATGAAAAATCAAGATGAAATGAATAAAACAAAACGATATTTAAAAATTGAACTTATCGTTGATTAGATCCCTTGATGCAAAGAACTACAAGTGGTCCATGCAAAATGTAACATGCCTCTCTCTTTAATCCTTTGACACCAAAGGTCATCATGTTTTTAGAACACGCAATACGAGGAAATACAAATTTATGAATATAGCCTAGCAACGTCTCTCCAGACATGAACTATATTATTAAAGCATATCGATAAGCCGCCTTGACTATATTATGTTAACGGTACCGCCCCACCTTCTTTTATATTTAGAGTAGATACTAAATCAATAGCAATTCACCTCGTTAATCAAGGTTATAGGTTCATAGTACGAACGCTTTAGATTTTATCATCATGCAATGTGACTAGATGCTTTTATGCACCAGTATATACAATCCCTTTACAATAAAGCCACCGTTTGACGTAACGTAATGCTATTCAACGAACAATTTTCCCCGTATAATTTCCTCATCACGATCGATTCGACAACGAAATTTAACCATTAAAAGCACTTCAAAAATTTCCTAATCTATACCTGTGTTTGAGCAATATCATATTCTAAAGGACTGTGATATTTTTACGTTTTTATTTTGTGCGATTAATTCAGAATTCATGAACAAACGATCTCTTTCTTTTCCATTTTCTCCCTAAATTTCGCTCGTTCGATTCAGCACGTTGTTTCGCTGTATAAAACGTATACGAGGCCCGGGGAGACATGCGCTCTTGAGCTAGGCCACGTTTATTGAATTAAAGCTGGGTTCGTGTTAGAGATTATTGTTGTAGTTCGATACAATACCATTTGCGCTAGTACATTAACGACAATTGCATTTGCAGCCACAAAGGGGAGAAGGGATAACTTGTTTTGTAATAATTCAGTGAATTGTGAATGCAAAATGAACATAAACAAATAAAGATTACGTCAGTGTTATCGGCTTGCGGACGGAGATAACTTCTTACGCACGCAATATTATTCTATTTCATTATGAGAGTTTCAGATAGCTACTTTTTTGTGTGTAGAATTAATGGCGGATTTAGGGGGAAACGGGCTTGTTCCCTCTACCACTTTAAAATCGAATTGGCCTTTTATACACAACACAAGATTTGCCCCTAATTGTCGGAATTTGCCCTCACTCCTTTTTTTTTTTCTAACGGGATACTGAATCTGCCCCAAATACAATTGCCGAAGCCATCATTCAAAATATGTAATATTGGAATAGCCGCATAAGTATACACCCACACACCAAACAAAACAATTCATAATAATATCGTACCATAATCAACTCAAAGAAGTATTATCACTTATAAAAAAAAAGAGTGCCGTTTTATGAATTATAAAATATATAGCAAATTCACTTTATATGAATGCAATCCCCTCTCCCCAATCGGTATCTCCTGTAGTGGTTTCCGCGTTACTTGACTGACTAATACATCATTTTTATTCAGTAACAAAATAAACAATGCTATGCAGCTATACAAGCATATCGGCGATGATTTGCAACAAAAACGTGTAGAAAGATTATTATTATTACTTTTATTATTGATTATTGATTTTGAAAAAAATAACAACAACAAACATCTGCACTTTTACAACTGCCGCAAAACCATTTTTTGCAATGTCATCTCGGTAGACATGATAGAGCCTTTAAGATAATATGTTTACTACAATCTATTTTAACATGTTCATGGGGCGATAGTTCAGGGCCATGTGCAAATGATATCGCTATCAAACTAGCCGATTTTAATCTGTTCATTTCCCCCTGAAGACGTACATGGACGTACATTCAGTTTAATTTAAAGATAATATCATCAACACATTCGTTTTCATATCTAATATTTCTGATTTTGCAGATTTATTTAAATCATGATTCATCAGTTGATATATTGCTTCCTATCGCACATTAGGCATGACATGATCTTTAACTGTGTCCTCCGGTAATCACATGAAATGTTTTAAACGGATCGAATCAATGACGTCAACAGAAGGGATTGTTATTCAGTCATCATTTGTCACGCTATGTTACAATCATTACTCCAGAGACATTATAGGTTAAGACAGTGGAGTAGCTAAACGGGGCACAGGAGCATATGCCCACCCCAACCGAATAACAAAGAGAGAGAGAGAGAGAGAGAGAGAGAGGGGGGGGGGGGGAGAGAGAGAGAAGGAAATATGAAACGTGAAAAAAAAAAGATGGTACAACCCCTCACATACCTTTCCCTCACTCGATGATGCATGTTCTCTCGCTTTGAATTTACTGAGTTATTCCGATGGCCTTTATCCCATGACACAAGTGCCGCCCCCCCCCCCCCCCTCCTCGCCCTCCATACCTTGACCGACTACGCCACTGGGCTAACCAATCCGATACCTCAGCAATGGAGTGGTGATGAGCGCCCTCCGTCAATTTCATGAGAGGATAATGATTTCGGAATATCACAAGACCGCCATCAAAGACAGTTTTGAACCGATGTCAAAACCAATGAAAGCAAATTCATTTATAAACATAATATCATATATATATATTCATAAAATGCTAGCAAATATTGTAGCAAAGATGGGAAATAATTTTATTCATAAGAATGTTAAATCCTGATTGAATTGGGAAATAAAACTTTAATCGGCGGATTATGACGCTAGAGATGCTATTGCCGGTGGCATACAAGGCCATGTAAATCTGTGTCAGCGACTGACGCTTGACGTTCCTGTATGTCACAGTGATTTCGTACACCATTAAAATAGAAAGAAAGAAAAAATCCAAAACAGAACAGTGCAAACATTGCGTTGAAACAATTATTGTCGTAATTCATAGCCTTCCTTCACCCGCGTAGGTAATAACGCAATCAAAATGTCGCATCTTGGGCAATGGGCTTAAAGCCCGGCTCGTCATTTGCAGACGTAAGGACTGCGTCAGTGGCTTGTACGGTCTTTCGCTCGTCATTAAGAGTGATATCGTTTTTTTATTTTAAAAAAAGTGAAAATTGCAGACAATACTTTTAATATCTGACGTATGGGCTGATTGCCTTCACAGGTTCGATTAGCGCAGGTACTGACGCAATCGAAATGACGCGTCTTGTGAACCATGCTTTGATTCTTAGCCTTCATTGACGTAGGTAATAACGCATTCAAATTGACGCATCGAGTGCAATGGCATAAGTTGGATTAAACTGGGCGTAGGACTGATAACTGGAAATAGAAATGTACAATGTTTAGAATTGTTTGATGTCTGCTGAACGCTAAACATGTTAAAAGGTAAGTAGCCTACATCGCTCGATTCCTTTTCAGATGGTTAAAACTGAACGTCTTTTATGCAATCTAGTGGAGTAGGATGGGTCCATATTTTGAGGGCACTGACATCTCTGAAGGGGCATTTTAAAAAGTTTTTATTATCATAATCTCTTGTACGGCGGGCAATAGAAGGCTTGCACAAAACACTATCTGTTCAAAATTAAATATGAAATCTAATAGAAAACGAGACATGATTTATATACAGACAAACCCTGCTATACATGGCGTCGATGAGGAAGAGTTAAATGAGAGACACGATAGTTCACAGGGGCCGCTGTGGCGACGCCAGCATAGTACACGTGATTGTTGCGAGAAAACATGCAATAAATGTATAATCATGATGATCGACTGACTAAGGATGATGTCGTGAATTTATGACTTGCATAGTCACTTCAGTTACCAATAAAGAGAGAAAAATATAATCAGGATAAAGAGAGAGAGAGAGAGAGAGAGAGAGAGAGAGATAGAGGGGAAGAGAGAGAGAGAGAGAGAGAGAGATGAGGGAGAGGGAAATAGATAGAGGAGAGAGGGGGGGGGGGTAGGGAGAGAGCCCGAGAATGAAGGGGAAAAGAGAAACAGGAAAAGACAGAAGATAATATTTTTTTTAATTGGCTTCAAAATGTTTGAAGGAGTGAGGGAGCGAGATGGGGAGAGGGTGAGAAAGAAGGAGATAGAGAGAGAGAGAGAGAGAGAGAGAGGGAGCACACGAAGGGATAAAGAGAAATATTAGGAAAAAACTAGAACAAAAACTGTAATAGGCTTCAAAAATTTTGCCCCGACATCTTCATCGCGGTTTGGATGAGATAGTACCTATTCTCTTGTCGATTTTTTTGCCGACCCCTTGGGTTTTATGATAAGGCACTTTGCGGCGACATTGTTGCATCGCGATGCAGAGACAGAGATGGGAGATAAAATAGCTTTACGACGGTATACCTTTCATGTACCGCCGGTGATGGGGGACGCACCGCTATCATGGCTATCGAGACACTATACGAATCAGCGAAAATATTCCATCGCAATTTGTGCGTGTGTTTGGGCATGTATGTGTGTCTGAGAGGATATGTGTTTTTAATGAAAGAAAGTCCGAGGCTTTTAATAATTTTTGTAGAACATTAAACTCTAAAGGCCTGCTTAAAGTATCTTTAGAGAGTCCTTCCCCGTCCCAGCCCGATCCCGCTCCCAGAAACATCGCATCATAACATGATGATAATGTAAAACAAACAAATTTTAAAATGTAAGATAGTGAAAGAAACAATACATAACGTTTAGGCCATTTTACTTTTATAGGATTGTCTAGATTTGCTGATATTTTCTCCCGGACCAGCCTTCAAATTATAATCTTTCAAGGTATACTTCTTCTAACTCTAATTAGTACAAAGCACCATTCTGAGTTGCAGGTGGATAATGACCCAAAAACAACCCCCCCCCAAAAAAAGTCTTTTAAAATATAACATGTTTAATAAGATATAACAAATAAAAACTCAGAGAATGATAAAGGCATGTAGGGAAAAATACGCGGAAGGAAGCATATTAGGAGAGAAATTTGTAGTAACGAATATAGACCGAACAAAAAGTCGATTCTTTTGAAACTGTAAATCGAAAGCCATTAATCATGAGACGTAGCTGTCGAATGTGCTGTTAATGACAAAAATGAAAACATGATCACCTCACAAACAAGACCATAAAATAAAAAGGATTGTTGATACAAATTCTTTACAATGCACACACTTCTAATGTTCTTATTCAACATGTTCAAAAATTATGCTGTTGTCTTGGAAGGCAAACTCTAAATTTCTCACAAGTACATGCTCACTGTTTAGCTTTAGTAATCATGAAGACTTGCGGGCGACTGCAGTTAGCCCCGTTCGGTGTATATACAATTGTGTTCGAGAAGTGATATTTGGCATTTAAAAGTCATATCTAAAGCTGGCATACTGTGCATAATCTATTCTGAAGTTGGCATTTTTAAGTCTACTTATTATCATGATTATTTCATTGTTAATCAAACGATTATCATGATTATATCCATATCAACTGATTTTTGTTTGTTTGTTTGTTCTATACGCTCTCAGTTACAAAAAAAGAACGTCAAGAACGAGTTGAAAAATTTGTTGTCATTGTCTCCAATTACATGAAAATTAATTGTGCAATAGCCACATACGGTTGTATTAAATTTGTTTTTGTTTTGTCTTTGAGACCATGGAAATAAAATGCACTTGAAAATAAACGTGCACAGAAACGTACAAGTGCATTAGTTGTTACTTATTCACATATTACTATCCTTGTAAAATAACAACAACAGGAAGCGAAATGCAAAATGATAATAATTTGTTTATATAACATGGATGCCGTCATATATGTTATAATTATATAGTACAAAGGGTGGACTAAACAATGGCCATTAAGATAACACAGTTTCTATTCATAACGGAGCGATAACTGGAAGAAGTTTTAGTCTATTTTTTGAAATCTCGGCGTGCTGTAATCATAATGGAATAATTGTTTCCTGCTGCTGTACACCAAAATGAGTAAAATATGAACATAGAATTATGGATTCTGAAAACTTAAGAAGTCATATCAATTTTGATATATGAGAAATATGTATTCCTATCTGTATGTTAATTTTTAACTTATTCCACAAAAAAAAATTGTCACTGACGAAAATGTTATGAAGAGAGACTGAGCTCTATAAAATACTGATTTTGTCACGTTTGTGGTTTTTTTAATGCGAAGCATGATTTCTGAACGTGATGTTAAGACAATTTGTAGACAGATTTCTATCCCAACCTACTTTTTTCCCTCGTTTTCTAAAAAGGAATATGGGTGAAGTCGGGTCAAGCACGTAGACGTAACAAAAAACCGAAACAAAAATATAAATATCACATAGTCTTCTTTTCCTTGGTATAAATGTTTTCTTAAAGTTAAGTAATTTCTAAGAACTCAAACTCATGAGATCTTATTGTGATTTAAATGTTGTAATTTTTATGACCTCCTATCTTATCAAGAAGTCACAGCCCCTAAAATTTGCTAAAACATCCTGCTGATTCACATCCAAAAATGTAAACACAATTCTTATATACAGGGAGCAAAAATTCGAGGAAGCTAAGCATCCGAGTGAGGAAGGGTCTGGGAAAGTACATTATGAAGATTTTGCGTTTTACAGTACAAAGATTTACATTCTAGCGACGAACTTGGTAAAAGAAAAAAAAAATGTGCGATCGCGCGGCGACCGAGCAAGAAATTTTACCTTATGTCGTTTGAATTTTGTGTTTTAAAGCAAATTTGATTATATTAGTATCTTATCTTAATATCAATATTTTGTGACAGTTTTCTAAACTTCGAGTGACTACTCCTTGAACAGGAAGAGCCACCCCCCCCCCTCCTTCCAAGAATTGCTGACTCTGCATTTCGTAGTATAAACCGTATGGAAATTTGTATTCTCTAGTTTTTCTATATTCTATAACTACTATAATATCTATAACTATGCACTGGAATGTACCTACAGATACAATGTACATTTATGCGAGGGAATTCTCCAGCTGTTCCCCTCTATTAAAACGACTCTGCCTTTCACTATGAATTGAGTTGAATTGAAATTCACATTAATTTCCCTCTGACAAAATACGATACAGTGTGTTTGACAATAGAAGTCAATAATTTTATTTCCAAAACGTAACAAAGAAGGAGGCGAGTACCCCCAAAAAGCGGAGCTAAGGTTGGGAATGCCTGGAAATAGATCTCACCTTCTGTGGGCCAACGTACTGTACACCAAGCGATGGGATAACAATAATATTTCCATGATTCAATAAACGTATCTAGGTCAAGTGATTAGATAAAAAAATTATGCCCATATTTTTGGTTTTTCGTTAGCAGAGCAGTACACATACTGGCTATACGTTAATTCTGCGGTCGGGAATACTAATGACATTTACTAGCAATTCATTTTGAAAAGGATTATTGTTTCGGCTCGTTTTTCTTTTGCAGTCTTCTGCTTTTTCTTCCCCCAATATTCTTTTGCCATGGTTCTTTTGATGATGATGATGATGATGATAATGATAATAAAAATGATAATAAAAACAATAATGATAATGACAAAGAAAATGATAATAATAATAATAATAATAATAATAATAATAAAAAAATAATAATAATATTAATAATAATGATAAAGATTACGATGATAATAATGATGATGATGATGATGAAGTTGATAATAATAATAAGAATAATAATAATAATGATAATTATAATAATGATAATGATAATAATAACAATAAAAAAATAATATCAATAATGATGATGATAACAATGTTACTAATAATACATTTCTATCCTTAGTATTAGAACTGGTGTCATAAAAACTGATTACTAGTATTATCAATATCATTATCATTATTTGTAGTAGAAGTAGCAGTAACAGCAGCAACAGCGGTAGCAGTAGTAGTAGTAGTAGTAGTAGTAGTAGTAGTAGTAGTAGTAGTATCATTATTATGATTATAGTTTTTATCATTATAAAAAAATTCTTATTTACTTGGTCTCGATTAATTATACTTTCAAAGCTTTATGTTTCTCATCACCTATTATCGTCTTTTGTAGCAGAACTGAATGCGATTAAATTTTGAGATGATAACTAAATTAGCCTAATTATATCGAAAATTAACTCCGACTGTTGTACTATCCTGCGCAACCATGCACGTCATTACTGATTCGATGTTCTACCAAACTGCCATCAAGTACGCATAGGTTATTACTGATAATAATACATCGACAAAGCACCGACACATTATTATTGACGTACATCGTTCACCGTACGTGGGATGTGGTTTACATTACCAATGTGTAAACATTTTGGAGGGACCGCAGTAGGGTAAACATTTTCTTATCTCGATGCTATTAAAAAAAGGTAGGAAGGAGCAAGGATAAAACAATATTTTGTATGATTTATGTTTAGGTCTGACGAAATTATTATAAGGACAGGAATAGAAAACAAAATTGGAAGGCTAGGTGTTTTAGGAATTAAAAAGGACTGGAAAATAATGGTCTTAACTATAACAAGATGAATGCGACTGCGTCTCCTAGATGCCTCCGCCTAAATTCAGTTAAGTGGTTCATACTGTTCTTGAAATATTGTGAGAACTAAAATGAAATGCCTAAAATTACTTGTTAAATGACCTCTATGATCTTCGACCTTTGACCTGATTACCCCAAAAGCTAATCAATTTGTCTCACTATGATGATGCATACTAGAACCAAGTTTGAAGTTCATAAGTTCTTGAGATATAGCGTTAACATGGCTACAACCTGCAATTTCAGAATTGACCTCCATGACCTTTGACCTTTGATCCCCGTAACCCGAAATCAAATCAGATCATCTTTCTATCATTATGGTGATATATATTGGTGCCAATTTTGAATTTAATGGCTCAAAATTGATGGTTATTGAGATTTCGCTTTAACAATGCTAAAACATGCAATTTCAGAATTTACCTCTATGACCTTTTGCCTTTGACCTACGTACCCCGAATCTATTCAGATCTTATTCCTTTGGTGGTACATATACCTCAAATGGTTCTTAAGATATCTCGAAAACGAGAAAGCGGGACGGACGGACGAACGTACAACCCGAAAGCAGAATGCCTCCGGCACCACCTTCGGTGGGCGGAGGCATAAAAATAGATAAGATAGCGAGATAGCAAGAATCTGACGTCATGCTGACGATAGGAAAAGAGAGAAAGAGAAAGGGGGGGGGGGTGTGCAAATGTCATCAAGGAAATATCAGAGTTACGTGAAGATTACGTGAAATGCCCGTTCATTCTTCCGCCTTAGTGAATATTGGTCTCATAATAAAGCAAATAAAAAGGTTTGAGGCCTTTAAAAAAACAACAACAAACAAAAGCAAAAAAAAAGAAGAAAAAATAAGAAAAAAAAAGAAAGAAAAGAGAAAAGAAGAAAAGAAATATTAAAAATGTAAGACTAGATGAGTATATGTGAATAATGTGGAAATTAGCAGACAAAATATTACTTGTCGCTGTCTTTGCATTTTATTAAAGTTAAATTTTTATTCGTTGTTGTCATACTTTTTAGTAAGATCCTTTGCAATCTTGATTATAGTTTTGACAATTCTTGTACGACATATATGAACAATAGAAGAAAAAAAGAGGAAAAAGTATGCCCCCTCGCAACAGAAAATCTATCTATCTATCTATTTATCTACCTATCTATCTACATTTCTATCTATCAATATATCTCTCTATCTATCTGTCTATCTATCTATCTGTCTATCTATCTATCTATCTATCTGTCTATCTATCTATCTATAATATATATATATATATATATATATATATATATATATATATATATATATATATATATATATATATATATTCAATAAACGAATGAAAAAGCCCACATGCTTATTTTAAACGATATTTGATAGTTCCTTCACATTTTTGTATATTTGCTAGTAGAAAGGAGCACAGGATTTACATGATTTAAGGGGGCACAACCTGTCAGCGTGCCCCATTTGAAAATCCAATCTGGCATTTTCTAAGAACAAAGAAAAAATGTCTTTTTTTTTTGCTTGTCAGAGTTTTTTTTTTCTCTCTCTCTCTTCTGAATTTTCGCCCTCGCCCCAACCCCACTCCTCCGAAGTTTTAAGGAATCATGGATTCCCCCCCATAAAAGTATACATCTTTTCTGTGTTGTACGCTCAATGTCTATGTAATGTCGGCCGACATTGTCTCTACTTTTGAAGTTGACTTAGAAGCTACATAATGTGTTCCAACTAGAATAGCCTCATGAAAGAACCAAGCGATGAACAATATCGCCGTGATTGTCATCATCATAATATCGCCGTCATGGTTTATTACCATTCAGCTTCGTGCATGTCACCAGCCAGCCAACAAAGGCCCGAGGTCAAACGATCGTTCAAGTCGATACCCATCCACAGTGCACTGCATGCTACAGAAACTAATTTAGAACAAACGTACGATGGCGCTATTAATGATTGTAACTTCGAAAGAAACATTCAGGAGTCCGGATTGGTTTGGTTTTATTTTCCGTATCAAGAAAATGAAATGATACATATAAATATAAAAAGAAATACAAATCACTAATTCATAAAAACTGATTAAAGAGCTGGATAAAAGAAAAGAAAATTCACTGTTAACAATTTCAATGTATTTTGCAACATTTCACTTTTGACCTGGCCCCATTATATTAATGTGTACATACATTCCATAATTACATTATCAGTACAAATGGGGCATCATTGTAAATGGGAATAAACAGGGATATAATGATACTAAATTCACTTATGATGACATAGTAACAAAATAAATATCAACGCCCAAACCTAAATCGCAGAACTTTTTTGAGGGCTTTATATCAGCTTTAAAACGGAGTGGAGGATAATGGCATCATAATTATTACCACGAAAGACAATCAATCTTATAAAAAGTGCATATGCTGCTCCACAGTATGCCAATAATGGATTTATTAAATACATGAACATGTTACTACTACAAATTTGCTTTTTCCACATGTCAGAAAATCGAGGTACTTTCTCAAAGAGAGCGCTTTTGAATGCGAGGGTGAGAATAACAAGGGTTATTGTAATAAATGGAGAATATATATATATATATATATTAAAAAAAATAAATAATAAGTATCAGATTGAAAACTATCTCTTTTCAGACGTCTATAAAACACATATTACAAACTTTGCAAAACTAAGAATAAGCAACAGTAAACTTATGATAGAACAAGGTAAATACAAAAACTCGCAATTAATACGTCCTTATGTAAGACCTCAGTAAAGGAAGAATATCATTTCGTAATCGACTGCAATACTAAGTACCCTCCAAACACTACGAACTGAACTATCCAACCAGTTTTTTAATTCAATTTAATGACATTTATTTCCAACTTTTCAGTAAAAGTGTACAGAGTAATACATAAACAAAATAATGTACATGTATTTTAAACAAAAATATGACAAAATATACATTCATGTGGTACATACATAATTGGAGGACACACCTCTAATTTAAGCAAGAGCTTGGGGCGAGAGTTAAAGAGTGTGTTCCCGGATTTTGTGATTGGACTATATGTAGATATAGAAAGATTGAATCACCATCACTTAAAAAAATTACATTGTAACCGCCTTGATCAAGTCCTTAATTTCCATAACTTTGTAACTTTGTGATGTGATATGTACAATGCCTTAATATGTTGATATAATTTGCTCGTATTTTGCTGAGGGTGTGCTTTTAAGTAATATGCTTCGCTTACATTTTGCTTTGTTTTTTTAACGGGTGATATTTATACCCGCTCTGTTTTAGATAGCAATATTACTCTCTGTCGAGTTAAACCTGATATATTTGCCTTTGTTTTGTTGAGGTTTTGTTTCTATTCAACATTCTGCTTTTTGTTGTTGTTGTTGTTTCTTTAAATTTGTTTTAAATGATAGCAACATTTTCTTCAGTAGAGTATGTAATCCGATTACAATATTTTTTAAAATATGATTTTCTCTTGTTTTGTTGAGGTTTTGTTTCTAACATGTTATTGTGTTTTTTTTTCTAAGGACAGCAAGATTACTTTCTGTGATTATAATCCCACATATGCAATTTGGTTTTGATATAACTTTTCCTACGTTTTGTCGAGGTTTTGTTTCTGTTTGATAGGCTGCTATTGTGTTGTTGCTTTTTTCTAAGGATATCAACATTAGTTTTCTGCCGAGTATAATTTGATAATTATGTACAACTTTGTCTTGATATAATATTCTTTTTCTTTGTTGTATTTTGTTCTCATTTAACTTGATTCTGTTGTGTTTTGTTTTGATTCTATTTCAACAATTTTAAATTTGAATGTGAATTTGAACAATTCGTCTGTAGTGATGTGGTGTGTTAAGAATGGTCATTTATCCGCCAGTCGAACTGCTGCTGGGATGTCGACATGCTTACGCATAAGTAGTCTGAAAGTTCATACGCTTTCGTCTAAATTCTACTTCAGGAATCAAGTCATGTTAAACCAAGGGAACAATAACTTCCTTTGTTAGACTCGACCTTCCACCCAGCGTCACTTGAATTCTTTGATAGAAATACGGTCAAAATTTTCCAACTTTTTATTTTGACGCGTACGCAGGCCGTGTCTTGGAGATGCTTAGGAGGCAAAATATTTCATGAATGAAATCCCTTTCAATAGGCTCTTGGATGAGATTTGGTTAAAGGGCAAGGGTGACAGGGGTTTTTTAACTTCAAAGTGACATTTTACCACCATTTACCACCATTTTCTTCCTGACTACACAGTTCCTATGGAGTCTAGTTATCCTATCATTATCAGCATGATTATCAGCATTTATATATATGGACCCTCTTTAAAAAAAAGGGAAAAAATAATTGGTTGCTGTGCCTTCAGAACAATATGATGTGGAGCTTCTCAGTACACACTGCCCTCTGAACGATGAAAAGGAGAGAGAATGTGAGGGAGGGGGTAGAGGATCAACTGAGAGAGAGAGTAGGGAGAGATGAAGAGAGGGGGGGGGGGATAGATGTGTTTAGAGAAGGACTGAATGAGAGAGGGGGAAGGAGAGCAAAGTAGAAAGATCAAGACCATTTATGTGAATAGAATTGTCGTTACTGCAGCCTCCTATGACGTTGAAAATCAGCCTAGCTCCTAGTGCTGTAGGACTCGAGTCCGGACTTGGACTCGAGACCGGTCTCGAGTCCCTATTTCTCGGGTCTCGGACTCGGACTCGGACTCGAGCTCGGTCTCGGACTCGGACTGGACTAATGGTGACTCGTGACTCGGGCGAAAATCGGACCGAGACCGACAACGAGACCGGCAATTTTTTCCGTTTTCCGCTTTTAATTTTAGCTCAAAAATCACCCCAGGGCACGCAAAAAAACCCCCAACAAAACAAAACAAAAAACCCCGCTATTTTCGCCATCTTGTCGATTGAGCGGTATTTTGAACATCATGAACTTTAAAACATCCATCGCCTTAACGGTACGAGAATGTGCCCAAATAGATGATAGACGTTAAGATAAGTCGTTTTATGCTCGTATACACTCGTTATACACGTATGACACAGACAAGTATTGAAACTGATAGTAACCATTTGGAGTTGGATTAATCTATAACACACGTTCCCCATAGTCCCCAGCCTGAGGTATCTTGGGCAGTCTCAAACAGATTACTATTCCACTTGTATTGTTCAAGATAGTATAGTAAACTACAGTTTTTATCTTCTTACTTGCAACCTATGTTCCTGTGGCAAAAAGTCAAAGTCAGCAATTTATAATTTTTGGGCAGTGTCAATCGGTTTTATTACGGTTTAACAATTACTTTCGTTTTACTAGAGTCTTTTAGTCATGTAGTCAGTTTCCAAAATGAATGCTAATGTTGCACTTGTATTACAAGCCATTAAGCCAGTTCAG
Organism: Heliocidaris tuberculata; assembly: GCA_025618425.1. Lineage (NCBI taxonomy): Eukaryota > Metazoa > Echinodermata > Echinoidea > Camarodonta > Echinometridae > Heliocidaris > Heliocidaris tuberculata. The sequence goes on from CM046850.1 coordinate 29,724,837, forward strand.
TGAACTAGCTGATACATTTACAAGGGTTTTATTAGGTTTTGACGATTCACCTTTTTATTACTTTAATCAGCTATTTGATAAGATTGAACTAATGGTGTTCTTGGTGTAATATTGTTTTCCCCCCTTTTTTTCCATTTCAGTTGGAAACTTTATTTTCTATAATCTGGCTTTAATGGCATTCAACCTGTTATCTTTTTGCTCTGTTGACATATAATTGATAAAAGATAAAATTATAGGCCTTTGAAATGAACAAATATTAATTTGCGTATCTTTTCTTCATTGAAGTATCACAGAAACAATAGAGTCAACTCTCTATAATTACTATGGATACAAGCAAAATACTTGGCCTGATAAGGCTTGTTCACATATGAGCCATTTGTCAACGAGACATGTACCTTGGCACAAAAGGAGTGCATGTTCACTTGCTTAGTATTTTGGTCAATAAAACTTCTGAAATTCCATCAGTACACCAAACCATTACCGAAAATCTAACCATAGACATTTATCTCAACATTTCTAATTCAATTTTCTTACCTTCTTTCAAAATTTTTAGTGTTAATAGCTGGAAATCTTACTGAACTTAATCTTCTTAAGCACCAAGCGGCATGTCACGGCGACAAATCACTTATTTGTGAGCAAGCCACAAAATTGTCCGCATTCGTACTAAAAGTTACAATAAATTAAATTCTCTGACAACTGGAAGTTTTCAATGAACCAGAAACTATTTATGTTATAGAGAGTTCACAGTAAGGCATTTATCATAATGAAAATAACGTGACGTAAAAAATTTCCAATTTAAGATGTTCCCATCGGGACTCGGACTCGGACTCGGACTCGGACTCGGACTCGGACTCGGACTCGGACTCGGACTCGGACTTCAGGGACTCGGACTCGGACTCGGATGGGATGGACTCGACTACAGCACTGCTATCTCCCCCTCGGCTCAATTTTGAGCGACAAAACAGGTTCATAACAGCAGAGCGTATCCAGGGTTACGTTTGTAGCTCTTTAAAAAGCTCAAGCGAAACGACAAACATCCAGTCGCTCACACTGCGTAGGCTGCTGGAGTAGCAAAGATCAACACGGCAACTCATTTGCTTCATGAATCATGGCGACATGACATAGTTCAATGATGAATGCATCCAGCTCTACAGCCAAAGATAGTGCTATGGATGGTAGCGCGATTGCAATGCAGACGACAAAGTACAAGGCGAAGGAAGCTGAGCTCCATAGCGAAGACGGCAAACTCATGGACGATGTCGAGAAGAACCCGAAGATACAGAGCAGAAAGGTGCGTACACATGCGGTATTCGTGTGTTTTTGCGTTGGTGTTGTTATTTTTTCTTGTGGGGGAAGGGGGGGGGAGGAGGAGGTTGACAATCGTTATTTTTAACACTTTGTTATCTATTGTCTAGATCATATTTGCAGTTCGATTATTTACGGGTTTAATTAACGTAATGCTTCTCACTGAACATTGCCATGTAGTGATAATAATGAGCTACGGAGTCATTCGTGGTTCTGAATGTGAGTTGCTTTTTTAGTCGATGGACTCACGACTTTGAACGTCCTTGATTTATCTATAAACATACCATCATTCGTTCAAAGCTTGGAGAAGATGTCCAGAACACCCAAAGTTGGTTTTACTCCGGTAGATATCTTGTGACATCACACCGGAGCTACAATATCCTTTGGTATGAAGAGAGAATTAAAAGATACAGATGAAAGAAGAAGGAAAGGGGAATTGTTTTTTTACTGAAGTGCGTGCACGAACGAGCATATGGTATTTGAAAATCATCTGTACAATATATAGCACAAAAAGGCACCGAGGTTATAATTGACAATAGTGTAATATACCCCTGCAGCTCAGGGTAATTTAATTCACGTTGTATTCATTCCATCATTGATCATTCATGTATATCGGTACACTGCGTGTAATGAATGAAGAGAAAACCAGACATTCTGGATTGTGGAGCTACATTACATAGCTGTGCACTAGTGGCGGATCCAGGATTTTTGATAAAGGGGGGGGGGGGGACGCACGTTTTGGAGTCGGGAGTTACCGAACGTCATAATGTTGACATGGTAATAAAAATTGTTAATATGCTTATCAATTTGGTTTAGAATATGAAAAAAAAGACTCCCCTGAAAGTTTTAAGAAAACTGACGACCAACGTTTACTAGGGGAAAGGTTTAGTGTGTTTTCTTTCCTACTACATGTATTGGTATACTGATGCTCCTTTTTGCAATATTCAGTAAAAAAGGAAAATCTCCCATGTCCCTGGTACAAGAATAAGAATTGTATTCATACAATAGAGTTCGAATAACTAAACAATAAAACAAAATATAGGTATCAAGGAATGCCCAAGAAATTCTATACCTATTTCAACTTTAATTTTACATGATTTTGATTCCCATAATATTTTGGACTGATTTTCAACTTATAATGTCGAAAGGTAAATAGCATCTTTGAAAAAGTTGGCCTCGAGATCACGTTTTTGAATAATGAGCCAGCTCATGAAAGAACTATACAAAGGTAAGGGACAATGTACATGGGTAGTGCTGGGTTTTTTCTTCCCACAGTTAGCATTGATCCATGTCATTTTCAATAACACAAATATGTACGGTTTTTTTTTTCTCAATTGATTTGAATAAGGCATAAAAATGAACATACAGGTAGGAGAAACGATGAAATGATTCAAATTCAGAATAATAAATGTGTCTGAAGAGCAGGAAGTTCTTGTTTATAACAAGGTGCAGTAATTAATCCCGCAAAATCGATAATATAATTCATACAACCTAGCTGAAAAAAAACAACAAACTTTTTGTCCTTAAGCCCTAGAGCCATATTTCACGATGGATATAGTAAATGACATTGTAGAAGTTGTCCACAAAAATTTCAGCTTCTTTATCATTACCTTGTATATAACTTTGTACTGAATTCCAACTCTAGGTGAGTTAGGAAATATAAGGCATGTACAAACTGCAGTAAACTGTTTAACTTTAACGACTAACTTTTGTTTAATGTATCTTTCTGCTAAACTTTCCTTACCCAGTCTAGAGTGTAAGATTGTAAGAAATTATCAAATGATTACTGTTTTTCAAATAATTTTAATTCATGCTAAATATTTATAGATAATGTATTATACTTTAAAGGGGTCCAATAATATAAAAATAATTTGGGTAGAACTGGTTCATATAAATCAACTCAAGAAATTTGTCCCGACATTCAACAGGATAACGTCTAAAGTATATGAATAAAATAATTAATTGATTAACTGCATTTTATCCAACTAATGAAAGCAAATACTAAGGACTTGCCCATGAGTATCATGCTGAAGTGTACGAACGTCTTACACGAAATACACATGCATGACTAAAATTAAGGAAAAAAAATCATGAACTTTAGATTCTCTGTAAACATGAAGATGTTTTTGAAAATAATATTAATTGCGATTTCGTTATAACTCTATTTCCACTTGTAGTTCAACTGCATAACCTAGGGGTATTGTGATTCTTTTATTAAAGCGAAGGCCTGTCATGATACTGTAAATATAATCCTTGGTCATTATTAAAATATACAGCCCTGGAAAAAAATTATTAGACCAAGCTATTATAATACACTGCAAAAACCACGGTGTTCAACACCATCTCGGTATCAATATTGGGCTACACCAGAAGAGTGTTAAAAACAACACCAGTTTGATATTGGGCTACACCAGATAAGTGTTAAAACAAAACCAGTTAGTGTTAAAATGAACTAAAGTTTGATTCGAAACAGGTGTTGTTTTAACACTTATCTGGTTTAACCCAATATAGATACCGAGATGGTGTTGAATTAACACCCTGATTTTTGCAGAGTAAGGGTGATGTATCACGCTTACAAACGAACAAATATGACATTTTCATTGTACCTCCTTAAATAGATAACATATCATAGAAACTTCGAGTTGCTATTGTGTTATTTTGTTTCCTTCTTACCACAGAGATAACATCATCAGTCTTGGTCTACTAATTTTTTCCATGGCTGTTGATGACAATTGCCAGACTGGTGATATCGAAATTTTCCATTTCGGTATCACCCGCCTGGTAAATAATATGTTCTCCTTTTATGTATTCGAACTCATTCGTCCGCTGCCCCGTTTTTCTATTCGGACCCATTTCGAATTATCTTGTAATAAAATCATCTATACGAAATCAATTAAACAGTTCAGTGAGCTGCAGGATTATTGCTGATTAAAGTGAATATCTAATTAGGAAAAATTAATAGACCAAGACCGATGATGTTATTTGTGTGGTAAAAAGGAGATAAAATACCACAATAAGAACCTAGAATTTCTGTGATATGTTATTCAATCAAGGAGGTTACAGCTGAAAAATTTAGCAGGGAATCTTTATCATAGCAGCAATGTAGATCTCACCGGACTGTTGCCTCGGGAGCGGCACCATATTGGAAATATCACAGAGAGTTCCATTTTAGAATATTATAAATGCAAACATGTGGTATAATTAAAAGGATGTGAAAGTGAGTTACAATTAAAATGATGTAAAATTGAGTTATTGACATTTTTTGAATTCTTTGATGTCGGATGTCCCAAGCCGCTAAGCTAAACACTGACAATATGAGTAATACACTAAACACACATATTATTATGCATGTATGTATTTGGAAAGAACTGTGTTAGCAGAGCATAAGAGAAAATAACGACTACATATTTCTAATCGAAAGATTGATTGCTGAGAAAAGATATTATTATTAGTATGTATCTACATTTTCCTCCTTTTTCGTCTTTTTCTTCCCTCATTCTAGCAAGGTTTTTCTTTCCTGCTCATCTTCAGTACAGTGTCTGTTACACTTGGAGGCTCCATGCTTGGTGGCTTCAATACTGCTGTTCTCTCTGTGCCTTCAATGGTAAGTTCATCGTCCTGAAGGGGTTGTACAGAATATACTGTACTGCTCAGTCTCTGTTGATACACGATGACTGGAAAACAAAGACATATCATGATTAAACTATGATATAAAAGATTTTTTTTTTTTTGTTGTTCAGTTTTCACATTTTTACCAAAGTATTGTTTATACTGTCCCGTTTAATATTGCTGGGAATGATATATAGGCCACATAAATAGATGAAACACCAACCTCAGTGTAAATGTATACAAAAAAGAGAATAACCAAAATCCTCCTTTTTTAACATTACAAAATATTTTTGCATCATTCGAACAAAGAAGAACATATTTAGGAAATTTCATTAGTAGGAGTAAGATTTCCGAAACACGTCTACAATCATTAAAGGAGAATGAAACCCTGAGGAAAATCAATTTTAATGCAAAGAGAGGTTAGAGAGAAGCAATTAAAAAAAGTCCATCAAAATTTCTTACGAAATGAGAAAGTTATGAAAGTTTGAAAAGTCTCAGTTTTCTTTCTATGGCGATCCTCAAATTGGCAATGTTGCTTCAAAGTGACAGGTTTAGTAATACAACTCTCCATATGTTTTGGTCACGAAATTTCATATTTTCCCCATTATCTCTCAAGGTGCAGCTTGTCTCCTTCTTAGCTCAAGATATATCATGGGAAAATGTATTTGACACAACATATGTTGGGTTCACGAAAAGACAAGCAGCATCTTTAGAGATGATGGAGAAAATATGAAATTTTATGTACAAAACATATGGAAAGTTGTACTTCTAAACCTGTCACTTTGAAGCAACATTGCCAATTTGAGGATCGCCATAGAAACGGTAAATTGAGACTTTTCAAACTTTCATAACTTTCTCATTTTGTAACCGATTTTGATGGAACTTTTTTAAAATTTCTTTTCTCTATCCTCTCTTTTCATTAAAATTAATTTTCCCAAGGGTTTCATTCTCCTTTAACTATCAAAAATCTCTCTCTCTACATCTTTGGAAGCATATGAAGGAGTTTTTCAATGAATCTCACTACCAGCGGAGCGGGGACTATCTTGAGGAGGACTCTGAGAGGTGGTTGTGGTCCTTGACTGTGTCTTTCCTGTGCATAGGGGCAGCTGTTGGTGCCCTTGTCTCAGGGTATCCAAGCAACAAGTTCGGAAGGTAAGATGTCTTCTGCGTCCTCAAATTTTACCGGGAGGATATTGACATCACAATCGTCTTACTTTCACCACTCCATCACCCTCTCGGACCCACTCCCCTTTCTTTGCACTTGTGTATAACCAACTCCACCCAACACCACAAACACACACACACACACACACACACACACACACGCACACGCACACACAAGCTCACATTGATCTTCACACACATTGATTAGCAGGGAATTGTATTGTTTTCTCCTATCATGCCTATTGTATTTTGTACCCCGCAAGCAATATCTTTTACCCCACAATCATGACGAAATAAAGGCAATCATTGTGCTCTTTTGTTCTCTGTACCCCACAACTGCATGCATGTAAGCCCCCCCCCCCCCACACACACACACACGCAATTCATACACCCACATCCCATCACCCTCGGATAAGCACGTGCACTCCTCCGCATCCTCACAAGGTTCTACAACACATGCGACAATTGCTCCGCCGTCAATTTTCTACTCTAATAGCATCACAACTAATACAATCACAAACATGTCTAACCCCAATCCTCGTAGTTTAACGAAATAAAGCCTGGAGCATAAAGTCGTCGGGGTGCTTGTCAGATTCTTAGTTCACACAACACTCCGGTACAAATGTGTTGCGTTCGGTCTCTGACCTTTCCAAACTGAAATTATTATGTTTATCACAAATTTCATATAGACGCTACTCCATAGTAATTTTATCCTGTTTACCAAAGGGTGTATAATAAAAACTACAGTGCCGAATGGGAATGTAACTACACAACTGAACTTACGGTTTACAATGCAACGTCGTAATAAAATCTATGTTAGAAACTATAGTCTTTAGTAAAGAGAATTTTTCTATTAAAAGCTATTTATTGAAATTTCATGAAAAGTTTTTCTACTCTGAATTACTCAGTGATTACAACAACAAAAAAGAGAAAAATTTAATAAAGTTGCCCCCCCCCCCAAAAAAAAAATCATAATTAGCATTCAGCTTATCATCGGCGCGAGGTGCTTGTTGTTGTTTTTTTCTTCCAAATTTGCTATTTGTGATGATTTAGTCTTTGAAAGCCTCCACACCTTGAGACTGAGTTAAGAAATCGCCCAAGCTATAGAAAAATTATTCTACCTGCATATGTAAAGGAATTACACTGTAATATGTGTGTAACCCGAGCATGAAAATAAGCCATAATTTATAACCATAATAGTTTGTTTCGCTTTAGGAAATGAAGGAAAGGTTGAGGTGAATTTTGTAATGTATGTGGACTGATGTGATATTAATGATTTCATACACTTCATCTTGCACTCATAAGTCTGAATGAGATTATGAAACAATGACCAATAAACATGATAAATACATCCTCTGTCACTTATCAAAGGCACGTGCTTCCTTTGCAGGAAGAAGACAATTATGTTGAACAATGCCTTCTCGATTGTCGGAGCCTCGATGATCAGCTTAAGTTTCCTAGCTCACTCCTTTGAGATGATAATGATCGGCAGGTTCCTGGTAGGATTCAACTTAGGTAGGTCATGGAAGTCATAAATACTACAAAGTAAGGGGTATAGTTTGAATGTTTTATGTCCACTGGGTGCGGGCTTGAACGAGTCAAGCGATAAAGTTGGTTGGAATTACTGACAGGTGCATTTATTGCTCATATATTTTTAATCAGCACAGGTAAACAAGTAATCGAAATGGCGCATCGTGTGAAACATGCCTTTAGTTCCGAAAGTGTATGTTTATTCAATTCAATACAATTCAAAACTGGTTTATTAGACAACATGTCTCGCAGCATACAATGAATTGCACATGTTTACATTATGTACAAGGTAGAAAATCAAATTCAAAGTTCAAATTACATCATTGCACACGGAATAAATTTTTTATACAAAATGTCTAATAGATAATAGTTTGAATAAAAATAAAATGCATTGCTAGAAATATGTGTTGAGTACAAGAAGTAATAGGAAAATATCAATACGTCAACTATAAAATACAATATGATAATACTCATACAACAATTAAAAGTTATATTCAATATTAATAATAAAATTGATTGACTTTTGCACTAAATTGATTGATTCATATTTTAATGTAACCAGTAATTTTTTTTCTTTGTGATAATAGACACTGATTTAATTTTTCTACTTTATATAAGAACATTTTCCCGTTCTTATAAGTGCCCCTTTTCAGGTGTTATAAGTGCCCTTTTTCACCTGTGATGAACTGCATTTTCTACCTTTTCTACACATTCATTTATTTTTCTAATAATTGAAGTGTCCTTTTCCCCATGATAAGTACCACGTTTCCCTTTTCCATAACATGTGCCCCTAATCCAAAGTGACTTAGAGCCAGTATTCCCAAATGCTCGCTCGCTACGCTCGCTCGTATTAAAAGTATAGCTTATCAAATAAATTTTCATTGTGAAATTTTGCAATCACAATGTAATTGCTCGCTCAATATTAAAATCATACTACAAAATTGCAAAGCATGATGCTAAAGTTGTATCTTGGATATGTAAAGAGAAAAACCACATACATGTTTACACATCCTCACCCCACACACATTATATATATCTGACCCTTGGGGAAAAATCATACCCCCCCCCCAGGTATAAGGACCTGTCTACGCCAATGATTTCCAATTCGCATTGAATTCACAAAATAACCCCCTCCCCCCCCAGCTGATCCCAGGCTACGCTACTGGTTATGTCAAACATTTTTTTTTTCCCTGACAGGGGTAGTAAGCGCTGTAGTTCCTATGTACCTTACTGAGATCTCACCCACCAATCTAAGAGGAGCAGTTACTACCATGCATGGGATGCAGCTTAACGTTGGTGTAGCACTCTCCCAGGTAAGCTGTCCACGGAAAATATCTTAAAAATCGTGGAACTGCCCAGGGCCGGATCCAGGATTTTTATATCGATTTTCAGATGCCTCAGTAGGGTCAAAATCTGAAAAGAGGGGGGGGGGGGTGTAATTTTGGGTTTTTGTAATTACGGTCAGCCACTGGGGTTTCAATCTAGCAATGGTACAACCTTACGATATTCGTAAATTATATTGCTTGCTATCATCATAACATGGATAATAAATCATTAAGAATACACCTTATATATGAGAAACTGGACTATTCTGTACAATGACCGAAGATGCGGTCTTTTCAAGGGAATAGGGAGCGGGGGGGGGGGGGGGGGGGGGGGGGTAAATCATCAGATAGTGTGGGGTAGGGAGAAATCCCCTCTCCATCAATGGAACTGACCACACCCCCAAAACATGAATAAGCAAAATAAATACACAGCAAACAGTGATAAAAGATAAATTAATGAAATATAATATATTCACTAAACATTAAATTGCAACTACCCATCCAAAAAATAATACTGAGTAGAATAAACACAAAAATGTTATCATATTACAAGTCAGTAAATGGTAAAATAATTTGACTTACCATAACGTTTTCTTCGATTTGTTTCCCCATCCGTCTAGGCTCTTGGTTTATATGTATTTACTGGAGAAGATGCGTGGCCATGGTTACTAGGTCCTCCTGTCATCATCACTAGCATCTTCCAGCTCACAACCGGTTCGTTCTGCCCTAAGAGCCCTCGATGGTTATACATCAAGAGCAATCAACCACAAAGTGCAATCAAATGTACGTTAAAAGTAAAGGGTCGGTCGTATGATTACGGCCAATAACGATAAGTATAACTGTAGAATCGGTCTAGAAAATGTAGAAAGTTACTGAATTCGAGAAAATCAGTGATGAAGGCTCACTGCGCAAGGTGATGAAAATACCCTAATCTTCTCAACAAAGACCGATTTTATCGTTAATGTTATCGTTATCAAATCGGTGATATGTGGTGAGCCCTAACCATCATCTAAATGATCGGTCTGTTTACAAAAAGAAGGATTGGATCTGAGAAAGTCGGTGCTGCAGGCTCATTAGCATAAATCATTGAGCAACACCGATATCTAATACCGTATTAACCGTCCTTTTTTGTTTTTTGTAACCATTATTGTTGTCAGTGATAAGTGCCCGGCCCATGAATCCAAATCTAACCAGAAAGAGACAGCCACAGTATACGATTTCATTAGGCCTTTTTTTCTTAACGCTTTGTCGATTGCTTTGCAATAATCAGAATGTAAATGGCATACATTACGTGTTGCTAGGTCGGGACGGTAACTGTGGATGAATTACATTGCTTCACCACATAATTGGCGTATTGCGCAACAATGACTCAAAGTTTTTATGACGTCATATTCTGTTTTGTATTGCAAAATTATGTTGACAATACATGCATCAGCATGTAACATTTTACTGTTGTATGTTTTATCCATATACCTATGAGCCATCATTATTCATATTCTAAATGATGATGTAGTTGAAACTTCTTTGTTCTTTTATTACAATGGCGTTATTATGATATTACTGAATAGAATTTCCCCATTATAGATGGTGACATGAATTAAAACGAATAATTATGACGGTAATTAAGCTTGGATCAGCTGACAAAATTGAAATCATTTGCATTTATACTTTTTAAACTCATGCTCCTGACATTGAATTACTGCATATCTTTTTAGATAGTTCACAATGAAATTTAATTTCTTATAGCTCTAAGACGATTACGAAGCTCAAAAGACTTGCAATGTGAAATCTCGGATATGGAGGAAGAGAGATTGAGAGAAAAGTCCCTAGAGGTTGTTGGAATCCTTGATCTGCTGAGGTTACGTCATTCCGAGTGGAGGAAACCTCTACTCCTCACCGTCGTCTGTAACTGTTGCGTTCATCTGACGGGGGCAAACGCGGTGAGAAAATACAATGCCATGCACATAAGCCGACAATTGCCTGACGTAAGGCTGCGTCAGAGACTGCGTCAGCGTCCCATGTGAGGGTGACATCGTACAAAACTGATTTCAAAAATGAAAAGTAAATACATTAATGATGTGAGGACTAGGTTCTTTCACATGTTTGGTTAGCGCAGGTATTAACGCAATCGAAATCACGCATCGTGTGAAACTTACAAGAGGCGTCATTTTGCTGACGGTAAGACCGCGTCAGTGACTGGAACGATCTTTTGCGCGTAAGGAAAAAAGTGATGTCGTTTAAAAAGTGATTGCAAAATGAAGAGTGCAAACAATACTTCAAAATCTGGCGTATGGGTTAAATACCTATACACAGTGGCGTATCTACAGGGGGGAGGGGGGGGAAGATGGGACACGTGCCCCGGGCGGCTCTTGAAGGGGGCGCAAAAAACTCAAAAGAGAGAAAGAAAAGGGGGAGAAATACAAGAAAGTTTATGGTCTTTGAGGGTTATGTGCGCCCCAGTCAAGGACAAAATTCGCAAGAAATGTTGTTTTATAGGGTTTGAAATGCGAAAATTTTCTAAAGCACGGTCCCTCGCATAATGATGTTCAAGATCTAGCTATTTCGCGCCCCCAATTGCGTTTTTAAAGGGTTAACCATTAATTGACTCTAGGTGCTTCCCCCCCCCCCCCCCCGCATAAGGCAGGAGCTTGTTAAATTTTGAGCCCCCAGATGGGATATAAGTGCATAAAAGGCACTTTCAAAGTATAGAACATTCGAAAGAAATCATAAATTTGCCTTGCAATTGCCTTACTAAATTCCTCAAATACATTTTTTCAGGGTTTTCATTTATTTTGCGCCCCCCCCCCCAAATAGGAATGTTCAAAATTTCAACAACAACAACAAAAAAAATCTATTGCTAGGTCGCTGTATTCTCTTTTTTTTTTTTTTTTTTTGTAAGGGTAAAATACATAAGAAATTTAATTTGAGGGGTGAAAAGGAAAAAAAAAATCTGCCGCTTGGTCGCGTTGCTCCCTCGCTTATGCAATAACTCATCAAATTCGGGCTAACAACACCGGGTTATGTGCATCAAAACTCATTTTCACGTAGTTCCATCATTTCTAAATTAAAGACGCTCATGAATCTGAGTTTGGGCTGGGGGGGGGGGGGGCGCAGATTTGATAGTTTGCCCCGGGCGCCAGAATACCTAGATTCGCCACTGCCTATACAGAATCTATTGGGAATGAAATGACGCAATCGAAATGACGCTTCGCGTGAGCCAGGCTGTAGAATTTCAGGATGGCCTACCTTAAATCTGTTTCAACATAATTATCTTCACGTTTATTTGATTGATTTCAGATCTGGTTCTATCTGGTGGATATTTTCCGTGCAACGGGGCTCAGTGAGACAAATATCGGCTTTGTGACTGTCTGGTTAGGGATTGGTAATGCTCTCGTCACCATCATCTCGGTAAGATATAAGCTAACAGAGGATTCTTGGACAACTACCCCTGGACTAGCATCCCCTGGCAAGTACATCTTAAATATTACCCCCAACTACCTCATGGTATTACCCCCAACTACCTCATGGTAGTTGGGGGTAATATTTAGTTGGATTAGGACGTAGTCGTCCTGGGGTCGTTGTCCGACGCTGGTCATCCAGGATGTTATGTCCCAAGGGCTAGATGTCCCAGAGTGTAGTTGTCTGGAATATTTGTCCTCTGGATATCTTTCCCAGGGTAGGTGCCCGAGGGTAAAAGTTCAGGAGCTCGATGCCCGAGACTCGCACAACACCCATGTGCAGTGCTTGCAAGCTGCCAATATCAGAGTTTTTGGAGTTGCTTGATTTTAGTCAATGAATAGCAAGATGACAACACTTTTGCAACGCTTTTTACCCTTTAATTAAAGTAAATCAATAACCAAATAGAATTGCAGCTTACATGACTCCAAGGACGTACATTCACTGGTGCCGTCCACCATGTCCACAGCACGTACGATGTTCTGCAAGCAGTTCGCCTAGATTTCTCAAGGGCATCTTAGCGATGTTGTTTGAAAAACTTCAAAATGAGTAATCATCATATTTCAGTGAATTTTTTATTCATTCCTTTTCTCTTTTCAGGGTTATTGTTTCGACAGGTTTGGACGGCGGCCTATGATTATTGGAGCTCTAACGGCATGTATACTAATTCTGTGCAGTTTGACACTGTGCATGCAGTTTCAGGTGAGAGAGAATGTCAATATTCCCAAATATTTATAAGCAAACCTAAATCGATTTAACGTTAAAATGTGGTACCAATTCAATTGAGATGTTGTTCAAATTGTATGGATTATCTTGTTTAGGTTTACGTTAAAATTTAGCTGTATTCTATTATCTCTACTGCGTGCATGATCTTTTGTTTTTAAAATCCTAATTGCCTGCATGTATTTTTAGTCCTTTATTTTGATAACGTATTTCGTCTTAATAATAAAGGACAAAAATAATATTCAAACAGTTTGAAATGATTTGCGCTACCTACGGAGAACGTTGATGGTTTCGTTTTTATGAACTTCCTCATCGAATCCTGACATTCAAATTCTGATTTATATTTTAGTAGCAAGCCCGACTATAAAAGAGGCGATTGTATGACGTGCTGTTAGTGCATAACAAGTTATGAAGAAATGGCTATATCAACAGATCAACGCGAATGTGACGGAAATTTAATCAATGAAATTTTTTCTTCATTCTTGGAATAGAAAATGACAAGGACGAAATTCGGCATTCATTATCCTACACTTTTTTTGTATGTGTTCTTTCATCTAGACTCACTCTTCATGGTTACCATGGTTAAGCGCTGCTTTGATTGCTTTCCATACCTTCATGGTCAGCCTTGGTCCAGGTAAGACACGAGCCCACCGCACTATCGTTCCTTTACCTCATGCAGCATCGGGGATGGTCCTACGACATATGCTCCGGTGACAATTCCTCCTCGGACAATATCCTATACTAACCGGATTCCTAACTTCTACGCTGGAGCAATGGCGTGACTCTTACCTCAATGTCCAACCCAACCTTTAACCCCATTGTAACCTTAACCCTTGCCCTTTATCTTTGACGAACTAGATTCCCGAGCAATTGTCGGGTCACCAAGGGGACATCCCCGATGATCGATGGCCCACGAGACCGACATATCACGGGACCGATGGCCCGTCAACCCTAAGATTAGATGTCCAGAAGATCTGAGATGGCGAAATGCCGGTCTTGTGAATCATCGGATTAGATGTTCACTAGGTTTGCGAGAGCGAAATATGGGTCTCATAAACCATTAAAATTAGCTATTAGAAGGTATGCGAAAGCAAAATGCAGTTTCGTGAACCTTCAAATGACATATCTGGGCCCTGTTTCATAAAACTTGTCATCAATGACAAGTTGCAATAACTGTTATAAGTTACTGAAATCCTTGCATCTGATTGGCTGAGAGCAAATTTGTCCGTAAAAAATCACCAACAAGACACTTGATGAAACGCCCCCCCCCCCCGAAGCCTGTAGTTTCAGTTACCCCGAGTGAGAGGACAAGACAACGTTGAAATAATGCAACCCCTCCACACCTCCCCTCGCTTGTTCTCTCGCATTTCATTCACCTAATATTTCTGGTGCTCCCGCCCCCCCCCCCCAGAAAAAAAACAAACACAAGTGCCTCTATTTATTTGCTGGACCCTCGCTTCACCACTGACTTCAGCCCATACCATATAGATGTGCGCCCGCACCTCATTCAATTTTAAAGACCCAAGTTGATCAGGAAACTGATATGTACTATATACGTCAACACACACACAAAAAAAATACTTTCGAAAAATCAACTTAGGGGAATTTCAAAAGCCCTGTCTGTCAAATTAAGTTTAGAAATGTGGGAACATTACAATGGCGTACTGCGTAATCCGAACATGATTTTTATGGACAGTAACCATAGGCTTTTGAAATTGCCCTTGAGTTGATTTTTCGAAAGTAGTTTCTATCGTGTTATGTCTCAGGATTTTTAAAGACACAAAATGAGTGTACTTCACTCTTACGACCGACAGATCTTACGTAATGCGCGCACCCTTCACCAAACTCAGAAGAACCGCCCCGTAAGGAAAAATCGTCCTCATAAATTACCGTCCAGGGGCCTGTAACATAAAGAGATACAATCAATCTTACGATTGATATTAATCGTAAGTCTATGGCAAACCATGTACTGAAGAGTTACAATTGATCGTAAGATTGATTGTATCTCTTTATGTTACAGGCCCCTGAAAAGATAACTGAAGGCTTTCAGAGTCTCTCGCAGGAAGTTCCAGTTGGTAATTCTAACTTCCGGTGTAAGTGAACTATGACGCAATCCTCATGGAAACTGATTACTTGTCTTTAAAGCCCAGCGCACGCGAGGCGTCATTTTGTTTGCGTCATTACCTGCGCTAATCTAGCCTGTGAAGGCAATTAACCCATAGGCCAGTCATTTAAACAATGGTTTGGACTCTTCATTTTGCAGCACTTTTTAGACGATATCACTCTTTCATCAGTCAGACCCAACTCCAAAATACCGTGCACAGGTATATACTCCGAAAACGGCGTATAGAGCAATACGAATATAGAGCTCTCATCGTTCAGAGCGAGGTAGTGTGGACAAAAGGCATGGGGAAAATCGTGCACTGTCGATCTGCTATTGATAATACATTTTTCAAAAATAATGCTGCGGATATATTCATTTCAAATGTTTGTCATTTGAAAGTCATTTCATATGATGAATCATTCAAGGAATTTGAAGATAATTGACATGCCCCATGCCTTTTGTACACACTGTCTCGCAATGAACGATGAGGGCTCTATATTCATACGCCCAGAGCTAATTAGCTCTGCATACGCCGTATCCGGAGTATATACCTGTGCTCGGTTTTCCGAAGTTTGGTCTGACTGTTCATGAAGCGCAAAAGACCATACAAGTCACTGACGCTATTCCATAGCGCTGTCCTAACGTCACCATATGACGCCTCGTTTGAGCTGGGCTTAGGCTCATTTTTCCAGATACAGATGACTCGAAATGCAATAATAGTAAGATGACATTTCTTTTATAAATTTAATACCAAATAACGAGATTTTCTTAATATAGGAGATCTCATCATCCCCCTCTATTATTTCCCCCTTCTATAGAGAATTTAAGCAGGTCTTCATTATTCGACCTTTGGCTAGCATTTCCATTAAGCTGTGAGTGATTTTGACTATACAATAGGTTAAGAAAACAAACTTTAAAAAAAAGATTATTATGTTCCATACTTTACATCATCGAACATTTTATTTTTGAAATTACAATGTTCACGTTTTACATCAAAGGCCCTGCCACATTCGTTCTTTGTACGGAAATTTGGTCTCAAGGCCCCCGTAGCTCCGCCATGGCATTTGGATCTCAAGTCTCTTGGACGACGAACTTCCTGGTGGGCTTGCTCTTCCCAACTTTACAAGTAAGTCTGATAGTAAAATTAAAACATCTTGTCACACATTCACTCTTGCTGTGCCTAGGGGTTTTGTTACTTTCAAAATTTAACCAATACATGAGCCATGCTCACTTTTCAAGGGTATGCATCTCTTTGGCTATTCCTTGTATAACAACTTGTTATGTACAGTTATGAATAGAAAATGGTGCTCCCCTTTCTATTGGTTCCAAATATTTCCCATCCGCCCCCACCCCCCCCCCCCCCCCCCCACACCCGGATTTCTACCAATGTGGAATTATACTGGAGGTGTGTGTTGCCTTATAACCACTAGCTATTCAAAATCACCCAATGATGGACGATGATGGGGCTCTTTTCACCAACGTTTTAGCACATCAGTTTGACTTATCATGTATACTATGGGTTATAAAGCAGCACCTTCACCTTTTTTCTTAACTATCTTTGAAAATCTTTTTCAAATTGCAGATTTTGCATTGTATTATTTGTTTTGGATTGAATTATGTATTATGTTTACTATGTATGAAAAATAATGTCTCTCTGTACAATTATCTTGCTTGAATATCTGAATAAAGGCAAAAAAGCATTAAAACAAACAAACAAACAAACGAACAAAAAAACAAACAAAAAACATCAACGTCTGTATTTGAACAGGCAATTAGTTTGTTTGTTGTTGTTGGGTTTTTTTTGGGGGGGGGGGTTGAGCTTCAAAACTTTTTCTTCAAAATAATCTTCTAGAAATTTTAAAAGGAAAAAAACCCAAATTACATGTGTGAATTAAAACATTTAATTGTCTTATTTGAGTATAGTTTTTATTGATATGTTATAAAATTTGCATTCCTGTAATTGTTTATGATCTCGAAATTAATTTCTCTATTTCTCTGCTTTATTTCCTTCCTTTTACAGTCTTCTCTTGGAGCGTATTGTTTCTTACTCTTTGCAGGGATTCTTGCTGTCATACTTATTTATTTTTGGATCGAGCTACCAGAAACAAGAAACAAAACATTTGAAGAAATCGCTTGTGGTTTTAAGAAGGAAACTTCATCATTGGAACATAAGGATCATGTTTCAAGATTATATGCAAAAATTCCATCGGAAAAATCAGACATGAATTCGTTTAAAGAAGTCTGTTTATAGAATTCTTCAGAATTATCCGTCCACGTCGCTTTATGCAATACAGACCAATAATATTAAAGGAGAATGAAACCCTGGGGAAATATCCATTTTAATGAAAAGAGAGGCTAGAGAGAAGCAATTTTTAAAAAGTTCCATCAAAATCGGTTGCGAAATGAAAAAGTTATGAAAGTTTGAAAAGTCACAATTTACTTTCTATGGCGATCCTCAAATAGGCAATGTTGCTTCAAAATGGCAGGTTTAGTATTACAACTCTCAATATGTTTTGTACACAAAATTAATTTCTCCATTATCTCTAAAGACGCTGCTTGTCTTTTTGTGAACTCAACATATGTTGTGTCAAATACATTTCCCCATGATATATCTTGAGCTAAGAAGGAGACAAGCTGCACCTTGAGAGATAATGGGGAAAATATGAAATTTTGTGTACAAAACATATGGAGAGTTGTACTACTAAACCTGTCACTTTGAAGCAACGTTGCCAATTTGAGGATCGCCATAGAAAGTAAAATTGAGACTTTTCAAACTTTCATAACTTTCTCATTTCGTAACCGATTTTGATGGAATTTTTTTTGTTGCTTCTCTCTATCCTCTCTTTTCATTAAAATTGATCCCCCCCCCCCCCCAGGGTTTCATTCTACTTTAATGATAATATTCTGTTCTTGTACTGGGCATATCGCATTATGAAAAAAAAAAACCGTCCCAACGCGCTTCGAAAGAGCCCTGGAGTACCCCAAACCAAGTGCACAATCAAAAGCATATAGGCTGAAGAAAGAAGAAGAAGAAGAAGAAGAAGAAGAAGAAGAAGAAGAAGAAGAAGAAGAAGAAGAAGAAGAAGAAGAAGAAGAAGAAGAAGAAGAAGAAGAAGAAGAAGAAGAAGAAGAAGAAGAAGAAGAAGAAGAAGAAGAAGAAGAAGAAGAAGAAGAAGAAGAAGAAGAAGAAGGAGAAGGAGGAGGAGGAGGAGGAGAAGAAGGAGAAGGAGAAGGAGAAGGAGAAGGAGAAGAAGAAGAAAAGGAGAAGAAGAAGAAGAAGAAGAAAAGAAGAAGAAGTAGAAGAAGAAGAAAAAGAAAAAGAAGAAGAAGAAGAAGAAAAGAAGAAGAAAAAAAAAGAAGAAAAAGAAAAAAGAAAAGAAAATGAAAAAGAAAGAGAACAGTAAGAAGTAGAGGGAGAATTTTCTTTGGACATTTTATTTCTGTATCTTCGCATAATGCCAGATTTGTATCAAATGATATAGCTAATGCTTGTTAATTCACCTCTTATTTTATGTGTATATATATATATATATATATATATATATATTTATATATATATATATTTACATCATATTATTCATTTACCGTGTTGACGTCTATACCAATTAAGATTTGGTCAGGAAATTTTAACTGAGCATCAGTATTATGATTTTTGTATTATGATGTATTTGAAATTATCAAAGTATATCAATAACTTCATCATATTTTCCTAAAGCTAAATGTTGAACTTGCTACAACTAATAATTCATAAATGAAATACTCGCCTGGGTTTTATTCAGCAATTGAAACCAGTCGCTGGGTTCAAGCTTTGCTGAAGCAGGCTGATTAAGGGCGCCAGCTTTGACATTTTTGGGGGTCAAACTTGCTTTATCTTACTTAGATAGATGAAGTAGAATATTATGGCCCTTTTCTAATCATCTTTGATATATTTTAAATTTATGGCTGTTTTTCTGTGCCTAAGATAAATTTTATACAGTCAAATATAGCGAGAGCATGGAGAGTGTGGCACGTTATTACAGAGACGTTTTTTTTTTCTTTGTTTTTTTTTTTTAATAAAGTTACTTACCGGTGTGTTGGCTCAGTCAGTAGAGCGTCCGCCTCACAACCGGGAGGTCGTGGGTTCGAACCCCGGCCGCGTCATACCAAAAGACGTTAAAAGATGGGAGTTGCTGCTACCTTGTTTGGCGTTCAACAATAAGGGATAGAGCAACATCGATCTGGCGCTGCTCAGTGGCTGCCGGGCTCACGATCAATTGGGCAAAAAGAATATCCATTTCGGTTTAACTTAATAAAATTTGGAGTGGACTTTAAAAAAGTTTATTATTTATTACTTATTTATTATGATATATATTTATATAACCCTACAAATTAAAAACCTACTGCAAATTATTTTTTTCTTTTTTGGTTTTAAATAAGCAATGTAAATGAACGTTGTCTTTCTTATTCTCAGTGATCTTACAAAATTATGTCAATTATGTCTTCCTTCCATCACTTTCAATAAATCATTAATGATATGTCATGGCCTAGAGGATACGTCGCCGGACTGTGGATCAAAATGGTTTTTGGTTTGGGTCCCAGCCGAAGCACTAATGTCCTTTGGCAAGATACTAATCTCCACTCTCCACTCTTCACCCGGCGTTAGTAAGTGGATACCTGGCAGGAAATCCTTAAAGCCAGGGTAATAGTAGTTTTTTGTAAACGCATTGAAGCATATGATAATAATAATAATCATGATATATAGGATTTATAAGGCGCCAAATCCACTTGATGATCAAGTGCTCAAGGGGCAAATTGTACAAAAGATGACAATAAACAAAAGTGCAATCAATTATAGGCCAAATTAAACGGATACTCTCTTTTTGTTTTTGAACACTTCACCAGAACTGCTATTTCTAATCCATTGAGGGAGAGTATTCCATATTGACGGCCCAGCATGAGCGAAGATTCGCCCCCCCCCCCCACTTTGTATTAAGCCTAGGAATAACAAGTAAGCCAGAATTTTGAGAACGTAGTAGTCTGGAGAGAATGTAATGCTTGATCAAGCCAATGTTGTACTGCGGAGCAGAGCCATGTATACAGTGAAATAATAACAAAAGAATCTTGAAAACAATGCGCAATATCATTGTAGCTATTATTTTCTATTATTATTCTCAAGTGAATAGTGATTTTGTATGATTTCCAAACATTCACAATGTTAGTGGTTGAAAATGACAATCTGCAATTTGTAATTTCATTAAATAATGACTGAAAAAATTTAGCCATTCTGAATAAATTTTTGCTTGACAAAATGTATTACTTAAGTACGTTAAGTGCACCTTCAGTTATAATATCATAACACTTTGGTTTAAACAGATATGCAGAATGGTGCAAATTTGAACGAAATCGGACAAACAATAAGAAAGTTTTGAAAGTTGCAATCAATGACACTGTCAATTGTTAGATTTCCATTTGTATAGTGATTATGGTACAACTTTATTAAACTTAATTACCCGATTTCGTTTTAAAGTTTCTGTATGATCTTTCTGTTTTCATCTGATTCCACTTTTAATAAAGGTTGGACTGCCCTTAAATTCGTACTTCTCTCCCTTTCTCTCTCTCTCTCTCTCTCTCTCTATCTATCTCTTTCTCCCCTTTACCCCTCTCTACCTATCGATGCCTGAAATACACCTAGCGCCATCTATTGTTCAATAAAAACTTATTTTTCTGCGTGTCTCTCTTTCTGTAGGTCTTTCTCTATTTTTTTTTTCTTTCCTCCTTTCCCTTTTGTTGACCTGAGCAATTTCATCAATCATTTTAAATAGAGCTATTATTGATAAGCCATTTTTAGATTCTTGATTTGTATTATTTATGACTATATGTTTGTTCTTTAATACGGAAACGGAAAAAAAAATCCAAGAGAGGTACAGAGAGAAAGTAAAAGACATACAGATAGAAAACGATAGACAGAGGTACACAGTAATAACGCTGTTTAAAACTTATACAACCTGTTTGATATTTAAACAAATACTTTACAATACGAACTGTACAACTGGTTGTTCAGTTCATATAATAAACAACTGTTTGCATTTTTAAACAGCGTTTTCTCTGTGTAAAAGAAAGAGAAATGAAGAGTGAGAGGGTTGAATAACAGAGAGAGGGGGAGGGATGGAGAGAGAGAGAGGGAGAAAGCGAGAGAGAAAGAGAGAGAGAAGAAGAAGAAGAGATGGTAAACATGGAAGGGGTTACCGAGAGAAGACTGTTGAAGGAAGTCATAAAATATATAAATTTGAAAAGAAAACCGTACATAATTTTGTCATTTGATATACTTTCACTTGACCCAGCCAGGTCTCCCTCTCCCTCTCTCTCTCTCTCTCTCTCTCTCTGTCTCTTTCTCTCATCTCTGTCATCCTCACAACCCCACCGCTCTCTCTTTCTATCTCTTGTCCTATGTCTCGTTTTTTCTATCCCCATTTTACCATAACTACCTTTCTATCTCTGTTGTCTGTTACGTTTGCTTTTTCATTTTGCCTCTTTTTCTCTTTCTTAGCCATGTTAGCGTCCTTGACGTTTTGCATTACTAAAAGTATTCCTTGTTCCATTTCTCTGTCTCCCTTTTACGCTCTCGTCTATCTCTCATTACTTCTCTCTCTCTCTCTCTCTCTCTCTCTCTCTCTCTCTCTCTCTCCCTTTATCTCCCTCTCTTTACATTTCTCGCTCCCATCCATTCTCTCTCCCTTTCACTGTATCCCACACAATGTCATTAACTCTCCTTCTTGACTTCTCAGCTTTTTTCCAAATTCACTGCAAACCACTTAAGAACTTTCTTCTCGATTTATATGTCAAATTGCAAAAAAAAATTAAAAAATAACTGAACTGATTGCCTAAATAGTCAATTCTCAAATAAAGTAAGCGCCTTATTAATCTCTCCATTGCATGCCTAGAGCACACTCTATATTAACAGAAACATTCTTCATCATCTTTACTTTCAATATAATTGCAAAGCCATACAAGAGGACTTCATTGATTCCATGACACAATTTATTTTTCATATTTCTTTTCTATTTATAGGAGATTTTCGACACAGAGTAACACATTTGAATTTAAAACAATATATTTTTAGAGAGAAAAGGAAATCGTTTAACACTGCAAGTAATGACTGTTCCACCAAATTAGAATCAAATTTACATATTTCGGCTTTTCTTCCTTGGCTCAATCATAATATGAACAATGCTTTTGATTTTGTTATTTACAAGCAATATGATATGTCGCAAAAAAGGACGAATCACAAAACTAATTTTTGAAATGTTACTCCTTCAATTAAATGATCTATGGAAAAAACATTGAAAAAACCTAGACGTTTAATCAACATAAAACAATGTACTAAAACTGAAAGAAAATAGGGTTTACACGAAATCAATGTCTTCAGTATATAGTACTCTGCACAGGCATATAAAGATCTCGTTTTTAACGCTACAAAAATATGCCATATATTTTACTGATCACCATCTATTACGTTGATTTATCTAGTAGAATAAGACTGCCTATTGGCAGAACATATCCGATCTTTCATAATATATTGTAACATATTGCACTTAATCTTATCCAGTATTTGCTTCGTGAAATTAGAAACATAACATTATGGAAATCGGATTTCTATTCATCTTGTGTATTTTTGTTAATTCTCCCATTTCATTCCGTTTGTTATTAATCTGTGTGAGTTTACTGGACAGTAGGTATAGAGAAAAGGAGGATCTCTTCTATAATGTGCGTGGAATGTAGAATGTTTTCTCTACGAAAAAGATGCTAACATTTAATGTCTGACATATCTGATACATTAATTCTCTTTAGTATTGTTATCAAAACTTATCCTGCTTCAAAGTAGTTCGTTGAAACTGTTAAACTTAATTGGTCATGAACGTATGAATTCTTCTTACTTTCCTTTTCTTGGAAGTTCAAATGAGAATCGTGTAAACTCTTCATTATGTTATCTAAAAACGCAAACGGCGTTCACCTTATAGTAAAGATCCCCTCATAGCAAGTATATCTTCAAATTGTTGCAGTAATT
The DNA here is from genome assembly GCA_025618425.1 of Heliocidaris tuberculata. Classification (NCBI taxonomy): domain Eukaryota; kingdom Metazoa; phylum Echinodermata; class Echinoidea; order Camarodonta; family Echinometridae; genus Heliocidaris; species Heliocidaris tuberculata. The sequence goes on from CM046850.1 coordinate 29,748,097, forward strand.
GCTTAAAAGAAAATCAGGTCGCAAAAAGAGAGGTAGGAGCGATGTGAAATCACGAACGCCGATTATGCTACTAATCCGCTAAGCAGCTGCTACGCGGTTCTTATTACACAAGTAAAGAAACAAAAATTCTTGATAAAGAGGCTTGGATTTTACACATCACGTAACATAATTTAGACATGTAAGTCATGAGAAGCAAGGTGAAATGTTGCAGGTGTTGCCACGTATTTTCTTTTAGTTTTATCTTTTTTTATTTTTATCCATTCGAAAGATGGAATATATCATTTGAAAAAATCAAGACTCATCCATAATGAAAGCTACTGATATAACTGATATTTCATTGCATTTTATTACATAGAAAACTTTGTTCGTTTGCTTCAAGACTCATGTTTAGGATAATCAGTACAATTGTTCTATAATGATAAGCAAGCAAATAAAAAAAAAAGTGGGAGTGTCATAATTCATTTAACTTTATTTCTATTTATTTCTCGAATAACTTGGATGTGACATCGAAACAATCCACAAGCTTATAATAAAATCTAATATGTTTCCACATTAAGAACCTAGAAATGATGAAAACGTATGTACGAATTCCATGTAAAACATAAAATGAACCCGTTGACTACTGAATTATCTTATTCCCATAGGTTTAATACAGGAACCACTCGATTCCCGTGGGCTATGGGTTAATTCTTGAAACGTATGACTTCAATTGGACTTGTTGTAATTGTTCTTATGATTGTCCTCTTATCCAAGAAAATATTGTTTTGATCCAACGCGAGGAATGAGAAGAAAGCATGCTGGTCACATTGAATACAAACATCGGCGCTAATTTATTATTTTCTTCTTATAGAATTCGAGTTTTTAAAAGGACTGCGTTTTATTGATCTTCTCGTTTTCCAAATGCAAAGGCTAGCGGATCTCCCCTCTTGATCTGGTATGGACCTGATTCTTCGGCGGCTGCAAAGTCTTGTTCCCTCGGCGCCCAATCTCGACGTCCAAATACGAATGCCGAACCGCCGTGCCTTTTACCGAACGCAAAACTAGGCATGATGCCTCGTTTGCCGAACGAAAAAACGGGCTGGGCTCTTTTGCCAAATGAAAACGCAGACATTCCTCGCTTTCCGAACGAAAACGCCGAGTATGCGTCTTTCTGCACTTGGTGATTATCTTGGAGGCTGTCGTAGAGGGCGGCATCGTTGAATAGTGCCATCTTATCACTATTCCTCCAGTCATCTGACATCTCCGCGTTTCGTTGCAGCTCCTCAAGTAATTGTTCGGCCAATGGTCTTGAGATCATTGGCGGTGAAGACCTCTTTCCGAAAGTGAATTTGGACCTGGTTGTGACTGGAGGTCGCCTACCCAAAGGATACTGTGCTCTTGCCCGGATCTCTCTCTGCGGTCTGTTGGACCCGGTGGTACGTTTTGATAGACTCATCTCTGCTTCTTCCTCAGCAGCATCCTCGTCAGCCATTTCCCGCTCTTCCGCAGCCCCAAATACTTCTCGAATCAAAGATTTTGCTATCTGCGGGAAAGACATGAAATAATAACATACGTTATTGCATTGCATGAACAGTATGTATATTTGAAAAATGCAACTAAAGAGCTTTCTCCACTGGAGGCGCCGATATGCTTTTTGTCTGTCTGATAGGGTTCACCTACATGAGACATTAACTCATTCATGAAGACAATTAGACGCAACAAAGGCGGTTTTCAAATATGTCCAGCTCTTCAGGCATAATAGTAATAATTCATATTTGCCAAATGCTGATAGGCCTATTACTCTTCAATATTGTTATTTGGCGGATTCTAAAGTGTAAAAATACTAGTACCAAATTCAACTGAATCTTGTGTACATGAGTACATGAGTTCTAAAGAAAAAAGTTTGCGACATCAAAGGACTCTCTCTCTCTCTCTCTCTCTCTCTCTCTCTCTATATATATATATATAGATATATAATTAATAATGAATACATTTCATTAGAAAATTATCCCCTTCCGTTTTACCTAATAAAGTAGTTTCCGAATAATTCCTGTTTGTGCAGTACAAGAATGAACCATTGACTAAAGCAGGGTAATATATGTAAAACATCCCTCTCCTGTTGCTAAGCTAATCTTCAATGGCTTTTCTGCACTTTCAAGGATCAGCGGTCTATTCTTGTAAACAATTAGTCAGATTTAGTACACAGTGGACTGACGTTAACATGGTTAATGCTATTAAGATCTTGAATTTAACTAAATTACACCGTATTGAATATTTAGCCGGGGATAAATATCGTCATGAAAATTGTTCAATGAAATGAAATCGTCACACAGACGATAATTCAATATTCGTACTAGATATGGAGAACATTTTTGTTTGAAAAATAGGAAAAAAAAGAAGATATCATACACAGTAGAAAATTTGAATGGCGACCAAAACATAAATAGGTAGTAATAAAACAAAGAGAAAACAAAGAAGAGGGTTAAGAGGAGCATGACTTGAAAAGAAAAGACGTAAAAAGTGAAACGACGAAGAAATGGGAGCTGCTGCGAAAAATTCCGCCATGTATCCTGGGAGAGAAAGCAGCAGAAACAATACTGTAGAGAAATTGAGATTGGGTGAGATCTTACCGAGTTAATGTCGTTTTGCCCTGTGCTCTCCTCTCCGACATCTGCCATTTTATTCTCGACGAATTTTTCCTCGGGCATGGTGAAAGACAGAACCGGTGACGGAGCAACGAAACAGAGACATAGTGCCAGCGCCACCAGCAGTCTCATCGTAAAAAGCATCTGGAAGAAAGGGGAGAGAGTGAAAAATAAAAAGTCATTAGTAGAGGGTAATTGATGAAAAACATAGTCTGGACATGGAGCAAGAATTAGATCATGTGATTCTGAAGCAGCGGGAAGTAGAAATCTCATTATTTTGATTAAACAGCGTCGCAGAGACGAATGAAACGATCAGGCGACTTACTCTCCTTATGCTTTATTTAGGAGTGGGCGCAAAGGCAATCTTTTGAGTCTTCACACTTTAAGCCAAGAATGTTTGGTAATCCTGTTATCTTCTGTTATCAGCTGTCTTCAGTTATGCCGATGAAGATGTGAGCAGTGTAAACATATCGAAACCATAAAAGCTGTCACGGTGTTTTAATTTCCACAACTAAGGGGTTTGTTGCAAGAAGAGGCTCAAGATTTAAAAAAAATGCCCAGTAAGAAGCCATTGAAGAAAATGAGTGATAATTTTACTATCCTGAGAAAGAGATGCAAATACTTGTGGACAAAAACCATTTGTATGATCTGATAAGTTGCGGCTTCGCAATGTGTGAAATCATATTTTTAATGTCTTTGTTTATTGTTCCTCGTTAATTGCGCAAGTTACATTACAGAAGTTCTTTACATTTAAAACAGGCCTTTCAGATAATGGATATACATTGTTTAAAACATATTTTTCTACTTCTCAATAACATGGTTGACAAATTCTTTAACGATAGTTATAATTGCCTAAAGAGCATAGAAATGTAGAACGATATAAATTTACAACATTGCCTCAAGAAAGACAATAAAAGGAGCAAGAGGCAAGTAGGAAAATCACGCCATAAACAGACAAAACTAAAAAAATATATATATATATATATAAATCCATGATTAAATCAAAATGAAAATTTGATAAAGTTAAAAATACGATATGTAGAACGCAGAAAATTAATAAAAGCTTACAGAAACACACTATTAGCGCTACGATATAGCAAAATACGAACACAAAGTATATCTTTGGGGGGAAAAAATGAATAACACTGATATAGAGCAGGTACTATGTTTTCCCCCAAAAATGTATAAAAGCTTCTTTTCATTAGATGGAGAAAAACAATGATGATAAAGCTAAATACTATACAAAACACACTTCGTTTCTTTGCTAGGAAAAATATAGTAAGGGTAAATGGTGAAAAAGAAATGAGAACTTCAAATTGATATTCACAATATAGATAGTCATTGATAGCAAAGAACTTTCGACCATAGTGACATCTGAAATATAAACAAGTCTCCAAACCCGTGTGGAAAGCTTGGATCAAAAAATGATGGCGAAAGTGTCGTATTTTAAAATCAAGGGAAGACACTTAAAAAACGAAGAAAATTATCCTATTTAAAGCACAGTTATTAAGCACTTTCGGCAGATGAATGGAACATGATATTTACCAGAATATTTGAAGAATAATGCAAGGGTGAGACTCTGACACAACAAGAGGAAGACAGATGAGTTCGAACCCTTCTCGAATTACAATGATAAGATGACTGAGAATACATTCTCTCCGAGTTTTATAGCTCAAACAAAAATGAAAATATAAACTGGAAACGAGCAAGTGATATGTGGAGGGATCCACGTGGAATGTCTACAAAGAAGCTGTAATTGACTTGAAGCAATGTTGACGATCACACCTTTTCCTGTAAGATCTCTAAGGTTTCTGCGAGTTTATTGAAATCAGACTGAAAAACAGAGTACAAACGCAAGCATTTTAATGTAAAAGATGATAGGAGAAGTGTGCGCTGTGCGTATCGCCGTGCGTGTGCGCTGCTGATGTAATTGTGTGTTGGTGAAACTTCACAACATCAACTTGCGTATAACCATGTCGCTATCACGGTGTGGGCGGTGTTTACGTGCTGGGCAGGAAGTACGCTGCGCAAAACAGCAAAGAAGCATGCATATTTCTACAGTTATTGCGCAGTTTTAACTCGGCCTCCATCCGTCTTAATGCATCTTCTCGACTTCTCATAGTTCTGGTGGGTGTTAAGGATCCTTCTGTTAAGCTTTGAAATGGTCTTCGGATCAAGAGATACAAAAGGTATTCGAGATATGGTAATGTTATGCTATATTTCAGGAGTATACTTCTAATCCATTCGAAGAGGCAGATTTCTCTTTCCACCCGACATGAATTAACCAATTACCATGTATCCCACTCCGCACTGAAAATTTTGTTGACAATCGACATTTCTGACACATATGTTGATATGAAAGGTGCATTACTGAATGCAGATATTAACAGAACAACCTTAAAATATGAATTATCTCCTGTTGATGATATATTATAGATGAGGGACATCCCTGATGTATAGGCTTTTTACACTTAATTTTTTAAACCCCGTACTATCCTTAACCCCGGACTATTTTGATTTTGCTTAGCTCCACCAAAGGTTGGGCTAACCCTGCTTCTTTTCCGGGGTTTAAATAATCCCGTACTATCGTGGAGTTGTTTTCTTTTACTTTCGTAAAGTGCAATATGAGCAGAAAGTGGGCTAAGCTTAGTCCCGCTTAGCCCCACCGATAGTACGGGACTTATAGCAAAATTTTGAAAGTGCAAAAAAAACCTAATATAGTACCGATCATGCAATACATAAGGGAGATTACAATATAATATATGAACTATTAATAATATTGCTTTTATGATAATGAATTATCTGTAAATAACAACCGAACGATGGATTATCTGAATAGAACGTTTGAGGTAACCAAATTCAAAAGTGCCTGATTCATTTTTCAAGGCCAAGTGTTTATTTTATATTTTATTTATTGTTTTGTTTAAACAGGGTGATTCTTTCAGTTAGATAATTGTTCTTCTAAGAGGCCCTGTGTAAATTATACATACATAACCATAGAGAACAAACATCGAATACATAACATAACAATAGAAAGATTACTTTCCTTCATTACAACAAGAAATGAAATTGGAAATAATATTAGACCAGCATTGCTACCAATGAAACGTTCAGTCAAAAATTGAAATATTGCAAGGCAGAACCAGGAAAAGAGAATAAGTATTTGGTTTACATAGTTTGCTTTTAGAACTGGAAAATTTTAGAACTTTTAACATAAATTTCAAAGTAAATATAAGTACAGTACTACAAAACAGGAAAAAATTATCATTTTTATATACTAAACTATTCTCCAATAATTTTTTCAAAATTGTCCTTTTGAAAAAAGAAAATATTCTAGACCAGAGGAGTAGGAAAATCCTTGAAAATCACGTTCATAACATTTTTTATTTCATGAAAAAGAGCAAAACATTATTGTATATGTTTATTTATAACCGCAAACAATAAATTAGTATGGTTTCTCCTTCACTGAAAACTATATTCAGATCCAGGGAATCAGGTTTTGTGGGTAGACATGGATATCTGTGAAAGAAAAAGAAGACTAATTTGTGATATATTAAATACTATTCAGGTTCGGATTCGAGATTCTGTACAGGTAAGGGTTTGCATTTTCAGTCTTATATTTATGTGAAGATGCGAGCAAAAGCCCAGAAACCAATTACAAGGCTTTTCATGGTTTTAAGTAATCGTCCTATTATCCGACAATTAGAGCGTTTCCGGGGACAACAGTACCAGGCTTCTATTACCTTCATGTCACCTGTCTACGTGGTCTATTAGCTGATGAATTACATGAATGCAGCATAATGTTATCGCAATTAACCACTCATTCACATAGCCCTGATTAAATATGACGTCATTCATTTTTCATTTTGTTTACTTAGTGATGGCCCCTTGCCATTGATCCTAAACGAAGATGAAACCGAAGAAAGGGACTTGACCTTTAAAACATCAACTTCATCTAGGCTTCAAGAAGTGCGTTTCCTCCATTGGACAAAACAATAGAAAATTTGTATTCCTATTGCCCGCGTACTACGTAAGTATTCCATCGCCAACGGCTTTTATCCAATGTGCATTGAACCAGCGGCTTCCATGTAGTGTTCTTAAGATGGTTTGGAGCAGAATGGGTCTATGGGCGTGTTCTAACTCTTTGTAATTACATTGCATAAGCATGTCATTCACGACTTAAAGTCAAAGTTCATCGAGATCCCATGAGAGAAGAAAAAGTTTAACATTTAAACATTGACTATCAGTTATCATTTTTGCAGGTAATGAGAGCATGGAATAGTCATACAGATATTGGCTGTGAAGGAAGAGTAATGAAACATTTGGCAGTCTGCCGAGGGAGTCAGGGTTAAGAAATTACGCAGCGATAGGTAACAAAGGGGTAAATACAAATAGTGCAATATGGGCAGTATTGAATAGAGGTTTCGTGGTCTACTGGATACGTCACTGATTATGGATCACATGGTTCGTGGTTCGAGTCGCAGCCGCGGCACTAATGACCTTTGGCAAGAAATTAATCTACACCACCACCCTCTACCCTGATGTAGCAAATGTGTACCCGTTAGGAAATTATTTCCTGATAATCGAACCTGATAGCATATTTTAGTTATTACAATTCAAATCCAAATTCAAATTCAAATATTCTATTAAAATAAAATCCTGACATGAAAAGATTATCACCCGTTAACTATTAACCGTTAGGAAATTATTTCCTGATAATCTAACCTGATAGCATATTTTAGTTATTACAATTCAAATTCAAATTCAAATATTCTATTAAAATAAAATCCTGACACGATAAGATTATCACCCGTTAACTATTACCCGTTAGGAAATTATTTCCTGATAAGCTAACCTGATAGCATATTTTAATTATTACAATTCAAATTTAAATTCAAATTCAAATATTCTATTAAAATAAAATCCTGACACGATAAGATTATCACCCGTTAACTATTACCCGTTAGGAAATTATTCCCTGATAAGCTAACCTGATAGCAAATATTAGTTATTACAATTCAAATTAAAATTCAGATATTCTATTAAAATGAAAATCCTGACATGATAAGATTATCAGCAAAAACAAAATAGAACATACATGTGATAGAAGCATGTTATATAAAAACAAAACATAGGCAAAGCGCTATGTTGCAGTGCAAATAATTTTCGGTATGATTCATATATAATTGATCTTTAATGTGCCCTTTGAAGAGGAAAATGATATACATCATTTTCTCACCCACCAACCTTACATTACTTATGATAGTTTAGCATTACCATCATAATCCTTAGCAAAATCCCGTCGTACATCATTTCGCCATTTCTGTCTGGAATATGAACTAGTTTGCCCTGTGGGTATACGTCATTTCTGTCCATAGCCCACGATTGTCCAAATCATTCCACCATCTTCCCTTTTTCGAACAGTGATTTCTGCTCTTATCAACTTGGTCTAATTTATTATAAAAACAATGAACCCCTCTCCAATCAGTGGCAAAGCTAGGGGCACGGGAAAAGAAAATGATACGACGACCTCCCACACCCTCTCCCCATCCCGTATGGCGGCTTTGTTCTCTGACTTGCATTTTATTCACTGAGTGAGGTCTTTGACCACTCTCCCCCAACCCCTCTCTCTCTCTCTCTCTCTCTCTCTCTCTCTCTCTCTCTTACATGAAACTAGTGCCTCCATCAACATGATCAAAGGCTGGACTCGTGCTATGCTAATTATTTCTAAGCACAAACTTTGATGCCTATGTTTATTTTTGAAAGTAACTGACATAACGTTTCTAATTGCGCAATATCAGTTACTGATGAAACACGCAAGCGAGCTCTACGCTGCAGTAGTAGCTGTTGCAGTAGTTCAAAAAGGAGTCCTTGACTAGTATTCTATTTGGATGATCCGTCATAAATTATGCTCAGGCGGCAATTGCTCCAGGCTTAATTTCGTCAAAGATTATGGTTATGGTCCGGTTTCGATTGGGTTTTAGTTAGGGTTAAAGGTTAGGTTTAGGGTTAAATATAGTGTTTGGTCCAGGGTTGAATTAAAGGAGAATGAAACTCGGGGGAAATATTCATTTTAATGAAAAGAGAGAATAGAGAGAAGCAATTTTTAAAAAAAAGTTCCATCAAAATCGGTTACGAAATGAAAAAGTTATGAAAGTTTGAAAAGTCTCAATTTACTTTCTGTGGTAATCCTCAAATTGGCAATGTTGCTTCAAAATGGCAGGACACTCTCAATATGTTTTGCACAAAATTTCATATTTTCTCCATTATCTCTAAAGATGCTGCTTGTCTTTTTGTGAACTCAACATATGTTGTGTCAAATACATTTTCCTATGATATATCTTGAGCTAAGAAGGAAATGCACCTTGAGAGATAATGGGGAAACATGAAATTTTGTGTGCAAAACATATGGAGAGTTGTACTACTAAAATCATTGAAAATTGCCAATTTAAAGGGCAATCCAACCTTGGTAATAAGATGATTTGTGTGAAAGCAGAAACATAAGAAAAACAGGATGGTGAAAGTTTGAAAGAAATCGGACAAGGACTAAGAAAGTTATAGATGTTTGAAAAATGAGATCACTACATCTGTGCGAATCTCAAATTGGCAATTTGGTGAGTCAATTGTGACATTTTTGTGGACAACTCTCCCATTTGTCGTACACAAAAATATCACTAATTTGCGGTTTTCTTCAAAGCGCTTTTACCCTCGGGGCAGTACTCAAAATATATTGGAGATAGCATATTGTTATAGGTCCTCATGAATGAAAAGATCCTACTAAATAATGCATTTTGAAAAAAAGTGACATTTTAGTCATTTTGTGTGTTAGAGCGAATGGGTGAGTTGTCCACAAATACATCACAATGACATTACCTATTCAGCCAATTTGAAATTCCCATATGCATAGTGATTACAACTTTCAAAAATTCATAACTTTCTTATTGCTTGTCCGATTTTTCCTCTTTCTTTCAAAGCAACTTGCTATTAAGGTTGGATTTCCCTTTAAGGAACGCCACAGAAAGTAAATTGAGACTTTTCAAACTTTCATAACTTTTTCATTTCGTAACCGATTTTGATGGAACTTTTTTTAGATTGCTTCTCTCTGTCCTCTCTTTTCATTAAAATTGATTTTCCCCAGGGTTTCATTCTCCTTTAAGAATGATGTCAGTGTATGTACTGACCCCGGAACAATCGTTGCCGCAGCATGTATCGTATACAACCTCCTTCGTTCACGTGTACTCAGAATTAGTGGCGGATTTACATAGGGGGAAAACCGGCCCGTGCCCCCCCCCCCCTCTAATGAAACCCAACTGGCATACCTTAAGTACACAATACAAAAATTAAAAACTGACCCCTTTATTGAGCACTTTTACGGCACTGTGCCCCCTCTTTAAGAAAATCCTGGATCCGCACCTGCTCAGAATAACTACACATCTACAGTAGATTACGGTGACTTTACTCATCTCTACATCATTAGTACCAGGTTTAACGAACACTAGATTATGAGTCTCCATATGACAATTAAGACTTGCCTTACAGTTCTAGCTGAACTATTAGGTATTCGTCAGCATGTTTTGACTGACACTGTTGCCTTGAGCTTTAATATTTACATTATTTTGCATTTGACATTTACTAGTTGTCCCCATTCTCTTTTACTTTGCCGACTTTGACGGATGAAATTTGATAAATACCACCAGTTACTTTTCGTGACATCTCATGACAATTAAAACATAAATGCTAAATGGTGAACATTCAGTAGTGAACCATACGGCAGAAAGATTAGGGCTATGAAGTATGGTTGTTCATTCTTTTGAATCTTAATTGATCTCCCAAGACTCAACTTTAGCTGCATAAAAATGTCCCCCTTGGTGAATTTAAGCCATGTTAACGCAAGCAGAACACGAACAGTTAAAAATTGAAGTCCGCTGTCTGTTTTTGAAATAGGACGCATAAAGTCAATTAGTACCACTTGAAACTTTAAATCATCCAAGGAAGATTACACTATGAAACTAATATGAATGCTGACTGAGGAGCACAATATTCAACAGTTAGTCCTTGGAGGGAAGGAACCGTCTTATGCGGCGACGCATAACGGCAGAAAGATCAGGGATATGATTGTTCAGTCATTAGATTCTTCATTAATCTACCAAGACTCTAGTTTTTCTCCGTAAAAGTGTCCCCCTTGGTGAAGAAGACGATTTGTAACTGAAGCATAACCTGCATAGTTTAAAAGTGATTTTCACTTCAGTCGGTAGCTTGCAATAGAGCCCCGTTAGTCGGTTAAAATTGATTGGTAGTATCCTAAAAACGCCGACTGAGCCATTACGGAAAATCCTAAGAAATACTTCAATTTCGTCTAAACGGTCTAATCTTGGTGATTATACGTATTTGGTGGAGACGCTCACATTGGAAACAACAAATGAGGTGATTTGGGTCGCTGCATTGCAGATTGAGCACGAGTAATCCCTACAACAGAAATGATTTCAGACAAGGTTGATTTTGCCACCGCTTCATAGGCCCAATTTATCAAACGCGGCTGGGAGTAATTTGTAACACCCATCTGTTTTTTCCCAAAAATGCCCTTGGTCTGTACTAATCTTGGGGGAAATTAGGAGGTCATGGCGCTACCAGTAAAAACGCTACCGGGAGAGGAAAAATGACAGAGAGCAGGTAAAAACCCCACTCAGCGGTTTAAAATTAGAGCGAAATAAATGAGTGACCCAAATCCATTCGTGATGTTTTCTGGGTCGAATCCTCGTGTACAGCTAAATCTGCTCATTTATAGCTAGCAATTGATAGATCACCTAGATGAGCACGTTTTTTTAAAAACACATATCGGTGCAACGACACGCTCTCAGGACAGAGTAAAGATGGCTGAGCTTCAGGCCGACGCGTAACATCAAGCTAAGAGAGCCGAAGGTCGTGTATTCATGAACGCTTCACTTTAACTTTGCTTCACTCATATCCGCCGAATCAAGGTGCTTCCAAAATCATGAAAATATCATGTGGATTATGAAAAAAATCAGGTTTATAACTGCAGCAATTCATGAATCGGCTTTGCCATTTAGCATTCCTGAAGCACACAGTTATATCATACTTGGGCAGTAAACAGCCCCAAAACTGGGTTGGTCTTCCCACACGTTTCCCCTTGATACAGAATTCCAGTTTCAAACCATATAGCGAACATAATTATGACACCATATTAAGAATGATATATCTTTTTCTTTAAATATTATTTGGTAATAGAAAAGCAATCATAAAAGAAACGGTTTTCATTCCAAAGTCAGTTGTTCATTATAGAAAGGGCACTCGCTCTGTTGAGCTTGTTAAGGAGTATTCATGGCGATTTTAAAAAAATGCATACGATTTCGCATGTTAAAAAATGATCGGGGAAAGATATCGAAGATGCATCTTCAAGATGTGTTTGGAAATCATGAAAACTCTACAAAGTATTCATCGGTCCTAACTGTTTCATACAGAAGAACCTGGCAAAGAAACACAACAAAAATGGGGGAAAGGAATTCGGTAACATGATGATGTCGTCTGGTCGTGGTTAGAAATACAGTGTGAATGAAATCACCAGAAAAGGTATGTATCTGCCCTCGACTAAATCAACTCGATTTCTATCTCCTAATGCTTATAACATTATTTACCAAGCGACGATCAAAATACGACAATTACCAAAAGGAATGTAAAGAAAGCAATATGATTAGAGTTATGTATATGGGATTCTACTAACACCATTTACTGACTACGAGACATTAAACAGAAATGTTTCCATTACCATGATTACACTAATTATTGTTGTCCCAAATCTTTAAACCCATAACCATGATAACGTTTGAACAAAACTACTGGCTATTGATAGCTTCATGGATATTTGTCATGACTTAATTCGTCTGAAAAATATAGCATCTTCTTTTCCTTCCGGTTGGCGCTTGTTTTCTAAATGTATTCAAATAGGCCAAAACCTAACGAAAATGTGTTAAACTTTGTACGATTTTCGCGTGGGCTAGTTAATTCACTTATAAACCCATTACGCTCTGGTCTCTCTATCCCTGCTGATAACATTTTCTCAAGGGAAGCGAAAGTTTTATTTCAAACTGGTTCATGAGCTCCAAAGAAATCTACCAATGCATAAATTAATCCAATCACCAATCGTTTGTAATGCCTGTTGTTATGATTTCTTTCAAGTACGGAAGGAAAGTTGTGTTTGCCATCGTGTCTGATGATGAGACAACATGGAACCTCAAATATCGATTTGGGACATGATATTCCCTAAGTCTATTTACTATTGGATCATGGGGATCCATATCTTAAGACAACTCTTCCTTTTAACATGTTGAGCAGTAGATTTTTTTTCTCTCTCTCTATGTCTTGCGTTGTAAAGAAGAAAGAATCATTCTTAGACCTATTAAAACGATCAACCTCTCTAGGCAACCCTGGTGAGAGCTGTCATAACAGTATTCCTCTCCCCTACCATGACAAACCGCGTGTCATCCTTTAGGTTATAATGATTCCTATCGTCCGTAGAAAGGCGCCCTCCCTCGGGCCAAATCAGTTGCATCACGTGACCTAGGTGAGAGCAGTAATGGGGTGGCAATGTGCGATCTTAATCATAAGTATTGGGTCGCCAAGAGGCAGGAACCAGTGGCGTGTGGAAGTAGTAGGTGGAAGTTCCAAGTCAAAAGCACAATTATTATAGTTCTCTCTCTCTCTCTCTCTCTCTTTCGTTGTTGTGCTTGTATTCTCATCTCCGCATCCAGAATTAGAAAAAACAGCTCTCTTTGTAAACGGTTTCTTTTATATATATATATATATATATATATATATATATATATATATATATATATATATATATATATATATATACCCTCCCTTGCCAAAAGTATTGCAACCGCGGATACCCGAAAAAATACTAGAACTTAATAAACTTTACATGAAAAATAATTTTTGACATGTTAATGAAATGTACCTAATAATAAGATCTTAAATCATGTACTAGAAATTCATTAAAACATCGCTTAATTACACTGATGTCATAAATTGAACCCTGTGTAATGCATGTGTCTCTGTTGCAATACTTTTGGCAAGGGAGGATATATATATATATATGATAGGAAAATGTTCAAAATAACCTTCATCATGTTTGTTATTGTTTTGTTGGAAATATTAATTGGATGTTCGTTTTCTTTTCATTTTACCTCTAACAACATTTTCCGCCGAATTTCTATCAGAACAAGGCTTTAATATATTGAGGAGGCAACAAAAGTGTATACCTGAAAATGCTGTGTACTTTGAAGAATACATGGTCTTCTTTTATCTCAGCATTTAATGCCTTCACGATAAATAAAATCTTTGTGATTCTATTATAACAAACACATTGAAGTACGAAATAACGATTTGATTTTGAAAAAAAAGTATCATGCACTCGACAGCTCTGTGACAGGGTGGGAAACGGGTGGCAAGACAAGACAGGGTTTTTTTTTTCCTGTGCCTTTGGTTGTGTATTGTCTTGTTGGTGCACAAATACTCAAGAGTGTAATGTTTCAACTTTTTATTCATTTATTTTTGAAAGCACTAGATATTTGAGATATGCAGTAAAAGTAGGAAGTAGGGATTTTTAAGTAATTGCAGATACAAACTGACTGTCGATTACTTTATAAAAAAATGACCCTAATTTTGAATTAGCGCTGTTTTGTTTACATTTTCCATACCAGGAAATGTTGCAGTGCTACAACCAAATCAACCTAACATTTACCAATATGTTAATGCCTTTAACTTCATTGGTAAACAGTTAATTGATATGTACTTTACAATTTATTTCAATGTCGAATATCTTGAGGTTTTAGTGATAATTAGATTGTAAACTGCAAACGTTCTCAAAGTGGAATCGTTATTAAAGGCAAGGAAGAAATCTTTAAATAATACCCCAGCCACTTGAGAATTATCCTTATTTTATTCCATGTATTTTCTTCGTATAATCTAGACGTGCGATTCTAGATAAAGTTCGACCTTCCCTTGGGGGTATGTTATGATAGAAGGATGACAGACGGATCTTTGGAAGTGATCTCAGGATAGAATATTGTCTTGTTTTGATATCATTCTTCCTTACCTTTCACAGTAAAGAAGCAATACTTATGACTTCGTCCCCTTGCTCCGGATATTGAAGGGCATGTTCATAAAACAAAGTGCGCTGGGGAAGCCCTCCGATGAATCAATTGAAGCAACTTACTCCCCATTCACATTCGTAGAAATAGGAACGCTCTTGGCGGAGTATATTAACACTTTACCATACGTTGACGATATCTCTTGGATTGGTCAAAATTAACGGCGTGTCTGGTCTGTTTATTTGTTTGATGTTATTCAAGTACGAAGGCTTACATTATTCCAAGAACTAATCTTCCACCAGTTATGGTGTCCACATGAAAATATCATAATATGAACACAAACGTATGAAAAAATGTATACAACAATACAACAATCATGACAATAGCGAATAAGAACAGTGAGATATATCAAAGAAAGAAATTTGCGCAAAGTATTTTACGTTCACATGTTTGGTGTTTTCGTGTACCAATAAGAGATATGTTTTTAATAAACATCATGATTCACTTTTTAATTAGTGTCAGATGTGAGATGTGCGATTGTATTTACCAAGCACACCTCTTCGTATTCATAAAGCCCTGCTCACATGATGCGTCATTTCAACTGCGTCATTACCTGCGTCAGTCGGGCCTGTGTAGTCAATTAACCCATTCGCCATTTACTAAATTTAATGTTCATTTTGCAATCACCTTTTAAACGATATCATTCTTCCATGACGCGCAAAAGACCGTAACAATCACTGACGCGGTCCTTACGTCAGCAAATGACGCCTCGTGTGAGCGGGCTTAACGCACACGTTTCGTATCAATGCACATTTTTTTTCTATTAATAACGGACACTTTTGGCATGTATAACGCACACTTTTTGTATTCATAATGGACACTTTTCCCCATTAAGTGTGCCCAGCCCGCCATAAAGCCAGGCTCACACAAGGCGTCATTTGCCGACGTTAGGATCGCGTTAGTGACTTTTCCTGTCTTTTAAGCGTCATTAAAGAGTGATATCGTTTAAAAAGTGATTGCAAAAATTAATATTCAGTGCAAAAGATACTTTTAATAACTGGCGTAAGGATTAACTGCCTTCACCGGCTCAATTAGCGCAGGTACTGACGCAATCAAAATGACGCCTCTGAGTCAGGAAATCGTACACATGGCGCACTCTAAAAAGGAAAGTGTTCAATCACCATTTAAACGGGCCGAGGATAAGAGTGGCCACTTTTTCAAAATGGTAGATTAACACTTATAACATGCTGGATGGATGCAACACTATAAATGTTGAATCCATCATGTTAAAAGTGTAAATCTACCATTTTGAAAAAGTTGTCACTACTCCTCGGCCCTTTTAAATGGTGATTTAACACTTTAGTTTTTAGAATATGCGTTGCGCCAGACTACCGCAAGGTTTTAGTCCTGGCCAACGCGCCGCGATAGACTTCTACAGGACGAGCACTCTAAACGGTACACAAAAATGTAGTATGAACGCAAATTTAGCGTCTTCGTGGATAGACCTTCTGCGGATCGCTCTTATTTTGATAGTGTGAAATGCGATAGATCATACCCTATTCCTGATCATGATTGTGTGCCTAACAGCATAACAGACGCTGTATGTTCATAAATACCAATGCTCAATGCTATGCGCAATTCGAGTATTGAACTGAATTCAATACACCAAACATGTATACTTCCTGTGGCGTTTGCGGGAATACGCATGAATAAAATCAAAATTGTTAAAAGTAATCAAAATCGATTTTTAAAAAGTCGTAGTTGACAACACTTTTGCAACTGCCAATATCCGAACATGCGCTACAGGGTGGCTTGATGAAAAATCCCCATGAGAACGGTGAACGTAATTATGCTGATTAAAATGGCTACTCCTTCGGTACAACAAATGTGTATCTTCTTCCTTTTTTTTAATGTCATCCAGTAGCCACAGTTTCAGACCTTAATCTAGAAAATTAATCATATGGTAGAATGGGGCAGTATATGAAGCCTAACACTAACTAAAACTGACTAGGTAGATTTAGTGTATTTTGTACCTCAAACTACTCAAACTGCTTTAGGTCTGGCCTAATAGGTTGTAGGGCGTTCCCAGCGTTAAGCATTCTATCCAATTTTTAGAATAGAAAGAGAGATTAGGGGGGGGATACAGAAAAAGAGAGGACATGGGTAGATAAGAAGAGAGAGAAAGAGAGAGAGAGAGAGAGAGAGAGAGGGGGGGGGGGGGGGCTAATAGAATCAGAAAGACAGAGATGGAGAGGGTAGAGCCGGAGAAAAATATACAGCCTGGGGTGTTGCTAGTGCAGGGGGGGGGGGGTGACATCCCCCATGTGAAATTTCTATTGGAAACTTTTGAATTTTCAGAGCCATGTCTGCAAATTGTGAAGCCTCTGTTAGCAAAATAAAAAACCTACATGAGGATATTTTTTTTTTTCAGTTTTGCTTATTGTAAAATTGTCTGCTGATTTATATTGCTTTTTCATCTTTTAAAGTGAAATCCAGGTCATTTGCTTGAGTATCTTAGAGGTGTGGTTTGAAGTAACGTTTAAAGTATGAAATCAACTACATAAATGAAGATCATATAGATATCACTTTAATCATAAGTTCCAATTGTCGTTACACCCTCCGTTTAATGTCCCCAAATAATTTTTTTGTTGATATCTAAAGGAAGTTTTTATACCTATGGATAGCTTAGGGTCTCTTCTATCAAATGACGCCAAAATATCTTACAATATTTTACGCTTGAGTGAGCAAAACACCAATTTTGTCAAAGGGTGCAAAATCCAGACTTGAGAAGAATTTATATTGACTCTGGCTGGTCATGAAAAGGCTTAAAAATCTCCATATTCTGATCAATAAAAGAAAATATATGAAATAAGAGGCTTTGTTCCCTGTATATCCTTACACATCCATCAACATCTTATGCTTGAGTGAGCAATTAACCACTTTGTTTAGTGTTTCAAAATGTTAATTTTTGTGATTTTTTTTTTCATTTCACCTTGGTTGCTCATTCAACCATAATTTTTTATGGGACATATCAGAAGATACAGTGAACAAAGTCTGTTCTTTCATAAATTGTCTTTTAATGATCAGAATATAAAATTTCCAAGCCGTTTCAAGACTCAACTTTGCTGACACCAGCCAGAACATAAACAAACATTTGTCAAGTATGGATTTTGCAACATTTCACAAAAGTGGCTTTTGCTCACTCAAGCGTTAAATATTGTGAGATATTTTGGTGTCATTTGATAGAAGAGACCCTAAGCTATCAACAGGTACGGAAATTACCTGAAAATATTTAGAATATTTAATTGGGGAGAATTTTTTCAACTTTTAATTTTAAACATACCAACCAGAACATATACCAATTCTTGTCAAGTCTGAATTTTGCATCCTTTCATAAAAGTGGTTTTTGATCACTCATACGTAATTGCTAGTCAGATTATTTTGGTGTTATTGCCTAGGAGAGACCTTAGGCTATCTACAAGAATAAAAATTTATTAAAAATCTTCTGAAATATTCATTTGGAGAGACTTTTTCCAACTGTAAACTTTGTTGGGGGGGGGGTGCACAGTAGTTGATTTCAGTTCAACTCCATTTTCACTGTTCTCTGGAGATGCAAGCAGTGAAGAGTTTGATTATCCTACCTCTACTTTAAGCAACTCTTTGTACTTTTGTCATCTCAGTCCTGATTCTAGAATCAATGGATTTTAATAACACTCTTATTTATTTCACCTTTCACAACAATGCCTGCCACCGTTATGACGTATAATCTGTTGACTCAAAAGACTTTATATATGTGTTAGGATACGTGGGCGGATGTTGAAGCTCCAGCACATACTTACCATTATCTTTAACGATTTGGATTTAAATTTCTTCTCTTATAAGATGACACTCTACTTTGCTTACAAGTACCAATGCCCTTCGAAATGCATAGGTCATTTTGAATTAGTTCAAAATTCTTGTTATTTTATAAATGCTTTGATATATTTGGCATTATTATTTTGGAAGACTAAATCTGGATATACATAATGAATATAATGTAGGTTTATTATCCAACCAAAACAGCAACCTCCACAAACGCGTAATTCTCTGCAAATAAATTAGTGCTCTCCTCTGTCATCTCATAATCCATTAGAACTTTAGAAACCTTCAACTTCACTCGCCCTTTTTTACAAAAATAATGCGACAGCAAAATCATAATTTATTGGCAGGTCTTTAGAAAAAAAATTCATTGAGTCGTCGTTCAACGTATTCATATTTTTCGGCTTATTTGTAGCCCAGGTGCTAAAATGTCACTTGCGCCGCTCCTAAATGGTGGCATTAATTCATTACGTCAAATCACTGTTAAAAGAGACCGAAAGTGTGTGCGCCATTATACCACTGTTGCGTGAAATAGCCCTACAGGGCGTATTTCTCTCGGACATTATACTCTCCCTCTGCATGTAGACCAAAATATGACGTGTATGATGATCAGAACAATGGGGAAGCTAGGCCCTAGAATGGCAGGGGGCGACACGGTAGGGACTTTTTGAAGTTTTGCCATCGAAAATAGGCCTTTTAATGCACTGTGTAGCAGAAATCAAGCCTATTGTATCATGTTGTTAAAAGCTTATTCAGTGGATTTTTATTATAACAAGCAGTTATATTACAAGCTCTCATAAGTAGAAGGGAATTTCGCAATCACAAATTTCAGATAACCGTATTTCTCAAACTCAAGGCATGCAAAAGAACAAGATGGAAGTGCTTTTCAGGTTTTTAGTAATGGGTTTGAACCCAAAAAGTGGGGGGGGGGGGGGGGACAAATGATATGATGTCCCCCTGTCCTCCACCTGTTTACGCCCATGATTCTTGATCATCATTATTTAACAGCTTGATCATCATTATTTAACAGGCGAAGAAACTTATTATTAACAGTAACATAGTTCAAGGCCGAAAAGCCATGACGCCGATGAAACAAATTCTGTTCATACACTGTGACTTTTCAAAAGCAATCAGGTATAAATATTTACCATCAAATATTATTTTCAATTTACTTGAAAATTTGGTTATTTTTTTGACAGTTTGACAGCTGTCATGGGGATAATTAAATTCGCTAATAAATGTCATCTCTTATTTTTACAGCATCAGTACGTAGAGGGAAATGGAGGAAATGAAATAATTTAGTAAAGAATCTAAGTGACTTCTGTAAAAGAAAACACATTTGGCGAGAGTTACTTTTCTTTGGACAAAAACCTTGGCAGACACGACCATAATAAAGGATAAATTATGCTACAGAAAACGAAAAAGGTGCAATGACTTCATGTATTCATGAAGAATTATACGTATATTTTACGCATTATGTATTCATGATATTTTCCATCAAAATACGAAGGAAAGAGAAAGAGAAGTAAATAAAATGGTGGGGTATTTACCTCATTTAAATGTAGTCATCTGTTTATGCATAAGTGATGTGTGTGTGACGTGAATGAGTGATAATGAAGTACAATAATCCGGTGGATTTATCTCGAACATATTTAGCGATGAGGTATTTCAAACCATACACTAACTCAAGAAATAACCACCCGGGACTTTTAAAATCGTATTTTAATAGCCAGTGACGATGAAAATGCTTCTTGAAAAATGGACAGGTTTTAAGATATGCGCAACGGTAAATCATTAAAAGTATAGTTGGAAATACGAGGGTTTGTATGACAAAACCTTAGAGAGTACATACGTCTTATTCTATAATGGTACGCCGGTCAGGGCCCACGCTTCCGTCGTTAAGGCATGAATGAAATATTAGGGATTAAGGGGAAGATGTGTTTCTCCTACTCCAAAATGTAAGTGACGTAAGTATGCATATTGAGATGGCATCAATCTGATGGCATTCTTAGCATTGTTTTAAAGATATTTTTGCACAGCATTCAAGGATGTATAGGCAGCAAGCTTAACTAACAATACCAGATCTGAGTGAGATTTGTCGCTAAAAAGAGCAAGTTGTAAGAAATATTTCTGATACGTTTCACACAAGGTTTTCAACGTTCATTGGCCACACGCATGTAAGATATTTACGGTACACAAAAACAGTCAAGTTTCCTTTATACGACACTAAACTATGTTCAACTAGAAGCTTATAATATGTGTTCTGAGGGTAGATATAAACGTGGGTAGGAATTATAACACCTTTTCTGTTTCTTTCTTCGCTACTTTTTATGAAGATCTTCTGTTTTACTTTTATTTTTCAAAATGGGTGCTAATTCCTGCATTGGCATAATATGCATGTTCTGGTACAAATAGAAATATTTTATACCATATGTAAGCCTGCTCATGATTCCTATACTTATTTTTATGGGATCATATATTTTATTCTATATACTTTTCTGTATGGTTTTAAAATGGTTCCAATGATATCCTACGTAAGAATTTCATCTTATCTCAAAAAGGAACTTCGTTTTACATTATATAAACTATATGTGTACTATGAAACTATTTACGTTTCCATATTTTTCTTTTATGTGAGGTGAAGAATGCTTGAATTGCATGTACTTTAACTTAGAGAAGAAAAAAAAACACAAAAAACAATCGTTTCACTCAAACAGCTAGAAGTGGAGTGGGCACATTTTATATTTAATGTCTTTGATCAATCTCTCTTCCTGTTTCCTGTGAAAGGAAAGGAGTTATCAAATTTCACAGTAAACTGGATCGCTGTAAACGTTTAAGGTATATAAAACTACCTAGAAAATGCAAAAATAAAAAATAAAAAATAAAAATAAAAGGTGACAGTGATAATTTTTCCTTTGACTGACCACAAGCTTTCAATCCAGAAGGTAACTCTGATATAAAAATAATAATTTGATCTAAAGTTTCCACCTTTTTTTCTATCCTCCCAAAACAGTTGATGTAACTTTTTAAAGTTTCTAACAGGCCATACATGGATCAATGTCGAAAAATGTTGTAGTTTTTTTTCATGGCGTTCTTTCTAACTCAATCATTTTGAGAAAAAAAATGAGGAGGTTATCGACCTCCCCCCGGCTATTCCACTTCCTCCGAAGGGGAGATATTTTTCACAGGAAATAACAAAATGATAAAATCGTGAAAATGAAAGCAATATGCCTGGTGAAGCAGCACTCCACCGATCTCACTCACATTTGTGAATCACGCAATTTCCATTACACATAATGGATAATGCTTTCAGGGTTACTTTACACCTTTCGTCTCTTATCCATCTCATTTTCTTTCCCGGTAGAAGTTCGACACAAAACAAAAATCAAGAGAAAAGACGACGGGCGACATAACCCGTTCCCTTGTACTGTATCCTTTTAATGAAAAAGCAGCTAAATTAGGATCGCCTCCTTCGGCAATTATAGTTTAGCCTGGGGTGGGGGTGCGACAAAACTCTTAGAATAATGAATACTTCGATCATTCTCGACAAAACCTGTCATAAAATAATGGACACAACCTCATTGACGTGCAAGTTAACTATTTTGTTTTCAAAAGAGTGTATACGAAGGTACTATCCTGGTTTTCGAACACTATATGCGGATAACGAGTGTGGATTCGGGTAACAATGCCGCGATGATTTATAGTGTGTTTTTTTCGACAGAGATTTGTCAACACATAGAGCTCAGAATTTGCAGCTCCATGCTCGAAATGTCAGCAAAAGCTGTTTTAAAAAATGGGGGAAGTTATAAGCAAAGCCCCGCGGACATGTTATGAATATTCGCTTATATCAGGATATCTAATTTTGTCTGGTTTTATATATATAATGGTTTGAACAGATATTATTTTATAGAGGACACATCTGTCCCTGAATATGATTTTCTTCGTTTATACAGGGCAGCTTTATGTATGATACGTTTTACTTATATATGTAATACTTTAAAGGTAATGTGCAGTTTGGGTAATACCTCAAAAACTTTTCGTCAGATTTTTAAATTTTTTGTTGATGACTAACTATGTACTAGCAATACCAAGATGCTATGAATAATTTAACTCCTAAAGTGGAATATTTAACAAATGAGAAGCAAAAGGGATGGTTTAGATACCGAGCCAGGTATGCAAACTTTAAACAACGGCAGCGTGCACTTGATCTATCAAGGAGGTAGGAGGTACCAGGCAAGTACCTCCTTAGATACACGGGTGCGAAACCTACGAAGATTGTGTGTATACACTACACACAGTGTCACACATGCTATATTTATGCAAAGCCCCGAAATTTTGTGCGTGGAGCCGTCGGGGTGGAAAGTTCTTAGGGCAGTATGTTGCCGTCCCCCCCCCCCCCCGGGGGAGCGGGAGGGGAGAGGGGAGGGGGAGGGGCACTCGTCCCCCAAAGTGGTAGGTATGTGCCACTGGCAAGACAAAAAAAAAGGGGGGGGCTTCGGAACTAGTGTATCATGGAAAGGATTGTCTTCGGAACTACTAGCATTTTGGAAAAAGGGGTTTTTTGGAACTGGATTACAATATAAATATGATGTGACGGAACTGGTTGTTATTATAAGCATCATCGGAAGTATATTTTTGTTTGTTCTGTTTTTTGTTTATATTTTGGTTATTTTTTTTCATTTTTCATTTGTATTTATTTATTTTTTAATATTTTTTAAAATGTTATTTTATTTATTTTTTTATTTTTTTATTTTTTTATTTATTTTTTTTTTTTGGGGGGGGGGGGTGAAAACTGCATGCCTTGGAACTAGTTTAATTTTCAACAGGGAATGGAACGGCCGGAACGACAGAATGAAAAAAAAAGCGGTGGTTTGGAACGGTTTTCTATCTTCTTTTTCTCAACAAGAAAACAATGGGATGCTTTTGAACGGAAATTTGAGGGTAAAAGGAGGTCTTCTCCGCAGCACATAACCACCGCGCACTATATACTGAGTGCCCCCCCCCCCCCCCTCCGCGGATTGCCGTGAGTTCATTACAGATATTTACACTAAAATTCACTGGAAATCATGGTTGGAATAGCAAATCATCTCCTACAAACCTCTTTTGATACAAGGAGAACGACATGAGACTATGTTTTAACAGGTATCATTCAAGATTCCTTTTTTTCTACCAAAACTGGACATGAACTTTATATTAACATTTAAGAGACAAAGAAACATTAAAATGCTTTGTTAATGCAAAGTTCAGGAGGATGAGCATTATCGGGAAATTAAAGAGACTCGTTCCTTTTTCTGTCATATTACTGATGAATTTCGAATGATTTTTTTTTTTCATTTAGGACTAAATAAATGTACTTGATACTATCATTAAAATTTAAGCGTTTCAAGCGTCTCTACGTAGGTGAATTGTAATATGACGTAAATGTAGTTAATAAATTATATGTTATTAAATTCTCATCTTCCATCTTCCATTTTCCATCTTCCATCTTCCATCTTTGAAAATTTCCAAAAATGAAATGATTAAAATCATTGCCTTACTATGGACTTTTTTGGCTTAAGTATCTTAAAAAGTTGCATACAAACTTCTATTACATGTATTCGGCCTATGTTCCTTTTCTTCTTCCCCCCCCCCCCTTTTTTTAAAAATTATTAATAGTTTGAAGCTTTTTCTCTAATATATATTTTTGCGTTGCGTGTGACTGCGTGTTTGGGTATGTGTGTGAGTATGTGTTACTTAATTATTTGTTAAGATCGCACTGCTATCATCTAGCTGGAGAGTTAAATGCCATCCGTGCCAAATTACGTCTGTAGTCCTTGCTACCTGTCTAATGATATTGATGTCCTATTAGACAGATCCAAAGCTCCAGAATGGACAGCTAACAGATTGTCCAAATAGTTCCGGGGTAACCAGATGTGGCTGATTCCTCAAACGATTCATCCATTCTGAGCCTACATTGACAAACATCACATAACCTCCCGTGGAAGACGTATACCGAAAAAGAATCTTTATGTTATATCACAAACGATCTATTTCAAAGGGACCATCCGTTACCCCTCGGCGTCTTGTCAAGTAGGGATACCCGTTCTCTTGAGTATAGGACGCCAGATCTTTCCTATTTAACAAACCTGAAATCAGGGGCGTCTGAGGATATTTATTCAACTATGTCTGTGAGATTCATTTGAATTCAACCGTATAGGCTGACTTGCGACGTATTTGTACGCTAATGATCATTTGTTTGATTGATTGATCGATTGATTTTATTCTTCAAATATAATAGAACATGAAACGTAAACATTGCAAGGAAAATATATATCTTGAAAAGGATGACCCATGAAAGTTTGCAATAAGCTTATTTCCAATGGGCCCTAAGAACATATACGTATTAATAAATCATAGATATTGTTTGATTCATATAACCAAAAAGCTAAAGAAAATAAGTCTGTTATTAAAAACTATGACAAATAAGTTATGATATGAACAAGGTTATTTAACACAAAAATAATTGAATATATACACAATGATTAAAGATTATTTCAGGAACTAATTTTTGGATATTCTTTCGGTTAAAATTTTTAATTCAAAGAACTTGTGATAGTCTTTAAATGGATAGATAGATAGATAGATGGATAAATTGGTCTTCGTTAAAAAATCTCATGCATCACAACCTGAAGTTGAATTGTACATGGGTTACAAGTTGATCTCAAAAATACAAAATAGAAATACATTGTAATTACATTGTGAATATTTCCAATAAGACTCTAGATTCAGGAAAAACATTCAAAATATCAGTAAGTAATCATGTTCACAGAGGATGATTTTAGATTTAGATTTTATTTCATTACATTTTCATTTTTCAAAATATATAACAATAAGTATTATGAAATTGACAATATACAAAATAATTGACAACACAACTTAGTGCAGAATTGTAGAAGTGCAGGATTGATTATTAAGCAGGGGATTATTGAGAATTTCAAGTGTCTTGTATATGAGATAATCATTACAACATTAATGGTAGTTGATGTTATTGTTCATTTCTTTACTAATTACTAAAAGATGAATTTGTTTAGGTTACAGATTGACTTTATAAAGTCAATCTGTAACATCATGTTGGAGCCTTGGAGGCAAATAAATAATTGCATTATAAATATATTGATATATATATTGATAAAATGATTTGGGAGAGAGTTCTAAAACTGTACACCATTAAAATAGAAAGAATTTCCAATTTACCCAGTATTTTGGGTACACCAAAGTTAAAATGACTATTTCTATCATGATTATGAACATTTGACAGACGAATAAAATTATTGGTAATGTAATGATCGCTTACTTGGTAGTGTTATTTGATAATGTTATTCTTTCTCACTGAAATTATATCAACTAGTTTTAAGATCTGTTGCTGCTTTTAAGACAGTATTTCTATTTATTTATTTTTTTATTCTAATGAAAACGTTTGCTTTCATGTAACCCGCGGACAATTGAATTAACTTACTTACGTATATAGTACAAGATGATAACATTTTGACCCTTGGTTCTTTACTTCAATCGCCTTCTCTCTCTCTCTCTCTCTCTCTCTCTCTCTCTCTCTCTCTCTCTCTCTCTCTCTCTCTCTCTCTCTCTCTCTCTCTCTCTCTCTCTCTCTCTCTCTCTCTCTCTCTATCTTTCTGTCTCTATCCCCCTCTCTATCTTTTTCTCTACGTATGACCCTTCTCTCTCTTTCCTCTCCTGTAATCATACGTTTAATATGAAAAGACAAACATATGCTCTTGGAAGCAATGCACATGTAACACGAGAAAGAAAAACAAAGCATTTGAATACTAGTCTATAGGTCACGTGACCCACAGATATCTGATGGTCGTCGTTACTGGATAACGCAATGCGATCGCAGAGCGTCACACTTTTCCTCCTTAAATGGGCCAGATTTTTAAAAAACCGCCGCCGGCCCAGAAATGATTAATTGATTGATAGGCTCACCTAGATTCATAATTGCATCATTTTGTGATTTTAAGTCACTTCAGAAGAGAAACTTTATTCCCAAATCGGTGATCGAGATTTCATGTAGGTGAGAGGGTAGCTCCTTATATACAGTGCGGTATCGACGTGTTGATAACGGCCTTCTCCTGAGATGAAGTGAGAAAGGTCATACCGTCATCTTCCCGATATACTCTATACTAAATACGCCTCTGCTCTTTGAATTCTAAGCTCTTTTTTAACAGAGTGAAACAGTCATTTCTTTCTACTTTTCTCTTGAAATGACCCTGAAACCTCGTTTACTTTAATACACTTTATGAGCCGTTAAAATTTCAATGATTAAGAGTCTGGCAAAGGAACTTGATATCTAATTTATAATGCGTATCTGGTATTAGTTATTTACTGGTGATCCCTCACAGAAATAGTATTGAATAAGTATTAGATATCTACAGATATCTATAGACACATGAAACAAAACCCGTTGCAAAATTGGACCGATTTGTCATTTAGGTATTAAGAGAAACCAGAAAACAAAAACAGGAAAGTAAAACTGGAAGAGAGTTACGAGAAGTTTTAACTCCAGTCATTCTCAAATCAGAACAAATCTACTCCCTTCACTCTCACCAGGTCAACTATATTCCTAGGATAATATTTCCCGATAAAATACAATTATTTGATTTGATTTGATTTATTGGTTTCTATATCATCATCTCCTTAAACATACATTTCATGCTCATGAACATGACACCTTTTCAATACAATACACGCAGAGAATGTAAGATTAAGTTACAAACTAAATACATGATGAGCATTATATGTAGGAGGGCTGCAGAGTAAGCATGAAGCGTGATGTGCTTGCAGCTCTCAGTACAACTACGAAATAAAAGGAAGATGGTGTATGAGTTGCAGAGAAAGCATAGAAAAAAGGCGGAAAGAGTGTTGGTTTCGAACTGATAATCACACCTGTTGTCATAATAAGACGCATGTTAAAAAAGTTCAGGATGCCAGGTTATCGACGATGATGGTTTAATGAACATACATGATGAAAAGATTGAAACACGAGCCATCAATACCTACACACCAGCTTATGTTGACTTTAGATGACAAATTTCATTAGGGAGAGAGTTATGGGCTAATACATTTTTCTGGTTTAGATGGAATTTGCCTAGTGGGATAAGAGTGGATATATATATATATATTAATTTACAGAGTGTGCCAACATTGCGCGATATTTGAAATGATACTTGAAATATATTGCCCATGATTATTCCATCTCAGATTTTCATTGATCAAGACATGAGAAATTTCGTACTCTCCTTTCTTTCCAGTGATTCACCATATGAAATTATTTTAATATTTGATAGATTTCATTTCTTTTCCTGTTCTGAAAGTATAAAAATTTTGTCTTTTTTAACCCCATACAACACCCTTTGAAATATTACCACAATAAATAACCTCCAGGGATAATTGTCTTTTTAGATATTTGTCCGGGATTTACAGTTGTCCGGAATGGTCATTGTCTTAGGATTGGCTTTTTATTTTTTCTTCTTAGTGAGTGTATGTTTCCGGTGTAGTAGTATAGGAAGTATAGGAGGGAGTCCCCATTATTATTTTTTAAATGAATTTGCCCAACGGACATATACAACGAGTAACAAAAGGAGGGAAAATCCCATTTTGATGATTATAACAATTTATCCTTAAAATATAAAATATATATATATATATATATATAAAATAAATTCTGTTTTAAATAACTATTAGTCAGGTTCACTATGTATTTTTGTTCAAAGTTTTTGGAGATTAGCAAAACTATACATATTTGGAATCGGTAGAACATGGGGAATCCGAAAATTGATGTTGGCATTTGCACAAAACCCTGACCGAGCAGCCATTTTGGATTTTCAAAATGGCCGCCATATGTAACTAGTATTGAACACTTTTGAAGATATTTTTGTAACAAAACCTTATTCTGTCATTTTCGTGGTAGCATATTAAAGGGCATTAAATTCTCTACAACATGACACCACATTCGATGGGTTTCGTGATGATTTGTACAATAATTTGGGGCAGAAAATGTGATTTTTATCATTTTTTTTCAAAAATATGAATTGCTTCAAAATACATATTTCTCCATATTTCAAAAGTCCATTTCACTAATGACTTCCAACTTTACAGAAAATCAACCATATATAGGGTCAATATCATATAAAAATTTCAAGTTCATTGCTTATCTATCAAAAAAGTTATAGTACTCTAAATTTCACACTTTGATATTTTCTAAAACAGAGAAATAAAGCCAAGGGCTGCCTTCTAGTCAGGTTCACTATATATTTTTGTTCAAAGTTTTTGAAGATTAGCAAAACTATACATTTTCGGAATCGTTAGAGCATGGATAAGCAAAATAATGATGTTGGCAGTTGCACAAACACCGGCTTGGTGGCTATTTTGGAGTTTCAAAATGGCCGCCATAAAATACATAATTTGCCTTATCTCAGCTTCTTTTAAAGGTATAAACGTAATGAAATGGGCCAGTCCTACTATTTATGGATGCAGAAAACAAATGGTGACATCTAGACATCTTCTTCTACCGCTTCCTCGCATATGGAGGCCATTTTTTATTTTCAAAATGGCATACGTGTAATATATAAGTTGCCTCCTCTCTGCTTCTGGTCAACCTAGGAACTTAGCAAAAAATATTCTAATCCTTTTCTTGGTCGATAAAACAATTGGTGACATATTTAGACTTCTAATCTTAATGCGTCATCGCACACGGCGGCCATTTTGTATTTTAAAAATGGCACACATATATATGTATGTATATATATATATATATATATATATATATATATTCAAGTCAACCAATAGCAACTTAACAGAATATGCTAGTACTTTGTTTCTTGGGTCAGGAAAACGATTAGTGACATAATTAAAATTCCAATCTCAATGCTTCATTGGACATGGTGGCCATTTTGAATTTTCAAAATGGCCGCCACAAATACATTTTTTTCCTTACGTCGGCTTCTTTTCAACGTAGAAACTGAATGAAATATGCTAATCCTACGTTTCTTGGGTCGAGAAAAGAATCTGTGACATTACTAGACTTCTACTCCCAACGCTTCATCGCATATGGCGGCCATTTTGGATTTTCAAATTGGCCGCCATGAAATATTATATTGCCCTATCTCTGCTTCAAGGCAGCCTAGAAACATATTGGAATATTCTAATACTATGTTTCCAGGGTCAGGAAAAACATTGGTGACGTCATTAGAGTTCCCATCTCAACGCTTCATGTGGCTTCCATCTTGGATTTTCAAAATGACCGACATAAAATGCATATTTTTCCCTTTCTCTATGGTCAACATAAAAACTATATGAAATATGATGCTTATGTTTCCTTGATAAGGGAAATATTTGGTGCTATCACAAACTTATAATCTTGATTCTTCCTTCACTTTAAGCATTTGGGGCGCTAGGAGCCCTCAGACAAATTTCATTGCGTCTCTAAACTGAAACTATGCCACGTTCTGGCTTTTGTCCTTGAAGTCTTGCACAGGAGCCCTCAGACAAATTTTAATTCGTCTCTAAACTGAAACTGTGCCACGTTCTGGATTTTGCCCTTGAAGTCTTGCACATATTTTGACACCAAATTTAAAAAAAATTATACAGTCATGCTATATTTTGGTTTCTAATTTTCTTCTCTTCAGGCAAGAATTTATATTTTTGTACAATTTGAATGAAAAACAGCAATTTGATTTTATTTCTTTGTAGATCATTTGTATTTTCTTCTTCTTTTATTATCCCTTTTCTATCTGAATATTGATTCAGAAAAAAGACCCTCTAATAACAGACCTACAAAGCAAAATATATAGTTGAAAAACAATTGAATGCAAATGAATAAAGTCACTTTTAACTACTTTTGTTTTTCAGTCTACGAACTTTCCCATCGACTATCATCACTGGTCAGCCCCCCCCCCCCCTCCCTGGATAACTACCCCTTGAATTAAATACCAAGTGCAGTTCTTTAGCTGTATTATTGTAACCTACTACTCAATTATACTGTATCAAACTAGAGACAGACTTCCTGTTCTAATATGTCGACCAGCATGTGCAAACTAAATAATTGTATTTTACAGTACAACAAATATTTATTACATACTTTACTTGGCCCAAAGACGTTTTAGGGTACTCCAATTAGGCTAATCTATTACAATTGTATACATGTAGGATCACGGCATTACAGCACAGGCAGCTCACAACCTTTAAAATGATCATTTCCTACATGTCATATTGGGTTTTTTTTACTTTATTTACTTTCAGTTCTGCTTTTTAAGGTAAATAGTAAAAATCTTAATAACATAAATAAGGAGAAATAAAGATATACAAATAGAATAAGAAATATTGCGTTTTGACCACTTTGTACAAAAACAGAGAAAAAATCTCGAAAGGTCACTTTTTTTTTTTGCTTACACTTCTTCTATTTAAGGTAAATAGTAAAGCTTAAATAAGACAATTTTCCCCAAAAAAGATAAACAGTGGTAGCAAGAAATATTGTGTTAAATCACATTTTACTCAAAACGTCACCTAAGTTTAGAAGGATCTTTCGTGGCAAAAGATTTTTGCAATGCTGAAATGAAGAAGGTCAAAATTTAGAGAGGCGTGAAATGCGCTGATTGAGACCAACCGATGAACTTTATCTACAACTGAGCCGTGGTGGTGGGGGGGGGGGGGGGCTGACGCCTCTTGCCCAAATGAAAACTTTACTTTCAGCCCCTAGCCCCCACCCCTCCCCACCTCGTAAGACTATGCTCGTTTTAATATTGAAAGTGCTTGGAAATGTTACAGGGGACCCAATTTTGGCGGTCAACCAGATTTGGATTGATGGTAAAAATTGTTTGGTATCAATACGTCCTCCCTGTACAACTGAGGGGGGGGGGGGGATGAGGGGGAGGGGGTGCGGGCCCAAGTTTTGAACCCTACCACCAAGTATCTACATGTTTTAGAGTGTAAATCTTGTCTATCACGTGAATACAGGTCCCATGTTATTTCACTGATGGCCTCAATTGCTTGATTGTACCAATAATACTTGTAGGTATTGTTTTAAGTTAAATTTTAGAGGGGAAGGGGGTGGGAGGGGGGGGAAAGAATGGTAAGGCATTGGCAGATATTTTTCCAGTAACCATGAGATTTTAATGATTTGTCAAGGCTCATTGATTTCTTTACCATTATCCAAAGTACTTTATGAATATTACTTTCTACTAATTTGTCTCGTTTTAAAAACAGAAAGGGGGAGGGGAAGGCATGGACATGTAGGGGTGCAAGTTCTGTACCCTATAATCTAGTATATACGTATGTTGGAGTGTGAATCGTGATTATCACTTAAAACCAGGTTTCCTCATATATAGTATTGGACAGTTAGCCTTTTTATTTCACAACACATATTATCGGTTATTAGTCACATTTGTATCATAGCAACGGAAACTAATA
Organism: Heliocidaris tuberculata; assembly: GCA_025618425.1. Classification (NCBI taxonomy): domain Eukaryota; kingdom Metazoa; phylum Echinodermata; class Echinoidea; order Camarodonta; family Echinometridae; genus Heliocidaris; species Heliocidaris tuberculata. Next base: position 29,780,147 of record CM046850.1, read on the forward strand.
AACAATTGTATATCACTAAAATATGATCGTACTGAATCATCTGACATCACACTTCCTATAAAAATATTCATCTGCATGACAATAGCATGTACTACCGAAATAAGCCATTTCACGTCTCCCAATGTTACCATTGTCAGGGAGAAGGCAGCACTTAGTAACCACTTTTGTTATCGACTCTCTACTTTAGCTAATATCAAAGTGTCAACTTTAGAGCGCTATAACTGTTTTGTTTGATAAGCAATGGACTTGCAATTTTTATGTGATATTAACCGTATATATGGGCAGTTTTCTGAAAAGTTTGAACTAATTAGTGAAAATAACTTTTGAAATAATGAGAAATACGTATTTTGAAGAAATTCATATTTGTAAAAAATTATGTAAACAATCACATTCTTGGCCAAGAATTGTATCGCAAATCATCACCAAACCCATTAAATGTGGTATCATGTTGTAGAAAATTTAATGCCCTTTAATATGATGATACATACATGGTAAGATGAGGTTCTGTTAAAAAAATATCTTTTAATTTGTTCAATACGAGTTACACATAGCGGCCATTTTGAAAATCCAAAATGGCCGCTATGCCGGTGATTTGTGCAAATGCCAACATCAATTTTTGAATTTCTCAAGTTCTAACGATTATAAAAATGTATAGTTTTGCTAATGTCCAAAAATTTTGAACGAAAGCCCATTTTCTTACATAGTGAACCAGACTATATACATAGATTGAAAAATAAGTTCATCCGGAAAATTATTTCAACTATAAAATTATATCTGCCAGGCAATTTCATTTACAATATCATATGTAAATGCAACTATACTCATTGCAAACACCTAGAGGAATAATAAAAAATTATGAGTCTATCTAAAATTGTCCTTTTCTACTAAAACGAGTTCATGCTAACGGGAGACTAGATAATGTATAATCTTTTCAATAATGGTGTTTCTTTTCTTTTTTTCAGTGGTGCTAAGGATATGCTCGGGCGTCAAAAATGAAAGAACATCAAGTATCATTTTCCCTCTTAAATTCTTCAACGTTTGCCGGAAGGTTCATAAGGCTGTCCTCGTTATGAGGAAGTTAGCTTGATTTTTGAAAATGCATTTATGGGAAGGAAGAACGCTTCACTTCATAAGATCGCTAAATAGAATTTACTTTGCACCGGAAAGAAGGCCTGTGCTGATTTAAAATAAACTTGCTGGGCAATATTCCGTGGAAAGTTTTTGTTTTACGGTGATTTTTTTTAGGACGCATGCAAAACCATATTATGGTTCTTGTCAGAATTTAGGATAAATGTAACAACAACAGAAAACCTTATTTTAAAATAATTCAATTTTTATCCTAGGGAGCGTTCTATTTCACCGCTAATCATGACATTAAATAATGTTCAGAAGATTTTATGCAGTTTGTGAGCAGAACAATATAAGAGGGATATCTTTGAAATCATCAGATGATTTGTGACGTCAGAAGTTTATATTCGTACGGTACGGAGTAAAATTCAACAAATTGTGGTAGACAAAATTAGCATTGTCGATTCAGCTAAGGATATCAAAGAATAATATGGTATAAAAACGGTTCCATTTTTTTTTCTTTGAAGATAAGTAATTCCGAAGGTTCATAAATCCGAAAAGTTAGTTCTTCCAAAGGGCTCGTTACTCCGAAAGTTCGTACGTAATTGGTGAAGGTTCGTACGTAATTCCGAAAACAAAAAGGGGTTCATATTTCCGAAAATGAAAATGGGCTCGTAATTCAGAAAATGGAATCGAAATTACGGATATGAAACATAACCCCAATATCATCTTTGGATTCACAACTTGTCTAAAATGAAACATTTCATAATGAATGCCGTTCACTGAATATGTTCACTGGATACCAAACACACACACACACACACACACACACACACACACACACACAAAAGGAAAACGATAGTGAATGAAACCAAATCCTTAATTATCCTCAATCATATTAATCTGTGTTTTCTATGAAGTCCCCAAAACAAGTTTTATCAGAAGGTGCATTCCAAGGCAATATCTTTTTTCCCCCTCAAAAATATGAATGAAATTGCTACGATCAGTGATTTATGGCATCTTATTTTTTTATTCTTTTCCCTCAGAAATATTAATAAAATAGCTACGCTCACTAGGACTGCGATCAGTGATTTATGGCAGGTTTCCATTTCAATAAGAGATAATCCTAATATATGTGTTGAAATTGTTTGTTTATTCATACATCCATTTCACTTATTTAGAATTTTCATGATACTTGTGTCATAAAATCAATCCTTTGTAATCTGTGGTAATCCACATGATTAAAATAACGATAAATATGCCGTACATTGTAGAGCAGGATTAAGTATGGGCATAAAAAGACAAACCCCATCTTATATTTGTGGATATATAGTCTTCCAGGAATATTTGAAATATGCAGTTCGCTGAATCACTTTCATCAATCGCCAACAAGAGCTACTTGGATTATTTTATCAAAAATATGAATTGATATGGCGGTCAGCCTGATAAATCAGGACACTCATATAAAGCACTAAATTGCCTTAGATTAAAAAGTACGTCATTCATGCACAGACCGAGCTATTTTGTTTTCCCTCGGCGCTGGAGAAACTAATTTTGAAATCGAAGAGCTTAAAACAATCAGCATACAAAACTGAGTTGTGATACACTACCGTATAATGCTATCTCGACCAGTGATTCAACGACAAAGAAATTTGTAGAACGATAACAAAAATTAATATGCAAAGACATGAAAACAAAATTTTATTTCACAACGTTAATTTCTCAAATTTGTACCAATAATGTCTATTATATGGACGTATCTGATTGCTCTGTTAAGTTTACTTTAAATTGATAAATCTTGCCTTTATTACGGTGTTTTCAACAAAATCATACCGACCTGTCTTTTTCTGTTCTGAAATGCACAGATCAAATATGCAATAACCAACTGTAGCCTTTCATTTCCTGTTATTCTGTTTAATTCTCATGGGGTTTCTTTTTTCATCAATCTCATCGTTCCTCCTAACCAACTTTCTCCTCATTCTATTCAATTTATCTCCCGCATCAGGTGCGATCGCCTCCCTTGAAAGTAAGCTTATGATGACGTCGGGAAAATCGTTACGGTATCTTCAAACAGCAAATTGCAAATAGCATTCGGGGAGAGCTCAACATACCTTCACTAAGACAGGCTGTACCTCCCTCTCCCTCTCTATCCGACGGTCCTGAACAAGACACCTTGTCATATCATCTCCTGAAATTACTCAAAAAAGAGGCCATGCGATAGTGAAAGAAGATTGCGGGCAAGATTTCGACGGGGAATTGAATCTGAGATGCTTGCTTGAAATGGTGTTTTGAGCCCAGCAGGATTCGACCAAGATAAATTTACACCGCCACCGATTACATACCAGCCCTAGCTGCCTCCTACAAAACACTCTCTAACGGGTCGTAATCGATAATACTGAGTCGCGAGGAAGATTGCCTTGTCAGAAGAATGTTCGGAAGAAAATACTAACAGTTATCCAGTGCCTTGCATTCTTTGCTAATTCTTATGTATATTGGCGACAGGAATGAAGCACATATGAGATATCTTGCTCAAAGGCTCAAACAGAAAATATAAAGAAGATAGATTTTATGTTCATTAATGCAGACGTTTTTCAGTAATATTATATTTTACAATGTCATGGAAATTCGAAACCACTTTTGCCCATCATAGAACATCATAAGGAGAACGAGCGAGCAAGCAATTCTGGAAAGAGATTGTTTCTTCTTAGAGTGACAGTGAATACTTGAGGGGTAGAAATGTAACATATTCAATATATTTTTTTTTGTGTTTTTTTTTTTTCTGCGAACTGGTACCGACAAAGCTGATTGTTACGATAAGATATGAAATGTACCGACCAGTCGAAATACCGACAAAAGCAAAGTTGGGAGCTGTAGTCTCATTTTGCTTGTTGCACCTGGTGTCGTATATGACCTATGCCATTGTGGCATGGGTCTTTCCACTTTATGAAATGACTTTTGGCCATTGGTGGCAATGTAATTTTTTGTTCGGTCTGTTGTCGGTCTGACGTCGGTCTTGTTGGTGTGACTGTGGTATAATGATATCGCTGAATACAAAGGCGGATGGAGGATTTTCTGAAGAAGGGGGTGGGGGAGCAATATTTGAAAAGCAGATTTTGGAGGAGGAGGAGGAGGAGGAGGAGGAGGAGGAAGCGGCTGACTTCTTCCCAGTGGGGGTCCGTCCATGTTGATTCCACTCGCATTCCGGGGGAGCGGGAAAAGATATGCATAGAAATTATAGAAATGATATATCTGCAATTTTGCGAACATTCCCCTGACAAGCGGAAATAAAAATGTAAGAAATGTTGTAATCGGGGCCTTAAGCGGATTGATTCCGCCGTATCCTAAATGACCCGCTTTGTTAGAAATCAAGAAATCTCAAGAAGCTTCTACTACTAATCTGTAGTCAGCATCAAAAGGTCATGTTAGATGGATTAGGTATAGGAGCACATAGTAAGGATGCAAGTAACCTTTAGCATAGATAAAACCAAAATCCTCCTTCTACTAAAACTATTATACGATATACTTTAGACTACTTTCCCAAGGGACTAACCACATTGATACTTCAGTCACACAGCCAATCCGATTCGAAACCGATTCCAAACCAATCGATTCTTGTCCTCAGTCACAACAACGAGGCCGACACAAGACCAACAACAGGGGCCCGTTGCACAAAACTTGCGTTTGAACGCAACTCAGAAAAATCAAACGCAACTTTGTTTTCAGCCAATCAGAAGTGCGCATTACGGACTTGCGTTTGATTTTTAGGAGTTGCGATTAAACGCAAGTTTTGTGCAACGGGCCCCAGACCGAACAAAAAAACCTACATATCCCGAATGGCTAAAGATCAGTCGTTTGGAGTGCACTGTGTGGCCGTGCACTGACATAAACATGTCGTGAAAGATCGCCCATGGACAATCCCTGTCAAATCTACTTTAAACATTTTTACATTCATCACTCTTCAGAGAAGCTGTCCTATTTCTATAATGTACTTCTTTTTTTTTACTCACGGACTCTACGATTAGGTTAGTTGGTAACATTTGTATCTCCTTATTTGGTATTAATTAACTTAACATACTAAAACGCAGAAAGAAACACATGCAAAAGATTTTTTATAAGCCCGACCCCCCCCCCCAAAAAAAAAAAAAAATTATGTCTTTGATTTTAGTTGGTAAATAACAAGTTACAAACAATATTTTATTGTATAAGCTGCTGGAATTTGTCCTGAAGAGGAATATGGAATAAAATGAGAGGTATACATACACACTTTTTTTTTCTTTTCACACACAAACTCACACACACCCACACACACCCCTCACACACAATGATTTGTGGGGAACTGTATCGTTTTCTCCTATTGTATTTTGTACCCCGCAAGCACTTCTCCTATTCTATTTTGTACCCCACAAGCATGACGGAATAAAGGCCATCATTGTTCTCTGTTGTTCTCTGTACCCCACAACTGAATCTATGTAATATCACCCATACACACACACCCACACACACACACACACACACACAAACCCACACCCACTTACACACGCATGCAAATATATCCTTTTCGCTATAACTGCTAAATTTTCTCTATGATTTATTATAAGGAAGAAACAATTTCTTTCATCTTGACCACTATCAGTTAATATCAGAACTGCCACAAGAATGGTTACACGCGCATGCATCAAACGCTACAAATGCTTTGTATGCAAATGTTTAATTCCTGAAAACCAATTCAAATATGGGTAATCCAATGAATCAGCTAATGCCAAGCCCTGTCATAATTATCTCCCTCGTATAATTTTATTTCAGTTCACAGTTAAAACTTCGAAAGGTTACAGCATTGTCGGTAAATTAAAAAAGCTGATTTAAGTGTTGGTTTTTTGAGCCTGTTGGCATGGTTGGGCAAAAAATATACGACCACCTTTTATTCCGGTTCTGGCTTGTTAGAAAATATATGGCTGACTTGTCGATTAAGTTACTCTATCCCCTCCCTGGCTCCTCCACCTAAATGGACTAGAAACACACCTGCTAGTCTAGTGCAATGACATTCAAAATCTGAAGATTTGATATTGGACACAGATCGTGAATATTACAGCATGTTTGACGTCAGCTTTAGATTTCAGATTTCTCTACTTGTGAATGTCGGTCTACAAAATACACCGATTGCTATAATACCACATATAAATGAATCTGAATATGATACAACTTATCAAAGGAAAGCCGGGTTAATTGATGAAGCTCGGTAATTGATGAACGTTCATTCGCTTACGTAAAAAATGTGAGCTTTGGTTGTCGTACTCTCTAATTTTACAGGAACGGAAATCCACTTTGTTTAAGATTTATATTAGAGATCACTTCATTTGGAGTGGAATCCACTCTCATGATATTAGAGTCCTATATATAGAAACCACTACTTTGGAGTGAATTCATTAATGATTTTGAGTGGATTTAAATTCAAAGAATGTGATCCCTAATATGACCCCCAAACCAGTGGATTTTAACTGCTCTGCTCATTAAAAGAGTACATACTATCTACCCCTATCCCTCCCCTTATGGCATGTGTCTAGCAAAACGTTGGGGATTATATGAAAGACCTTGCAACATATGATTCTCTTCATGTGACAATGCTTTTATTTAAAAGAAGAATGAACATTACCTACAGCTAATTCAGGAATAAAAGACAGGTCAAATAAAATGAATAAAGTGATAACCATTTTGCAAAGCCAATAGGCTTGATAGGTCTACTTAGGGGGAAAAAAACTCATGTCGACAGACTACTCCTTATACAGATACATCTTTTTGCACAGAGGCTATACTAAACAGATGTACCTACATGCTATTATGATATCATGTGGTATTATTACCCAATCCACTCCCCCATACTGTAATAATATCCAATATGTATTCACAATACCTCGGGCTACAAATTAATATTTTATAATCCACGTATTAAGCAAAATCTCGTGACTACTTCTCTATCTTAAATTTTCATTCTTAAATAATTCATGTAACGAAACATCGGGGTTTTAATCAGCAAGTAGGAGTATAAGAAGGCTCATTCAAGGGGGTAACCTCGCTAGTCATAAGGACCGCTATTCATAAGGACCACATACTCATAACCACCGCTATCCATAACGTGTGACTAAATGAATTGCGGTTTTATATGAATAGCAGTCCTTCTAAATAGCGAGCAAACCATGGACAAATTACCTCGCTATACATGAGGACTTCCATTCATAAGGACCACTATTAATGACTATTCATAAGGACCGCTATTCATAACGCGTGTTAAATGAAAAGCGGTTTTCTATGAATAGCGAGCGGACCCCATTCAAGGATGGGAGCTTGTCATTGTTCTCAAACTGGAGTGGGAAATATTATTCAAACCATTCATGTATTATCTTATTTTGCGTATTTTTTCATTCAAGAAAGTGGATGTTTTTCTTGAGTTCTTTCGAGAAAAACCGTCTCAAAATAATTCTTCAATGAATTAGGATGTTTGAAGCAGCAACATGTTAACCACACCTCCTAAAAGCTGATAGAAAGTCACATACACGAGTATGGAATACGCTTTTTCTATCAGATATATATATATATATATATATATATATATATATATATATGTATGTATGTATGTATGTATAATTGTAAGGAAATAACATATACAACAGCTTGGGGAACCCTCGTGGAAATAATTATAATTGTGAGAAATGAAAATGAAATTTCTCTCATTTTCATTTCTCACAATTATATATATATATATATATATTTTTTTTTTTCAACCTTTGCAAAAATTCAAAAAGGGAGGACAGCTCTGGGGAACTTTGATTTAAGCTACGCAACAATTATTCTCTCATTTTCATTTCTCACAATTATAATAATTTCCACGAGAGTTGCCAAAGCTGTTGTACATGTTATTTCCTTACAATTGTTTATAATGATTATTATTCTAATGTATACATGTATCTCAAAGCATTCGCTTGGATCCAGCTGAGGCATGCGGCTTGTCTTTGTTCAAAACTCACCTGCCCCCGACAAAGGAATTAATTAATAAGGTTGAAGATTTGTCAATCTGTCGGTCAATTGAATCTGGTGTCGCCGAAATCACTGGCCCGTCTCCGTGGTCTAGTGGTTAAGGCATTGGCGTTCTAAGCCAACGACCCGGGTTCGATTCCCGGCGGAGACATTTTTTCAACCTTTGCAAAAATTCAAAAAGGGAGGACAGCTCTGGGGAACTTTGATTTAAGCTACGCAACAATTATTCTCTCATTTTCATTTCTCACAATTATATATATATATATATATATATATATATATATATATATATTAAGACGATTGCCTTGGATCATTTTAATAATGTTTAAAAAAATCTAGAAACACAATCCAATTTTTGAGGAATTTTTTAAATTCAATTTTCGTGGATTTAATTCCTTTTGGAATAAATGTGTAGCCGATCGTCTTTTTTGGGGTGTTTAAAACAACTTTATCATGTTAAATTCAATACCAAACACATTAATAATATTGCTAGCAGAGTGAAAATTTCATCTTTAAAAAAATGTTTTTTGTTAATAAAAAAAAAGTATATTTCAATTTTTTTCAAGTTAGTATTGGGGGGGGGTTCATTTCAAAAAGGATTAAATCCAAAAATATTCATAAAAATATTAAATTGGTAAAAATCAAATTTTGCACTGATGATCCAAATGGGTAGCTGCACCACACTTGCTTGCAAACATCTTAATACAAAGCTTCAGGGAACGCGATATAAATGAACAAATTTGTAATCACCATACTGAATTTAGTCCCTTTTAATGTTAATGAAAACAGATTTTGAGTGAATTTTTTGCAACTATTTTTTTTTTTTGGGGGGGGGGGGGTTGTTTGATGCCATATAGCAAATTTGATTCCCATGTGCGAGACACGCATATTAATCTTTAAATATCGGTTTTGGTCAAAACTGGATTTGGTCCCTTTTGGAACGAAGCTCTTCATATATACATGAATAATGTCCAAATTATATCAGCCTTATTGCACGGTGGTGCCTCAGCAAACCCACTATATACGTATGACTTTGATAGATACAATGTAGCGTCAAAAACTAATTGTATGCAGCGAAAAACTGACCATCGCTTATTTTTGGTACGGGATCAGCTGTGTACAAAGCAAGATCTACACTAATTAAAGGCACCGTGGTCATTAGCCAAAAACAAATCACTTTCGACTTTAATGTAAGAGCAAGCTTCCCAGCTTACTAATTGCACAATACGGCGCTGCAAGCCTGATGAATGCGTCGGGAAGAGTACGGCTTGTGGGTTTGGTGCGGTGGCGTTGCTTTGGCGATTCGGTTTTAATGGGGTGCTAGCTAATCATTAAAAGGGATGAGAGAAATAATATTGTTTAGAGGAGACATTTTGTTTTACCACAAAGACAAACCAGTTGGTCGCAATGATCGTCGACTTGTCCTCATTTTGACCGTCGAATAGTTTTCATTGTGTGCAAATGGCACTATGTAACCTGGTAATGTTCTAGAAAATGGAGTATAACGATGAATAGTATATTGAGTTACTCCCCCCCCCCCCCCGAAAAATCCGGTGGATGGAATACAGGTATATTTCAACCAATACGATGTGGCATCATTCTAAGGGAAAAGGGATTGTCAATAAGAGGGAGGAAGGGTAAAATCGCAACTACAACAAAATAATAATAATAAAATTAAAATTCAGATTTAGATATCAGACGGAAAGGGAATATTTTTAGAAGAAAACTAGAATAAACAACAACAGAAAGAAATGAAGGAAGTTAAGAAGGACAATAAAGAAACAAAAGGATAACTTATACAAGTTATGTAAGAGACATGCACATACCCATAGAAAATAAATCTTTTGATGCTTTAAGTCTTGTTTAAATGAAATGTCCAACGAAGCCACCTATTTCTTCATTTGCTAATAGACGTACGGCCGACACGACATTCTCGACACACCAGCAAGAGAAATTTATTGTCAAAGCTTCTCTGTACTTGACATTTAGTCCCATGTCGTCTACTATGTTGATTTCTATACACGATGTTTTAATCAAATTAACTCTACATTTAAATGAAATCTGACTCGCTAGTGGGAAAATGTAAACAGCTGTACAATTACCATTACATTTGTTCGAGGCCTAATTTCAAGATATCTTTACTTAATGAAGTAAATTCATTACTATAACGATAGGATGGTTCGCATTGGTCCACATATCCATGTTTCAAATGGTCTCATCTGTATCATAGAGGGTGCGGGTTTAAAGTCTGCATTCAGTTTACATCATATTTCGGAATTGCTGCGTTTTCGTGTATATTTTCTTAGGTGTCGCATTTGCTTTCGTATACATGTATTTTCTTAGCAACCATCTCCTCAAATATTGTAATTATATGAATAGTATTCTAAAGATAATTTTCAGTTTAACATATTCAAGTAATGATAGAAAAAAATGTATTTCACATAATCAAACCAAACTTGCATTGACTGTTCACGATCCAAAGAAATGAGCCAAAAGTTTCGGGTATAAAAAGAACGTGTTCCCCCTCCATCAATACCATGTACAATGTACTAGAAGATGGTATTCTTCGCGACCACTTCAGTTGACTGATATAAGTCGATAAAAGTCACAGAAAGGTTTGAACCAGACATATAATGGATGCCGAGCTGTGTTATGTTACTAACCCCATTTCATTGATGGATCAGGTTATACAGATAAACAAATACTTGGAGTTTCTGCTTCTTATAAATGAAAGGACTTTTTTAAGACGTCAGTAAACTATGGATATGTTACAGATTGAGAACTTAAACTATAATCGGCTGTTAATGCATAACATCTTGCAAACAGTATTATGTGTTTGATGAATCGGTGCGGATGTGATATAACTTCAACATTCATGTTTATTCTGTTTGCAATTACATTTGGAATATTTTTAGCAACTTTGATATCAAGAAATATTTTTTCTTAATATAAAAAATGTCAGATGGTACAAAAGTGCCTACGCATGAAAAAAGAGACCACGATCTTTCATTTTGCTGTTTCCTTTAAATACATTGATCTCTTAAAATCATTGACATTCCAAAAGGGCATGTTTTACGTAAATATGTTTATCAGTGTAGGGCATTTAATGAGTATGTCTACACCTACTTCAGACAAAACCTTATTTCCTTTTTCTTCCTTCCGTTACAAAGTAAAAGGTTCTTTATATAAATCGCAAATGCATTCGGTACAAATATGTAATTTGGGTGAATGCGTAACCCAGGGGACATTTTATCCGTGTTCTATTCAAATTGAAAGGCGGTTACGAGCATTTAAGTACATCCCTCTGGACAACATTAAACAAATATGAAAATTCATTGTCGATCATAAATTTCATGTGTGGTGTAGCGTGATCCAGCCATTGAGGGGACATCGGAATCGGAGGGAGGGGGACTGATCGTACTTGATGGAGGAGATACAAATAAGCCAGTTCGTCATTTGATGCGCGCACAGAGCGCGTCCACCAAAACAGATTGGACGATTTTGGTCATTTCGTGGTCATTTGTACCATGCACTTATTACTAAGTGACCTTTACCCTTTCGAGACAGTTTTTACCACAATTTGTAATATATAACTTTTGATTCAGAGCTCTAAAAGATATACCAGATGCATGAGTAGAAAGAGCAAAAATTTCTGCACACACTATGTCCATTTTTTTTGCACGACCATATTGCATTCATATTCATGATGCCAAGAATTAAAAAAACAGAAACAGAATAAGCTTTAAAATCCTTAAATTGACAACACATTGAGATGTCAAAATCACTGTTTTTCATCAAAATTGGCAAATTGTTCACGTTTTCGACAAAATTTGTAACCATGTATATTGTTTACAATGACATTACACGTTGTTAGAACCTTGTACAACTAAAAGAAAAATATTATTGTTGCCAATTTGAAGAACTAAATGTGATAAATTTAGCCCTGAAATAATTCCTGTCCTGAAAGGTTTAACACGATCATTAACAGGGACGGTGCAGGAAGCGGTAGTAGCGTCTTCTTTTTAAGTTCCCTTACTCCTCAAATTTTCTTTTTTCCACCTTTTTTGACATTTGACTGGTGGGCCCTGTGCCCCTATTATCCTATCGCATTGTTTCCCAACAAATTGTTAAAGGAGAATGAAACCCTGGGGGGGGGGGGAGGGGGAAATCAATTTTAATGAAAAGAGAGGATAGAGAGAAGCAATTTTAAAAAAAGTTCCATCAAAATCGGTTAAGAAATGAGAAAGTTATGAAAGTTTGAAAAGTCACAATTTACTTTCTATGGCGATCCTCAAATTGGCAATGTTGCTTCAAAATGACAGGTTTAGTAGGACAACTCTCCATATGTTTTGTACACAAAATTTCATATTTTTCCCATTATCTCTCAAAGTGCAGCTTGTCTCCTTCTTAGCTCAAGATATATCATGGAGAAATGTATTTGACACAACATATGTTGAGTTCACAAAAAGACAAGCATCATCTTTAGAGATAATGGAGAAAATATGAAATTTTGTGTAGAAAACACATGGAGAGTTGTCCTACTCTACCTGTCACTTTGAAGCAACGTTGCCAATTTGAGGATCGCCATAGAAAGTAAATTGAGACTTTTCAAACTTTTTTTTTTATCCTCTCTTTTTATTAAAATGGATTTTTTTTTCCAGGGTTTCATTCCCTTTTAACATATTTTCATTGTTTTATTATTGTTTATATTTTGCTACAAACGAAAAAAAATCCAAACAGTGTGATACAGTACGGTAATACTCAAACACTTTTTGTTACAAAAAAAATCTGTTGAGAGCACTCCCCGCCCCGTTTTTCTTTTTCATATTTGTCTTTTAAAAAAATCTCTTTACTGTTTGCTTGAAAGTTATGTCACAAGGACAAGGCAATGTTGTGCAAAAACTTCCCGGTTTTATAATGAGCTATATTACACGATATACATCAATTTAGAGGGAAATGGTTCGGCTAATGAGAGAGAGCTAAAATATTTGGCTTGAAGTGGAACTTATGTTCAAAAATAGCAAAGCCGCTTATGTGACTTTTCCGCACTTTACATATCCCGCCAACCTTCTATTTATGCGTGCACGACTCGTTAATATCATCCCAAAATTGTCGTCATACCACCAAAGTCTTTGCGTATATAGGGCTTGCGTATATAGGGGTCGTTATTCCCTTTAGGGCAGAAAGGGTGACGCTAACAAGCACGTGTTCTTAAAGTGCAATTACAGAGCATGTGTATTAGCATCTGGTGTGGTATACATGAGCGTTCCACCCGTCGTTACTTAGTCAGGTGAGTCAAGACTTCCGTGAAAAAGGAAAACCCTCAAAATAAGTCACTTTCTACCGAATCCCGTTAAGGTATCGGTATAAAGAGGAAGATGGTTTATAAAGACATTATATGTATTTTTGACCAGGGATGAAACTTGTTTCTGCCAGAAATACCATAGATCACTTTACGTATTAGCCCTGAATGAAAGAGCGTTCTCATAGATGAGATTTATATGGACCGCTGTTTGAAATTGACAGATATTTTAAAAGAATATGATCATGGGAACAGCGTTACTTAGCGACGGATGGTTGCTGTTGAACCAAAGTACTTCTCGGAATCCGATTTTGGCATCTCAGGTATCAGTTTTTATCACTTAGAACAACATCCCTACAGGGCACGAACACAGTGGCTATCATGTATCTATTTTTTTTTCTTTTTCACTATTTGTAGACATGAACACTAAGATGGAATAATAGTCATAGTGACATGCCAGATAATGTTTCAATGCGTTTATTCAATTGTTGCTATCCGTCGTCTGACGTACAATATTTTCATAGATAAAAATAAGCAAGGAGAAGGTTTGAGATAAAAACAAATAATCCAGAGGCATAATATAAAAAGATGAAATCTGAACCATTGCTGGGAGCTTTGCTGTGGCTTCGTCATGAATCCTCGCACGTATGCTAATCTGGGTAAGATGTGGAATCACTGTCAAGAAAATGTGAGAAATGATCAAAACTGACGCATAAAAAGAATCGGAAGTGAAAGTGAAAATTACCACACGTGACAAAAAGAAATCAGTAATGCGCTGTTCTTATAAAATCGCTTATGACCCACATCTTGATTCTTTCCACCGGATAGATGATGATAGCACTCGACATGCAGACGAGTGGCCCTTAAGAGAAAACTCTTCAAAAGATTTGGAAGAGAATGGCCACAGACAGATTGAAACTCTACAGTTGTGATTAATATATCGTACTTATTCCAATGGTAAATTTTAATAATGTGGTTCAGCATCATATTCGGATTTTTTTCAAGGTTAAGATTGAAACTGTCTAGTTCATCAAAAGCTCTGAAAGTGACATAAAGGGAAGATTCCTTCAGTTCACCCCTTTTATAATTGGATTCGTATATATATATATATATATATATATATATATATATATATATATATATATACATATAATTGTGAGAAATGAAAATGAGAGAATAATGGTTGCGTAGCTTAAATCAAAGTTCCCCAGAGCTGTCCTCCCTTTTTGAATTTTTGCAAAGGTTGAAAAAATGTCTCCGCCGGGAATCGAACCCGGGTCGTCGGCTTAGAACGCCAATGCCTTAACCACTAGACCACGGAGACGGGCCAGTGATTTCGGCGACACCAGATTCAATTGACCGACAGATTGACAAATCTTCAACCTTATTAATTCCTTTGTCGGGGGCAGGTGAGTTTTGAACAAATACAAGCCGCATATTATATATATATATTTTTTTTTTCCTTTAAGAAAAGTACGCATCAAGCTCTTGGCAGACACGTTTTGGTAATATGAAGTCTGTTGTCATGGATGATGCTTGTTTTCATCTTAAACAAATGCAACTTATATAACGTCTCCAGCAGAGAAATTGTCCTTAAAATACATTTCTGTTTTATCATTTCTCCACGTTGTTTTGTAAAGCCAGTTATGGATAACGAGAGGGAAAATCGAGTGAGTATTTTGGAACCCCTCATTGAAATCGCCATGGAGTACAGCTATTTTGACTGCAAAGATTCCATGCTGATTTTCTGATAAGTTAGAATTATACTTTGTTCGTTCCCACAATCTTACGAACTGAATTCAGAGTCAACACCAAACAGCAGGGAATTTTACTTTTAGGCTCTGTCTTATTTCATTTCCATATTAATGTAACTGAAAACAAGCTAAAGTGATTTGACAATATTGTACTTACAAACTTTTCTTGTATTATGATTTTCGTAATGTACCAAAAGAATATTGTAAAGTATGAAGTGTAAAAATATAAATGAACATGAAGCTGAATAGACCTGTTCACATATATATTTAAATGTTATGCATACTTTTAAAACCAAGGTTGTTCTTGACAACCTGAAAGCTTGTCAGAGGCTTGTCAGACATAGCAACAAGTAATGTATGCAAACTGGATTCCAAGTATTGTAGTTCATTCATTAATAACAGGTTAATGGAATACCTCGTTACTAGGTCCCCAGGAAAGAAACATCCATAATTTTGAATAACTTTGTGAATAAGTCTACTGAACTGAAATAAATAAAGTTTAAGGGGGCCGCGGTGGTAGATGCACCGTGGGGGTGGCTAAAGTAAAAAAAAAAGTCCTTGACCGAAACAACAATATCCAGACTACGAATTATTAGATGCAAATCATGCAATGTGTATTAAGTTTTCCATTATTTTATCATATGCTCTTATTAGCGTGTGGCTGCATTATTCATGAGATATAAATTGTTTCCTGATTGATGAACGAATCTTATTTTGGTATTTCTTAAGCTACTTTTGCCCTTTAAAACACCTGTTAAGTCCCTCCTGTAAAAAGATGCTTAATTGGAAATGCATTCTTATTGAAAGGCCAACGTGTTCACGTGCCTTATAGATGACAAAGAAATGATTTCTGTATGATATTTATACAATATTATACTTGGATCTTAATCTTGAATAATTTCGCCCTTTAGTTATATAAAACTCAAAGTTTCATATTCAACTTGACAATATATAATAGCTTTTGGAAAGAAAAAAGTAGAATCACTTCATGGTAATGATGATTCCTCAGACTATAAGAAAAAAAAATATTTAAACGCAAATCACCCTGCAGTATGTTAGAAAAATTAAATATTAACATCTATTAGTCAACACTCTATGTGCCCTTCCTTGGAGTTAACATCTGGCAAAGAGATTAGAGTCTTTTCCGCAATTAGATGTGTATGCCAAGGAATAAATGCGTACACTTAATTAAGGTCCGTTCAGTTTACAGAGATCTTGAAACCGCTCTCGAATTCTACTGAGACATCAAATAAATTGACTCTTGAGTCGCAGGACCAATGTCTTATGGTCGGGGTCCCTCGGTGAGGGATAAACCTCTCCTCCGCCTATTCGCTCGGTTAGTTGTCAAGATTCATTCACTGCTGCCCGCCTTTGAATTAGCCCGAGTATTGGTAAAATGAAATGCCTGAATTTAAAGAGAGATAACAAACTGGTTGGTTCCTGTATTTCTTAAATCACTTTGAGGGTCTTACAAATAACTACGTAAAAGGTTAATTGCAGAATACTGATTCATGGTAATCATGCTTAATTTCGATTGAGAAACAAACGGACGGACTTTGTGATAGCGTGCCATCTGCTTAGAAATAGCTTTTGGTAAGGTGTAGAATCTGGAAGTTTAGATATTTGAAAGAAATAGATTAAAGGAATATTTTTCGTTTCGTCAGTTTTCATGAATATGATCAAATATATGTAATGCTCATACCCAAAAGAATATTTGTAAAAATTATAATCAACCACTTTGCATCGATGCACAATAATCTGAAATTAAAAAAAAAGTTATGACATACTTCGAAGGATAAACTTGTTTTATTTTGTAACCGTTCTCGATCTCGCAGATTTTTCAATCTTTCATTGTGAAAATACTGCCCATATTTTGTCGTAAAGTATCTCCACGAGGAAACATTCCGTAATAACAGTTGCCTTTACTTATTAGTTTCCGACTTTAATACCGGCATTGACCGGCATTTAATAGTCGGTGAGAATATAACAGGGTTAAAGGGACAGCTTGAGCTTCTATTCCAGCGATATTGAGCAGCTATTGAAGTGGCAAACCCGTAGAATTTCCCGAATTTGACTCACGAAGGACTTGAACTATAGAGCCGTTTAAATTAAGACTTCTGGCTAATATTACTTACGCTACCCTTCGTCTTGTAGAGGGCTGAACCTTGATGATCCTCAGCCTACTTGACCGTGCATTCATATTTCTAACGCTATGCAATTAAAGGTACACACAATATTAAGGACCTTCCTCTATTGGATAATTCCAAGAACCCCACAAAGGCAGGAAAGGGTTTTCATAATTATCAGGTTGCTACCTTTAGAACCTGAAGCAGCACTTCATCTAGAGAAGAAATAGCATAAAAACCTTTATGAAGATTGCGAAATGCGTAATAAATCGAGTTGGTCTATATAGAGTATCCACAATCACTGATCTTCCATTAATGAAAAAAAGTTGAAAGCTATGTTCTTTAAGATATCTATCCTCCGTGACCTATAACTGTTGTAAATTGCCCTTGCCTAATAATTGACGGGTCGTGTTGACAGTTATTAACACCTGATAGTTATCTCCCTTGTCAAACTGGGCATCTAGACAATACAGGCCAGCCTTGAAGGCACCCTTCAAAGAATCACACTCTCTGACAGGAAAGAGGGAACGAGAGATCTTATCCGCCATGTAACACCGACTTTCATAATTCTACTTTAATCCTTTGTGTTTTTAGTTTAGGAGGCATGTGAGGACTTGACAGAGCAGGCTTGCTTAAATGCATTCGACGATTGTTCAGAAAGAGTACTAGTTTTGAATAATTACATGTATTACGATACATGAAAATAATTACAATGAATTGATATCATGCAAATATACCTGCTATCTGTATCTTTAGACAATCAGAGCATCCTGTGAACTTCAAGTACGATTCACTGTGTTATTTCCCCTCGATTGATTTATAGAAGAACAAAAATTTCCAATAGAAAGGATTGTCAGCCTAGAAAGAATTTTAACTTTATTGATTTCTTTAAATTTTTATTTCATTTATTTATTTTTTGGGGGGGGGGGGGGGGGGGGGTGATTGGGGTGATGGGGGTTAGGGTGTCATGCGAGAAATTCAACGAGTACTGATGGTGGCATTTCTTTCATGCAATTGTTGTATTGTGAATTGTATTTCGGGAAGACAAGACTTTGATATTTCGGATAATAAGGCTTTTCGGTTTATTCTTTTGAAAAGTATTGTATTTAAATTTTATAGCTACTTGTGATTAAATGTCTTTGGGAATAACCAATAAACATGAGAAATAGGTCATAAGGTTGGAAGAAATAATCCATAAACATAATATTCACGATTACTGAAAATAATGTAGTTACGACAAATGTTTTGTAAGCATAACTAAATATTTTCAAAGTCAGTACCTCCAGGAAAAATATGGCATAACGCACGTCATGACTAAAATGTTTGGTTATAATATATAAGAATATGATTACATGATGAAGACTACGTGTTTTTAACATTAAAAGCCATCACCCACTTATGTGTAACTTGTGTAACTTGTAAACTTGTGTTACTTAGTATGTTTAGACGGGAATGTGTTTGTTAAAAAGAAGAAAACATTTGGCTGCAATGACGACAAACTATTCCACCAGAGTATACTGACATATGTTGACATCTTGAGTCAATTCTATTTCTCTGTTTGCTGACGTCATCATCGACGTGGGGAAAGCATATGGTTTTAACAGCAATAATATCTAAGTGTCAATTGATACCTGGATAACTTTAATGCCTAAGGCGTACCTATTCTATCTAGAAAAAGGAAGCCAATGATTGGCTCTTCTAACAGCTGAAGTTGTTTACAAAACCAGACATACCAGATTCATCGGCAGTGTCGAGTCCAAGAAGAAGATAAGGGAAATGAATTGTAGAGGATCGAGAGGATATAGATCACGGATTTAATACCGTCTGGTAAACTAATTTTCTAGCAACAAGATAAGTAATATCTTTCCGCTTGCATTTACCATACGAGGGTTGTTTCTTTCTTTCGTTCTTCGAAAAATGTCATACATTCATTATAATATTGCAAATATTTATGATTGGAAAGGGATAATCCCAAATTGCGCTTTTTACTTCCAGTTATACGAGATATCTCACAAGAAGAGCATTTATTTCAGCTGCAGGATATTTAATTGCTTTGAGTATTAACCAAGCAGTACGGTTTTTTCATCTTGGTTTTAATTTCCATAGAGTGTTCGTCAGTTCATGGGCTGGCCGTGCACAATGCTTCATTGCAGTTGCCAATCGATTTTCTTTTCAAATAAGAGATATGAAATTAACTTCCAGAGGTATGACAAATAAAATAGACACGATTTTTCAGTAATCCGATACACTCTATAAACCTGAGGCATTCAGCTGCGCGGAGACTGACGATGCACGTTGTTGGCGATTTTGCTTTTGTATTCTCGTTTTCTATTCAATGGAGCAAGTTATACTTGGCGTTATGGAAAAATACAGTCTTCAAATGCAACCCCAAGGTCACTATCCTGTCTCAAGAAAAATGGCCGACTTTGGAAAATACCTCTTCTAGTTTGACAATGAATCTTTTCTACAAGTTCTCTAGTATATAGGTGAATGACGAAATCAATATGACTAGTCAGGGACTGACCATCCAGAATAGAATCTAAGTAGTTTGATGAACAGTAATGTAATATATTACATTTATATAGCGCATTATGTGAATACTTCAATACGCTTTACAATGTTATTTATTATTACCCCAGGTCATTGGATTTCAAGCCCGCACACAAGTGTGCAGCATCTCCACTCCTTAGGGAGCATTCCTACCATTTTGCACCGTTCACATGCATGCATGTAGGGCAATGGCAAAAACAATCACATTGACTTTTGGCAATCTTCAAAGGTACGCATTATCTCCTAGGTAAGAAGGGGTTTCTACGAAGTGGTTTCTACGAAGGGGTTTCTATAACACCCCTTCTATCATATCAAGTGCAATATTGCGCCAGTTCTTTATGACAATTGTACTCAGCTGGCAAATGCCACTGGAAAAATAACCAATGAATTATTGAGTACTGAAGATGGTATTTATTTTCTGAATTTAATTCCATGAGGTTCGGCTGTCGTGAAAAATTATTAAAAAACGAACCAAATCAAAGTCAGAGAAGATGGTTTTTGATGAAGTAAAGCGATGGAATGCACCAACATGTAAAATCATATTACAGAAAAGAACAACGGAGATTGATCTTTAAAGCCCACCGCACACTATACGATCAGTCAGCGATCCTATTTCGGAAGAAAATGTAATGGCATTTAATATAAACATTTAACACATAAAATATGTTTGATTAAGGTTCTTAAATAATAGGTAGTAAAATCGAAAATACGGCCTATTGCGAGCTTTCGAGTCGGAGGAAAGGCCAAATCGGCTCGTAGTGACGTTAGACCAGTCCTAAGATTGTCTACGACTGGAAACTGAATTGGGCCTTATTCCTGGTGTAAGGCTGAGAGTGTACTATAACCATATATTTAATATTAATTTTATCGTTCAGAAGCTGAATCAGGTAGATTTATTTGTTAAAGTGCCCATATTTAATGCTATTGCGATTTATTTTTAAAATCGGATCGCAGTCGATCGAATAGTGTGCGGTGGGCTTAACACATCTAGGAGCGATACAACCCGCGCCTCATCCTGTAGATTCGGAAAATGAAAACGCAGAACATGCAGAAAGTAAAGTCCCCGTGGCTGTTGAGGGTGCCTGAACGTTTTAAAGTAATAGTCGAGATGTAAAAACACACAACTACTGCAACAACAACAACAACAAACGCTTGGAGGAGGCCTTCTATATCATGATCGATGAAATGCTCTTTTTCCACCTTTTCTATAATAAATTCAAAATTATTCTCTCACATGGAGATTCTTGTTGAGCTTGTAACCATTTGGATCCCGCAAACAACGTGTGATACTTGTCTCCACAACCCGAACGTCATATTAGGGCCTTTGAACTGGAAGCAGATAAGAAGGATTTCATATTTGCTGTCAGTGAGGTGTAGAATTATTCTTAGAGTGACTACAATAATATGTCTACGTTGTAATCTTTAACTTCCAAAGACCAATCATGAATCACTTTCATGAGGTGGAACGCCAGCTCCGTTAAATTAGCATTTGGATATGCTTAATACAGTTAATAGCATTGACGAATTTCAATACACAAGCCCTTGTGTAGTACGATCTTGAAAGGGCCGATGACCGATCCGTGAGGAACGCCAAAAGGCAACGGAAATGACTTCGTGATAGTGTCAGTTACGTGTATAACAATCCCCGCCTCACTAGCTACTTTAGCGCTAGACCTTTGATGCCGTATTCGAGTTCAGATACCCCCCCCCCCCCCCCCCCCCCATTAAAAAAAAAGTGATCAATGGTATCGAACGAGTGGTGTAATCAAGTAAGAATAGAATTACATCATGGACGTCTTTGGCGTGTAGAAGATCATTCATTCATCCATTCTCTTAATAAGTACTATTTCGGTTGAGTAAATTGAACGATAAGCTGGCCCGCACCTGAATAATCGAAAGATTTTCTAGAGTCATATTTCTTATACTGGGCAGTTTGGAACCTTACTATTAAAAGCCTTCGCGCGATTTCGCGAGGAAAATTCTGATGTCCCTAAAGTTTCCTAGATCATTACCATCAAGTCTGGACTCTTCTTTAGCAGGGGCACGACCTGGGTTAGCTATCAGGTACAATGCTGGAAGACATTGAACTTTTCTCTATTCATCTATTCATTACAACGCGTCATGACACGACATGGATCCAAACAAGATCGGTTCAGAATTCCTCACCTCTCATTCTCCAAGGATGGATTTCACTTTCCGGTGACTGAAACTAAAAAAGAGAGGATTCAATCAAACCTAACGGCGAATGACTTGAGAGTAAAGAGTACTTACCAAGTATCCCACTTGATGATGAAATGTCTGAAAATATGAAAACTAGGGTAGAATAAGACATTTTAAAATCAAGGGGAGCGTAAACCTTTACTTTTGTGGCATTCATTCACCCTGTTTTAACAACTATTTCTGCTTAATGTCAGACATATAGGGATATCTTCACAGAAATATGGTAACAAATGATTTAGAAGTTGGAATATCTTAGGTATCAGCAAGGGTAGATTGTGATAAAATACCTTTAATCCACATGATTATACTAAAGATCGATATAACTTCTTCTGTTTTAAAATTTTTACTAAATTATATTCCAAACTGTTGGGGAAAACATATTCAGCAAATTTTAGAGTAAAAAGTATACAAAGCATGAAGTAAAACACGCCATAATAATGATCATGATAATAATTCTTCATTAAATGTAATAAAGCTCGTTGTACTACATGATATTTTATAGCGCTGTAAAACAATAATACAATGTTAAATCGTAAATACAAGAATATTTTCATAGATTAAATACTAACATCGATTCTAGAATCTTCGAAAGATACTAGGATGATACAATCACTTGCAAAGTCTTGATATCCACTTACAATTTTTAAATGCGTGTTTACTACAGTTTTTTACAGATTCGAAAGATGTGGCCTGACGGACATGTGAGGGATGATTGTTATATTAAGTTTGCGCATCGACTGTAAATGCGCAGTGACCATAGCATGTACGGGTGTAAGTTGCAGGGGGAAAAAAATAAGCGTGAAGAAGAAAAGATCTAAGATACAGAAGTAGATTAGTTTGTTAGTCAAGGGAATGAATGACAGGTATGAACGGGTCTCGAAATTTTACTACGACAATAAACCCATTGCCTACGGGAACCGGGTGACCCTTGTATTAAGCCTATGGGAGTTAGAGAATTCAGTAGCCAGTGGGTTAACCTCGCTATACCACATTGGAGTGAACATGTATATGTTGTTGGCAAACCAAAAAAGAAGATGTTATGATAATCTAACTTTACAAATAATTTTTGCTGCAACCTGCAGTGTTTGATATCTGCTGCATACTGGGGACCCGAAATATCAATGAATCAAAAATTATAGAGCTAAGATATTTGTTCCTAATTATCTTGTGCATTCCATGGACTAGAAATAGCCTTGTGGTATAGTAACTGCCAGGATAACAGTAGATGCTACACTGGCACATTGAAATCCTCCTGGTTCGATTTTTTTGTTAGTTATGCATTTGTTTTTCATCCTTATGCAGATCTTGCAGTCGATCTCAAACATCGAGAATTGCAGCAAGATATTCCTTCTTTAGAAATAACTCCCATGATGCTTCATGACCTTTCGTTTTCATACAAATGTTGAGTGTAAAGTAGAACGTCTTTTCCATTAAGAAAACCCACTCAGCTTATTTGGTGATTGTTTTCTTTGCCATCTAACTCGATGGCAACAATACATGGGACGAATTTTGCGTCATCATGGTCATGGCATTTCGAATTTTGAATACAACCTTCACAAAAAGGCAGGAGATACCTATATTCCTTTCATACAGATGTAGACGTCGAAAGTTTCATTATTCAAATTAAACAAAAATAAGCATTTCGAATGTTAGGTATTTTTTAATAATTGCTTGTTGTTTTTATTCAGACTAGACCGTTTGTCTTTGAAGAAACAGATTGTATGTTTGGAGCACTTATCCATGAAAAGGCGAATTTCTTATACGGAAAGGAAACACATGTTACTCCTTTAAGCCACTGCCTTCCCGTTTGCTATCGATTTGGTAATGAAATACTGTAAAGTAAGGAATTTATTTGCACTGAAAAGGAAATAAACACCGCTACCTTGTTATCCATTTATTTATTCGATGTTGCTCTA
Source organism: Heliocidaris tuberculata (assembly GCA_025618425.1). NCBI lineage: Eukaryota > Metazoa > Echinodermata > Echinoidea > Camarodonta > Echinometridae > Heliocidaris > Heliocidaris tuberculata. Next base: position 29,804,112 of record CM046850.1, read on the forward strand.
TAACGCAGAGAATAAACTAATTAGTTTGGAGTGATTTCGTTATTCAAAAGCGTTCAAACTTTCTCTTTATCATTCTACCAAGCTCAATGTCTATTAATTTATAGTTTGCCTTAAAAAAAAATTAAATAAAGTGAAACTGCATTAACAAGTTCTTGCGAATCCAAGCACGAACTCTCTTTAACTAAGAAAGATAAACGGTCTACAGAAAGTCTCTATCCTTCTCTTTAATAACACAGATCAAACTACGCATCGGTTTAGCCCAAGGGCGAAAATCAAGCTCCGATACTACACCAACACAAATTTGCATTAAGCGGGGTTACCACAAACCTTCTTGGGCGAAATGTTATCAAAGCATGCGATGCTGAGAAAGGGAAATAAGGCAGTACTTATAAATCAGAGGCATATTCAGGCCTTGAAATTAGAGAGATAGGGAGAACTAGAGGTTGTAAAATAAATGTTCTTTAGAAAGCCTATGATGCTATGGGAGTTTGCAAGAAAAGGGTGTCATGGGACTCCTCCCCCCCGCCCTTCCTGATCCAAAGAATCATGTTTCTTGTAGTCACACATGTCCACACAGGGAAATTGGCGCAAATGTTTATGTGATAAAATCTTGCAGTTCCATTTCCATGCATCTATGCAAAATAATATAATTCTAACCAATTGCCCACGGGAACCAGATGGTCCGTCCATTTCCACTTCAAGGTTCAAGGTTCAAGGTTCAAGGTTTCTTTATTTCCACAATGTCTTTTGGTAATTTTTTACATATAACAAACAAACACGTAAATACGAGTTGATATAACATCATATCAAACAAAATTACGATCAGAAGTGTTTACGCAAATGGACAATTTGAAGACAAAAAAATATAATAATTACACATAACATGTATGATTTTAAAAAAATCTACCATCATAATTTCAGTAAAATTTGGCAGAGTAAAAATAAAACATAAGTGGAGGAGTCTAGTGAAAGGCTCAGCAGCTTGTATTTTATTGACCCCTAAGTGAGAAAAAAAGGTACTTACAAAAGCTCTAAATATATTATGGTAATGAGAAAACTGAGTAGTCATTGGGCTAATTTACGATGCGAATTATATACTTAGTATGTATTATTTTGGGAGTAATCAGACTGTTATACACATTAAAAATTTAGGCCTATATTTGATCTTTAGGATATAAAAACCCTCCAAAACCTTTAATCAAAGTGTATTTTAAACAGGAAATATGCCCCATTTGAAAAAGTTTATTTTCCATTGGATTTTCAGAAACTATCAAAAAAATAGCACCCCGAAATGTTTTCACAAAGACTGTAATGAGTTCAATAACAAGTTTCTTTATCATTAAATCTCTTGATATTTTTACTTCTGGCGGTTATCGTTCATAGCTTATAGATGCAGTATCCTACATGGAAAAAAGATATTTTTTGTATTAATCAGAGAAAATAGAAATCAATGCCTCGATAAAAATCACTTTTATCCCAAAGGAATGTACCTATCATTTTTGAATAACAATCACGCCTCTGTTCCAAGAAACGCCCGGAAGATTTTATGATATGATCCACTATTCCGCAAGGGGAAAACGCTAAAGAAATATATCAAGGCTGGGGTGATGTCCTTTTTTTATACACAGAAGTGATTGAATTGTTTTTTTTAAAAGTCCGCAATACACCAAGGTGATTAGGTATATCAGATTCAACAGGACATGAATATATCCATGGAACGTACTGTAAAATTTGTTTTTTTTTTCTGAATTTGATATAGAAATAACGCGGGGTTTCAAATGATACTAAATTGGTAATAGAGAGAACGGACTAAATAATTAAATAAACATCACATAACCATTTTATCATTTTCAGTTATTTATCTAAAAAGTGCACCAGAAAGTATGCTTCTACATTGTAATCTTTGAAAAATTTGAAGTATTGTTGCCATTGTAATGTAAAGAAAAAGGGCGAGATCTACTCATGACTTCGCAAACGTGACCTTCGGTAGAGTTAAATTGAAACACTACATTGTTTTTGTTATAAATCACTTAAATGCAAGTGTTGTTCTTTTGCTAAGTTCTCAGCAGTTCAATGAACTTCAACGAAGATCCCAAAGACAATTAGTAATAAGGCGATAAGTGAAAATTTTTCTTAGACGGAAATTCCTCATTATTCATAAAAGAAGAACATACGAGTTGAAGAAGTATCGAAATGAAAGTGAAACGTTCTAATACTTTAGGGATAAAGAACCCGCCTGAGGACAAAGGATGTATATTCTAAGAATACGCAGTGATGTCTGTTTGTATCAACCTGCTTGGAATATCGGTACAAACTCTGTGATCATTTTACAATTCTTTCAAATTATAAATGCAAATCAGAGCTCACTTGCTGAGGGCTAAACCCATACACTATGAATCAAATATGACAACGATATTGTGACAATCAATTATTGCTTCCATCAACTTGACGCTCGGCTTGATGCTGCATTAACCTCCTATCCCGAGTGCTTGAAAACCATCTCTTGCCTCCAGCAGCCAACGGATATATACCATTTTTTTTTCTGAAAGCTCTATATTTCTTCCTTCTTCAAGAGTAACATTATCAAAAAGGAAACTTAATACCCATGAGTTTTCAATGCCTATTTAGCTCTTTTCATGGCTGCATACCCCTGCTAATAACATAATTGTCCATTATCTTTACACCTTTTCCGCGCTAAACAAAAAAGATTGATGCGGTTACCAAAAAGATGTTTGATACAGTACTACAAATCGGAGAATAGCGCTGACCAGAAGCATACTAAAGCTTTTCGTCTTGTACTCATCAGAGTAAACCAGAAGAAAGAACAGAATGTGTGTAATTGAGTTTTGAAAGACGTGTATATCAACCAAATATGATTATTTACGTCTGGGACCGACCTTTAACGTCACCATCCGAAAGACGTGAACGAGATTCGAACCTGGGTCAGTTTGTAGGCGAATACAAAGAGCTGTCCTTAAACGTTACCACTAGACCAACTCCTGATCCCGAAATAGTATAAAATAGAGATTCAGCTGACCGACCCTATTCTGTGCAGACAGAAAGAGTTTGTGAGGACGCTCGTATTATTTTAGCGATTATCCCGTTATAACATATAATAAACAGGTTGGTAATAAGCCTAATAAGACAGCCAATTAGAGCTCATTATTATTAATGTTTTGCGCCTTTTATTCCTTTAGTTTCCGTTTATATTGTTCGATTTCGGCTTTCTGTTCATTTTTGCGCTTTACTCTGATGAGTGCAAGACGAAAAGCTTTAGTATGCCTCTGTTTATTGATTCGGTTGTACAGGTCTACATTTAAATCAATCACTTGCATTGCTGATATTCCGAAGTTTGTTTGTTTTTCTTTCAATATCCATGGAATTTATTTGAGAAGAAATATCATTATTTTTATTTCTATTCGAAGAAGAAAATAAGTGATATAAACAAAACCATTAAACAAACAAAATTAGAAAAAAATACAACCACTTGAACGCCTCGGACAAAAAACTGTAAATGAGTATAATGTTTTAGGTATTATGTTCTATTGGTGGTTCGAGTTCGAGTGGTGCAAACTAAACAACAACATTTATTAAAATAATTATCAATTACAAATTAAATACAGATATATGATCAAGATTTGGGAAAAAAGTAAGCAAGATTTCGATGATTCGTGGGGATATACAAAAAAAAAAAAAAAAGCACGAAAAATCCTATCAATCCTAATCAACCTACCAATCATTCTACAAACCTGACACATTAGTTTATTGAAATGGATTGCGGTAAAGGCCATTAAAATGCCAAATGACATCATAATCCATTAGTATCGTGCATGTGCAGATGGTTTGTTCATATATTAACAGTTTAAGAAGCAGCATGCAATCACGCATAGCAAAGTTTTGTTTTCAAAAAGGTGTCTTTCTACTTTTATCTACATGTATTCTTGCTAGTTCGATTGGCTGAAAATAAAGTCAATGACATTTAGGGCTAGTGGTTTAATTGCATGAATGGTCCCAAGCTAAATATTAGTATCTTTAATGTCACATACAGAACAAGGTAACTATGCCTCATTTTCATTCAAATTTTCAGCGATACTAGATTCACGAATCCATTCTTGTTCTGGTGATGTATTGAGAGTTGGTGTTTAAACCAACAAATGTTGGATCGATTGTTGGTGGAGATTTTGTTGACTTTTCATTGAGGATGGGGCAAAATGACGGGATGTCAGAAGTGGAACGAATTCGAAATGATTGATTTACGCCGCATTATTCTTTCAATTACTTCAACCAATTGTCTTACCAATTGGTAATTTAGAGTAATGCAGTGAGACATTGTGACATGCATATTTTTGCCAAAATGTCCCTCTTTGAGAATCCACACGCGGGATGCGACATGTAAAACAAATCTTAACTGCTGAATTTTCGGGTCACGGTTTGAACTTCACAGTGATCTCGAGACTGCTCTACGCCCCTCGACTTCGTAACGGGGCATAGTACAATTTCGAGGTCACTTTTGGCAATAGTTTTAACAGTGTCCCCCAAAGCAGTCAATATTTGTGTACTAATGACTAACTGACTGACTGTATATTATTTCTATATTAACATCCTCTTAATTTGTTATTCCATAGCTATAGGTCATCGAGGAGAAATTAAATCGTACTTTTTTTGCACTTCATAGACTTCATGAAACTCGAGTCGCAAAAATAGTGGCATGTAGCTGCATTGCACGGTAATCAGAAAAACACATCAAATACCGGTAAATGCATCGAAAATAGCCAAAGTCGTAAAAGATTCATTTTATTCCTGTCGCAGTGCATGAAGTACTTTAAGGCGACCGAGTCAGGCGTCGCGGAAACTTTACAGAACAATTTAAAGTAATAGATTTATATTGTAGTAAAATGCCCTAGCCAAGGAGAAAATAAATGGACTTGCAAATACTGGAGATCATCATTACCATCGCCCTAACATCGTAAAATCGCGGTTCACTTTCTTGAATCCCCGCCACCTCCCCCCCCCCCCCCTTACTAATGTTTTGCGTCACAAAAAGCCAAATGAGTCGCTTGAGCATTCTTGACATTTGTGGGGGGTTTCAGACAAGACTGAAGACAATTTTTTTTTCTATAAATTTTATTTTCAAACATGACTCTTATGGCGTATGATTACATGAAATATGCTATCCTTTTGTGTGTGTTTTTTTTCTTTTATCCCCTTCTTGTCATTATCTCACGCAATTCATTCCTCTATTACTGCCTATCACTGTTCCCTTTTCTGTCACTCTCTCATCCACTCACATGCAACACACATACCCATCCACGCACACCCACCCCCTTATACATAGCCATATAAAAATAAAAAAATAATGCGTTTTTAATTTAACACCTGGGTAAAGAGATATTTTTAGATAAATGCCTTGCCTAATTAAGCACCCTTGCATTCTTAAAATTCTAGTTGAATTGAGGGTCATCCAAATTATGCTATGGCACAATTTAATTTTCTTTAACATGTAATATTCTGTTGACAAATGTGGTTTAACCAATTTGTGTCCGGTTTTTAGGTATACTAACCTAAACGAGAAGGAATATCTAGAACACCAGACATACACAGTATACTTCTCCTTCATAGAAAGTATGTGCTGAAGGTGTGAAGATTACTAATATCTCGTCGCCAAGAAGATATTTATTTACATTTTAATGCCTTCCGGGACTTGCATCCTCTTAGAATCCTTTGTAAGCTATATGGTCACCTACTTTCCAAGGTAAACGTTTGCCTCGGAGAAAAGGTGATGATAAGCTTACAGGAAGCTCCTGGCCCAGTAATCTATCTATACGCCAGACTATTGTCTTGTCCGAACTGGCCCAGCAATCTATATATACGCCAGACTATTGTCTTGTCCGAACTGGCCCAGCAATCTATCTATACGCCAGACTATTGTCTTGTCCGAACTGGCCCAGCAATCTATATATACGCCAGACTATTGTCTTGTCGAACGTTCCGTCATGCACGTCGCACACTAGGTGTCATTAGCTGACGTATGCGCGGCCTTTGACGCTCTATGTCAGATTGATATCATACACAAAGTGCATGCGAAATTAAAATTCAAAATTTTTCCCTGAATCAATGGCTAATGCGCTTTATCGGCTTGGTTGGTGCAAGTATAACGCCATTAATGACCCATCTTGTGTGACGGAATAACGGAGATTATACGATCCCAACATGGTATATAGCGGTATGGCAGTTTGGACGATATTACTTATTCTGATATACATATTATTAGCCGGTGTGAACAATCTTAAGATTATACATGACTCTAATAAGGATCACTGGATTTTGATAAAACAAAGTTTATGAATATTCCGGTTTTTTCTCTCACAAAATCGTGTTCAAAAAATCGTTAGTGTAGCTTCAAGCTTACTTCACGATATTTTCATAAACGGAAATATAGAAGGATTATTTTAATCAATACGAGACTCGCATACCTCTTCTATTTTGGCCTTTATATTCCATCTTTTGTCGACCGCTAGTAGATTTTCACAATGATTAAGTATTACAATCGACACGTTTATACAACAGCAATATTAATGATATTCTTTCTTCGTACTGCATGTATAATATTATGCTCTTCAAAAGTGTAGTGATTATCATAAACCCTGTATTTTAGCTTTGACAGATGTAATTACACAGCTCAGCGTGTGTTTCAAGGAATAAATCCTTCCATGTACTAAAGTAATACACGGTACACCTGGATCGAGAAATACAACTGAAGACAAAATGCCTAGCCTATAAGGACATACGTACCGGCGGGACTCGACCATTCTCTCTCCCGAATGAAAGTTAAACTCATATAGTCGTCACTTTCCATGTGCATTACATCATATTTCGCTGACACCTGATTTTGGTTGAATTAACAATTAAAGCATGTAAAGTGTGTAATGTTTAAGCAGCGAAACCAGGAAGATGGGTCTGTCCCTCCGGAAAACAGCTCGAGCTTTTCAAAGTTGAGGGAGATTTATGATGAGGGCACAAAACATTACATAAGAACTGCCTGTCTTTAAAAAGTGAAGTCCACTCTCGGTGATTGACAACACCTGTTCTATATAGGTAAACACCCGAATAGTGTCAAATCCCCATAAGAACCCTCGACTATGCGGCTTTAAAGGGGCAGTCTAATGAGAACTCATGGGGAAATGAAATCGTGCGGAATTTGCAAAAGGCTCGTTTACTTGTACACATAGCACGCCCGTTGTGCGAGGCCGTCGGACTAAGGTCATAAATGATCGGACGGCACGAAGTTGACCAAACTGGAGCTCGGCGAATACTTCGGGTTTAACCAGTCCCGGGCTCTTAGTCTTGTAACTGGTTGTAACCTCGTTCCCCCAAACAAGTTTAGTGTAATGCTGAATTATTTCCAAATACAAAACACGGTTAACTTCTGGTTGATTAATCTAGCCATCGCTTCTGCACTGCCCTGCCGCGACTCGTTGTCGCCACGATTACGTAACTAATCCCAGGCTCTACCAGAGAGCTGGCTCTGTAATTACTTTTCCATATGTTTGATTACTTTCCCACCGCGCGAAATTTAAAACACAAGCCAGTCTTATCTCAGAGGTGGTCCAATATGAATCACATGTTGCGATGGAAGTCCTTGTATCGAAGTGACACGAAGCTCCGAGTATATTTTCCTCTCTCATCGGAAATCGCCCATGCAGGCCTACCAAAGTATCCCTTTAAGTGAAATAACCACTATAGTGTTTCCACATTTAATCGCAATTTCAAACCGTTTTTTGTGTATGATCAATTTGTATGATCAGTATTAAACTTCTCTAGTGGTGTATATCGTTTGACAGAAAATCACAGCATTTCATGGTCTTATATACATAAGACCATGGATCTACTAGAGATGATAGGACTCATTAACGTAGGCCTATATCGCATCCATGATGTGTCAAATGACAACACGTTACCCACTCATGCAGTGCATATTTAACTTTATTTGAAAATTATAATCAGAAAGGTTCAATCACAACAGACTTGCAAAATAAAGAGGAAAGAAATCTGAACACCAGTGTAATGAACTTATAAAACGAATTGTGTCAAAACCTCCTTCTGCAAGGTTTGTGCAAATGTCAAAAATGATTCAAATGTCATTATGTTGTTCGCATTTGCTAACTAGAAGAAGACACAGTTCGATTCAATGCTATGTCTATTTATATAGGAACAAAATGTCTTCATGTACATACCCGCATGTTTTATACGCCTTTCACAAGAAAGGAAATTGGAAATTTTCAACGTATTTGTTCATTAATGGTTAGCTAGAAATCGCTATACATTAAGCACCATTTATGAAAAAAAGGGGTAAAGGCGAGAAGAGAGGAGCAATTTTACAGTAAATTGCATCAGACAGTCCAACTGATTGCAAAAGATTCGAATTTGCTTACTAAACCTAGAAGAAATACTCAACTGATGTATCACTTCGATTAACTTGGCCTACATTGATGCGAGATGAAAACAAAAACGGTCTGCGGAAAATTACTTTTTAGATTGGTTTTCGATGTCAAATAACAAATTATTACAGCTTTTGACAATAATGACCTGTATAAATCAGCCAAAACTAGGCTAAAGGTAGTTACTGGCAAACATTGTTGCCCTGTAATATGTAAGATAGCATTATAACTACCATTAGAAAGTCTTTTTTTCTACCATTAAACTAATTACTGTAATTAGCTGTAACAGCGTATAACTCATGCAAAATATATCTCACACTTTTGAACATGAATCTCATATATCATTCATATCATGAGGTTTTGATACAATTCACTAATCATTTCATCAATATTTCACCCATCCGTCACATTGTACATTCTGTTTTACCACACTTATTATACACTCATTCAATATGCTTTGTTTGGATAGCGAATGGCACTTTATGTTCCTTTTGCATGAAAGGCAAATGTATGCGTGAATGTCTTCTTATTTTCAAAATTCCAATTTACATTAAGTCTCTCTCTATATAGTCTCTCTACTTTAATCTGTCTTGATCAGACACAAATATTACTTTTCCTTTGTAACACTTTCGCGACCTTCCATAGAAGTGAATATATATATTATTAAAGCTAATATTGTTTTTAGTGTGTGTGTGTGTGTGTGTGTGTGTGTGCGTTGTGCGTGTGTGGGTGTGCATAATAGAAGTTACGCTCGGAGATGAAATGTAAAATCGCAAACAATAAATGAAGTAACTCCGTAGACAATTATATATATATATATATATATATATATATATATATATATATATATATTGTGTGCGTGTGTGTGTGTGTGTGTGTGTGTGCGTGTTCGATATGAAATCCATGTGGTGCCGTGGTCCAGTGGTTTAAGGCGCTTGACTGGAGGTGCGAGGATCGGGCGTTCGATCCCCGGCACGGCACTTATGCCCTTGAGCAAGGCATTTTATCTACATTGCTCTTTTATCGTACATCAAATAAATGAAATGCTAAAGGCACATTGATACAAGTGATACATTGTGCATGTGCGTTATTAAAAAAAAAAAAAAAAAAAAAAATGTGTTGTCATAAGATAATGTCGCAAAAATTAAACAAGAATTTAATATGAAGAAAAGTCGAAAATTTGTGTGATGAATAAAATAACTGTTGGATAACACACCTGAAACTTTTCATTTTTAATTTATGCGTCATCATCTTATTTATACATATACATATATATATATATATATATATATATATATAATGTGAGAAATCAATTGAATTGAATGAGAGAAATAATTTGCGTAGCTAAATTCATTGTTCCTCCTTACTGACTTCCTTTTTTTGTGGAAATAACTGCAGGGTTTGCAAAAACTGTCTCCGCCGGGAGTCGAACCCGGGTCTTTGGCACTGTACGCCAAACGCCTTAACCACTAGACCACGGAGGCGGGTTGAGTGGTATTCGGCTACACCAGGTACAAACACCGACAGGCAGCCCTTGCAACCCCTTCGCAGTTAATTTATTCCTTTTCTTAGAGGGACAGGGGAGTATTGAACAATGGAAAGCCGCATGCCTAGCTAGATCCATGGCGGATTCATGTATTAGAATTAATTAATTATTTACAATGTGTGAGAAATTTGTTCTAATACTATAGCATCGGCAACTCTCGTGGGTAAATTTACATAATGTGAGAAATCAATTGAATTGAATGAGAGAAATAATTTGCGTAGCTAAATTCATTGTTCCTCCTTACTGACTTCCTTTTTTGTGGAAATAACTGCAGGGTTTGCAAAAACTGTCTCCGCCGGGAGTCGAACCCGGGTCTTTGGCACTGTACGCCAAACGCCTTAACCATATATATATATATATATATATATATATATATATATATATATATATATATTTCTATTTTGCCGAACGTAAGCAAAATCAGCAAAGAGGATGCTATATTTGATTTTTGAATCAAATATTATTGACTTTTTTTTCATCTTCCCCTCTATGAGTCTATCTAAACGAAAGAATAAAGCAAATTGTCAACCGGTGTTTGAACAAAACTCCAGTTTGATAGCACTGAAGAGATAAACGATATTACACATTAAACCAATAATCCTACCTCTTATTAAGTATCACACACTACAAACCAATGTTAATTTGCAATCTATGTGTTCAATAACATAACTTATTATCTTAAGACACGGAAAACCTCAAATAAACATGTAGATTGAAATACTACGTCTGGCAAACCAGATGATCAAAAGACGAAACACAAACAAATAAACAAAAAAGAAAGAAGTCCCCACTGAATGCAAAATATCGAAGACAATTCGTAAATTTATTCATCCGCCAATCACAGAGGAGGGCGATCGTTAATCCCATAATTCCAAAGGATAAAAGGCAGTAGGGCAGATGATAGCGTTTTGAGCATCACAGATGGTATCTTAAGTACATCTTCGTCTAATCAATAAGTATTCAAGAGCCTGCTTCCCGTGTTCCCTAAGAAGAGCACTGACGAGGAAAAATAAGCTGTAACCAGATACGCTGCTGTTCATCGTTCTCCGGAGAAAAGTTCTGTTTAGACGTTTAATCGAATTTTGTCGGGGCAATCTTACAAATTTTACCCCTCATAATTAGATCTGTGGCATCAATCGCTGGTCTAAAGCGTCGATTGGAGAGTGGACGCCGCTGGAAATTTCCTCATAATGAATGTAGTTCTCATATTCTTGATACGGAATGATTTGGAGAAAATCTTGTTGACAAATCTGATTCTCGCCAAAGTGAGGATATTGAGTTTATCCAGTAATTGTAGATTCGCGTCTCACTACATTTCCATCACGTTTTGTGCTTTCGTCACACCCTTGCCGTAAACCCCCTCTCTCTTTCAGTTCTATGCCTTCATTTTCTGTTTAAATCCAATTTTTGAAACACGCCATAAAAAGAGAGTGACCTTTTTTCCTTCCAATCGATAATAGCAATTTCGTATTTCAACCCCACTATTTCCCTAAACATCTCTCACCGAGTTTGTCAACCAAAATGTACCATATTCACTATAGACTTCAAATCTCCATTGCATCTTTCATATTTTGAGTTCTGTAAAAAAATCAAATATTTTCTTCGTCGAAATGAGCTTTTATTTCATCAAAATTTACTTTTAATTTTATACCCCTTCTATTCTCTACCTTGAAGGCAGAACTTTACGGAACTCTCATCCTCTCAGGAATCAATATGCAGGACTACGAGATATTACTAATCTAGAATCCCATCTATTGTCCGCTTAATAAACAAGAGTCTGAAGCTCACTGCTACACTATTCAATGTGACTAGTAAATAATTGTTTTGCGGAAAAGAATGGAAAATGTAAATTCTGTAATGGCAATATTTATATAATATTGAATGGCCTTGAGTGGGATACAAGGATATATCGCACGAGCTATGAATATATTTCACGAGTCGGCACGACGAGTGAAATATTTTCAAAGCGAGTACGATATACCCTTGTGTCCCACGAAAGAAAAGCCATTCAATATTATTATTATTAATTGTATGATACCTAGTTCCTCAATTTTCACCATTACATGTCCTTATGTTTTTGTATTGACTTCGACATAAAACACAGGTAGAAAAACATTTTTGTCCTTACCCAAGCATTTTGCAAGAGCTGCGCGCATACATCAATTCTTAACCTTTGCGTATTTAAGCGCGTATTCACTTTTTTACGCGTCACGCGCACCCCAAACCATGAGATATGGATATGGAGATATATATATTGCACGGTCATCCGGGTACTTTTACACAAACCATGAGATATTGTTTTAAAATTGCACGGTCATCCGGGAACTTTTCCGCAAACCATGAGATACGCCAAATTTTCTGGTCGCCTGAAAACCCTTCATACAAATAATAATTTCCCTTACTGTTTGCTTTTGTACCCTTGTTTTGTAATTATGATTTTCTTACTTTTACCTTTGAGATACTTTCAAATGATAAAACCAGCGAATTTTTGAAGACAAATCAAGGCTACTCTGCCTTTTTATTCTGTGACACCAATTTATCTTTCAACACTATTGAACCGTTTGTAAATTTAATGTACTTTGTATTCTATCACTGGAATTTCACTTTATAACAATTTTTTAATGTAAATAGCAGGCATCAATGAAATGTATTTTGTTTTTGTTTTTCTTTTGTTTTATGTGTTTTGATATGGAAATTCAAATGTATCAGCTTTTAGTTGCAATCTTGGATATTATTCAATAAACCTAATCGTAAATCTAATTTGGTGTGGCAACAAAACCAACCAATCAACCCTCCCACCCCGCAGGTTCGTGCAGATGGTCGTCTTTAATATCTTCCTGAATAGTGTGTCCAACAGGTGTTGGAAAAGAATGTACACATCTAAGTGAACGTGTCAAATAAGGATTACATTGATTAAAAGAGGCATGCACATAGGCCTCATATGGGCATTATCCAGTCCCTGTGGAACACTTTCATGTCCTAGCATCTATGTATTCAGGATATCAATGGAAAATGGGCAAACACGGGCGTTTCTGCGAGACTTCCGGGTTTTCCTTGTTTCCCTCTTGGGCATGTTGGGTGGAGAGTGACAAACGTAGATCAATGTCTTGTTAAAGGATATAAAGGCCCCTGGTCGACGCGTAAGTTACGAACTATTCCCATGATTCCATCTTTCTTAGAGGAAACAGAAAGAGACTGGAAAATGGAAGGAAAGGAGAAGAGACATTCTTGAAAGGGCAATGTCATCGCTACAACCATGACAACGGCAAAATGTGTCTTATGGCGTACTCCGTTGTCTCTCCAGACAGATGAATGGCAACTAAATAGGTCCTACGTTGACATAAGTGTTCGTATTCGTTAAATTAAGTTTAGGACTTCCCTGTCCTCAATTTCAACCTAAACAACCCCAACTATATTTCCCTTTTATCAGCAACCACATTGAACAATGAACGTCTAATTAACTTTTACAATTGTCATCGTTGTATTTATAAATAAATCATATATGAAAAAAAATTGTACTGTATTAATCTAGGGGAAAGTTTTTCGATGGGTAGATATCCGAAAATAAAATTATATCGAAGATGAAAGATAATTTACCCATCTTACTTCGGTGAACTGAATGCTCCAACCTTGATGCAAATAAAGTGGCCTTAATTGAAGGATTGAACCTGATTTGGTACGATAAGTTTAACTGGAAGAAGAAAAGTACGCGTTACCTTTTGCTCATACTGGAAAGAAATAAATGGAACCTATTGAAGTTTGAAAGGCTACCAGTTATTATGCCATACAATTTCAGATTCAAACCTAAAATAAACATGTGGAAAATGTGAAGAATAATAGGTTTACTAATCAAGATCATATTTCGAAGCATCACTGAAGGTGATAATATTCCTGGCTATTATAAAGATGGTCGTGGTCGTGATCTGGAGGAGGAAAGACCGGTCTCTTGACCAAATACTTCGCGGCCGCGTGCCGACACTAATATCCCTTACCCCCCCCCTAGATATTTATCTACATTTACCACTGTCAATCAAGATGTAGTACCTAATTGATGAGTGGCGTAGCTACAGGGGGTAAGTGTACACGTGCACCCCCCCCCCCCAATCTAATGGCAAAGAAAAAAGAAAAAGGAAAGAAAAAGTGAGAAAGGGAAAGTGAAAGGAAAAAGGACGAGAAAAAAGACGATAGGACCCCTTCCCGCATATTTGTATTATCATTCTCTTTCGAATTCTGTCCTAGTTTATCTGTCTCTGTTAATGCCGTTTGTACGTCAATACTTCTCTCTCTCTCTCTCTCTCTCTCTCTCTTCCTACCATTGTCTTCCTATCATAATTTTCCTCTATTTCACAGCCTGTGCCATCTATTCTCTTTTCCAGTATACTGGCATTAGGGCTATGTGTTTAATAGTCCTTATTTTCATACATGCCGGTTTCTGCCATATTTCCGTTATGTGATGCAATGTGTACTCTTAAAATGTTAATAACACACGAATTACAACCATGCTTTAAAGCTAAAACGTCCCTGAAAAATTAATTCCCTACCATCAAAGCGGACGGTCAAATGGATCCTTCTAAATGGAAGCGCTGACTTAAATCTTACTTATGAAACGTGATGTGCATATAAACAACACCAAATAGGAGTTCCTTGAATATATATTGAATTCATCTGCCCTTGCCTCAGGTAATGTACCACTCTCATCAACACAGTATATCTATATTTATAAACCATATATGCACGCCCTAGAAATCCTTCAACGCGTAACCTTTTTTGAGGTAATGTTATGATAGTATGATATTTGATGCCAATATTAATATAACTCAAACCTTCTTCGAAGCCTTTCCCAAGGCATTTAATCAAAGGAGCTAAGATTATACATAAGGAGAAGTTAGGTTGTGATTATTTTATAGATAACCCTCGGGAGGGAAAGAGATTAAATGATTTCAAACGTTCTTCATTGTTATTCATTCACTCTAAGGAACCGCAGCTGCTCAAGGGAAAACACATAACCAAAATACCACGTCACATTTCAATGACTTCATGTTTGCCTGATGTGTAACTGAAACTATTATTCAAATATACAGCAATTTACATTTACAAAAAATAAGCCTGTTTATTTGTCATTTTCTTTTTACACCCACATTAGAAGCGTACCTGTTACCTGATTCGAACAAAATAGATGTGTCAACAATGTCTCTTTGTTTGTTTTTGTTTGTTTGGTTGCTTGTTTGTTATTGTTGTTACATCGATTTGATCCACTCAGATAAATCATGTCAATACCTTCATTATCCCTAACAATATAAGTAAAGACATCAAGTAAGCAAACGCTTAAAAGAAATAGAAAAGTACTGTTTCAGCGATCAAATACAACAAAATATATATACATACATATATATATATATATATATATATACATGTATAGTATTGGACACAATATTCATAAATATACAAAGAAATAAGATGATAATAAAATGGGTTGAAAGTGTCTTCGGATAGTCTTTTTTTCAATCTTGGAGTCTAGAGCTTATTATTCCTTTGTCTGGTTTATATTGTGACCAGATAATTCTAACCGTTATTCTTGTATGTATGTTTGTTTGTATGTATGTATGTATGTATGATGAAGGTATACTTTCAACCTATTTACCGTACATTGTACTTGATTTGAGTTCTATATCCGTTCGTTACGAAATTGACAATTATGCTTGTAAATCTAAATTGTTTTTCATGTAAAAGTGAAAGAAATAAACTTCAAACTACTGTGTAGTCTCCAGTTTTCCTACCATAATGAAAACAGAACGAATAAGATTCCTTCTATTACTTTCTGCTATATTTGGACATCGATACTAACCCCCCCCCCCCCCCCCACCTCCTTTCCTTGCTCTGTGAGGGGAGACCAGGTTCATAAAAATTGCCAATCAGAGAAATCAAAATAGAGTACAGCGTGCTTCCCGGACAAGGCCCATTCGGAATGATTTTCCACCTCCTAATTCATTTTCGTAGACGGGTAAAAACGGTAAAACGGGTGCCGAAAAAAGGTGCGAGAATGAATTGCAATCAAAGATTATGGGCTGGAATAGAGGGTCATGATCACGTCCAATCAACCAAGACTGTCATACGCGTAGCCAGGGGGTACAAGGGGGCCCGGCCATTCCCCCTCCCCCGTTCATCCGCTTAAAAAGGCTCACCTACGAAAATGTGTGTGGAACTCTGTGACCCTGTGATTTTGTGTGTCACCCAGTCTGTGCCCCCCCCCCCCCGTTCAACAAGTCAGGCTACGCCAGTGACGACTTTCAAAAGTCTGTTTGCACTGTTCAGTTTTATTGCATCACTCAGGCTTCTGCGTAGCGTCTGAGTTCTTAGCATGTGGATCGTATCATGGCTGCGAGTTGGAATAAAGAAAATGGCAGTATATTCTGTATCAATATCAAGTCCTATGAATCAGTAATGAATGGTGAATAGCTATAGATTTCAAGCAATTTGCACATCGTGTGATCCTTACTAGTTCTCTGTGAAAAAGTCTTGCCTGAAACATTCTTGGCGACGCATTATTTGTTATTCCATCCATCCGTACCTCGATTTACTCACAGCGAATATATAAAGTCATTCTTCTTGATCAAGTCAAAGATAATGTACTTAGGCCAAATAATTATCACTCATCGAATGCGAGTATGTTTACTTAGATGTCAAATTTCGCTGAAGATATACAAATGAATAAGCCGAGTACCTATAAAAAAAAAAAAAAAACTAAGATTAAATTCCGAAAACCATAAGCGCAAGACAGCAACTATGGCCAGGAATGAAGAATATTTTTAAAATGGTTTTCAACATGACGCTATCTAAGGATACCCCCACAGCGATCGGGGCAAATGTTAACCAATTTTCCTTATGTTTGAATATTCATGCTGGAATATTTCTATCTTAGTGATAATTTTGAGTGTCCGTGCATTCTTTTATAAAGATCGATCGAAATAAGCTCAATCCCCAATAATTGTGTGCATGCTTCCCTCAGTAGTGGGTATGGTTGGGAGGGGGTTAATGATGGAGTTTAAATCGTGATCATTTTAAGATTAATGCCATTTTATGTGCACTATAACTTATCAGATTTTATTTTCATGCATTTGATACATTTGCCATTACTCGTATAGTACTAGAAAGAAAATTATATGTAATAGGCCATGTTAGTACAATTTTCCTCAAGTAGTTTGGTTATCGTAATGACTTTTTAACATTTAAGATTTCATTCTCAGTTATAGATATTTTAACAACGTATATACTTGATTTTTAAAAAGTTCTTTGTATGTTTATATAGCGAAACAAAGATAATCATAATAGGTTTATTACATATTTCTCAATAATTGTATTCCTAGGTAAATGTAATAATTTATGTTAATTTAAATGCGATCGTTAATTGTATGATACAATGTGAAATAATATTGAGAAATTGTTGTGAACATGCGCAATTCAACCTTTGCCGCTGAAAAGCATTGTCTTGATAAAAACCATTATTGAATTGAATTAAATTGAATTCTTAAATCAAGCATTAAACTTCATCACCCAAATTAAGTCAGCATTATGAAGACTACTGCAAACAGTAGAGAAGTAAATTACAAGAAGTTATGGACAAGTGCATTTAAGGGAACTCCAACCTTAATAGCAAGTTGTTCTGACAGAATAAGGAAAAATCAAAGGTTGAACAAAACTGGACAAGCAATAAGAAAGTTATTTGAATTTGGAAAAGTTGTAATCACTATACACATGATACATATGGGAATTTCAAATTGGCCGAATCGGTAATGTTACTGTGATGTAGTGGCGGACAACTCCCTAATTTGCTCCAACACACAAAATAACTAAAATGTCATTTTTATCAAAAAGTATTATTCAGTAGGATATTTTTCTTTCATGAGGACCTGTAACAATGTGCTATCTACAATATGTTTTAGTACTGCCCCGAGGAAAAGGGTGCTTCGGAGAAAACCGCAAATTAATGATATTTTTGTGTACGCCAAACGGGAGAGTTGACCGCCAGTACGTTACAATCGACTCACCAAATTGCCAATTTGAGATTCGCATAGATTTAGTGATCTCATTTTTCAAACATCCATAACTTTCTTATTCCTTGTCTGATTTCTTTCAAACTTTCACCATTCTGTTTTTCTTATTTTCTGCTTTTACACGAATCATCTTATTACCAAGGTTGGATTGACCTTTCATATTTCAACACGCTCCGAATCTATTCATTATTCTATCCTCCCTTGAATGGGTGATGCCGGCTGACGTCTTTCATACGCACCTACCATTTTAATGAAAACCACATATCAGTGAGAAGAAGTGTACGGATATCAATTTAAAAAAGGTAAAACCTATGAACTTGGGAGATTCCCTAAATTGTATCTTGCCTGAAAACTCTGACGAAACGACGTGATCATCATTAAGATCACCCTAGAGGATTAAACTCGATGAGCCGTTAAATAACACATGTCTGCAAAGATTATTCCCCAGTATACTCTCTTGCATTAAAAATCAGCCCATCTCCTGTACTGTCCTATGTATTTACGCTCCATTTAATGTCCGTCAATGCTGTTTTACTTAATCATTCCAATGATTTTTCCAGGATGGCTGTAATCAATAATGTATGACACGGAAACATTAATTCACAGATTTTTTCAATGATCTCCAAAGGGTGATAAAAACCAAAGCAGGAAAGTTTAGACTCGCGTAGCTATGGCTATAGGAAATAAAATATTTTCTATAGGATCAAAGCAGTTTCCTAAGTTTCATTTTAGGATTTCCTACCTGTTATTCCTAAGATAATCAAGAGAAAAATATCAAAAGCAGACAATTTATATTTAAAAATATCTATCACATTGATGGATAGGCCATACGGAGGCAGGCGATTTCTGTAATGCTGTCAGAAAACATCCTGTTTACGCCTACAGCATGTATGGGGATAATGACTGTGTTGTGTGAAATGAGTTCGCTCATTAAACTAATGCACTGACTTGTTTCGCCTCAGCTTGTATCAGTTTTTTTTTCTTTCTTAGGACAGGCGGGGATATTTAGAACTTGGGAAAAAAGGAATAAGGACAACTGTTAAAATAAACGTTTTCCATTTTGAATCTGGGTTTCCCCTTTATTGACTCAGACTGTATATCTTCTCTAGTGAATGGTTTCCGAACCATGTACGGTATATTTTTAGAAAAGTACACGTGCATACTATCCCAGCATCAATCATTTTTATTTCGACCTCGTTTCTATCAAGTAAAATGTAATTGTGGTCTTTTTCCGGAGCCAAAATACTTGCATCCTACGTTATAATTAATATCTGTATTGTTTTGAGCACGAAAAAATGGGGCTTTGCGAAAGAATTAACTTTCACCCATGAATTGAGAGGCATCTGCTGTAATTGCCCTTTCAACCAAACAAATCAAATACATAAATAATTATTTACCTATTTGATTTTTGTTAAAAATATATAATAATGATTAAAAATGTATGGAGAGAGCGAGAGGGGGATTTATAGAAAACAGAAAGAGAGAATGGAAAGGTTGGAGAGAAGTGATGTACGGAAAACCAGGTGATGATTCTTAATTATTTGTTGGACAAATAGTAATTACCCTTTTAGCTGCAAAAGAAATGTTTAAATGTAGTATTTATATAACTACATTTGTAAGATTAAATATTTCTCAGAGAATGTATTGAAAGGCATTGTTGTAATTGCCCTTTCAACCAAACAAATGAAATACATAAATAATTATTTACCTATTTGATTTTTGTTAAAAATATATTTTTATTAAAAATATATTTTTATAATAATAATTAAAAATAGGGGGAGAGAGAGATAAAAAATAGGAAGAGAGAATGGAAAGGTTGGAAAGAAGTGATCAAGCGAAAATCAGGTGATGATTTTTAATCATTTGTTGGAAAAATAGTAATGTTTGTCAAACAAAATTACCCTTTTGGCTGCAAAGGAATGTTTAAATGTAGTATTTATATAACTACATTGGTAAGATTAAATATTTCTTAGAGAGAAAATAGAAGATCTGTACTTGATCTACAGTAATACAAACAGTCATTAAAAACCACATAAATACATCGCTTGATTTCGTTAGGTACATCACTTCTTTCCATCCTGTTTAATCTTTCCTTCCTTGTTTCTATCAATCTCTCTTCATCTCCATCAGCCTATTTTTATCATTATTTATAATACCTTCTTGATTGTGCTGTTCTTTTTTAAAATCGTTTATTCTGTGTCATTCTTTTCTTTTGCTGCAATCCATGTAATTTGCTTCCGATGTTGTGCCTTAAAGTCCACAAGAATTACCCTATAGTCGATTTACTTCAAGTAAGGGCAATGGCCCAGTCGCAAATGCTGGTCATGTTATATTGGGCATGCATATCTCACTTCTTTATAAGGGTCGGTAGTGAAACGAACGACACGTTTCTATTCTAAATTGCCTTTTAAAAAAATCATATCACCGCAAGCTTCACGCTCTCTAATTATCCTAATGAGAAGCTATTGATTTCGCCGCTGAGGGAAAAGGGTTCCGAGTGTAAACGTCTCAAGTGAATAAAAAGATGCTATTTCATAGGGAAAATTACTTGTGGTTTTTGTAAAGAACTCCTTAATTATCGCTATGATTTAACCTATGATATTTCTCAGCTTTCGAAAGGTCTGGATACCATTCTTCTTCCGTTTTTACGTAGTAAGTTTCAAATATACTTTATGAATCTAATAACCAAATGTATTAGCAACCATACACATATTGTGAACACAGTCAAACAAACGCATATACAGATAAATCACAATTAACCGTTAAAAAACAAATTCAAGGGGGAAATTGAAATCCCCGCCTAAACAGCGAGTTGGCTAAGTAAAAGCGCCTATTTCCACACGGGAAATACTTTAATGGAACTATTCGACGGCCTTCCTTAATTAAGCGTGAAATGGTAACACAAGAGTTTCCTTGCACTTATAACTCCATTCCCTGAGTAACGCCACAATATTAGTTAGATTTCTCAGTATTACGTTTGTTTGTTCTTTGCCCGTCGCATGGGGACAAGTTTTCCACAACTTGGGAATTTCCACGACGTGGCCATGCACTTTATGGAAAATCTGAACAGAATAAGATGAAGTCTAGCGCGATAAATACGTGGAACAGTGCTTAGAAACAGGCATTAAATTAAAATGTAAGGAAGTGGGAGAGAAAGTGATTCAGTTGATTTCGAGAGAGATGAGCGGTAGCCCTTTGAGATAATCATGAAGATAATCACACTGTATAAGAGTTGCTTCAGTAAACGGCAACGTAGATCTGAATAGTTAAAGTACGCATTACATGGACCATCTCCGTTAGCGCCGCAGTAACAAACCCAAAGAAACAAATTTGCATTGAAGTCACACGCCAGAAAATGCAGATTTAAACGTCCCGATATAGAAAAATAATAACATGTACGATTGAGCTTCAGTTTTCCCTCTTCTTTTACATTATCTTATGCTAATAATTTTATCGTTGATTCACTCTCTTCATTCACATGCACTTGTGCTGGGTCAATCACATTATATTTACCTGCAAATGGCAATTTCGTTCAATGTTTGAAATCATTTCAACATTTGAAACTGTTTGCCTGAAAAAAAGGTAATTTATTGAAGAAGGGTATATTGTTGGGTTAGTGACATAACATGCGTTTTATAACTGATCTGAACCTACTACATGCATAGATCAAAACTCCATGGCTGCTGATTAAGTTGTGAACACCCGTTTATTATTTTTTTTTCTTGTAAGGAAGCAAGCATAAATGTTAACTTCGCACTTCTAACAGTCAGTCATACTCAATGCAATACCATTTGAAAACACTTGAAACCCATTCAAATGCCGAAAATATATTGTATCAAATATTATTTAATCATAAGGGAAAATGTTGGCGTCTCAACATTAGGTCTACTTTTTTTAATGAAATTGTTGCAGTCGCCTCAACTTCACATCATTAAATATCTCTGAGGGTAGTGTAAATTGGCATAAGATTTACGGCATATTAAGATTCTAGGCCTCTGATTGGTCAAAACTGCGGGAGTAATTATGACTAGTGATTGTTACGTCACAATTCCAGGTTACAAATAACACCCCAGCAATTATTATCTTGTGCGTACGAAGCAAGGAGGCAATGTACACTCTTGTCCAATCATCGCAATTTGACTAACATAGTGATCTTCAAGTTGTGTAGTTGCTAGGCAACTTCCACAATAAAGTCGCGATGCCTTTTGAAGTCCTGGGCCCCGTCTTATAAAGAGTTGCGATTGATTCGAATCGATCGAAAGTCCTCCAATCAATCGCAGATTTCCAATCTCCTATCTCTTAAGTACAGAGTTGCGATTGATATCAATTGCAAATTATTTGCAATCAATCACAACTCTTTATAAGACGGGGCCCTGGTGTAGCTTCACTTCCTTACAAAGCACGGGATGGTCATACAAATATATATACTGTCATGAGCATGATGAGAGGGTCTGGTTGGAAATATGGTCCCCGAGGTGACGTGAACCAACACTATTTTCATGAGGGACGCAGCCCCAAACGAAAATGGTCGTCTTTGCGTCACCGAGGGTACCATATCTTAACCAGAGACTCGATTATAGGCAGTATATATTTGGTTTTTATCCGTCATCTTTGAACTAAAGCCTAAATCTACCCATCTACTTATGATCATCTGCACCGTAGGCCTATATGGTAGACAGCACACTTACGTACACAAACAGTTTTGAAGATCAAGAAGGGATGAATTTGTGCGGATATCAGACGCGTAATGATATTATCATACGCCTAAAACAATAGATACGCGCAAATGAATGTCTTCACAAGGTAGTACGCACTTTTCGTGTGTGATGTCATACGCCGTAAATAGTGACGTCCATGGCAATTTGCTCATTTGCATGAGGCTAGTGGGAATAGTATTTTTTCACATGACGCGCATTGGACCAATCAATTGCGCAGATTCTTATTATATCCGTCATGAAAAGAGACGGATATAATAGATAATGTTAGTCACCCGCCTCGAATTTTAGAAGAAATGCAATCATAACACCGTAATGACACTGAATAAATTATCTTCACTCACACTTTATTTGCCACTGAGCACGTCCTCAACCCTTATTACGCAGTTCTGTAGGTAAAATCACCTATGACATAGGTAGTCTAGACAGTAGACAAGGAGGCCCGAATTCATTAAATCATATCCCCACAATTTGGAACTGGTGATAACATACGATAGGTGTACGAACTACGCGAATTCCTTGATCGACTGACACTCTAATAAACAATCAAATGAATTTTGACAGGCATAGTCAAAATTGTCTTATTTCATGGACATACACAGGTGATATGTTATATAAAACAAATACTGACATTATGTTTTGAAGGTCATGTTTAAAGGACGATAGCCCCTCGGTCATGTCGGTGATGTCGAGACTCTCCTGTGCGCCTCTACTTCGTCTACGGGCATAGCGTAGATTCGATATCACCTCAGTGAGCTCCAGACTGTCTTATGCCCCTTGACTCCGTCTCGGGTATAGCACAGTTTCCTGATCACCTCGGGCGATAGTTTAAACCGATGCCCCTAAAAACACTCAATATTTGTATAATATAGTCTGTCTTCATAACCAGGGCAGCAAATGGTTGTCCGTATACTGCATCATTACTGTGCGTCCACACTATTCTTAAACATGGATACTACAATCCAGAAATCATGCAGACACTATTTTTGAGGTGGCAGAAACGGTATTGCCATCTGCTATCCATCATTATGTTTATGCGTTTAAAGCAATCTTGAGTATTAGCAGTGAAACTCAATATTCATAGCTTTATCATTTATTATTAATGTTTCAGATGAATGGAGAAAAAAATGACCAGTGCTGAATGGGGCTTTGGACTAGGAACATTATTTTAACCAAAAAGACTGAAATCTTGCCGATAATCCTAAACTACAATGTTTTGACGATAAACGATACTACCTGTTTACGCTATCTCAAGTTACGTTTCATTAAATTTTTATGTGCACTACTATTATAAGCATAGTTACATGCGTCTACTTGATTAGAAACATGTTTGACACTTCATCTTCACACCTACATAAAAAAGTTATCAACAGCGATGCTCTACAATTGATTTGAATGAGATAAAACGCGTGGGATAAATCAAAACTTCATGGACTTGTCTGTGAGAGGGCGACTTTGTAGTTTGTACTATCCATGAATACTTTTAAACCCACACCCACACACGCACTGTCTGACACAATTAAATGACCAATATATCATCCTCGCGAATCGGCTCCACGTATTTGATTTCGCATATCCCTTTTAGATGGAGATGAGAAGATACAATGGTAATAATATCCTAAATAACAGTGTCTACCCGTCTCATCAAAGAGGATTTCTGGCTGCATTCACTACCAACGTTACAGGTCAAATATGCACATAATTGCCGGTTTGAACCCTTTCCGTTGATCCCTTTTCTTCTTCTTTTTTTCACATGTAATTTCTTTGTTCTTTGTATCACCTTTGAAAGGTATTTATTACAAAAATCACGAACGTTTTAAGTTCAGCGTCAGAGTAGTTTGCGTTGGCGTTTGCATTATACCTCACCACGTAACAAGCATCTATTTCCATGTCTGTGCACACTGATTTGCATCGAAAATCATCTGTAATCCAATTAAATTTTAATCTTCTCTTGTCTGCTTGGCCAATCAAAGAGGTTATATTGCCATATCCATTGCTATTGCGGCTACATTGCCTCCAAAAGGTTCATTCGTAAAAATTGTCTGGGACATAACAATTCACGATAAAAATATCAATCAAAGTAAAATTTGACCTCTGCGATATTAAGTTTCAAATTCCATTTTTGAAATTCAGCCATGGTAGAAAATCGCTTTCCTTGTTCGTCCGGTGAAAGAAAAAAATGGTCTCAATATTGATTTATTTAAATGTAATTGCATATGCAAGGATATTATTTGGCGAATTTTGCGATATTGGCGATATTGGCGAATTTGGCGATATTTTTTTCCCCAAAAATAGTTGAATAATTTAAATTTACATTCTGGAATGTTTGCGTCTGGAAATTGACAACAATTTGAGATTTCAAATGTCACAGCTGAAGCCCTAGTTTATTTTACTGACTATTTGTGGGACCTTCTCACAATATCTACATAATATATTTATGAACTCTGCATTTGTCCTGGCCAGTCTATATTTTAATTTTATCAGCATTCAAAACATTGGGGATTTTATTAGGGTAGTTCAGAAATTTGAAAAAATATTTCAACAACGTTCATATAATTCTTTTATTTATGTTTATCAAACTGTAGGCTACATCCAACGTTTGTATGGCATTAGCTATTTTGTTTGCCACATAAATACTCTTCCATGGGATTTGTGTGTAGAGTCTGTGCCAAATGGCCCAGTGGCAAAGTAAGTGTTAATATCCAAAGGGGTAAAAAACGATTGAAAATGTCCTTCTACTTCATGCCCTGCATCACCTACGATCACAAACATTTTCCTGGCAACGAACTCCCGTTCAGAAAATAGATCAATAGTAGAAGTGATTGCATTCGCTGACTGTTCGATCCTCAGGGCTTTTTATCTTGATGACAGCTATACGTTTGACCACTCAGCAGCAAGCACCAATCCTCAATGGGGTTACGATCGGGCAGAGAGTGGCACGCGAAGGTTAGATTTCCAATCAAACTAACCTACCAATTTGAGTAGATTTGAGAGGAGTGTGGGGAGGGAAAAAAATTGTCACACGCAGGGAGAGAATAGGATCATCACACAGAATCAGGAATTCGTTTAAAATGTGATTCTGGGAGAGATCGATTTACTCAGGCTTGACGTTACAGAGTTAGGTGATCATTCAAACAGGGACATTGCCTACAATTAACATTTTGTACGGTACCGGATGACCATCCCCTCTTTTTTTTCCACTTACCCGCCATTGCAATCCTAATACCCCTCTCTATCTCTCTCTCTTTATCTCTCTTTGTGAATGAAAAAAGAACTCCGACGTATTCAAACTTATTTATTATAAATCATGTCTTTCTTTCTCTCCATTATGCATGTTACGTTCCCTTCTGCTTCGTTATGTTGTATGTATAATTCTTTTTCTTACTTTTTTTATGCAGGATTTTACCGGGGAGGGGGAGGGGTCTCTCTCTCTCCCTTTCTCTTTCTCTTATGCTATTTTTTTCCACTACTCACCCACATTTGTTATTTCTCTCTCTCTCTCTCTCTCTCTCTCTCGCTCTTTCTCTTATTCTATCTTTTCCACTCACACACATCTGTTATTTATTTCTCTCTCTCTCTCTCTTTATCTTTCTCTTATGCTATCTTTTCCACTCATGCACATTTGTTAATTTTCTCTCTCTCTCTCTCTCTCTCTCTCTCTCTCTCTCTCTCTCTCTCGTGCAAAGAATAATGAATGTGGGACGCATTGGGGGAGGGGTTGATCATTACTGCCACTGGAAACAATTACTGTCATCATTTTGTTTTGTTTTGTTCGTTTCATACAAAACTGCCTTCCGACATAAAACGATTAAAGTACAATTTTAATAACCTAAAATAAACGCCTCTATCCAAAATCAAAACAAGTTAAAAACCAATGAATAGTGCCTCTAGAACAAGTAAAGTGACACCTACTTTAGATCTGACCTTTAAGATTAATAAAAGTCCGAATACCTGAGAAGTAACAAAGGCCACAATGCAACAAATTGAGAAAATATCGTGTAAATTTTAAGTGAATGCTTATACTGCGTTAACCCTATAAACTGTTAAACATGGAATGCAACATAACCAATTGTCCATAATAGAGCACCAATATTAAATTTGAATAACATTTTTTTAAAAACACTATATCTTCTGGCGTATAGATCTAATCCAAATTGTCCATAATAGAGCACCAATATCAAATTTGAATAACATTTTTTAAAAAACACTATATCTTCTGGCGTTTCTGACAAAAACAAGCACACCCAAACGAATTTAAAATTCGAGTTTATGCAAGTCCAAACCCTAGGTTCAGCGGCACCAAAATGTCGTGCCGATCTTCCCTCGATACAATCTCGTACTAGATTTAAAATAGATGAATCCTGTAGAGTCTGAAAATGTTCTGCTGCAGTGTAAATCTGTTGCATGCAATATCAATACAGATTTATTGACATTCCCATACTAAATCTCTACTAAATCTCACTGAATATGATTTCAGCATTCTCAGGTATCATTCGAATCAGGGATATGGTAGAGTAAAGCTAATATCATACACCTCTAAAATGGGTTTCCCCTTTAGTTGCTAACAGGTTCTAATAGAGGGACATCACCCCCGCCTCCGCCCCCGCCCCGGCCCTCCCAGCCCCCTGGATGAATAAAACTTATAGATCTAATCCAAATTAGATCCCAAAGATCCCAAAGATCCCGTTAAAGTATCAGGGGGTATTTCACAAACAGTTAAGTTTGACTTAAAGTCATGCGTAAGTGCCAATGCGCATACGCTATATTAAACGCGTAATCTCATTGGTAGATTACCCAACATGCCCAATAGCGCGCGTCCCATGGGCATGATCTGGCCAATGCGGTGATGCGTGATATACAGCACGCAACTAGAAATTTAAGTGCGACTTTAAGTCAAACTTAACTCTTTGTGAAACACCCCCCAGATCTAGTGTCGCGGACCACATTTTATTTTTTCCACAACAGTGGCTTCTTGCAACTGAACTAAAGTACTGAATTAAATATTAGTCACTTGCATATAGTAATTCACAAAATGAGCGTTATAGGGTAATGTGTTTTCAGGTAAGGTCTTGAAAATAGTACATTATCACATTCAACAATAGGAGCAAATAAGTAGTAATGCCTCTTAGAATAAGTCTAATTTCCCGCTGATTAGACAACTGAATAATATACATGGTTTGTGCAGGTGACGTAGCATTGATACATTTTACCGTTTAACTAATAACCGTCATGATACCCAAATCTCATTTCTTTTATTCTTAATAAAGACCAGAATAATCTTAACGTCTTTCATTAACGTCCGCATCTGCTCCTCAGGTTTTGATATCACGTTGCATGACGATTTTCTCAAATCCAAAAGACAAAATATATATTTCATATGGCGAAGATGTTGTAAACTTTTTTTTTTGTACCTACCGTGCAATATTCAATATTTCGACAATTATTTTTTTAACATTCAAAATCAATATAAGCGGAATCAGTTAGATTAAAAAAGAGAACGTGGACCCAGTCAAATTGCTCCTCAAAATTGATTGAAAAGGGAAGGGTAGAAACCGCTTGGTTTTCTGTACCATTTGACCAATCTGCATGCAAGGAAACCGCTGAGCAATTTGCAAAATGTATAATATAAACATTGCACTGAATATCTTCTCAGCCCCCCCCCCCCCTCACTCTCCCCCCCCCCCCCCTCCTTCTCTCTTAGTCTCAGCGGGTATGTCTATGCTTAGGTGTGTGTTAATATGGGAGGGGAGTTTGGTTTTTTAAAGCAATAATGAAAAAGCAATATAATAAAAATGCTGTCTTTCCCTTTCTCCTCAGCCTCAGCGGGTAAGCCTATGCTTAGGGTGTGCGTATTCTTTTTTTTTTTTTCTTCTTCTTCTTCTTCTTCTGCTTCTTTTCTTTTTTAAAAAGCAATAATGACCAAAAAAAATATAATAAAAATGCTCATGAAAAAAAAACAGCATGAAAATTATTTTTCAAAAATCTTTCAGCATGGGAGAACATCACAACTAAAAGTAGCAAATTAGAATACAAACCTCTACTTCCTTAAAGGGGGTACCCAATGCTGAAACAATGTTAGTTCATTTAAAAGATCATGATTTTATTAGCAGAAAATCATCTGCCTTAAGTTTTTTAGAAATTCGTGTTGTCAGAAAAATCCCCGAAATATGGTAAGACTTCAGGATATTTTGGCCCCTCAGCTGTGTCCCAATTTCAGCTAGGTAACCACAATGACGTCAAAGTGGTTACCTTGTCGCGCAATTATAGCAAAATGCGCGCAAGGTGTAATGCATTTTGTACAGTCTAGCGCGCAACACATCTGCAGTACGCGAACCTGGGTAACCACTTTGACGTCATTGTGGTTACCTAGCTGAAATTGGGACACAGCTGAGGGCCAAAATATCCTGAAATCTTACCATATTTCGGGGATTTTCTGGCAACACGAATTTTAAAAAAAATTTAAGGCAGATGATTTTCTTCTAATAAAATCATGATCTTTTAAATGAACTACCATTGTTTCAGCATTGGGTACTCCCTTTAAACCTTTCAGGACAGGAATTATTTAAGGGCTAAATTGATCACATTTTGTTCTTCAAAGTGGCAACAATAATTTTTCTTTTAGTGCTACATGGTTCTAATAAGGTGTAATGTCTTTGAACACAATATACATGGTTCGGAATTTGTCGAAAAGTTGATTAAAAAATTGCCAATTTTGTTGAAAAACAATGATTTTGAACCTCTCAATGTGCTGTGAATTTAAGGACCTCAAAGCTTATTCTCGTTTTTAAAATTCCTGGCATCAAACGCAATATGATCATGCAATAAAAATGGACATTGAGTGTGCAGAAAATTTTCTTTCTACTCATGCGTCTAGTATATTTTTTAGAGCTCTGAATCAAAAGTTATTGAGCCAAACCTCAAAGTGTGGTAAATTGTCTTTAAAGGGTTAAATAAAATGGTAATTTACCTTCCTCCTCAGCAATATAATATTATTCTGGTTCTTTTGTGTCTTGATTATTATTTAAAACAAACAAAAGTGGGATGCTACTTTGAAAACATGTTTTAAATTATTGATATCTCGATTTTTTTTTTAACCCGCATGTCTCTATATTTTCTTACTAGGCCTGTCGAGAACTTGTACTTATTTTCTGCTTTCAGGCTTGAGTCCTGTACACCATGATATATATTCTGTACTGTATTGAACTGTGGTGTAGTGTAATGGTTTTATTGTCATAAAACTCGTGAAGCATGCAGCTAAAGGTTTACATTAGTTCAATTTACCAATCAGAAACACTTAAAAGAACTAGCATGGTGTATTATGTGCTCAGATTCATCGAATAAGATTAATGGCTCTTGCTTATTGTTAGTGCGTTTTAAACCTTGAAGTACACTTTGCTTGATTACCCTCACCTTTTATTACTGATCGTTCCTTTCTACTTCATTATCTATTTATTTATTCATTCATTTATTCATTCGTCTTATTTTACCAGGATAGTCTATTCAATAATTGAAACACTAATGTACATGAAGGCCCCTGCACTCAAAGCACATGGAATATAACATCATGCATGGGTAACAAAATGATATATCACAAATGTTGAAACTATAAATAAGCATTTGTAAGAGTGGAATATACAAATATAAAATAGAAGCTATATAGCTTTGTCAGCTTTTAATAAAACCTTTTAAACTTTTTTTTTGTTGTTGCAATGAATATGATTTAAATAGAACAGCAATAAAGTATTATGTATCAACTTATTATTTACCACTAAATAACCCGTTAAGAATGAATGGTTTGACCAAATTTGCGTGTACAACAAATCAGAAAGATACACAGGAACAAGTCTATTTCACGATGGAAATAGGGATTAAAAATAGCTGTTTTTATTTCACAATTTAATCGAAAAGACGACCGTAAAGGAAAATTCAAATATATCATAACCAGCTCCTTAAAAAGAATTGACGTGTCACTACCCTTAATCCGATATACTTAAGGCGATTTACATATGATAAATGTTAGTAAAAGCTTACTTGGATATGAATAATATATTGCATTTGTAGACGCACTAACAAGATATTCTGAAGATGAACAAAAATACAAGTATGAGATTGAATGGCAAGGACAAACAGGAGCCATTGAATGACACAGCTTTCTTTGGGGTTATCTATTTACATGGCTTATGGCTTCGTCTAAGTTATTTTTTGATTTATCATTAGCTACGTTCATAGGGACTTGTAGTTTCGAAACTTTAAGTTAACGAAACAAAGTCGAGGGTTCACACGGGCCCGAAACAACGACGCTCGTTGTTCTGAGACTACAAGTCGAACGATCGTCATTTAACATGAGCAGAGAGGTCATCGTTAAAAACGAGACTGCTCAACTTTATCCTGTCCACACGGTCCGTAACTACGACGAGGACCCCGCTGCTTGTGGTTTTGGCGTTAACTACAAGCTCCCTTGTGATTCTGGAACTACAAGTAAACTTAAAGTTTCGAAACTACGAGTCCGTTCATACGGTCTGAAACTACAAGATAACTTAAAGTTTTGAAACTACAAAAACACTTAAAGTTTAGCTCCCTTCGTGTGAACCTGACTAATGACTGATAAAACTTTTTTTTATGTTCAGATGCTACACATACTTCTTTCTTGTTGAATGTGAAAATACCGTCGCTATAACGGAATGAACGGAATAACATGAGAGACATTTTTCGCATATTTTGTCCTTCTTTATACCTGGGCGTTGTGGCGTTCGCCTGTAATCCAGCTAACAGTGGAAGTTATAAACTGATTCGGCGGACCCAGGTTCGAGACTGAGTCACGTCTTTCGGATTGTGACGTTAAAGGTCGGTCCCCAGACGTAAATAATAATATCTGATTGATACACATTTGTAAAAACCCAATTACACAAACCTGAAAAAAAAAATGCTCTTCTCATTTTTAGCCAACGTGAAGTTAATCAAGGATATTGATGTGTTCCTTGCAACTGATATAAAGATTTGTTTTAAAAAAATATAAAGATTCTTATAGACTTAATTTATACCCTTTTTAATATTTCATTTCTTTCATATAGAACTGACCAGAACCCATTGCATAATCATTAAACTTACAATGTGCTGAAGATGCAAGCGAACGTGTTCATTGGCTAGTCCTTGGATTTCTTAATAAAATAAAGTCAAGTGCAAACTACATGACATAAGAAGTCAATATGTTGTTATTTGAATGCAATTGTTTATAATGAAATGATATTATGAAATGTTTCGTGAGAAATTATTGTAAACATGCGCAATTCAGCCAATGGCTGCAAAGCATTGTTTAAATAAGACCATTATTTAATTGAATTTAATTCAATTTAATTGACCAACACTGCCCTTCGCATCATCTCCGAATATCATTTTTTCTCGAAAAATTTCATCGAATTTCCTCCCTAAATCTGTCGGATACATCAGCTGGTCTCTGGTGTCTGTGTTACGAATTAGGCACTGAGAAATGAACCATTATTCCTGTAATCTCAACGGCATTGTGGGTGTACTTCTTCTTCCTCCACCAAGTTTATTTATGTAAATAAAGATCCATTAGGACCCAGTCACACCGCCTAACCGATTCCGAAATGACCGATTCTTTGCCATTCATGGTAATGTAATTTTTGTTCGATCTACTATCGGTCTGGTGTTGGTATCGTAGGTGTGGCTAGGGTATAAGACCTCATTCTTGAAGGGAGCGGATTGTTTAATGCTCATAATGGATATGTTATGATTTTACATCGCATTCATCTGCATGCTTTCCGCATTAAAAACAGCTACATGTTTGAAAATCGAATGTAAATTGATATTGGGAGCAGAAAATCCTTTCGCCGCTCTTTTGTACATTTGTTAATGTTTTATGAGGGTTATTTGCATGCTTTAGATGTGATAGAGATTTGAAATAATGACGAGTTTTTGCGGGTTTTTAAAAAGCTATGGTATGGGTAAAGTGGGCAGAATTAAAGACCATTATTTTGACTTCAAATAACTAAATTTCCGTTATTATATACAATTTTTGTCTCATGCTCAAAACCTGTCTCATGAATCAAATGAATAGATTTTTACGGAAGGCTATGAACCCCCCACCCCCCCCCCCCCCCCCACTATACGAAAGAAAATTTATTACACAAGTTTGGAAGAATTTACATTACAAAAGCGTTGCAGCAATACCTTACAAAACGTTTATAAACTCAAGTTGGCTATCCCGTAATGGAAAAACTACGTTTATTTTGGAACACAGAGACGTTAAGAGATTGGATCAGATTCATTTTTATAAATCAAAAGAGTTTCCATGGCAGCCGTGGACCCGGATTAGAGGGGATCAACATCCTACTAGCGATACTCAATGTTAAAAAAACACCCAAAGAATAAGACGATTTGCAGTTGTGAATAATTACAATGATTTTGTATTGTATAGGCCCTATGCAGTTTTTAAACAATAATAGCGCATACCTATGATTTGTTAAAATAAGTAACGCTATGTATTTTCTCATGCTTTCTTTTAATTTAAAAAACATTAATTGTCATGTTTGACAAATGTATACTCAATGTAGTAGCACGTATTGCTGCTGGCATGCACACTTTAACTTCTGATTTAAGTAAGATTTTGTTCAGGATTGAATTTTGTTTGGCGCGCTTTTGATTTATTTCCAAGTCGAGCTTCTTGACGGAAAAGTTGAATCGACTGTTCTTTTCCCCCTCTCCAATTTGAGGTAAACAGCGCATTCTTTTCGTCAATGACGGTAAACACTCGATCCTTCATAACGTAAGGATTTTCTCCTTCAAAAATGTCATACGGAGCCAGGGGTATATTTCCCGTTTTGGGAAAAGCCGTCATTTCTCATCGGCAAAGTGATCGCTTCGGGATTGTCTGAAAGGTACGGGTGTCCGTTTCCGTGTTGTGTGACATTGATGAATGCCTGTTAGAAACTGAACCTCATATTGACTCGTAGAATTGATCCAATTTGTTCACCATCCATAAATGGAATGATAAGCATTAGAAGATGTGGGATCACTGTGAAGAAAAGTCTCGTTGCCTTTGATATTTTTAGACCATTGTTGTGTCAATGACGCACCTCAGCAATGAAAAAATTGTGATTTTAATGAACGCTCTATTTCCCAACGTCATGAGAGTTAATACTGTGCTCATTTACCATGCTCACGCGTGCCGTGCACAGGAGGCCAGTATTTTTCTTTAACGGCCTACATTTTCTGATTTAAATAAATTTAAAACAAAATATAATGTCACGATTGCTTTTCACTGTGTGGGATATAAGTTACAAAAATAAAGGTTTGCTTCATCCTACTCATCTAATTCACTTTGTTTAGATTTGTTCTTCTCTTTATTTCAAATTTTCACACTACGCTTCAGTATACGAAGTAGATTTATACTGGGCGTTTCACTACAAAGGAAACCCAACTTTGAAAATTTCCTGTAAATGGATTATATATTTATCGGAGATTAATTTCATATTATTTGGAATCGGCAAAGTATGTTTAGATTTTATACATCATTTATGCCTCAAATTTAGAACATAATTAAGCAATAATGATTCCTCTGATTTACAAAGTTATAACTTGGGAGTTATGTTAATTTCCTTGCTGAATTTATGATCTCCGTAAGACAATCTGTTTTTAATGGACATGCAAATGAGAATACTGGCGGATAGGTGGATTGTTAAAGCTAGGCGGAATGTTTGGGAGTGGGGGGATTTCGGGTGGTTGTGTGACCTTCTTGTACCTTCTTTAATATTTTGTTTTTATTCGCATCTCCCTTTCTCTAACCTTTTGTATTTCTACATGTTTGCCATTCGATGCAGAACACTTAAATTTTCCCGTTCTTACTACAATTGATGGGCACATGTTCAGTAGAAGTTCATCTCTATGCCATGATTTAAGATTAAAGGGAAATCTATTAAAGCTTGGTAGCAAATTGCTCTAAAAGAAGCTCCACCCCCCCCCCCCCGAGCCCTCTAAGCTCTAAGAAAAAAGGAGTGAAGGAGAGAATGAAAGTTTGGATAAAAGCGGATAAACAAGACAAATTTAAAATTAAAAAAAATCTTTGAAAGCTGATACTGCTATACGTTAGGGAATTTCAAATTGCCAAATAAATAATATCGCTACAATGTAGTCAAAGACAACACTCTATTCTGACACATAAATTCACACTAAATTCTATCGCTGACATGAATATTTGAGGAGAAATTAAAACAAACTAAACTTTTTAACAGGTTGGATTACCATATGTAACAAGTCTGGCAGACCAAAGTGGGTAGGAATTGATTATCAGAGGTATATATACTCACAACAAAAGAGCCCCAACCATTATGTTTGCCGGGATTCATTTCATACGATATTTGCGACGCTATCTCTCTTCTATTCAAAACGTGAATAGTCAATGATCTAAAAGTAATAAGATTCTGTATATTGTCAAAACATTCATGTTATTAATATCGATCCTTGTGTCAGTTCATACAACAAAGTTGCATTGAAATTAAATCTTCGTGACCTTTGATTTTCCTATCTGGTAGTGTATATTTTGCAATAGTTTATTAAAGTCAGATCTGCACGTTTCAATCTTTAAACCGAATTCGTGACGACAACGCCATATATATATATATATATATATATATATATATATATATATATATATATATATATATATATATATATATATATATATACACATGTGTGTGTGGGGGGGTGGGAGCGTTTGTGCGTAGGTATGGGTGCAAGTTTGTGTGGGTGTGAGTGCGTGTGGGTGTGTCTATATTCATAAAGATAGGTAAATAAACAAGTCCTCGCCGATTTTATGTTTTTGTTTTGTTTTTGTTTTGTTTTTGTCTATCAGCCTTTTAGTCACGGTTAAACTGTATTAAAACCGCATATATGAATTGAATTGAATTTTATTAAACATCATTGTTTTACATCATTATTCTGTTCATGAAAATGGAAAATGGAAGGTGAAAATATTCGGCTGAAAAATAGGGTTAAAAGGGTGAAAAGTAAATGCCCTTCTGAACAAAAATTTACACTGGTATTAAAACGTCATGTACAAGTGGCAGATGGGAAATCAAATCGTGAGTGTCAAGACAACTCCTCGAGTGGCTGGGCTGAAATCTGCTTTATCAAGTGACTCTTCACATGTCAGGCTTATTCGTCCCTCGGTGACCAAGGATTATCATACATCTAAATTGCAGGCGTAATTGGTTTTAAGTGTATCTCCAGGCCGACAAAGTACATTAGCGACATAATATGCCAAGCAACACTCCATGAAGTAGATAAAAAGATTAACGGCCGTTTAGAGAGGACAGGTGATTAATATAGCAACATGAGGTGTTTTCTATGGACAATGTAGACACCATGTAACGCTTAAGTGTATCTCAATCCAATTCAAAAACGCCTTTATTTTATCTTTAACTTAACTTAAAATCGCTTTATAAAAGGGTTTATTCGTATGGGAGAAGAGATGCGAAAGCATACTGAATTAACGCATAAATGCATGGTTTTATTACTCAGTTTTGTTCTCAATACAACTGAATTCTGCATTATTATTCTCGAATACATGTATAACCATGATAACAGGACAACACTGCATAGCAATGGTGCTCGTAGGGTGTGGTGCCCCTGCCTTACAAATTACAAAACAAAGTTGCTTGTAAAGTTTGTAGAAGACGCACAGGAGGATTTAGGGGGGCACAAACGGCCCGTGCCCCTTCCCATTTGAAACCAATGCTGCGTACACTAAGTACAGAGGAAGAAAAAAAGTGCCTATACCCCTTGAAGATTCTCTACCCAAAAGGCTCCTAAGAATCAGATTTTTCCTTAATTTTTTACCTTATTTTGCTTGTCGGTGATTTTCGGTGTAAATTTTCAACTAAAAATGAACTAAAGTTGCTTTTTTTTCCTTCCCTTTTCTTTCTTGTTAGATTTTTTTTTAAATTATGCCCATCCCCTCCCCCATTTTACACAAATCTGGCTCCTCCCCTGAAAGAGGAAAAGGTCCTATACCTCTATTCATTGGTTTGCCCTTGATTCCAATGGTTCAGCCATTAGATTTGGTCCACGTCATAGATTAATATAACAATCTCGTGAAAGATCACGTTGCCATTCTCTTGCAAGCGTTTCGGTAAACGTTTTTAATTCAATTTTGAGACAACAGAAAGTAAAATTTAGAAAAATCAGAGGAGAGAATTTGTAAAAAGCTGAGTTTATTCAAAAACCTGATAAGGAATGCAAAAGGGTTTACCTTTTGACATTTGAAAATAATGTATGACAAATATGAAAAGGTTTCGTAACGAAAGAAATCATGATGTAAAGAAAAAAAAACACGAATGCATTACATTTTTAAAATTACATATACTTTTGCTAGTTATTTAAATTCCCCAGACAATATTCGGTTGATTCTCAGCTAAAGCTATATTTCAAACCTCACAAGACATAACTACGCAACGTACATGAACGTAAACAAGGAAGATAAGACATTTTTGATAATGCATTTCAACGTCACAGTAGACTGTGTGAAATATCTGCGTAATTTGTTATGAAACCATTCGAAGGTTACAAAAATCATATAGTGCTTAATTGAAAATGCTAAATTCACTCTTTAACCTTGGAAACCATAGAAAAAATACTTTTTAATAGAGCTTTGAATTAAACCAT
This sequence comes from Heliocidaris tuberculata, assembly GCA_025618425.1. Classification (NCBI taxonomy): domain Eukaryota; kingdom Metazoa; phylum Echinodermata; class Echinoidea; order Camarodonta; family Echinometridae; genus Heliocidaris; species Heliocidaris tuberculata. Next base: position 29,841,544 of record CM046850.1, read on the forward strand.
TGACTCTCCTAACAGCAGAATCCATAGAACAAGATTATATTAATGTGCAGTATGTTATCAGTAAATACTGCTGGTTCAGAGCGGCAGCTTAACAAGTGCTTACAAAGAAAATCAATTGTGTTCTTCTTGCAACCGAATACTTTCCTATGAACATAATGACTGACAATTACTTGGTCGAATAGAAAGAGTTAACGTCCGTCACCAAGCATTTATCAGTTCAAAGCTCCTCTTTTGGTTGCTTGCATTTCACCTATGAGAGAGAAGATTGGCCATTAGTTTGCATCTTCAATTTGTTTCGTTTCCTTTAAGTGTACTCGATAGCTCACGCTTCACTTCAATTACTATTATAAATAAAAAGAAACAATTCAATCACCCCAAAACTATTTTGTCACATTAAACAACAGTATGATAAACCCAAACAGCAAATTTGGAACATGTACATGGATTTAAAAAAAAACAACACTCTTTTGAATATACACTGATATACGTATGTCTAGAAATACGTGCCAGTGTTCAAGCCCAGCCAACCCCCTCCCCTATTGCAATTCCTGGTCGGGCATGATGAATGGAACTACTGCTATCGTTGAAAGCATTTACTTGAGCAATTGCTAGTTTATTAATTCATCCCAATGACCTGCGGCTGCTAAAACCCACATAAATATAGATCCGGCATAGAAAATGCTCATCACATACACATGATACATGAGAATCACTCGATAATGTATATTACAACAATTAGCAATTCCTAAGCTAAATGCTTACAATCATTGTTATCGTAAGCATTAACTTGAGCAAATGCTATTTTATTAATTCTTCCTAATGACCTGAGGCTATTGAGACCCACATACAGATCCGGCAAAGCGGATGCTCGTCACATATACATGATACATGAACATCATTTGATAACGTATATTACATCAATGAGCAATTCCTAAGCTGAATGCTTATAACTATCGTTGTAAGCATTTACTTGAGCAAATGCTAGTTTATTAATTCTTTCCAATGACCCAAGGCTGTTGAGACCCACATCTAGATCCGGCATAGCGGATGCTCATCACATATACATGATACATGAGAATCATTCGATAACGTATATTACAACAATTAGCGATTCCTAAACCAAATACTTACAATTACTGTTATCGTTGTAAGCATTTATTTACTTGAGCAAATGCTAGTTTATTTATTATTCCTAATGACCATCATGACCTGAGGCTAATGAGACCCACATCTACGGATAGCGGATGTTCATCACATATATACATGATCATGATGATACATTAGAATCATTTGATAACGAATATTACAACTAGCATTTACTTGAGAAGTTGCTAGTTTATTAATTCTTCCTAATGACCTGCGGCTACTGAGACCCACATCTAGTTCCGGCATAGCGGATGTTCATTACATACGCGTGATATATTATGAGCATCATTTGAGGTTCGGAGCATCATATAATCTCTATTACATCAATATGCTTCTCATTTAGGCCTACTCAATATAACTAATTTACATATTGAAATTCTAACGGTATATTGGATTCTTCTTAAATCTGCCATACCGATAGAGTATCATTTCGAAAATTACTACTTCTAACAGCTGATGATAGCACCTATTCTCCATAATCATTAAGTAAAATATTTTATCCCAGAAATTATAAGAGGCAATATTTTGCCATTGATTTTTATTTTAACGAAGCTTAACTGGGGTCCATGAGGTTGCATATTCTTCCCCATGAAAGCTAATGCAGGATGTCCATCTTTCGGACATTGTCTTTATGCCTGAAAATCTATCATGTTTAAGCAATAAGATTCATTCGCAAATAGGTCACAATTATTTTCTGATAATACTTGATATAGTATTATTGGTGCTATGATATAGCACCAATAACAACATAATAAGGTTACTTATACCAATTTGACTACTTCCCCCTTTAAGACTAAGCTATCGGTCTTGATTGCTTGCTTAATCTCTATTATTGGTTAGATCAAGTGTTCATTATAATGAGACGTAGACAAGGTTGTGATTTTATGCCTATACCACATGCAAAACATTGCCTCATCAGATGAGTAAATAGCGCATCATACTAATATGTAATTGGACATTAATGTTTTAAATGGTAAGCAACTGCAAAGATGCTTATGCCAGACCCGACCTGCTTTACGAAGACATGAAAAGACACTACAGCGGGTACAAATGAGCATGAATCCGTTATGAATGCTAATAAATTTCCATCAATTCATTATTGACTTATTACGCTTAATACTGATGCAGGCACCGTGACTCCGACGGGTTTATTTCTCAAAAGATAAGTGGTATATGATACAAGTGTTAACACATTTTCTCGGAAGTCTGGCCGTTTTTTCGGTATTAGTTTCGGACGTATTAAAAAAGGGTCAATAAGGATGAAGTGGAGATGGTCGTCCAGCTATATGAGATATTCTATGCATGTTCAAAATGGGTTTTCTTCCAAGTGGGTGCTAGTATCATGTCTTCATCAAATATACCATGATTGGTTCTTATTATTTGCTTTAAACTAGTAATCGAATGTATGAAATACATTTTATAAATATTGATGTTAATGATCTACAATATTGGGTTTTTACTAGACATAAAACATGGACATTCAACTTTCTGGTCGGATTCGTGTAAATATATTCATATATTACATTGTTTAAAAAACGTACAGTGTGGTTCAAATTGAACGAGTATCAATCACTGAAAATAATAGTTTAATACTTTGTTTATTCTCAAAATTCGTCGCAATAGAGCGGCTGATCCAGAGGGACGGGAGGTACGTTACTACGTACCCCCCCCCCCCCCCCCCGCCAGCAAACCCCTTTTCAAGCATACCGTAAGTACACACTCTACAAAAGTAGAGTGTGTCCCCTAATTGTGCCCCCGGCAGCAATTTTAGCCTCTAACAGGCAATTGAGATAATTAATAACTTTTTTTGGGGGGGGGGGGGATTGCCAGTCAGATCATTTTAGGGTAAATCAGCATTTCACATATCTTATCAGCATATTTTTTTTTTGTGTGTGTGTGTGTGTGTGTGCACGCCAACCAACCAACTCTCCCACCCCCCCCCCCCCTTAATTCCCCCGGCCAGAGAATCCTGGATTCTGCATGCAGTGTTACCTACCCTGATTACTAACTCATACCACAGTCCCACTGTTAAACAGACTCCAAACCGATCGATTCTTGGCCATTCTTGGTAATGTTAAGTTTTGTTCGGTTTGTAACTGGGGTATCACATTGATCATATCGGTAATTCACTCACGAACCATGAAAAACCATATAAATACATAGTTAAAATGACAAGACAACCGCGATGTAGAAGATTGATTTCTTTTAATCCAATTTTCTCGGAACATTTACTACTCACACATAAATCATCTACCAAGATGCTGAGAAAGAGTTTTCCAATCACCATGTCGAGAATTTCATCCTAGTGCATGTTATATGACTTCCAAATACGTTAATTCAGAGAAACATAAAATTTGTTCACAAATTAAATTATAACGAAACAAATCCCAAGAGTGTTAAGGACACCATAAACAAAATCTTGAAACTCAATCCATCTTTTCAAACTTGTTGGATATTGCTGTTTGATTGATTGCGGTTTAAGCTTTATTTTTGAGGGGGAAATCCAAAGTAACTCTTATCTTCTGTTTAACAACTTCCTTTGATGCGAGCATTTCATGTTATAATTCAAATTAAAAATAAACAAGAAAAGAATGTAATGTGATATAATTCTGTATTGAACATTCAAATATTTAGGCCCACCAATTACATCTAATAAGTAGCATGACTTGTATGAATAGAATACACTCCCATTCTTTTTCTTTGTGGATTGAATTCCAGCAAATGTCAACGTCCTCCTTTGAAAAAAAGGTAAATTCATTAAAGTGAAATTAGTTCACGTATTTCTTAGTTAATTATTTCATTGTCGGTATCGTGGAAGTGCATGGCTTAGCATATTAAAGGAGATCGATGTTTATTGTTGACAGGCATTCGTATCCATATCAAGAGGACGCCGCATGCACATTATGTGCTTCCTTAAAATCATTTCGTACGCCGAAACAAAAATAAGATTGGGAAAACTTTTTTGATTTGAAACGACAGAAATTTAATCAAATTCTCAGGAAAGGGAGAGACAGTAAGATACAGAATATGCTTCATGACTTTTTCCCTTTCATTTGAAAATCAGGTAATCAACATTAAAGCAACAAGGCGCTCTTGTTACTCATTGCTACAATAATTTGCTTGTACTATCAGTATCAAATAGCATTAAATTCAACGCTCCATGTGGATAAGCATTTCTCGAATGGAACGCAAGGTACTGAATCTTATCAGAAATTTATCTTGTTACTCATTTTATTAAATGATGTTGAAATGCCTGAAAAACCAAATGATATTGAACGAAGCAAATGAGTTCACTGTGTTAATACTTTATTACCATCCCAGAACATTGTCTCTATTTCACCCAATACGGCATGAAATAGAGGATAATACTTTAAAGAAAGTTTATTATCATTCAAGGTTTCTGGACGTTTTAATGTTTTGCAGAAGCAGTCTTCGCCTTTCCCTCAGATTTATTTTTCGGCCATTCGCAAATAAATTTTCCTCATGACATGTTGCAGAAGTGCATTTGAAATATCATTATTTCATTTTCTACACATATCTCTCAGTATCTTGTAGTAGTGACTAATAATACCATTAAAATACATGAATTATAACGAACAATTACCTCGGAGTCAATGATACTTATAAATTACAAGGAAACATAAAATTTACTACACTACAAGGTCGAGCGTGCTCACACTGACTTGACAATTATGTTTTTCCCCATTTAGTTCTATTCTCCATTATATGATTATACTTTGAGTTTGAAATCTTTGGTTGATACATGGTAGAGCGATGAATTTGAACAAATTGGACAATTAAAAAAAATTAAACACCTACAGAAAGAAATGAAGAAGTTGTTATGACTCATCGGAAATAGATATCTTTCTCTACAAGTCTAGCCATTTAAAGTAAAATGATGAATATGTTGGCAAACCATCATTTTCCCCTTTTTTAAATGAAGAAAGAATTACTGTGCTCCATTCACTTTTGAAATTCGATTCTTGCTTATTCTTGTAAGGCTTCCGCATGCATGACACGCAAGATATTCACATCTCTTCACATTTGAGAGCTATAATATAACGTAATGTATGCATCGATTGGTGAGAAATAAGCATATAGCATGCTTAAAGCTATAAGCAATGCACAAATTATAACAAACTATGTAATGTTGTTACCCCTATCAGGTAATTGCAGAATGCATGTGGCTTCCATGCATGAATCTACTTACCACCAATATGTCATTTGTTCGGCAACCCCTTAATTGCATAGGCCCCCTTACACCGGTCGGGAAATTTTAATCAACTCGCTATGTCATCTTGTTGGCTTCGTTAAACTTAATTCGTTTGGTAATTCTCAGTCTATCTTTTAACAAGGCAATAACAAAAGCTAATTCCGCGTATCTTGGACTGTAAGTTCATCATTGCAAGAAGATGATATGCATAAACAAAACAAAATAGCAAAGAAATTAAAAGGAGGGTCTCCCTTGTTAGAAGACTGTAAGGTACATTAAATTCCATTTTTTTTAAACCCAGAATACGGAATCACAACAGATCAATTTCGGATGACAAAATGATGTTCGAGGAGATACTGAAGTATTATATTATCCAGATTGAAACCAAAAAAAAATTAGTTGTTATGGCAACAACATAACAATGTTGACGTCTTCTGTCGTATCTCATCATATTGGAAGGTGGTCGTATGGCTCTTTACTCAGCCATCTTAATTCTATATATTACAAGAAGTCTTCTATAGATCGTCAAAGTCAATCTTCGTTCCTCGAGAAATCATATCATTTGTCCACACATGAAATATTTAGTGGATGAGCGCAATGTCAATGTGATTTCAGGTTGGCAAAATACCTCTGACTACCTGAAAAAAAATCAAAAAATGTGCAGTATGGAAGGTTTCCTTCTAATTCTTGCGGGGTTAATAATGCGGGAATGTTACAGTTATTTGTTAGGTACTTAAATGCGTTTTCTAGAAGAATCAGTAAATACGTTTTTCCTTATTTTGTCTGTTCAATAACAAAAATCCCTATCAATGACTTAAAATCTTACATACATTTTCAAAGTATCTTGACTTTATTATATCTTAAGAGTAAACAGCACCTGGAAAATGAAAAAGTGCAAGTTACTCAGATTTCAGTAGATTTTTAGTTAATCATTTAAATGTAGAAATATTTGTTGATGAAAGTGTTTTTTTTTAAGATTAACCTTTTCAAGACAATTGACTACATCTTGTGGTTTGGATCAATTACTTTTGATTCAGAGCTCTATAAAATATACCAGGTGCATGAGTAGAAAGAGAAAAAAATTCTGCATATATGCGCCCATATTTGTTCCATGGCCATATCGCGTTTGATGCCAGGAATTTTAAAAAGGAGAATAATTATGTTGTAATCAGTTTGTAAAATATGTCTGAAGAAAAAGAAAAGGATCATAAAGATAAATGAATAAATCAAAATCAAATAAGCTTTAAAATCCTCAAATTGGCAACACAATGAGAGGTTCAAAATCACTGTTTTTTCATCAAAATTGGTGATTTTGTCAACTTTTCTAACTATACATATATTGTTTTCAAAGACATTACATTATATTTGAACCATTTAGCACTAAAAGAAAAATATTGAAGAACAACACGTGATCAATCCAGCCCTTGAATAATTCCTGTCATGAAAGGGTTAAACAAATAAGGCGCTCTCAGCGTGGTCAGTACAATCTAAACATAGGCATCTGTTTGCAGTATATTTTTCATTTCAATGATTTAAATAAAATCCACTGAAACTCTGAAACTGTAAGTTGTTTGCCCTAATTTCGCTTTCTAGTGCTGTCTACTAACAGGCATAAAGTCAATATCTTCAAGTTTTCAAGTTTCTTTTATAGATATTCTCTTCGGAATGATTTCTTCTTTAATTTTGATTTCTTTATTTCTTAAAGAGTTTTCTGCTCGTTTATTTAGTTATTGAAATACACACAACCTATAAAACTCATTTAATTATTTTTTATCATTTCTAGATATCTGTATTCTATTCAAAGTATTGTATGTAATGACTAATAGAAATGACTTGATATACTTTTTATCTCAATGCATCTTTAATGCCAAACACTATGTTACCAGTTTTATCTCGAAAAGCTTACAATTGCACCGTTAATTTGTGGATGCAACATACAGTCAAAGAACTACCCTAACAATTGGTCAACAACCGTGCCTCCTACTAAACAGGCGATGAAATAAGTTCAAGAAAATAATGCAATATTATCTTGATTCCGTAATTACATCTCGAAGCAGGCATGGATAAGACAAAATATATTATATCTAGATTTGATATGCATTTCCACACACACTGATTCAATCAACATGCAGGCGATATAGTGATTTTTTTTATAGAGATAATAAACTTTAAACATAACTATAAAACACTTTAAGAAATTTAGTTTTTAGAAGAGGGTTGACATTTGAAATAGATCATACCTAACTATTTTTTTATCCAGTTCTCTAATAAGATTTCGGCTCTTTTTCGTTTTCTCTTCTTTCTCTTTGATGAGGAGTGGTTCTTAAGCCTTTATACGCATAAAATGAGATTGCATGAAATACTTTGTAAGAAATGGCATCGCGATGGCAACTAATCACAGCAAAATGTAGGTTTTATTATCTACATAGAAATATTATATACATGTATATTTACAAATAGCTATATATATATATATATATATATATATATATATATATATATATAAAGTGAAAAAATGATCATTATGAGAGGGTCGTAGCTTTTATAATGATCTTCATTAGGGCTGTATATATATATATATATATATATATATATATATATATATATACAGCCCTAATGAAGATCATTGATCGAAAGCTTGACAAATAAAGGAGGACAATAAAAGCTACGACCGTCTCATAGTGACATTTCTTTCAATAAACCTTCCACCAAAACAACTATATTGACCACCAGCGTTGTGTTCGAGGAACATTTCTTACAATATATATATATATATATATATATATATGTCTGGGTGTGAGCTTATGTAAAGGTGTACAAGCGTTTGAGTTGCCTAGACATAACTACATCGTTCCAATTTAATATATCTGTCCTGTCTTTTATGAGGGTAATCCAACACGTAGGCGGTTTTGGTGTGAAATTTAAATATAATATTTTATATTGTCTGCAACCTTTACCAAAGCGTTGGCAAAGGCAATTTTGACAGGTGTTGTGTTTTTTATACTTCTTCTTCCTTTTTCTCTTTTCTAAAAAAGATATAGGGGATTGTATATGAGTTTCTTCTCTTTTCTTTTTTTTACCCGAGCTGTACATCTGGGTTGCCTACGTACCAAATGTCTTGTGCAAGATATATAATGTATTTCAATTTTCTGGGCTTTCAAAGAGAGGGTCTCTCCTATACCGGATATTAAAGTGTCCTTTTGAAAGTTTCTATAACTTGCGCAATTTTCACTTAAGTCTTATCTGTTTTAAAAAAAAATCATGTAGTCGATGATTACATTTTTAAATTAAGGAAGTTTCTTGTAGAAATTTCATTGAGTAAAATGAATGATTTTTACATTTTGCGACCACCGAAAAAGGGAGGAATAGTCCCTGCCGATAGAAAGTACTACTTACAAACGAAATTTGTGATACCGTACGATTTTAATGCCGTTGGATCTTTCTCAAATATGATTATGAAGTCAATCACTCTTTCGGATTAAGTATCATATCATTCGTTTGATATCATATCAATGTTTGTGTAAGAAATGTTGGCAATGTCATCATTCTAAAACATACACCAGCAGTAATAACCATTATATCCTGCAAGGAACTAAAAAAAAAAACACCATGAACGTCGACTGCAAAAACCAACACCGATATATACTGCCAACAGATTCCCAGCTCTAGGAATAATTGGTATGAATAAATACGTTACATCTTATCAATCATAAGCTTTCAATAATAAACCTATGAGATCAGACATTGCATTTAGCTGAGCTTCGTACCATACATCTGTTGAGTTTCATTTCCCCTTTGGTACTCTTTACTAATGCGGACGAAAACTAATGCAGAAAATTGAATGTAACCGATTTTCCATTTGCTGGTGATTTTTCCATTTTAAATTCATTATTTTGTTTATCCTGTGATCAAGCAAATCACTTTTTTTTTGGATAAAATCATTGCTTTTATTTTGTCTTCTAAATATGCTTAAAACAGAATACTAGCATGACTACTTTGCTATTTCTTCGGCTTGGAGATGACTGTAATGATTAATTCACTTGGAATTCCATCGAAACGTCGACGGTTCGAAGGTAAGGGACAGTAGTGGTCCTGGAGATAGTGGTTCCACAGTATGCTAAAAATATTTGAATAAAAAAATATGGCATGTATAGACTTGTCGTGGGAAGGATAAATTTCAACTAGAAACAGTATCTTAGAAAGGTCATCATGGAAAATTGTGCCTATGCGACAAAGTCATGCTCTAAGCAGGGGCGGATCTAGCTTTTTTCCAAGGAGGGGGTTTGAGGGGCTGAGCTGGGTATTGCGAGGGAGCGTAGAGACCGAGCCCGAGCGAGCGAAGCGAGCGAGGGGGGAAGGTGTGGGAGGGGGGTATCCCCCCTCCCACAGTAGGGAGATTTTTCATTTTTAGGGTTGCTAGCTTGCGATTTTAAGCATACTTGCATGCTCTATTTTTTCTCTTTTTTGCCCAAATAAATGTTTACTTGGCAGCCCAAGGGGGGGGGGGGGTTTAAACCCCCTAAACCCCCCCCCCCCCTGTAGATCCGCCACTGCTAAGGAAATAGAAATAAACACACCGAATGTTTTATCAAACTTACTCTGGACCTTTGTTTCAAACAAGATTATGATATCCATCGGTTGCATTTGTGTCTGCGTGTTGACTGGGAGAGGATCATAAGGAAAAAGACTTTCCTTTGAAATTGTTTTATTAAGTTATTGTGTTCATTAAGCTTTTCAGAATTGAAAATGGACAACACATACACTGTTCTACAAAAGAGGATCTTGTGCTACATCCCACAGAATAGAAACGATAGGTACGCGAGTATCTGTCTAACCGACTCGTAAAGTAGGGAGAGGATCTCGAATACCTTTCCAACACGCATGGGGTGACCAAAAGGAACTATGTATATGGTGGATGTAAAGGCGAGAAGGATGCCTTTCCGAAACAAGAATACCGAAGGAATATTTTCTTTTTTGTAATAGCTATCATCTTCAAGAATTCCTTGAAAATCGCATTTTCAAGAAAAACACTTTGCCAAGGCAGCAACGACAAAGAAATGGTGATTGAATGGTGAGGATTTCAATATATGTATGTATGTATGTATTTATTTATTTATTTATTTATGGTATCACAAGGAGTCCTGCATGTAAAAAATAATGTGAATAAAAACTTATAATATAGTAATAATATATACAATGGACATGTAATCGTCATATACTAAAAAATGTGTCCCCACTACAATTTAGTTAGCCTTAGAAGGGGCACCTTATTGCAAAAGAAATCATCATTTGCAAGTTGCAACACAGGTGTTGTCAATTAGTAAGTGGTAAGAGTAACATTCTGAAGTCCCGTAATTTCGATTATTCTATAATGGTTGTGCGTGTGTGCGTGTGTGTCAAGTAAGTGTTATTCTTTGGAAAACTTAAAATACTAAGTATTAAGCAGAATTAAGTATTAAGCAATATTAAGTATTAAGCAATATTTAAGTATCAAATATTTATTGAAGAAGAAATCAACATAAATAACGTATTCCGATTCCGTTAGAATAGTGAATATTCGAAATTTCGCCAACACGGCTTTGTCAGGAAATTACAAACTTTATTCTTTGATGGTATATTTGGGGTATGTCTCTATATACATGTCTATTATACGGCGTGTCTAAAAAAAACGCAACAAGATTTTGATTGACAATAGTTTAAAAGTACTTAATCATTGCTAATGAAATTTTGTAGATGATTTGTAACAGTACCTCCTAAACCCCGTGTAAATTTCAGAATAACTTAAGCTCAATCCAGAATGTTATGACTGTTTCTGCAAAACGTACCATTTTCCAAATTCTACAAGGAGAGTCAATTGAATAGCATCGGTGCACAATAATCGTATACCTGTCTCTTCTTCTGCATTTCTGCATGGAGTCATCATGGTCATTCTAATTTATAATATCTTGTTTAAATCACTACATACACATTTTAGAATGATATTTCATTTGCAAAATGTTATGAATACGCATCCAAAATATCTATTAAGTACAAGAAGCAAAATAAACTATTCCCAGAAATTGTTTTATGACACTGGTGATTTACTTACTTCTTCAACTCATTCACATCTAAATCATTGTGTCGTGAACAAAGTTCTGTAGAAAACAAATAAACACTGTTTGATATGGAAAATGACATATGTAATACGTATTCAACTTTTGAAATATTTATTTCAAGTTAAGCAACAAACAACAAACATTAATTTTACCAAATCCAATTCTTAGAAGATCTATGAACATTGCTTAACGCGTCTTTAAGGTTTCTCCCAACTTATATATTTTTTAATATGTTGCCAAAATGCTTCCATAAAAGAGATACTAAAACACTAACTTACCTTAATATTTGTTTAAATAACATTGATGAAATTAATTTGAGTTTTTTCTTTGAAATGTTCAGGCAACAGACGTACATTTAATGTGCACTGACACTTCAATGCACTCTTCTTTTAAAATTTGTAAAATGCTACGTTTTACAAACACAATCATAACTTTCTTGTTTAAGCTTAAATCCTTATGAAATTCACAGGAAAGTTAGGTGATGCTACCACAATATTACCTACATTTTTTTGATGATAGTTGTATACTTTTTAAAATCGATTAAAATCTTCGTTGCCTTTTTAAAAAAATGTTTAGACACACCTTTTATATATGTATACTCATATCTTTTAAAGTCATATCAGTATTTTCAAGGACTTAATGTAAGCAAACATGTTTTCGGATTTCTTTGTATCAAAGAACAGTTTCGATAAAAAAAAATTAAATCTTATCTAGGAAAACATTAAATCAAATTTATCATGATTATAGGTCTATCTCAAATCCTTCTCTATACGATATAAATTTGCTGCAGCGTAAGATTTTTTTTATATTTATAACATTTGATGAAGTATAATCAGTTGTGTTCTTTTTTTAGTGTAGCCAATGTTCAAATATATGCCTTTAAGTAATTGATGATTGTACAGATTATAGTGGTGACATGCTCAAACGAAAGCATCGAAGCCAAACAAAAAACGAACAATCACGAACACAAAACAACGTTAATGGTGGCTTTTGTGGACTTACCTTAGGTTTGAGCAAATTCTGTCGTCACAGGGCAACTTCCTCAAATCCAAACACACTTTCAAGACGTTAGTTCACCCGTCTCTCCTCAGACCTCGGCTACTTTTCCCTTCTATACCCGATGCTCTTCTCTCTCTCTCTAAGGATGTTGGCGTCGAGGAATTCTTCTCATCTACAACAAAAACTCTCAACGGTCACATCACCTAAGCAAAGAAAACGAGATAAAGAACGTTGCTAGTGCTCACACACCATCTACACAGATCCGCTTTGCTTTTCCCACCCATACGCTTCAGTTAATACGCATTCAAACTTTGGTTGAAGTACTGAATCAAACTCAGAAAGTCACGGCGCCGCCGTCCTGCGCGTTTCTCTCAAGTCGTACTTTCTCAGCTTTGGATTGCAGCAAAGGAGTCGCGAGTTGCGCCATATAAACGAGCCAACAACAAAAAAATAATACGCCCTACACTCTTGGACATCGGCAATCGTGGGCGGGCGCTGTCCAAAAAGAAAAAGCACCAAAGTGAAACAAGAAGTGAATGTGTGCGTATGAGTCCTGTGACATTCCAAGCTAGTGGCTTTCATCTGGTAGGCCATATCGCCGTTGTTTGTAACGAGTCTAGACAATGAATGGCAGTATAGAGAATGTACTACATTTGGGTGTGTGTTGATAGGGGTTTTAATGACATTAGATAGTATTATAGTTTTGAGCTAGATTTACCAACTGCGTGCGTCATTCCCCTGTTAAATATTCAACAGACAATAAAGGGTGTTTCGGTGAAGTTGAAGTTCAATTATATGAATATTGACCATCCTACTTTCGTTTCCATTACTTTGAGTAATTAAAGAATGCTTATATATTGATTTGTACGAGGGTGTCATGACTAATAACTGCGAAGTCTCCTGAAATACAATTCTGTATATGACAAAAATAGATTTTAATAATTTGATGTAGGTATAGTTGTATACTCACATATTTTGACATGCCTGAACTCAGTATTATTTCAGTGTGATTGAACACAACCATACCGTTTTGTAAACGGCATAAAAATAGTTTTACGCTTAAAATCTCCAAAGAATGATTTCGTTTATTTTATGTGATAAGTCACCGCGAGTTTCGCCCACCGTACTTTGAAGGATTTCTGAGGGAACAATGGAAATAAATTGAGAAAAATAAAACAGCACGCAAAAGTTTTCTATTAAAAACTTTGAGGAATATTTCGGGACACAACTGTTAAATGTCAAAATTGTCCTCCCACCTTTTATTACTATCTGAGGAATGGAAAAGGTCATTAATGTTATTCATAAACGTGAAGAGTGCAATGAATATTGCGTTCGGTCCTCATTAACTGCAGGTTATATCAGTGGCGGATCTAGGGAGGGCGGGGACACGTGTCCCTTACCCTTTATAACCCGTCGGGCATATCTGAAGTACATACAAAATGTACCCCTACCCCATAAAAATTGTGTTCTTGTGCCCCCCCCCCCTCCCCTCCCCCGGACAAGCAAAGTGACACTTTAAAAAGTATGACCTCTTCCTTTTTTTGTTTTTTTGCTTGCTTGTCAGGTAGTATTTTCTGACTTGTGCCCCCCCCAAAAAAAAAAAAAAAAAAAAAAAGAGAGAAGATAATAATAATAAATTAATTAATTTATAATTCATTTTAATCAAAATTTCAAAATTATTGAAAATACTCTTTCGAAACCAGAAAAGCATGTAAAAACTTGACATAAAGTTCTGAAAATGCATCTTTCATTTGAAAAGGAAAAGGCATGTTCTATTCTAAACGGTATGAGTGTCAGTGTCAAATTTTGAAAACGTTCAAATCAAAAAGTTGACACAATGTTTGCTGTAAAAATATGCATGCATAAAATGAGGACTGACTTCGTCACACCAAACTCGAACATACTTGAGTTCAAGAACCGTTAATATACAGTGTGTTTCTTTAACAAAGAAACCTAACTTTCTCCAGCAACCTTTCTTCAAATAAACATAACTTGATTTATTGTATTGCATAATAAAAAGAGAAATTTTATCTTCTGTCATATGCTACCACTTTTGTGATGATAGAGTCTGGCTTCATTGAACTAAAACAATTTTAAACCAGCAATGTAAAAATTGATATGCGGTCGAGAGTGAGATCTATCATACACAGGATAGCCATTCACTGAATCTCACTCTGCTTTCTCCAGCACAAACTTGCTTGGACAGAAAAGACGGTCATTTCGATAGACATTTTGGCAAATTTTAGAGTCATATCTCAATCAGTGTTGCGTATATAATGAAAGATCAATAAGGGATCATCATGAAATATCTCGTCCCCCCCCCCTTTTTTTTTTTTGCTATGTGTTTATATCACTTGTTTTGTTTCTTTCCACTGTACTTAATGGAATTACACTATGCATTACTTCTGTGCGCAAACTGCTATTATCATAATTCAATTAAAACCTTTCATATTCATCCATGCATGACAATAACATTACAAATTTGGTATCATAATCATGAAAGAGGATGAACTGAAAATTGACTGAATCATAAAAATTAATCCGGACATTATAATTTTTTCTAGTAACCGATGGGAAAAGATTTGTTTCCTTCTTTAAGAAGCACTCTGTATTATTGGAAGTTAAACATGTATGTTTTTTATTTCTTTTCTTTGTACATTCAAGGTGAGATGAAAGAATACATTCATTTTGATTACATATCAGTTTAGATGTATGAGAAAATGGCTTTATATTCTCAATTAGTTTTGAAGAAGAAAGTAATATTTTCAATTTACAGCCATATTTACCTTACACTGATTAAAATGCGGCTTTTCTAACCAATAAGAGGGTTCGCTTTCGTGGAAGTGATTTGTAAAACAATCAATGTATTCCTCTGGTCAATACAGACAGATACATGTGTAACAGTTATTACAAATTATTCAAATAATCGTGATAACTGATCAATATTTCTTGAATTTCCGAGTGAGAGATTGGCTGGTAAGGAAGTGTGTATGAGAGAGAGGGGGGGGGGGGAATTGAGACAGAAAGAGAGAGAGAGAGAGGGGAAGAGAAAGATAAGGAACAAGGAGACGGTAAAGTGAGAGAGGGGGAGAGGGTAAAGAGAGAGAGAGAGAAGCAGACGGTAGTATTAGGTATGGGGGAAAAGAAAAGAGTAATGTAGGGGTTTGAATAGGGTAATTGAAAGTATATTCCCCAGGAGTTGAGGCTATTCTACCAGGGCTTCGTGACGAGGTAATACACACATGTTCTGTTTACCCCGTCTCTGACTCGAACATGATAGGCGGGCACTGGGGTACAGGGGTGTCACCGCCAGCGAGTTGAGAATGGTATGTATTTCCATACCGTGCACTTTTCATCTTGTCGTGCTAGTAAATAAAGGAGGTTATCCTAACGCGTGATTATCATCCTGAATCAGGATATGACAGGAGGAGGGTATATCTTACATGGCTTGTTCACACTGCTCACTTCCCAAAGAGTTTTCTCATCGCCGAATGTCTTCGGTTTTAGTTTCCAGTTTCCAGTATCAGATTTTTTCATATTTCATATTTCATAAATGGTACATAAACAATGAGCAGTGCATTATAAAATACACCTCGACTAATTTAAAACAGAAGAAAAAAAGGCAAGTTTACATACAGAGACACAGGTCAATTTTCCATCTTTTATAGTTGAGATAAGGCAAACAAATTTTGACTTGAAATATGAGGAAAAAGTAAAAAGCTAGGCTTGTATTTTGTAGATTCCCTTAAGAATAAAAACATTCATTGACATTATATAGATTCTTAAGAAAACGGTGGGTTTTTTGTTTTGTTTTGTTTTGTTTTGTTTTGTTTTTTGAGAATTAGAAAAGAATTAAAACAAAAGGAGGAAGTCGTAGGTGCATTACATAACTAGGGAGCCGTAGGAAGGATTGCCAAGTCTTTAAGAGGGACATTTTGAATTTGCTTTTAAATGTATACAGTGAGATGGAATTAGTTAAGTCTGGGGGAGATCATTCCATAGTTTTGATCCTGGAAATAAAATTTTATTGTGTGCAAAAGCTGTTCGAGAACGTGGAAGGTGATAAGAATGGCGTTTCTCGTTGGATAGGAATGAAGTGAATATATCATGACAAACAGAGAAGATATACAGGGTAAGGAAGTTCACGCTTTGTGAGTTGAAACATGAATATTCCAGAGTTATAATATGTAAAGATTTTCAGAATTATGAACATTTGGATAAACCAAACCTTCGGAATAATGAACCTTCACCCTATAGCTGCGTGCATCAAAGGCCGATAAAGGTGGGTTTTCAGGGGCACGCAAACGATTCGCGAAGGATGCGAATATCGGAAAATGGCAAAGTCCAACATTCGGAGTAGTTTTTCTCCGCATGTGTCGCGACAATAGAGCCTTTAACTATTCTTGCGCAGCTTGTGCGTAGTTCTCACAACTTATGTGCGAATGTCGTGAAGTGTAGAATGTAGCGTTGCCGACCATTGGCCAGTCCACAAACACGCGACTAAAAATGTAAAATGCGAACAACACGAGAAATGATCGGACGAATTTCGCTGCTTTCGCGAGACATGAGCGAGATATTCTCCTGACTGTCGGAATCTGTTTAGGGTTTCAGGAAGATTTTTCAAGCATCACGCACGTCGTGAATAGGTCGTGCGCAAATGACGAAGCTTTCCAGACATTTTCGAAAACAAATCACGAGCTAATCACGACCCGGGATGCTGGAAACATTCGCAAGAAATTTCAAACTTTTCGAAATTCCCGCCGAAATAAAAACGATTCCCGCGACAATTGACGACGCTTCCAACCCCCCGCGCATGTTTGGCGAACTTTTGGAGCCTAAAATGTTGGACTTCGACATTTTTCGACATTCGAATCCTTCGCGTACCCCGTGAAAACCCACCTTTATGCTCTTTGGATTAAACTGAATTGTATCCTTGACATACATACATATGTATATATATATATATATATATATATATATATATATACATATATTTGTACCTGGGTCCTGTCCGCTACCGTCGGTTTCACGCTCGACGCGAACTTCAGGCAGACTGATGACTTGACTCGGCTTGTGCATCTGCTTGCTGCAATGGGTCGGTGTCACGCTTGGGTGGCTTTCTTGGCGGCCTTTTTCGGTGCCTGCACTTTGAGGTGATCTCCGACGTTTTGTTTAGTGCCTCTCTGTTACTGATAATAGTGTACTTCTCCTCCAGGCAGAGATTGCAGAGCCCACTTTTTCTTAGATTTAGATTGGATTTCTTTTCGATCCTCCAAGTTAGTGTGAATTCGGTATTAGATTCCTTTAGGTTCCATACGTATTTGGAAAGTTGAGTTTCGTTTCTGTATTTTTCATGTTTCATGGATTTCACATGGTTTCTGTACCTGTCCTTGAAAGTGCCCCCCGCTAGTCTATAGTAGTGCTTTTTCTCATTGCCATGCCGAATCGTAGAAATCCAATTTAAATCTAAGAAAAAGTGGGCTCTGCAATCTCTGCCTGGAGGAGAAGTACACTATTATCAGTAACAGAGAGGCACTAAACAAAACGTCGGAGATCATCTCAAAGTGCAGGCACCGAAAAAGGCCGCCAAGAAAGCCACCCAAGCGTGACACCTACCCATTGCAGAAAGCAGATGCACAAGCCGAGTCGAGTCATCAGTCTGCCTGAAGATCGCGTTGAGCGTGAAACCGACGGTGGCGAACAGGGCCCAGGTACAAATATTATGCTCTGCCCTTCAGCATTGAGCACTTTTGAATGCCTCAACTCCAAATTTAACTACACCTATGTATATATATATATATATATATATATATATATATATATACATACATATATATCTCTTCTTTGTGAAAAGAAAAAAAAATAGAAAACAGAGGAACCCATCAACTTATATATATATATTATGTAACAAATGTGTGTGTAAAAATTACAAAGTATAACAACAGTAGTCCGGTCGTATATATAGACTGAACTAATGTAAACCCATTTCAGAATTTTCCACTTAATGGTATAATTTAGCTCATAAAAATGTGCTATCCTAAATAAGCTTAGTTATCACATTCTACTTTTTTTCATTATAAGCCGTCTGCGGTGGCATAGAACATCGTTCAGATATTCCAAGGTAGACCGCCTGAAATGAGGGAAAATGCAAAATGAAATAACAAATCAATTTCTCTTGAAATTTCTTTACAGTCACACTTGCACCATATGCTAAAAATGTGGTATGAGCAGTGGTTTACTGGAAGTTTGAATAAAAAGCCTTCTGACAAGCTCTGTTAGTGTGTTTCCATATGAATTCCTTTGAAGAAATTTCACACACACACACACACACACACACACACACACGAACACACAGTCTTTTTTGCCTTTACTCTCGAGGACAGCTATTGTTCCTCTATTATTCTCCTGTCCTCGGAAAGCTGACGGAATAAGGCTCAAATCTATTGTTTGGCGTCCGAGGACTATTGTTCAACTTCCGAGGACTATTGTTCTCAGGAATTTTTCTTTGTTCACCGTCCTCGCTCATACGGCTATACCTGTCCACGAGCGCGCGCGCGCACACATGCACACGAGCACACACAACCCCGATCCTTTAAATCCAAAGCAATAATTAATTTTTTGTCCTATTTTACACTATTTATGAGCCTAATAAATAATACTCTTTGCAAAGGAATGTCAAATATATGTATACACATACAGTGCGGAATTAGCTTTAATTGGAAGATACACAGTGAAAATATCAAAACCTTATAGCCTAATCTAATTAAGTGAACAAAGTTCCTCACTGTATTTTATTAATCACTAATAAATACATTAATAATAATGATAATAATATTGTCCATTTATATAGCGCAGCTACTTTACAAATACACTCTACATTACTTTACAAAGAATCATACCATTACCCCCGGCTTTAGCCAAGCCTTTGTTTTGTTTAGATCATGGTTTGAACGGCGTTGTATTTTATTGTTATCCCCGGGCAATATCTTCTTCCCGGAGTGTTCACATCCCATAAAATTGTGTAAGCATGACAATTTCGAATTCCACGGAGAAGGATAAGGGCCTTTCGGCTAAAGTCATGTAAGGGGTGCTTTTGGAGTACACATTTCCCTATTTTGGAAAACAACAGTATGCTCTTTCAAGTTTATTCCGAAATCCTACTTGAAATGTCTTAAGTAGGGATATATATATATATATATATATATATATATTATCTTCTTTTTTTTTAAAGGATCATCCTTTAAATGTTAGAAATATATAAGGGTGTGCTACAATCTTTATTTTTCTTGTTCCAGTGTTAAATAATGGGAGAGGTGATTGTGTAAAGATCTATAAACTCGTTTTAGTCATGTAAGGGAGGTAATTTCATAATTCAAATAAGGGAGGTAATTTCAAAATTCTGGAACAGTCATGTATTATACCTACATGTATATACACAAAATACAGAGTGGCCCCCCCCCCCCGGATTTTCTCTCTTTACGCCATCGAGTATCGCAAATCCTTACCAGCTTTAGATAATTCTTACCTTCTGTAACATACTTCTCCCACAATATCCCCGATCATTGCATTTGAAATATCTTATCTTAAGTTTGATAACTTGAACTCGTTTATTTGTCTGGCACTGGGTGACCCTAATTTCATAATCTTCCTTCATTTGCATGATCCATTTATAGATGAAAAGACTGAATCCAGAGGGACTTACAATAGCCTACCTATAGGTTAATCACGTGGATAATCCCACTTGTCTGTCTCTTATGTTAATATTTTTCTTTTATTTTTGCTATTCATGGGACAAAGCTTCAGACAAATACGTATAGTCTGTTTTTAAAAAAAAGAGTAATATACATCGATTTTTATTCTTACACAGCGATAATGATGTCTTCATTTAGAATAGATAGAGAAATCATAGTGCCATAATAATCAACACTTTGATTGTGGGCATCTACGGCAAGACAAGACAAAGACAAACCGATTTGTGGCGTCAAAGTGGCGCAAAGCATTGGGCACATGAGATGTCAGCCAATCGCTAAAGTTTATTGACGCACTTATAACAATATTCAGACTTTCCCATTTATCTAATCTTTTGCAACTTTTATAGATTAAAGATAATTCCTGCGTGATCTAACACATCTTTCTGGCTTGCGTGGGGGAAAAAACCCCATAACTTTATTAGGAATAAGAAGATTGATGGAAATCATAAAGAATATTATTATTTCTAATACAACATATGTGTGAAAATTCTAATACAATTCTATATTAAATTCTTATCAACTTGGATTTGTCTCTAATCCTTTCCATTTTTATATTGAAAATTGACCTAATAGATTACAGTTTCAGTCTTTAAAAATTGTAGTGTTTGTGTACACAAGTGTGCTTTATAATGATATATTCTTTTAATGTACTGTTTTGTTTTATTCAAACAATTATGTACGAGATCTCGATTCAGAATGTGTAAAATGTGTAGAGAAATTTTCTACGCTCTAGGAGATCGACATGAAAGATTAATATCCGACTGGTAAAGCTAAGCAAATGAGTCGTGTACCGAGTCATTTGTTTTCTGAGTCGAATTATATGAATTGTCGCTTGATTGATCTTGAAAGTACAGATGGACGACATTCTACCAGCCGGCGCAAATTAATTTGCATGTTTTTTTTTTTGTTTTTTTTTTTTTTAATTTGCTTGAAATATTTCCTGGTTTAAATATTTTTGTCGTTTGATATACTAGTATTATTTTGTCACAGAAATAGCATCGTGTGATGATAATAATAATGACGCTCAACATAACCTTTCAGGGCGCAGGAAATAACATTAAGGGAGGAAAGAGAGCGATAGAGAGAGAGAGAGAGAGAGAGAGAGGGGGGGGAAGCATAAGATAACATAATTATGTTGCATTAATATCAAAAATAAAATTTCAGAAAGGGTAGCAGTATCAATAAAAGAAACTAAAAAATATTGAAAACATACGAGGAAAGTTATTCAAAAGTAGAATATTAATAGGAATTTAAAAAAAAAACATTATAGTACCGTTTGAAACGATATTGTTTGAAAAAAAATCCACTTAAATTAACCAAAATGCTTCTCTTTTCTTCAGAAAAAGCGTTTTATCTTTATTTATCTTTAGCGAGGAAAAAAGGTAATAGTAGCCTGGATAGCTAGAATTGTAAACGCAACCCTCATGATCCTAAAAACAAAGAAATGTTTTCTTCATCTACGGGCTCCAAATATGAATAGTATTTATTCCGTTTAGAGAATGCTCAGTGACTCAGTGGTTCCACTTGGAACATGTGTGAAATCTATAACAATTTTCAACTGAAAAATGTCTTGCTTATTGTGAATCAAATTGAAACCATTTGTTGGTGTGTTCAAAATTCTGTTCCTTTGTCGGTTAAAAAAATCTGTCATTGATTCTGCACATGAATGGGTATCTGGGGAGTCTTGAGGCTACGTTTCTCGCTGGGTTCTTCCCCCTACAATCCGGCGGGTGTTTGCCCGAGTTTGAATGACATGAAATCGTGACTGGCTGCGCGTCTTCAGCACGGCGTCACTTCGATTTTATCAGACGACCATCATGACCATGTAGACCGTTATGAATTACGCATTGTCGCTGACAGAATTTGTGCCCCTTTTTTCGCGCTCCCAACGCTTTATAGAAAGAGAAATCTGAGAGGTACGTCAGACATAATGACGCGGCTTTCCAGAGTAATCGCTGCCCCTTCTGTACACAGCTACGGTACGAGATTCTCCTGTTTGCTAAAGTGATATTTAAATTAAGTATCTTATCGATTGACTTGACTAAGTCATGAAAGCCGAATCCTATCTGTCAGAGATACAATTTTATCAGACTGTTTGATAGCAAAATGACAAAGTGGGAAATGATGACGAGAATAAGAAATATGTCTTCACTTTTGTAGGACAGTAATCATCTGAAGATGATTTTTCAAATAGGGTATTATTGCCTAACGTGTTACCATCTTATATATTCTTATTTTTATGTGAAAAAACCTGTTATGATACCAGTATTCTTTTGAAAGGGCACCTTGTTGAAATATTGTTTCAATAAACAGAATTCACTTTATTTTTATTTATAATTAAATAATTATGATTTTGTTATTATTTTGTAGGAATGATGAAAATATGATGATTCGCGGGGGGGGGGGTGGGATTTATCTGCAAGCAACCATGCAAGAGAGCTTTTCTAAAGTTCTTCATCATAATTGTAATTGAACTTTAAATCTCATGCATGATTACAGATTTAGAAGTGAAGGATGAAAGTCGTGGATATATGATCGTCGTAATCAGAATTTAGAACATTCAAAACATCCCACATCACAAACAGGTTATTGGGTGGAGGAGGATATGTTTTTATTCATTTCTTATTGCAAGTGTATACGGTCTGGGAAATGACTGCTAGATTTGCAAGCAAAGGTGGAAGTTAAAAGTCACAGTAAAATAGTTTTTTTTTTATATACAAATAATCAACTGATTTCTTTACCGTATAATTGCGTCTGCATGGTTATTGTTGTTGTTTTTTCTTGTTAAATGTTATACATACGATGACTATTATTGGTAATTTTGTGACGCTTGTAATCATTTAGCATGTTTAGGAAAGAGTTTATATAGAATATTCTACATCATCTTATGCTGCCTTTATATTACATTCATTCTTTACATACAAAGTATATTTATTCCTCAGTCATACTATATGGAATTTCAACATCAATTAGAGATTTGGAATTCAGTTCGATTCATCTGATAAGTTGAACACTATAAAAAAAAAATCAAAAGAGTGTAACTTTGCTTTCATATATAGGTAAAACATATTATTTCTATGAAGTTATTTCGGAATTGTCTCTCAACGCGATCATATTACGGAAGGTTGATGTTTATGCACGCAATTTGATTCTCTCTCTCTCCATATGTTTGTTGTCTCGAGGATTTTCTATAAACAAAGAGATGATTTTGATCTCCTTTCTGGCGATGAAACGGCATTTAGATCCTATCTAATGTCTGTAACTTCAGCATGAAAAGCGCCTTTTAGGGAGGATATTCGATACCCTTTTTGCCGCCAGACTCCAAGTCATGCGCACAAAAGCCCACCACGTCATTAAATCCATTGATGACGTGGGGGGAATGGAGTAAAAACATTCGGCACATATCCATGGATGATAAAAGATGGACCTATAAGAGCCAAAGAGCCTAGTGAAGCTGCTGAAAGAGGCTATTAATACCAGCTTTGCTGATAAGCAAATTGTTAAAAACTGGGCGTGTGCCATCACATCCTGGCCGTATACGCCTCAGACAGGCAGATGTGTTTGAGGGTGTTGAAAGGATGGTAGGATGGCGATACAATAATATAAACGGTAATAATATACCCCCCCCCCCACCCCCCAAAATGGGGGGGGGGGGGCAAAAATAATATAACTTTCAAAATCTCGAAAATCTCCCTTCATTCATGGTTAAACATTTAAGGAATTTTGTTTTTGTATTATGTACTAGACCTGACACGATTACGTATAGAAAATAATAGTTATCAATGTTTTGTAAGATCTTGCATTTGTTCAAATATTTCAAGGAGAGTGAAATAAATAGCACTGGTACACAAAAGGCACATATGCATATCGACTGGTCATTTCATGGGGAAACATTTAAATTGAAACAATCTAATCTTAGGCCACATAATATGTGTACTGGTGATTTTGTCGCTGATCACAGATAAATTTGTCATTTGTAAAAAAAAAAATGGAAGAAAAATTGTTCAAGTATTTCAAATTACAATATGCAAAAGAAAACTTTGAAGAATCCAGATGTAAACGATTATTTAATTCCGTCATCAACTCATTAAATGCTAATCAGCAGGACGTGCGCGGTGTACTGTAAGAAACAATCAACGAGTCTTAAGAGAAAATGATAATAATTATAATAATAATAATAATTATAATAATAATAATATATAATAATAATAATAATAATAATAATAATAATAATAATAATAATAATAATAATAATAATAATAATAATAATAATAATAATAATAATAATAATAATAATAATAATAATAATGATAATAATAATAATAATAATAATAATGATATTGGACATTTATCTAGCGCTCATATCCACCAAGCAAGGTGCTCAATACTACCCCGGCTCTAGCTAGGCTCCCGATTCCGGTGCTCACAGCAATTCAAGGAATTCATTCCTACCGGTACCCATTTAAAACCTTTGAGGAGATTGGCAAATGTAGATTAATGTACTAGTTAATGTACTAGTATTAATATATTCATTATATTGATAAATATTTCACTTTGATTTCACTTGATTTGATTTGATTTTGATCTTATTTGTTTCCACGTTCAGTTTACCTAATGTATGTACAATGAGGAAATATAAGCATATAAATCAAATCATTTTAGTATCCATTATCCACTTTGTTAACGTACCTGCATGCTCATTCAATGTCTTGTCAGCAAAATTGAGTTCAGTGTATTATGAGTAATCGAAGTTTAATTGTATATCATATCCAATCTCATTATGTTTCACTAATGTCTCGGTCGACGCCACAGACTTCTAATTTACCCTCTTTGGTAATATACTATACCTAAGACAAAAGTTGTATCCATAAAGTAAAAATTGCATCAGAAATTGCCATGGCATACAGGAAATGCTTATTTATCCAAATAATGTGAATTGTTATAATAATTATTGTTGTATGAAAGTGACGCTCCATCCAATACCATTTCTTTGAAAATGTTGAATGCGAATTCGATTACGGCGACACAATAATTTTACTTATATACTCATACTGCTCTATCATGCATTGCTCGTTCCCACCATCTTTAAAGAGTATCATAAATCTTATTACTCTTTGGAGCCTATAACTCACAAGCGTAGCTTTCTCCTTAGGCTCCTCCATATTTCACTTTTATTTTAGCCCAATCTTTTCAATTAATACTGCATGCAAACGTATAGATTATATTCTTTGACAATATATTTCATGTTCGTTTGTGCCATTGATACTGTAAAAGTAGTGTAAATGTGAAATACGAAAAAATAAACTGAAACTACCTTCACATCTTCAATAGATCAAAATTACATACAGTATACCTCCATAATATGTTTTACAATTTATTCTAAGTATTAGACATGTCAGAGATCAGCTTAAGGATCTACATAAATATTATGAACGATAAAGAAATTGAGAAAAAAGTTTTAGTTTCACTACACCCCTCGTAACAGTTTTACTAGATAGATGGCGCAATACAAGTGCATTTCTATTTCATTTCTTATCATTATTGTTATCATTATCATCATCATTGTTATCATTATTGATTTTATTAATTTTATTATTATTATTATTATTATCATTATTATTATTATCATTATTATTATCACTATCTTATTATCATTACTGTTATTATCATTACTTTCAATATTATCATTTCTTTAATTGTTATCATCCTCATCATCATCGTCATCATTAAAGAATTAAATAAATTAATAAGATTTAATGAGAACATCAATATTCTTTCTCACTAAATTTCTCCCATGGCGCTCACCAGCATTCATAGCACTTTAACCCTTTCGAGACAATTGACCACATTTTGTGGCTTGGCTCAATAACTTTTGAATCAGAGCTCTAAAATATATACCAGATGTATGAGTAGAAAGAGCAAAAATTTCTGCACACACTATGTCCATTTTTGTTGTAGGACCATACTGTGTTTGATGCTAGGAATTTCAAAAACGAGAATAAGCTTTAAAATCCTTAAATTTGTAACACATTGAGAGGTTCAAAATCAATAGTTTTCATCAAAATTGGCAATTTTTTTTTTCAACTTTAGAAAAAATTCCTAACCATGTATATTGTTTTCAAAAGACATTACACCTTATTAGAACCATGTAGCACTGAAAGAGAAATATTATTGTTGCCATTTGAAGAATAAAATGTGATCAATTTAGGCCTTAAATAATTACTGTCCTGAAAGGGTTAAAAAAACGTGTTTAGAAGCCATATGCATTTAATAGAGAAGCCATATGGACGTAATACCCACTTGATAATTTACAAGATACTTGAATATCTCAAATGAGAAATGGGATTGAAGAAACCTTACAAAATGTCATATTTGTAACCCTATTAATCATTAATTGAATGGTGGGTGTCAATGACAGTGGGAAAATAACTTTAACACGACACTTTAATTTGGGCAGTTTTTGTACAGAGAACAATATTAAAGGGAGTGATGAAATATTATGACAAGAGCTTTATTGTCGATTTTGACAAAGAAGTCATTCACGAGTGACTACACATTTGGTATGTTCGAGGCATATTAAAGGATTTTATTTCGAACACTTCCGCTTTTATAAGGGTACTGCACATGCCAAATTGGCATTATCAATCTGGGCATTAAAGCTATCAGGCTTTGAAATTATACAAAATGTAATGATAGTAATGCTATAAGAGGAACGGCATTTTCAATCATGCTCACTGTACCGAAGTACACATTTTTTGCACGATTTAACTTCAGATTCGTTTTCCTATTCAAGTTTACTGATCACTACAAACTCACAGAACAATTTAAAAATTATCCATCATTGTGATATGAAATAAACTGTTTTCTAATGAAACCAAATAACATATTGAATATAAATAGAATAATAAATCCTGTTATTCGAGAAATACATTTTAGTCAATCTCGAGTTTCCGAACTTCCCTATAGCACGTTTATTTATCAAATACATCCCCTTTACCATGTACGCTTATTGAAATGAGCTTGACAGAAGGATTAGTAATACGGATCAGTCACATAGCACCGATCAATTAAAGTCATTTCCTCCCTCATTGAAAGGCTATATGTTTTGCACTATGATAGATAGGTACTGGCGACACGTTATCAAATCGAAATGTCACGTGAGGTGTTTTCTACATTCCATCAGAATATCGAAAGCCAGTCATTTGAACAAAGCGTGGATATTCTAAACCTCGCCAGCGCCATTTTTTCCCGTTTGCCCACTTGCAGCCTGATAAGTGATAGAGGTATTCAATCAATGACAAACAATTTGCCCAATATGTGGAAGGTGTTATGGGCAAATACTACGCGATAATTATAAACAGCCTCTGGGCCTACATCAATCAGATTATACCCGGCCTCTTCCCGAAAGGGTTGTGACCCACAAAACAAAGCAGAAAACCTGATTTATTCCAATTTCGTTCCTTTCCGGCTATATTTACGATTGAACGCCAACGTATCATTGCTTCATTTAAAAAGTATGAAAAATCATTCTTCATGAAACCCTAAAAATTAATCAATTCTAATCATGATCTAACGAGATGGGTAGAGGAAAATAGTTAATCACGTGCTTTGCCAACAGCTAATCCGTCGACTTTATAGCAAAGGTGTTCATTTGCATTCATACTCAAATGTGCAAGCATCATTGCTAATTTCCGATTCACGCGTGCTGTCGATGCTAATGACTTATTCGGCTGTATCAATATATAATCAGGTGTTAATTTGGTATGGGAAATATATATCATTCTAACTTGATCCTGTTAACTTCTTTTCTTGGACGAAACTACTAGCAGTATCATCTGTGGATAATAGCTGTGCGTTGATGATGCTCTGCGATTTTCTTTTCCTTCGAATTATGACATTCTATAATCGATTAAATTTAATTAAAAACAACATAATTTTCATATATCTGCAATGATATGTGAGAAAGGATATGAAGATCCTAGAAAGCACATGCTTGTGTTAGATACGCAATAATGTACAATACTATATAATACAATATATTACAATAAGTATAAAAAGGCATCAACATATAAAATGAGATAATCAATTTATTAAGAAAAATGATGTACGATTTTGAAAACATAATTTTGTATCATTTTATAAGGGCTTTTATTTATCTTTCACTATTGACATTTTGTTTTGTTCTGTGATATATTCTTACGTAATGACCTAAGAAAGACGAGATGTGGCTCCAGTGAATGAACTTCTCGGCGGATTTCAAATGGATTTCCCACGGCTCTACGCAAGTCTGCCGTCCGCTTTGTTACCTATCAAAAGTTCTGATCCATTATGGATGAGGAGGCTTTACATGTATGACAGTTAGAACGAACTACCCATCCATTCATGCCCTCATGTTTATGCAGCGAGTTAAACAGGAACGATTAAGGAAGATCGACCAGCTCGCCAAGATTCGTTCCAAAGCCCCCCATTTGGTAGGAAAGTAATACTGCGGGCTCTAGGGTGAAATCCTTGGCGGTCCAGCTCGGGTGATTACAGTCTGTACCCATCGTTTCACCCACAATCCTTAGAAAGTCATCCAGGCATTAGGACAACTGGGTCACTCTCTCTTAAAGCTTTATGGCCTGATGCCCATAACGTTTTACAGCTTTAGTGAGAACTGGTAAAGCACCTTCTTGAGTGGGTATAAGGCGCCATAGAAACTAAAAGGGCAACATTTATTAAAATGAGAACGTCTGAAGAGATATAAATCCTTTCGTGCATATCATACATGTGAGAAACGTTGATATGACTTTGCTCACGTCTATCATTACCCCTCTAGTCAGTTTGTTGAAATGAAGAATTTACGATTATAGAGAAGATTTCCTTCCTATTTATAACTAAAGAAATTACATTTTCGATCAAACATTTAAAAGATATTTTTCATGATATTACTTCATTCTTAAAGCTCTCAAGTTTCACGCACATTCATTACATGTCTATGTAAAGAATCTATGTTGAATCTATGATTATATATAAACAATGAAGAATATCGTGCCTGAAAT
This sequence comes from Heliocidaris tuberculata, assembly GCA_025618425.1. Taxonomy (NCBI): domain Eukaryota; kingdom Metazoa; phylum Echinodermata; class Echinoidea; order Camarodonta; family Echinometridae; genus Heliocidaris; species Heliocidaris tuberculata. Next base: position 29,870,789 of record CM046850.1, read on the forward strand.
AACAGTTGACCTTTAGGATATCATTGCATCCGCGTGATAAAAAATATAAATATACAGCTGGAACCCCGACAAAAAAGATTATTTCCGTATAGTAAAGCTAAAAGGTTTATATTTAGAGGCGCAATTACTACATCCGATGCTTGGGATCACTATACGGTACAATCATGAACATCTATTTTTGAAAACAAATTTCCTAATTTTGAAGACAAAGATTTTTGTTTAGAATTAGTAAATGGACCTATCCGAAAATATTTTAAATATTTATAGTGTGTCGCCTACTTTATATTATTTTGCTGTTTATATTTGTCTTCTCTCTTTTCCTTTATGTTCTCTAACATAGAGATATTTACCCTCCATCACGTAAAAACTCAGATGAACCTTGATATAAAAATATAAATCATGTAAACGAGAGGACAGTCATGGTTCAAAAATTATCCTCATTTGCTTACGACGTCGCAAACAATGAAAACAAGGCAAACGATTAAGGTGGTCATCTTAATTTCACATATCATTAAGAATGTCATAACTTTCGTTTCAAATGTCTGATTTTCCTCAAACCTTTTCTACTTTTTCTCCTTTCACTGAAAGTGTTACACATATATGACAAAGTTTACTAGGTCATTTCAACCACACATTGCTTCATCTAGAAATATGTAAACGGTGGTCAGTTTACATCAGTGTTCGGATCATGAATTAGGCATCCTAAATATTCAATAATTTTTATTTCCCACTATAGACATTTTCGGGGGAAAAAATGCAAATTTTGACCAGGATCTTTTCTAATTTTCGCATTAAACAATGGTCAAACATCTTAGTGATTAAAACATGCAATATTCGAAGGTTGCTTTACAAGGAGTGGTAGAGTTTGTAAACAAAATACGTATCTGCAAAACTCGTACTCATATAATGATGTTCTTTCAGTAACTTGTGTTTAATTGCTAAGGGCGTTCCCAACACAAGCTTTGCTTTCAGGGTTTTGATTTCAATTTCAACTATTTCAAACTTCCCAATTAAATGTATTGATAAATAGATGAAATAAGCAAAGAGACATTTGGTCACAGTTCAAAAGACTGAAATAAAATCCAATAATTGTCACAAATCATTCGTCTTGTCGCATTATTTATGTCAAAAAATTATACGGGACACAACGAAATGTTTTCAAAATAAAGTGATGTGTTGATGTCGCTCGAAGCAAAATTTAACTAATCTAAGAATGTTACTAGTATTTGTAGTTATCCTATTTATACAATGGACTATAAGGGAAAGAATTTGAGGGTAATCTGACAACCCGTTCCCGATGGAATTTTTTTGAAAACTACCTTCTTTTTTTTTTACATGTTTGACAAATTTTCAGTTTGAGTTTGTCGAGGTGTTAATATACCTTTAATAAGAAAGAAACCTTAAAAGGCACTCCAACTATTCTTTAAAAATTGAATTGAATGAAAACATTTTTTAATTAATGTTCGTTTAAACAAAATCAGATCAATGAAAATAAGGTCATGCCTGTCTAAAAGTTAAATGTATATGTGAAAATGGCATGATGCGATACACCTGCAAAAGAAAGGTAAGTGAAGGTGTATTTGCAGAATGCTATTGTGAGAAAACACTTGACAGTGACTATCCGACATAGCAATAAAATGTTAATATTTTCTGGATGGTGACTGACAAGTGATGTCACAAGGGCAATGTTGGTTTTGCAGCTTTTTTGTGGGCGGATCCCAGTATCTGAAGAAAAGATAGTGACAAATTATTACAAAATATATGACATATATTTAGATATTTTGGGGCCACATAAATGATGATCTGGGTATCATAAATCAAGATAAGTCAACATGCGTTTGCTTGGCATGGGCCCTTTTAATTGAACAATTCGTCATTCGATTGTGACGTATTTCGGGATGGATTTCCACTTGTCTCCCAGAACATAAAGGCCATACATTCTTTAAAAAAAAAATTATATATGTCAATTTGAAACTCCCTTTCGTAAAGTGATTTCAAATTTCTGAAAGTGATAACTTTCTTCACGTTCAGCCGATTTCGTTCAAACTGTCACCAATCTGTTTCTCTGATTTAATGAAATCAACTTGAAATTAAAAGATATTTCGCCCTTTCAGAATGAGAAAAGTATATTGAGTAGGTGGCTGTCGACCAGAAAAGGAATGTTTCAGTGTCATGGGACATGGTGATTGAAACGCCGACCGGAGGTTATTGTGACAATGGTACATGTACCTACAATAAGAAAAGCGTAGGTTGGGGAAAACAATAGTATCAAGACTAGTCTGAATTAATCTTACCAATCAGTTAACCTTGGTATTGCCACAGGGCAATGTACAATATATTCAGTAAGTAATTTGATTACAAGTAACATGAGGTTGATTAAATGCCTTCTCACAAGAAACATTGGTGCGCGATATGGCTAGATAAAATCGATGTGTGTGCTGATTGTTTTGCTAGCTATCACGGTAATTGCTAGGAGGCAAAAGGAGTACCTGAGAAAAAAAATACACTCACACACACACACACACACACAAAGCCAAACGCATATCCATGTTGTCTGATTAAAAGACGGGATCACTGAAGAACAGATTTATGAGAAAGAGGTTGGAAATATCTACAATTTTCAATAGCAGTCTATGCAAGGGAATGGCGTTATGTGCCTTACGGACTTGAACCGGGGGACGGAAAGATATGCAGGTGCACGGGAGACAGATTGTTATGATCAACGGTCAGTGGCAGAAGATGATTGACAGGAGAACCTAACAGAAGACAAAATGCTCCCTTTTAATGCGTTGCTTATTATTTTACCCGTTATAGCCTTCAGAACTTAAAGGTAAATCTCACTTGCAAAAGTCGAAATTGCAACAAAAAAAAAAAAACTAATCTGATATTCCGATACACCGGGGGGGGGGGGGGGGGGGGGTAAAACACAACCCCTTTAAAAATCATTCTGAAAAAACTACATTTTTGGGAAATCATATTTTAGTGTTAATCTTTAGCATGTAACCGTCACAGTTTGTGTGTATGTGTGTACATGCGTGTATAATTATGGCGAATTAACAGGTGACTTCCATGATAACACCATATTTTCCCAGTCTGCTGTTCTCTCTTTTCATATTCAAAGACGGAGTGTCGTGGTATATTTGTTCACTAACTTGATTTTTAATCTGCGCTTTGAATCCCAGGACCGCTATTTATAGAAAACCGCTATTCATTTAACACGCGTTATGAATAGCGGTCCTCATGAATAGTTATGAATAGTGGTCCTTATGAACGGAAGTCCTTATGAATAGCGAGGTAATTTGTCTATGGTTTGCTCGCTATGTAGAAGGACCGCTATTCATACAAAACCGCTATTCATTTAGTCAAGCGTTATAGATAGCGGTCCTTATGAATAAGTGGTCCTTATGAATAGCGGTCCTTATGACTAGCGAGGTTACCCCCCTTTGACGATACATTGAGTAAATACATTACATCAAAATGATGAAACTCAATCATGCTTACAGTCAAATAAAATCAACAATGAACATTTAATGTTCATCATTATGTGTACTCGTCGAGAAAAAAAAAAACTAAAGTTAAGGGGGAAAGATGATATAAGTTGAAAATAGCCGAAAATTATTGATTATGGTAAATGATATTAGCGTGATATATTGCCCAAGATATGTCATTATAATTATATGTATTTACATCAAACAATAAATATACTATATTTTTTTTTAAATAAATAAAAACAAAGCAACCATTAATTTCAAACTCTTTGTTTGCCACATAAGTACTATTCTATGGGAATTGTGTGTAGAGTTTATGCCAATTGCACAATGGCACAGTAAGCATGGTAAGTGTTAATCAATAGATTATGCATATAGGCTTATCATCTTCTAGCTTTTGTTTTCATTTTTAAATCATTTTGCAGGGTTGCCCATCAACTCAAAAGCTAGCAATCCTATCTTTCCAATACAAGGCTGTACTTCTGGTTTTCTTCCAAGCTGTTTATAATCTGTCACCTGAATTACGTCTCAGAGTTGATCTGTCGTCTGATCTACCATGATCCCTCCGATATCCCCATCAGCTGCTTCTCAACCAAAACTAAGCAATATTTTGGACTTGTTTGGCGGCAGGAAACTGAGACAACATGCTGTCCCGACCCCATAAAATGCATCCACCGGAGCTCTCTGATCCTTAATAAGTATTATTAGTTTTCAAATAAACATTGAGAATGGATTTCCTCAAATTCACAATAATCTGTAGTAGTACCTAAGAAAAGCAGTGGAAAAGGATTTTCTCAACTTCACAATAAGCACTGTAAGATTTATACATCAAACATTTCCCCGATTTAGATGACACATTTACTTGCCTTTATGATATTGATTGATAATCAAGTAAACGCTTCCATCCATTCTGGATCAAATCATTTCACATTAAAACGTTGCATTATTTCTGTCGGATGAACAAAAATTGGTGAAGGCAATAGACTTGTTTCCTAATTTTATGCATTTTTCTCGAACAATAGTTCTTTCTCAAAAATTTGCCATACTTGTCTGGCATAGCAACAGCTAAAGCACCCTGCCAAAAAAAAAAACACAGTGTCCCACAGTGTGTTCACATAGTCGACTCTGTGAAGATATGATTCACAATGTTAAAGCGCTCGAATTTAACAGTGTGATTATGATTTCACACTGTGAACACACTGTGGGACACTGTGTTCTTTCCGGTAGGGCATGCACAGTAAATTCCATCTATATAGGGATGCCATTATCCAAAGCTTTTAACCAGGTGTGATCTGGAGAGAGACGAGACTTTTATAAAAGTCAGTGTTATGTGCGCTGAGAAAGTTGGGCCCCGTATGCTTATGCTCAGCCCCCTCAAAATTTTTGGCTCATTACGCCACTGATTTTGACCGTGGGATGTGACAAACACCCTAGAAAGAAGAGCAACATCAAGAAATACAAGATTCATAATAGAACAAATTACGCAAGCAACAATCAAATTCCCAGATCTTTATGGGAATCTTTTCACTGGAAAACCATGAGGTAAAAATATTGTTCACAGTGCTTTATAGACCAGTTCACGGTTAGCACATGTCCCAAATAACCCCGAATATCCACAGATCTGTAAAACATGGAGAAGTCCCACTTTGTACATTTTGAAATAATTACTCCTACATCGATGGAGGTGCTACATAGGAGCATAAACAGCCTTTGTTTCCCCCTTTCAAAGAATATTTCCACCTGTGTATCATGGAGTGCATTGCTTGTGCATAAATGAATAATGATTTAGTCTGCAATTTGGTCTGCAATGACCTTTATCTGCTCATGCGCAGACTGTAACCATGAACTGGCTTATTCTTTTGATATTAGTTTAAAACGTGTCAAGTTCCCTAATTGGTTAACTTTCTTTTCACCTGGCTGATGACTGACTCTAGTAAATTTCAAGGAGTAGAGTTAGAGAAGTCAAGTTGCAATTTTGATCTCCTCCTTATCGCTATCCGATCTCCTTTACAGCAGGTGTATGCAGGTAAAAGAAGGTCAACTATTCAGTGGGACCTTCTTATGCCGCGTGTTCAATCAAAAGACGGGATTAATGGCCGAATATTCAAGTGCGGATTTAGGGGGGCACAACGGCCGTACCCCTCCCCCTGCCCACCACCTTTAAAACCAAACAATCATACCTTGAGAACACAACAAAAAATGGTCCCTTTTTTTATCATTTTTTAGCATTGTGCCCCTCTTTTTAAAATCCGCCCCTGCCTCTATTGCTCTCTCGTACCCCTTTAGATAGTGTCCTTCTCTAATGTAATGTAAAAAGGTACAGACAAACGTTTCGGCAGATTTCTTGGACTTTTATTGATTTATAGCAAGATACTAGCAATTCGCCTTATAACGTGGAATATTTAACAAATGAGAGGTTAAAAATAATTTATATACCGGGCCAGGGACATAAATTCCCAACAACTACTGCGTGCACTATACACAATAAACGTGAGCAAAACCTACAAGGATTGTGTGTATACAACACATAGTGACACACACATGCTATCTCCATGCGAAGAATAATGAGCAGGGATGGAAAGGTCCTATAGCGTAGGGCAGTATATTACAGTTCCTTACAGATATTTACACTAAAAGTCACCGGAATTCATGGATGGCAGGGGCGTTGATCCGTTTTTCGGATGGGGGGGGGGGGCAAGACAGCCTAACGTAACGATGTTCATTTCGCTCATGATTTCTTTTTTAACGCCTCTTTATAGACCTGTTTACTAATGTATTTCAATTTATGCATGTTTCTCTCCAGAATCCTTAGTTATTAACTATTTAGTGCACCTGCTATGCAAAATGGCACGTCTATGGATGGAATACATTTCGCATACATTAGTTGTTGCTTTGTCGGGCAAGCCTCTGGCAAGCTTTTTTATCTCTCTCTCTCTCTCTCTCTTTCTCTCTTTAGTGATTAAGGTATGGTGGTAAATAGGGAAGGCATCTAAAATTCATTAAGCTAGACCGTTACACTCTCCCTTCCCCTCTCTTCTCTCTCTCTCTCTTGCTCACCATTCGATTAGGGGCACGTGCCCCCACCCGTAGGTACACCATTAGATGGATATAAAACAAAGCTTGAAGTTCAAAGTTTTACAGTTTATTGATTTCCACAAACATATTTATCTTTAAAAAAAATACATACGAAAATTAAAAACAGGAACATAACAAATATAGATATAACAGAACATCATTCAATGGTCTTGGTTATGGTTTACACTGATAAAGCGATAATTGGTTTAATGTAAACACTGTGATTGTAAAGGAAATAAGTAGAGGAGTCTATTAAGTAAGCATTCATTCTTGTATTTCATAGACCCCTGTTTTGAAAAAAAAGGGATAATAGTTACATTCCTTCAAAAGAAAAAGAAAGAAACGTGCTAATTTGGGGAATATTAACAAGTTTTTTTAAATAGTGGGGCGGGGGGGGGGAGAAAAAAAGCGAGAGCGAGAGAAAGACAAAAACAATACTACGATTAGTGATTGAGGTATGGTGGTAAATAGGGAAGGCAATAAAAAATAACAATTTAATAATCTAGATCGTTACACGTCATAGGTTATATCTTTGACCCGATCTCGTGAGAAACAAGACGACGTCGTGTTGTGGGTAATACTTGAATTGAGAGATACGTAATAGCGCTGAGAATAAGGCCATTTTTATTACGATGCGTTCCACGTAGCGCGCTCTGAGGTCTGTTACACATCGCCCTTTCATCTCAAGTGTATTCGGTCGTCACTCGCGTGAGGTCGAGCTCAAATTATGGATAGCGTATCGCTTTTTGAAGTGTTCCTAACACGCTGCCATCAATCAAACACACCGAATGGAAAAATAAAACGTACTTTAAAGAACACTCAAATTTCTGCGTAGCGAGGCAAAGAAGACATTGTAGGCCAATTAATGTTTCAACCCGATTGTAAGCATTATAGTTTACATTTACCTATGAGGAAAAAATAACAGTGTAGAAATTCTAGGCTAATATGGGGATATACTTGCAATAACATACAAACCGCATAATAGACACTGCACATATATACTTTAAAAATGGTCTAAAAGGAGGTTAATAGTAAGTTGCTGAGAAAAAGACAAACGGAACTGTCCAGACGGAAACTGAAATACAATACATGTCATGCATGTACCATGTTCGATAGGCGCATATATTCAAGATGATACGATTTTCACTGTTGCAGGAAGATTAAGTTTGTCAGAAGTTTTTATACGTCGTTGAGTTAGACTACCGGTAGCAGTTCCATATTGTTAAAGGTAGGCCTATTATGAAACATTTTTATTGGGTTAATTCGACCGAGAAAAATCACCCTATCTCTATAGGTTTGAAGAATTATCAACGTGTATGCATTAGAAAAGAAGAGAAATTTAAGGTTGATTTGCAACCAAAGGTCAATTTTAAGAATTATTATTAAATTATAGAAATTATCATAGGATAATTACAAGAAATTCCATGAGATTGTCATTAACCAATCTTGTATCCCATCCCTTTTGGATTTATGCTTCAACAGTGTTTAAAAAGGGGAAATCCACCCGGATATCAAGTTGGTTTTTAAAACAAGTAGAAAACAATTTGTGTTCTTTTTTTTTTTAATTGCAATTTCAAAAATTCATAAATGTCTCATTCCTTATTGGATTTTGCTCAAGCTATGACTAATCTGTTTCTCTCATTTTCTGCTTTTTATCAAATCACCTAAATACCAGGGTGTACTTCCCCTTTAAAAGTAGTACCTCAAAACATAGTCATCGATTAAGAATATTCACCTGTTCACTCTGTTTCGAAATGCAGCTATACTTTTCCAGAAGTCATGATCAGTGGCGGATTTAGGGGGGGGGGGCAATCCCGGCCCGTGCCCCTCCCCCCTTTTGAGGGAAAACAATGCATTGTGCCTCCCCTATTTGCGATTGTGCCCCCCCCCCCTTTCGACAAGAAAACCTTCTTTTTCTTTTTTTTGCTTGTCAGAGAATTATGGAGGGGAACTGGACCCCATAACCCCCCCCCCCCACACTGAGCGACTTTTGGAGGGCTGGCGAAAATTTTTTTTTGGTCGCCAATCCCCCCCCCCCCCCCCCCCCCCCCCCACTGAGCGACTTTTGAGGGCTGGCGAAAATTTTTTTTTGGTCGCCAACCCCCCCCCCCCCCCCCCCCCCCCCCCACTGAGCGACTTTTGGAGGGCTGGCGAGACCCAAAAAATATGGGTCTCCCTCCAAGCAGTTTCCCAAAGTTGACAATCCTGCATTTGTGTGCCCCCCCCCCCTTATACGAAATCCTGGATCCGCCCCTGGTCATGATTACCTGTATTGAGTAAAATTACTCGTCGGTTTTTTTTTTTTTGATGAGGCAACTCTGGAATAAAAAAAGAGAAACAGATTAGCGTCGTGTATAATTTATACTAGAGAATGATTTGTAAACCAATCCCGTGATAATGGAATCATGAGAACTCATTCATTGCCTTTATTCGTTTATCTGACCAGTTGACCTGTGAGGTTTTAGTCCATCTTCTAATCTTGATTGCCTTGTCATTTCGATTTCTAAAAATACATACTGTCGAATCAAATTCCAACTACCGTTTCTTTCTGTTAAACTACCTGCTTTTGCTTGCGTATATTCCTATAATACTAAATAAGCCGCTGTAAATCACGTAAGTGAGAGTGTCCAAACAAGAAAAAAATGACTGATTTTTCAGTAATCTGATGGAATTTTCAATGAAAATAATCATTAAACTGCTCTCCAAACCTAATAAAATATATACATACATATATACATATAAGGTGCGAGGTCGTAAGCGGTGATGATAACAACAGAAAAAATGAAGCCATACTTACCCCGAAATCTCATCGATTTGTCTCACTATGGTGATGCATACTATTACCAAGTTTGAATCTCATAGCTCAAATGGTTCTTAAGATGTCTCGATAACAAGGCTAAAACCTGAAATTTCATAAATTGACCTCTGTGTTATTTGTCCTTTGTCCTACCTAACCCAATATCTAATCAGACGCGTTTTCCTACTATGATGATACATACTAGCACCAAGTTTGAAGTTCATACCTCCCATAGTTCTTAAAATGTAGCGTTCACGAAAAAGCGCGACGGACGGACATAATGCCTCCGGCACCTTCTTTGTGCGGAAGCATGAAAATGAAAAAAGGGGGAAATCGGGGGGGGGGGGACATAACTTCTAACAAATGAAGCTAAACATAACAAAATTGAACATCGTTCTTATATCATAAATGGAAATGGAGTCTGATATCTCTTAGCGTACATGTAGATTGTAAGTCAGCCCCCCCCCCCAAAAAAAAAAAGCTGTCATCAAAAGCAAATGCTTTTCCTTGCTCGCTTCTCTCGCTTGCAAATTAGCAATAACATCATAATTTCATCATTGCATACAGCTTTTGTTGTTTTAAGATTATGACGAAAACGTGCAAATAATCATATTGATATGTGAAATCATATCTCTCCAAAACTATATTTCATGTATTTGGAGATTAGATATAGGAACGCCTGTCGCCTCGCCTCGCCGCCCCGCCACCCCACCCCACCCCACCCCCAGTACAGATTAGGGCCAAGAAATTGATTTTATAACTCAAATACATTTACCGGCCACATCAAAAGCACGGATGTTTTGCGGGGAAAAACATGGACAAGCTATCAAAAGAAATTACTATGGAACTAAGATAAACGGTCATGATTCAGTCATGCTATTGTTCCACATTTTTTCCCTTCTACAAAAGGCATACAGAGCAAAAATATTTTGCTCTGTATATTAAAGGGATTGATTAACTTTGTGAAAAATTGTGAAATCAGCTCAAATACCAGTTAATTGTGTGCGATCCTCTAAGTACATATATAATTAAGGATATGTGAAAGTATTAGAGAAAGTGAAAACCGTTTACTATCCTTAAAAAAGAGAAAAAGCTAGCTAGGCGAAAGGTATCGCGATCGATCGCTAGCGCAAATCGCTCGGCTTCTTCGCTGCGCTGCAGTCACAAAAAAACCAAGCACCAACGCTTGGCGATTTCAGGCCGTGAAGAAATAGGGATTCGTTCATTGTATGCTGTACGGTATTCTGTGATAGAGGGAGGTATGCCCATGGGCGCAAATCCAGGGGGACAGGGGGACATGCCCCCCCCCCACCTTTTTGAAGAAAGGCGAATGTCCCCCCCCCCCCCACCTTTTTGAATAACCCTTTTTTTTTTTCTTTGCTTGTCAGAGAATTTTGGAGGCGAATGTCCCCCCCCCCCCCTCCCCCCGAATTTCAAAATGGATTTGCGCCACTGGGTATGCCAACCGTAAGAGTTTTTAAGGGTTCGGTGGTACTCTATCCAGACATCAATGTTCAATCGTAACGACCGATCAGCTTATAAAACTCAGGCGATTCCTGTCTGACCTACAGGTTTGCAGTTATGATTACAGCATTAGCTGGAACTGTGGGGGGGGGGTTTTTCAATCCTGGGCAAAGTTAATCAGGTTCCATGTCGCTTTACTATATTCGAAATACGAGCTTGAGGTTTTGATTCTATGAGATATTGCAAGTTGAAATACACTCACAATAAACAAAACAGCTACTTGTAGACCATGGGATGACATGGAAAAAGAGGCTCCGTTTTTCATTTTCGTGGTCCACATTTTCGCCCCACCTGAAAAGTTGGGAACTAAGGTACTTTTTTGTGCTGAATTCAAATATGAATGGTGCCAAGCTTGAAACTTGCACGTTATCACTCTAATGAGGTATAATTATGCAAATTTATGCATAAACTATAATACGCAAAACACTGGTATCTTATTATTAAAAAATAGTATTTTAGGCTAATCTGGACAGCATCATATGAATGTGAATATTTCTAAACCGTATATGTATATTTTTTTGTAGCATTGATGCCTAATTATGCAAATCAGGTGTCAATATGCAAATCCATTTTGGGGAGCTATTTATCTAATAATGCTATTATCAAATGATATGAAAGATGATATTTCAGGGTAACTTTGGGTGCTTACTCTAAATATGAATGTTTTAAATCTTGGAAGTGGCAATTAATCACTATAATGGGGCCTAATTATGCAAATTTATGCAACATTCATTGCTTACATGTATACAATAATGAACAAATACCGGTGTGCTCTCAATGTAAAGATATATCTTCAGGATTATTTGCACTCTGTAATCTGAATGTGAATATTTCAAGCTATAAATGTGTAAATATTTTATGACAATAATTCCTAATTATGTGAAATATTGATGCCTAATTATACAAATTATTCATCTGTATGCAAATCTATTATTTTGGCTTTTTTAAACTGAAAAATGTTCGTATTAAACTGCATGATTGGTGATATTTTGATTCAGCTTTAGGTGCTTAATCTAAATGTTGTGAAACTTGGAAGTGGCAATTTAACACTGTAATGGGGCCTAATTATGCAAATTTATGCAAAATATATTGTTCATACCATAATTCACTAATATCAGTGTGCTCTCAATCAAAAGATGACATTTACAGATAATTTAGACTGCAGAATTTGAATGCGAATATGGAAGGCCATAAATGTGTAATTATTTCATGACAGTGATTCTTAATTATGTGAAATATTGACGCTTAATTATGCAAATTTGCATCAATATGCAAATCCATTATTGTGGCGACTCAACTGAAAATTCCTATATCAGATCATATGAAAGGCTACAGTTTAAGATAACTATTGATACTGACTGTAAACATGATTGATGCCAAACTTAGAATCTAGTAGTTTGTCACCATATGATGAGGCTTAATTATGCATATTAATGCAAACCCCATTTTTCAATACTGTAGTGCACCGAACGGCCCAGTATCATATCAGTCAAAAGTTAGTATTCAGTTCTATTCCGGACTCCATCATTTGAATTTCAATATTTCTAAGCAATAAATGTGTATACCTTTTATGATATTAGTGCCTAATTATGTAAATTATGCTTCAATATGAAAATCAGTGTATTTGACTAAATTGCAAACTAATCCACTCCGTAATGGAGAAAAAAAATCAGTGCTATTGCAGTTGAAAAATGGTGAGGTCTTCAAAGAAGTATTTGCAATTGCATAACCCATGTATGAATATTTCCAAGACATAAAATGCAGAAATTGTAATATCAGTGCCTATGTATGTATGTTCATGCAAATTACCAAAATCTATCTCAGATAATTTAGAGCGCTGAATCTCAAAGTGAATGATGCGAGCAGTGTGCATGTGATGTCCTCACCATGAGGCACAATTTTGCATTCTGTGCCATCACAGAAAAATAAAATCTCATGATTAGGAAAATGAATTTTAGAGTTTCGTGTTAACAGTTTTCAGTATTATGCCTTGCCTGTATGTCTGCCAAAGAATTAACGCATTCACTTCTCTGTCACTTCTGAGTAACATAAAGTTGTTTGTTTGTTTTTCATCTCGTATGAATATCAGAGGCGTCAACTCTCACTTTTTCTTCACTGATTAAATTAATGTGTACATGTAGCAGATTTTCCTATTCATGAGCGGTAAGGCACAAGAACTCTTTGCTGTGAATCTTTCTTTGACTGAATACGACACGGTGCAAACTACCTCACCCTTTACTATACTACTACTTGCTATTGCAGTTTCTCTGTGTGTTCACAATAGGTAGCAGACTACATTATCCGTAGCAGACTACACTATCTACAGTGTCTTTGATATTGGCCCCCTAAAATACAGCTGTTGAAAAACATTTTTTCAAATTTCCCATCATAAAAGGTTTAGTCCTTGCTCTTTCTTCCTCTATTTTATGATAAACTTAAGCTCCCCAATCTAAATAAATCAAAAGATAAAAAACAAAGGTTTTGTCATGCAGTTTGCACTGGCCATGCCATGCTGTTCTACAGCCAGGTCAAAGTAAGTGAAAGAGCCTGACACTTCCCTATACACCATACACATAATACACACAAACACACAGCACACAAACTCTCATAGACACACACACAGCATATACCATGTGGTGGAATGCTGAACTCTGTGGCTGAACTCCATGTGGTCAAGAAGATGACGAGCTCAGTTTTTTGCTACAAAATAATCATTTTCGTACAAAATTGCAGTTTTTGCAAATGGCAACATATGCCATTAGTGTTTTTGTATTTTTAGTAACATTTACAAGGTGAAATTAGGTGGGGCGAATTCACGGACCACGAAAAGTGAGAATTTCAGCGGTCATCCCATGGTCTATTGTGAGGAGACTAGGCGCCGCACCCTTACGCGCTCGCATAGAATAATGGCCCGCGCGGATCCGAACGAGGAGTTGGGCTCCGCACGAGGGGGCTTTATGTTTTCCTCCATTTTCTTTAAACTCCTTAACCATTAACCCATGAAAGGCCTGGTAAAGTGTTTTGAGGTTGATTTCATACATTCTAGCTGTACATGCACAAATTATGTTTTTAGGTGATTGATAAACTTTCTTAATATTCAGTGTACTTACGGTAGCTTTCTAGAGAGAGTCACAGGGGGTATGTCCCCCCGCCCCTGTAGCTATTTCCCCCTCAATGACTGGACCCATGGAACGGCACTGCATTCAGGTACTAGTATTCATATTTCAAAATTCAATTCCCGCAGAAGACACCACGCACCTTACGAAGCCGACGAGTTTAATTGCTATAAACGAATAATGAACGTCGAGAATGTACCCACACGTGACACGCATGCGTATAATCAGTCTTATTGCTATCTTCCCGGTTTTCTTTCGGATGTTTGATGGATCTGAATGAACGATGAAGCTTTTAAGACCTGTCTAGACGATCAATTATTCACTTCAAAAGAGGTTTCACTTTGAAGACATGATATCGGAGATAACTTCATCTTTATGATGGGTTTGATTTAGATATTCAATTTATCAACTGACCGGCTTAAAGATTAAAGATACAAGTATATCAAAACTGACATGATTTATTGAATATTTTTCAAATTTAAATTTATACGCACATGGACAATTCTTCAAGTGGCATATTCCATTGGCACATAGTCCCTATAAAAGGACATTTTGGTAAATAATGTCACAGCGTTTTTAACGGACAGATTTTATTTCTTATTTAAATAAAGGTATAAGAAATGTAATTGTTTATCAGTACGAATTTCGTAATATCAAGCATGACTATTCAAAAAACTAATGTTAATGCCTAGATCCAATATTAGTAGGTCTATTCATAGAGAAAACCTGTATATTTTATACTCAGACGTGTATAAATCAGTTATAATACCCTTTGGTAAGACATTAATCCTCATTACCAAGTCTATCGGAGAAGACTTATTTATCTATTTATTTCTGATATTTACACATGGTGACTCATTATCACCAATAGTGGTGGTCTTCCATGAGGCCCTGATAGCAAAATGAACTCATAACAAACAAGATGAATGTGACTGCGTCTCCTATATACCTCCGCCTTAATACAGTTGATGGCTCAAACTGTTCTTGAAATATTGACCAGAATACAAAGTCTCTAATTACATGTTAATTGACCTCTTTCACATTTGACCTTACACCTTATAACCCCAAAGTCTGATCACTTTATCTCCTCCTAGTCATGAATACAAAATAGTTGAGATATGGTGATAACAAAGGTAAAAAAACATTAATTTCACATACACCTGTATAATGACCTCTATGACCTGTCACCTTTGACCTACGTGAACAAAAATCTAATCAGTTCGTCTCATTATGGTGATGCATACTTTGTTCCAAGTTTGAAGTTAATGGATAAAATTGTTCTTGAGATATCACGTTAAGGCTAAAACCTGCAATTATAGAATTGACCTCTATGACCTTTGACTTTGACCTATGTATCCCAAAATCTAATCAGATCGTCTTTCCATGGTGATACATACCAGTACCAAGTTTGAAGTTCATACCTCAAATGGTTCTTGAGATATCAAGTTAACAAGGCTAACACCTGCAATTTCAGAAATTGACCTGTGACCTTTGACCTACATATCCCACAACCTAATCAGATCATCTTCCTATGGTAATACATACTAGCACCAAGTTTAAAGTTCATACCTTAAATAGTTCTTGAGTTATCTCGAGAACGAGGCTAACACCTGAAATTTCAGAAATTTGCCTCTGTGACCTTGACCTTTGACCTACGTACCCCAAAATCTAGTCATATCGTCTTCCTATGGTGATACACACTAGCAATGAGAGTGAAGTTCATACCTCAAATGGTTCTTGAGTTATCGCTGGAACGAGGCTAACACCTGAAATTTCAGAAATTGGCCTCTGTGACCTTGACCTTTGACCTACGCAGCCCAACATCTAATCAGATCGTCTTCCTATGGTGATACATACTAGCACCAAGTTTGAAGTTCATACCTCATGTGGTTCTTGAGTTATCGCTAGAACGAGAAAGTGGGACGGACATAATGCCTCCGGCACCATCTTCGGTGGGCGGAGGCATATAAATGAATAAGAACATATATATATACATATATATATATCACTATGAGATGGTCGTAGCTTTTATTATCCTCCTTTATTTGTCAAACTTTCGATCTGTGATCTTCATCAGGACTGTAAAAAAAACCACAAAATGATGGCTGACATTAACATCGGAATTCTAATATTATAATAATAATAATAATAATAATAATTATTATTATTATTATTATTGCTATCGTTATTATTTTTGTCATTATTATTATTATTATTAGTAGTAGTAGTAGTAGTAGTAGTAGTAGTAGTAGTAGTAGTAGTAGTAGTAGTAGTAGTAGTAGTAGTAGTAGTAGTAGTAGTAGTAGTAGTAGTAGTAGTAGTAGTAGTAGTTTATTCGGATGTAAATGTCAGTCATCATTTTGTGTTTTCATACAGTCCTGGTGAAGATCGCAGATCGAAAGCTTGACAAAAAAAGGAGGATAATAAAAGCTACGACCGTCTCATAGTGATTATTTCTTTCACTATACCTTCCACTAAAATAACTATGAGTTACCACCAGACTTGTGTTCGAGGAACATTTCTCACAATATATATGTGAAGAGAATGAAGCAGGTATTCATTCTGTACCATCATTCTCTCTTCACATATCTAAATTTAACATGGTTCAACCGATTGGTACACACATCCACACCTCTCTCGCTATATATATATATATATATATATATATATATATATATATATATATATATATATATATATATATATATCCAAAGTATTTGGTATCCTCGTAATTAATGGTTTGTTGTTTTTTTTTTTACAAAAATGCCTTTGCACATTTCTAGTATCTTAATATGTATAGACGGTAATGATTTTTCTAAAATCCGTTGAAAAATAACCATGTATACAGTATATTAGTCATTTTGGAATGGCATTATATAGTTTGGAAAGTACTGTACACAAAGTATAAAGACTATTTTAGCTCAGTATAGAAACACACTTGGGATACCAAAATTGTTATATACATATTTCCAGAACATATTACAGGATACTTATTCAAGAATTGCACAATGATTGCATGTAATATAGTACAGCAATCGATCGTACAGTGTCTCTTAAATAACAGTAAAAGTACGAATACAATTATTGCTGATAATGAATGATATAAAATAATTCATTCAATTAGAAAGCATTATGTCATCCTACATTTTGTGGCTAAGAAACAAACCATCAAACATATTTTGCAAATCAGGACAACAAAAAATGACATAAGATTTGATAAGGCAAAATGAAAAAAGCATCAATTGAAATTTTCCTAGCAATAAGAATGAAAATAAATACCGCATTTTAATGTAAACGAATCAAACCAATCGTTTGATTTGATAAGGGAATAAACTAAGGAAGTACAGGAGACCGACTTAAAGCCGTCGGTCTGGTTGCTTCCTGACAAGCATACATAAGCTTTTTTAGCAGTCAGCTAAAAAATAAATAAACGATCAAACGTTTTGACTTACGTCTAAAGGACAAACTTTTAACGTCACCATTCCAGTTTCGACGAACCGGGGTCAGGCAGTTGGTCCTCGAAGACATAGAGTTGCCCGACCCGCTAGCCAACTCACATATCCCGTGCCCCCGCCCCCCTCTCATTTTTTAACCCAATCTGACATTCCTTAAGTACAAATTAAAAAATAAAACCCTCCCCTTTACAGAATCCGCCGGATACGCCAGTGAAATAGGTAGAATTATTATTATACTTCACATTAGTGAACTTAATGTAATGGACACGGTGCTCTTTTAAGATGGTGACTGGAAATAACATCTCTCTAGAAACCACAATATATGCACGTCCACATGACACCAATTAACATGTACAATCCGTTCATCATATGACGTTTGGACATCACAGCCATTAGTACGAAATTATCCTATTTTTGTTATCATATTCCCATTATACTTTAATGTGCCCTTAATATGGTAAAAGCTAGGATGGTGATATATAGTGATTTCCTATTTTGGGAAGGACCTTTTTTCTCAGAAGATCCACGTATATCTAATAGATAGCTGCAATATGCATCAAAACATTAAAACAGTAAAAAATTATTGACAACACTTAAGACTGCAGAGCAGAGGGAATTAACAATTTCCAAGGAGGCTCATTTGCGGATCTTGTTTCAAGTAACCTATCGGTTAAAGAAATGAAAGTTCTACCAGTTTGTGGAAACTACCAGATTTGTTTCTAGGTAATGCTTGAGCGAATTTGAAGAAGGCAACTGGACATTTTGCCACCCCCTCTTCTGACAGATTTCTGATTTTACAAAATGTAAGCGAATTCCTGTTCAAGCAAATCAATAGGTGTAAGATATCTCTTGGAAACGCAAGAAATAGGGATATCATGGACACAATTTCGATGTTACAGATCAGGTTGAGTTCTGGGAAAGGGGAAAGGTAATTTCCCCTTCCTTTTATGTCAGTTTGGAAGAAAAACACAGCAGAAATATCGCCTGAAAGGATTGCTCTTCAAATGCCCTCATATTCGAAATTTGATGAGAAATAGCAAAACAAGGGAGTAATTGCATGGGTATTATTTCCACATCGATAAGGCCCAAGTGAATGTTATAAAGCAGTGTAAAATTACGTACAATGTAAAATGATTTATTTTAAAAAGCAAAATATATTATGCAGTATCATGAAGAAAAAAAATCAATCAATAATTGAGCTATTTTGATTCACCGATAACTATCAGTTAAAACGGAATATCATGAAAGAAAGAGAGAAAGAACAGTCGCTGGCTCGCACAATAAAATAGGGATAATAAGATATCGCTACGAATAGACTCCCACCCACCCCCATCCCTGAAAATAAGAATAGTTTTTGGTAAATAGCTATATAGTGACCTTCGCATGTCCACAAGCACATGGAATTATAACATAACATTGTGAATAGCATACAGACTTGCAACTAAGGAGAAACTTAATAATTACACGTATTTCAAATATATTTATCACTCCCTAGCTCACATAAATTAACCTACCTAAACCAGACACTATCTGATTTCAACTGCCTCTCTGCGATGCCTATTTCTTGCAGCAAAATCTTAAAGTCAAAATAGAAGCCGTCTAATTATTCTTAGATTTTCCAATATGTGACCGCCTTTCCAAATGAATGATGGTATATTAACCTACAAAGATGGTATATTAACCTGTAAAGAAAAGAGTAGGATTCTTATTTAGGTTAAGCTGCTGGATTTGACAATTAATTGATTAACCTCAATTCCTTCTTCAAGACTTCTTTCCCCCCTTTTTTTTCCTTGAAAATACAAAACAATTTCGCATGATTGGAAACATTCAAACCTTTACGAATCAAGTATTCCAGACAGTCTGTGGGTGGTAAAATAAAACATAAAAACCATAATCTGTTACAAAAATCATCCATCTCAGTAGAATCGCATGTATACTTGGACATGTTGGATGCGATAAGAAAAAAAACCCGTCTCATTTAATGATCTGGTTTTAACACCAAATGTTTACTCTCTGTGGAATTTAGATAAGATATTACAAATCCTACACATAATCTTTTCTAAATCATGCTCATGCGTAAATCGTGTCAATTATTACTAAAAAATAGATATATTTTTTTTCCGTAATCAATGACATAAATAACATACATATATAAATCAAGATCCATATACGACGGATAGCCCATTTCAGCTGTATTAGCAAAATACGGCTGTTCTTCCATGGGGTCCTTGCTAAGAAATAGTATTACATAATTATGTACAAATATTACAGTCTAACCTGGAAAATAGACTTACAAAGTTTTATCGAATACACCTATTGTATGAAAGAAAACAAAACAATGTATTGAACATGCATGATCTCATTTTGAAATACAATTCATTTCGATTCTATTTGTAGTACATATTCAATATATTTAATAAGGGATCATACAGGAACATACCAACCCTAAAAACAACAACAAAGAGGAAAGAAAGACATGAAAACTTCCTTGTGCACACTTCTATGATATTTTGAAATAATTTTGCATAGACTGGATTTCAAAAAGTTTGAATCGTAAAAGCACTACGGGTATTTGCTGGCAATTTGTTGTATAATGAAGCTCCGCTGTAGTAGAATGTTCTTTTACAGTAATTGGTTCTCGGTTTATTAGGACTGAGATTACCTATAGAACGAAGAAAATATATGACTGGTTTAATAGGAATATATAGGGAGTTTTTTTTTCCATCAGGCTAGTACTTTACCGTTTAGGATTGACTTAATATATATATATATATATATATATATATATATATATATATATATATATATATACAGTGCGTCCCAGAAAAAAACGAAACCGAGATTTAACGATGCTTAATCATATCTTAATCACATATCTTAATCACAATTATGATTAATAAATGACACATATTTGTAAAGCTTGGATCCTCTTCTTTCATTTGATGCCACTCATATGACACATACTTCACGCATGAGTGAATAAAGATAATATGAAGCAGGGCTACCAAAATGTCGTTTGGCCAACAATATCTGAATTTCAAAGAGATAATCACATTTATAGAAAGTTCATTTTCTGCCCTTTCGTATGACACCTCGATCGGGAAAAATGAGCCAGGGATGACAAAGCTCTGTTGGTGTAAATTGATGCTTGCATGCCTAACTAGATCCACGGCGAATTCATGTATTATAATTCCAATACATGAATCCGCCATGGATCTAGCTAGGCATTGTTCAATACTCCCTCGTCCCTCAGAGAAAAGGAATAAATTAACTGCGAAGGGGTTGCAAGGGCTGCCTGTCGGTGTTTGTACCTGGTGTAGCCGTATACCACTCAACCCTCCTCCGTGGTCAAGTGGTTAAGGCGTTTGGCGTACAGTGCCAAAGACTCGGCTTCGACTCCCGGCGGAGACAGTTTTTGCAAACCCTGCAGTTATTTCCACAAAAAGGAAGTCAGTAAGGAGGAACAATAAATTTAGCTACGCAAATTATTTCTCTCATTTAATTCAATTAATTTCTCACATCATGTAAATTTACCCGCGAGAGTTGCCGATGCTATAGTATTAGAACAAATTTCTCACACATTATATATATATCAAATCTTGTCTATTTTTAAAGGAGAATGAAACCCTGGGGAAAAATCAATTTTAACGAAAAGAGAGGATAGAGAAAAGTAATTAAAAAAAAGTTCCATCAAAATCGGTTACGAAATGAGAAAGTTATGAAAGTTTGAAAAGTCTCAATTCACTTTCTATGGCGATCCTCAAATTGGCAATGTTGCTTCAAAGTGACAGGTTTAGTAGTACAACTCTCCATATGTTTTGTACACAAAATTTCATCTTTCCCCCATTATCTCTCAAGGTGCAGCTTGTCTCCTTCTTAGCTCAAGATATATCATGGGAAAATGTATTTGACACAACATATCTTGAGTTCACAAAAAGACAAGGAGCATCTTTAGAGAAAATGGAGAAATATGAAATTTCGTGTACCATAACATATTGAGAGTTGTACTAGTAAAACCTGCCATTTTGAAACAACATTGCCAATATGAGAATCGCCATAGAAAGTAAATTGAGACTTTTCAAACTTTCATAACTTTTTAATTTCGTAACCGATTTTGATGGAACCTTTTTTTAAATTGCTTCTCTCTATCCTCTCTTTTCATTAAAATGGATATTTCCCCAGGGCTTCATTCTCCTTTAACTACTTATAAAAACCTATTGGGAAAATTCATCTTTATCTTCTAAAATTATGAAGAAAAAAATGTCTCTTTTTGTCGCTTGTCTCAAATAATCGAAATAACTAATCCCCACAAATGTTACTCATAGAACAGAAAAATAGCTACCAAATGTTTTTTGGTTACTTGTTACACCGATACCTACATACAGAATAAGGGAAGGGGGAAAGTCAAAATATTCTTATCCTCATCATTATATCTGCTGGCTGGGACTGAACCGTTACAATGTCTTACTAGATTATATTACATCTAAACCTGTTTTCGGTATCATTCTGTAAAAATACCTGTAAGTATTTACATATTGCAGTCTTCACTTATATCTTGCAATTGTATTGTTATACATGCATGCGATACGACTACATCATTCGCTACTATGTTGCAGTTCTCTTCCTTCCTCTTTCCTCCTAGTTCCCTTTCCTTTTCCCTCCCTGTATTTGTCCGTCTCTCTCTCTTCTTTCCTTCTATTTATATTGTACCTGTTTTTCAGGTGTACCCGTAACAAGTGTAAGCTTACTGGGATTTGCGCCTTTCTTCGTTGTATTTAAAGTTATGTCATTCTAAACATGTTACTTTATATCATATTGTACTATGCGAACAAAATGTTAAAGGTCTACAAAAAACGACGGAAGA
This sequence comes from Heliocidaris tuberculata, assembly GCA_025618425.1. Classification (NCBI taxonomy): domain Eukaryota; kingdom Metazoa; phylum Echinodermata; class Echinoidea; order Camarodonta; family Echinometridae; genus Heliocidaris; species Heliocidaris tuberculata. Next base: position 29,893,108 of record CM046850.1, read on the forward strand.
AAATAAATGTTAGTTTGAATTTTAATGTATGTACCGTTCGGTCAAACCATGCTGAATTGAGATATGTGAAAAGATAATGATAATATATATTCAAACTTTTGATTTTCTGATCTAACTTTATTCCTCAAGCGTCTGTATTCATTCCAAAACTTTTCATCTTCAGTTTTTTTTTCGAAATAGCTTTCTTTTTCATTTATGCCTATCTTTCATTAATAAAAAAAAAGTGATTCATTCAACTAGGGGATTGTTTGTTTCTTATTCTTTTAGTTTTATAAGGCATAGATTTATCTATAATATAGCACTTTAAAAAGTGGGAATATTGATCTAAACACGATTATTTGATGACAAAAATCAATAAAATCAACCAAAATGAGCCATTCGGGAATATGGCAAAAAAGGCAAAATGGACTATCAAGAAATCAGAATGAAAAGCGATGGTTTACACGAATTCCAGCTTGTTATGATTCTATATAGTTGCACCACCCCCTTCCCCCCCCCCCCCCAAAAAAAAAAGGAAAAAGAAATAAAAGTAGAAAAGGAGATGCCGAAAACAGGGTACTAGATCTATGTGGTTAATTTTCGTGAGAACCATGCAGATCTTTAAACTTTGACAGAGGCTTAGCATTTTCAAATGGAAAGGAGATTTTTGGTTGTGCATTAATTGACTTTTAAACGCCAAAACTGGCATTTTGAAGCTTCGAGGAAAATGAATACATAATTATGTCTTATGTCATATATATCTTTAGATAAAAGTGGAACAATATGTGTAAATATTCAACCATTCCCAATCCTATTCGTTACTATAGAGCCATTAATCAAATTCAAATTATTTAAGAAGCTGTCTAGACAGAACCTTTTCTGGTCTTTTAACAACTGTATTTATTACAGACGTTGGCAAGGATTAAGGATTCCGTGTAGAAATTGGGGGAAAAGATGGGTTGGACGTAAAAGAAGGCAATGTTTGGAGAGAGATAGAGAGGAGAGGAGAGGGCCAAGACTTCACTTGCCCCTTTAGCATAGCTACGGGGGCACAGGGTGCATGCCATAGGTGCATGCCCTCCCAAATAAAATTGCAAAAAAATGATAATAATGAAAGAAAGAAAGAAGAGGGGCCAAGGGAAGGCCAAAATAAAAAAGAAGTAGATACGACCTGCCCCCACACTACTTCACGCTCTATGGCCTTGTTTTCTCGCATTTTCTCCTCTTAATATTTACCTACTGCTCCCCCCCCCCTCCCCTTTCCTAATGATGACAGTGCTCCTCAATGGCTGTACCCACACTCTAAGGAAAACATAATTTTTTCCCCCTACTTTTTCTACATGATCTAACCTGGCATTTCGCTGTTGTCCTTGTTTGCATACAATTATGTTGAATAAGGCATGTGTTACTTGACTACATGTATATCCATTATCGTCATTAAGACGTATTTCATGTTGGAAGTAGAAACGATTGGCTACAAAGTAAAGGCCATGAATAGCCCACATATGTTTATTTTACTGAAGAAAATGCGAATTTCGCTTATACAAAGTGCTACCATTTGTTTTTTCTTTAGCAGAAAATCCGATTTACATGGGGATAAAAAAACTATCAGACATGTAACGCAGACTCTTTGTCGTTTCAGATTTTATCAAGCGCCATCTTATGTCATTGAAAAGAAACAATATCGCACTTTATCACAAGGGAATACACCGGGAACAGACACATATTTCGAACCACTTTACAGCATTCAAATTACGCACTTGATATACCGGTTTGTTAACAAGCCAAAAAATTACACGACGACACAACTGCTCTTAATTCATTCCCCGTGGATTGAAAGAAAATATCTATTCATTGTCAGTTGTCTTCCTGTCATTTCATTAGACCATATCTCTTCCTGGTTGCTTGTTGAATCAGACGAGAGCAAATAACAGCCACTCGGCTCCCTTTCATTCAATTCACTGAAAGATGTCATCTTTTGCAAACGAATTGAAATAAATGCAACTAAGAGTATCAATCGAACACCCGAGTATTCTTCCGGCCGGTGAAGAGTCAATCAATTTTCTCCATTTAGCCTCCACAATCCTCACCGCTATTTGGTTTTCGGGAAAAAAAAAAAAAAAGAAAAGGCTGTTTTTACACCATGTTTATTCAACATTTTTTGTTTTCGCTGGAAATTTCTTTATTCTCTTTTCACCGTTATGGCAGCACGGGATACACTGTATTTATAACATGTATAAAGGACTTGATAAAGCTTTTACTTAACGTGGACATAGTCGTCAAAACATGTGACTACCGGACGTTCTTAGTTCAACTTTTTTCCTACAATCATCTTTTACTTACATATACAAAAACACAAAAAGCGGAAGTGAATTTTACCAACAATTAGAGAAACATTTTAGACGATTGCCTCTCGGGCGCCACAATGGCTAAACGCCTACACTCACTCACTGGTGATACATCATCAGATCATTTGACGCTGTTGGACTTTCGGTTCGATTGCTATGTTCTAAGATTATCAAAAGTGGCTTTCGAGAGCGTATGATTGGTCCACTTGGGTACAAGTGGTATTCGAACTGGGAGTTACCGATTAGGAAGTTTGTCAGTAAGGCAGTGACGTTGGTCAGTGGCTTAGCGTGGGATAAGCAGTTGAGGGGGTACTGACATCATTGGGAACACTAGACCTATACTACTAGGTGTAAGCTTTTGAGTTATTAACGATCAAGTGTCAAAACATTGTTTACACCTAGTGCCTAGCATGCCTAGTATATGAAGATAAAACGTAAAATTAACAAAGCCATCGATTGAAGGGTGTTACAATACAACTAGAATATCACTGAAGGTGATTAATACCCCCGCCCCAATGTGTGCCAAATTTTCCGAGCATTGCTCGAAAAATGAGGAAGAGGTTTGATGTGCAATATTTTCCTGTTTTATTGCCATAATGTCGTTACCATGGTAACGCATTTCCCGAACACTGAAACAATGCAATATGGCCGGAATTCACAAAGGTGGTTTCAATTCAGACCATGGTTTATGCAGATTTCGTGGTATGAATATGCTTGATTTTGCGCATACACTTAAAAAGATCCTATGATGAACGCGCGCCAGTCGCGCGTGATTGGCAAAAGCGCTAAATTCACGCTAGTTGCCATTTTTCAGAATATGGTTTATGTAAATTCAGACCATGGTTTATTTCAATTAATCTGCATAAACCATGGTCTGAATTGAAACCACCTTTGTGAATTTCGGCCTATATCTTACACATCTTTACCACAAGACCAATGTGTGCGCCAAATTTGAAGAGCATTGCTCGAAAAATGAGGAAGTAGTTTGATGCGCAAGATTTGCAACGGACTGACCTCCCGACCGACCGCCCGACCACACGCTGATTCCTATATACCTCCTCAAACTTCGTTTAGCGGGGGTATGATAACTACATTTCTATAGCGCTCGTACAAACTACAAGTTGTTTTACAGCGCTTTACATCAATTAAAAAAAAAATCAATAAATTCAAAAGGCAGTGAAAGAATGAAACATGTATTATTGTGGATTTGATTACTGTTTGAAAAGAAGAGTTTTGAGATGTTTCTTGAAAACCTCCAAAGAAAGGGATAGAAGAATGAATCTTGGAAGCTCGTTCCAGAGTCTAGGAGTACATGCCTGGAAAGCATTGTCACCAGCTATGGTGTATGTCCGAGGAACATGGAGCAGGCTACTGTCTGTACTAGAGCGAAGGCCAGGACGCATAGACTGATATGGTAGGATGAGTTAATATATTCTGGAGCTTTGTTTTGGATACTCTTGAAGACAACAGTCAGGATCTTGAATACAATTCGTTGCTTGACTGGAAGGCAATGCAATTCTCTTACCATTCTCTTAGCATATTTACGGGCCTTGAAGTTCAGCTTTTCCGCACGATTCTGAACCCTCTGAAGACGTTACATTTGTGACGAGATTCCATACAGAAGTGAATTAGTATAGTCAAGTCGGGACAATACGATAGCTCGAACAGCATGCTGACATACTTTAGCACTTATGTATGGTCTAATATGAGATAAATTTGAAAAGTGGTAATGAAGTCCCCGACAAAGTGATGACACATGTCGATCCATTTAACATGTTTAAGTGCTGAATCAAACTTCACACTAAGACTCTTAGCCGCAAGTGCTGGAAGAATGGAGATGTCCGACATAGTAAGAGAGACATCCGACACATATTGCCGTGCTTGTGGAGTAGATACTAAAATAAACTCACTTTTATTAAAATTGAGCTTTAACATGTTGGAGAAGATCCATTCCTGGAGATGCTCAATACAGTTTGATAGTGACAAAAGGGCATAATTCATTGATTCAGTACTTCTAGGATCAGCAAATGTGTACAAGAAAACATCATCTGCATACGAGTGATAGTGTACACCTTCATACTATCCGATTATGTCCCATTATGGTGGTGTGTACATGCTGAAGAGTCGCGGTCCGATTACCGATCCTTGCTGAACACCATCAGGAAGACAGTTCGGTGAAGATAGTTCACAAGTAACTTTACATCTGCTGGTACGACCCTACAGGTAAGAAGTGAACCAGGACTGAGCAGTGCCGGTGATGTTGAACACTTCAGATAGTCGATTGAGAAGGATTGTATGATCTACAGAGTCAAAAGCAGCTGAAAGATCCAGTAGAATAACAAAAGCCAAAAGTTTCATGTCCATAAACTGTAGGATAGCATTCTTGATCTTCAAAAGTGCCGTCTCTGTGTTATGATGTCGTCGATAGGCTGACTGACAATTTTGGGCTTCTTAATTAGATTCGTGATGATGGCATCCTTCATGGATGAAGGGAATTCACCAGAGTTCAAGGATGTCTCTACTATTGACACAATGAATGGCTGTCAATGTTCTCATTCAACAACCACACCGGAATAGGGTCGAGTATTAAGCAAGACATGTTCGGTGATGACATGGCAAAGCTGCAGACTTCACCTACTGTAACTAGGAACAGAGTCAAAGTCAGATAACTCTTCTTTACTCGAGGCAAGGTCTTCACCAAGATGATGATGATGATCTCCAGTTCTAGCTGCAGCTCAGATGAGGAAGAAGCTAATGGTAGGGTCTCTCTTATCCATGCTACCTTCTGAGTAAAGTATGTAGAGAATCTGTTGGAGATCATTGGCAGACACATGTATTGGGAGGATTGTTGGAGATCTGTTCAAGAGCGTGCTAAGTACACGAAATTATAGAATGACGACTTTGCTTTCCTGACTAGCCTGCCTAGAATGTGGATCTGGTCCAAGTACTTGACGTGATCATCAGCTGTGCGACTCTTAGCTTTCAAGTATCTTTCAAGTCTTCGTCGGGTACGTCTCGCCTCGTAGATCTCATCGTTGTAGCAAGGTGGATGAGAACGAAATTTGTGAGTTTTGTGGCTGGACATGTCCAGCCCTGTGGAGATGACACTGTTGTAAAATGAAGTCTGTACATCTGCAGAACCATCAGCAGGAAATCCCACAAATGCTTCAGCTATCTCAGAACGGAAAGACTCCTTGCTAAGGCTGCGGAAATTACGTAAAACTGAGGTCACGTTCTGTAACTTTGATTTTGCCACATCATGTACACAGCTAAAAAAATGATCAGAATATAACTTGTCATGAATCCGGCAGGATTTTACAAAGGAATCATCATTGTCCTTAGATATAATTAGAAAGCGTATGGCCACACTTGTGAGTAGGACCGTGGATGTGCTGGTGAAGACCTGCTTCATCAAGAGATGAGAGAAACTGAGCAGCATCAGGTTTGCTGGGAATTTCCACATGAATACTGAAGTATCCAAGTAGAAGGACTTTGAATGAACGTGTAGAGAGCTCTTTGATCAGTTCACGAAAATCCGTGAGGAACTCGCCAGTTTTAAGGGCATTCAGCATAGATGGTTCGGGCCTATAGATTACAACATAGCTTAGCACACCATCTGTTCAGGATCAGTAACACAGACCCGTTCATAAGATTATGATGATAGACAGGCTGAGCCCTGGGGGGGGGGGGGGGGTACTCGACCCCAAAAGTGGTAGGCATGTGCCGCTGGCAAGACAAACAAAGGGGGGCTTCGGAACCAGCGTATCATGAAAAGGATGGTCTTCGGAAGGGAACTACTAACATTTTGTGAAAAGGGGGTCTTTGGAACTGGATTACAATATAAATATGCTCGGAACTGGTTCCCACAAGCTCCCGTTAGCTAAATATACGCTTTGTGTACGACATGGCAAGTCGGGTGTATTATATAAGCGGAGTTAATTCGCATGCATGCGCTCAGCATGAATGAAAACTGAATTCGATGGGCCTGGGGTGGATTGGAAACGGATTGGAAGAAATGGGTAAGGCCCGAAGGAATTAAGCACCTGGAATGAAACTCGTTTTCAACTTTTCACCAAAAATGATATTCTTTGAAATGGGCCGGCGCGGGCCAGAACGGCCGGAACGACGGAATATAAAAAAAAGCGGAGCTTTGGAACAGTTTTCTCTCTTCTTTTTCTGAACAAGAAAAAAAAATGGTATGCTTTGGAACGGCAATTTGAGTGTAAAAATGGGGGTCTTCTGGGCGGCACATACCTCCCGGACACTATATACCGAGTTCAATTCTACAGATAACTGCAATTCCACCATAAGCATCATCTCTCCCTCGTGGTGTGCTGATGAATGTATAGCCTGATGGGGTACTCTCACTTATCACCACTGGATCCTCACTCTTCAACCACGTTTCAGTCAAAAACATATCAACATTGTTCTCGAAGATTTAATCAATCAAAAGAAATGTCTCGTTTCTGCGTGAATCACAGTTCCACAGATGGACATTAGTTTATACCTCTCCCTCTGAATGGGCACCAAATTATCAAAAGTAGTACTTATTTTTAAACTAGCAGATGGCTTTCTGGAAGAACTTATAAGTACAGTGTTATAAAGTAATCGTAATGAAACGAGTGCATGTATTAACATCAACTTTTACGGATTTTCATATTCAGTCTAAAGCCCGGCGCACACTGTACGATCCGACTGCGATGCGACTGATTTTTGATCGGATCGTGTAGTGTGCTATAGCTTATGACTGCGATCCGATCAGTCGCACGACAGTCGGAGACCAAATCGCAGAGATTCGACATGTTGAATCTTCTGCGATGAGTCGTGCGATTTTAATCTTTTGGCCAATCAGGATGGTGCAAAATGATGACGTCATCCTCAATTTGCTTGAGATGATCACCCAAGGCCAAACCAGGAAAAAGCTCATCGCACAAAAAAAGCAGCTGAAGTTGTACGCACACAACGCACAACTCGCTCCCACAACTCCGGCGGGCTGAAACCTGCGTACCGCATAGACTGTGCTTGAATTGCTGAACCACTGAGCAGGGAAGGTCGAGGACAATGTCTTCTCTTACCGTATAACTGGACGGTCTGGGCAAAATAGACTAATTAGAAAATGATGAGCAAGAGAAACAATAGTAGATGTAGTCAGTATTCATAAGCAACAGCCAGCCTGTTCCAGGAAAAGACTTCGAGTTCGAGGAGTCAAAAGCGACTCAATTCACCTTCTACCAAGACAAGACCAGTCCCAGCTATCCAGTTCGAGGTAGGCAACAAGAATTTATTTACAGATCTAACAAAATGTTAGCTCTGCAAAGTACCATAATTGTTAGAAATAAAGTAATAAAAGTGAAGAACTTAATTCTTATTCTTCTTCTCCGTTATCCTCCTCCTCCTCCTCCTCCTTCTTCTTCTTCCTCTTCCTCTTCTCTTTTTCTTTTTCTGTTCCTCCTTTCGACAGGTGAGATAAAGCTTTAAAAAATGCCCTTTCTTGGGAATATACACAAGATCCTAACTAACTTGTTTCACAGTAAAAAAATATTGTTTGGAACAGGGGCGGATCCAGGAGGGGGCACACAAATGCAGGTTTAACTTTTGGAAAAGGGAGACCGCATTTTTTTGGGGGTCTCGCCAGCTCTTGAAAAGTCGCTCGGGGGGGGGGGGGGGGGGGGGGTTGACAAAAAAATTTCCCCAGACCTCCAAAATTCGCTCAGTGGGGGGTGGGGGGGTTACGGGGGTCCAGTTCCCCTCCATAATTCTCTGACAAGCAAAAAAAAAGTTTTCGTTCTAAAAGGGGGCCACAATCGAAGAAAGGGGGGCCGCCAATGCATACTTTCTTTCTAAGGGGGGGGGGGCACGGGCCGGATGTGCTCCCCCCTAAATCCGCCACTGGTTGGGAACAATTGTCGTAACTATGCTAGCGTCAAGAAGACTTCATTCAATATGTTTGAAAATCTCTCTTTACCAAAGTTATCAGATTTTGGGGGGATATTTGGCAAATCAGAGGGGACCGGAACTGTTCTTGTGACTGCCCCTCCCTCCCTCTTCTGTAACATCGTCCCCGTCTTTCCTGATCATATCTATACACCTTTTGCTTCATGAGGTCATTGCAAATTCAGATATTGTTTGTTCGCCACTATACAATAAGATACGACTATATTTTTTCTTCCAGATTCAATATAAATCAACTTTCAAACCATAGACAATTTGTAACATACATGCGTATATAGCAAGACCTTTTCATAATTTTCTCTCCAGATTGATGAGCCATTGGCACTGACAGGAGGACCCTGAAGAATCTCCCAGACATTGGCAGTCACAGACGATGAATGTAAAGAATTAAGAAAAAGGCAACGATGTATCACTATGGGGGGATATTGAAAATAAAAGTATGATGAGGAGAATGGTCTATTCTGTGCTACTCATCCTATTTATCAGACAGTAAAAAAGGCAAATATCTGAATTCTTATATTTTGCAGCTGCCCATAGTGGGTAGAGGCCTAGAGGGTCTTCATCATAGGCATGAGTTTGAGGATTTTTTTTCTAGAATTGGCAAGACTGAACAGTATAATTACAAAATTATGCTTTGCTATTTTCATTATGCAGTACTTAAGTTAAAAAGAATACCCCAAATTGTATTTAATGCAGTTAAATATAATATTGCAATGTAGACCAAATTTACATTAAATCCAAAATTTCTATGTGAATTTATTTCTAACTCTGTAGTTAATATTTGACATTATGCAAAGTTTGTATGTATGAAATTACACAAGCTTATCTGTAAAGGGAAGAGGGCAGTTTTCAGTCATTTATATTCCCATCAATTACAGATTAACTATACTTTTGAAACGTGAAAGGCCACACTAGTCTCAAAGTGATAAAGGAACTCCGTGACTAGCCCCCCCCCCCCCCACTTACCACCTGTCCTGACTTTACAGATAAAATCACTATATTTGCACTACATGCATTTGAGTCTAACTGCAAATATATAGGAAAACTATCCCATTTGTTTCTGTAATCATAATTAATGAAATCAATCATGTTTCAAAATTCAGTGACTGAGAAACAGGCATTTTGTTTACTGGAGGACATCATGTTATCCTTAATTAACACTAGAAAACAGCACGGAAGGCAAAAATGGACATTATGATCGCCAGTTTACAAACAAATAAGAAGAGTTGTCCGACACTATTAAATAATGTCACCACAGTCACATTACAATTTCACCAATTTGATATTCTCAAAGAATTTGTTTTCTCAACATTCACAAATTCTTATAGTTGTCCCATCATTTTTACATGTTAATGAATCTAATGAGATCTATGAATTTTCTGCTTTGATCAGCTTGTTTCATTTATTGAATAATTTTAAAAAATAAAAAAGCTTGGTAATGAAACTTTGTTTATTTCAAGGTTCAAGGCGTCGTATGAATGTCTGAAGAACCATGTCAGAAATTGTGCAATCTACACGATTGTATATTACATGATAGAAAAAGGGCATGCTTCTAAGATTTCTCATCAACATTGCTACATGCATTTTTAAGTACTTCTAGAGCAGCTAGAATAATAGAGAACTGAAATAAAGGAAAGATATGAAGGAAATTAGAATGAAATTGCTAGATAAAGATGGTTTCAGGAGAAAGATGATTAATGAGTCCGGATATGTGCCAAGAATATATCTGTAAATGAATGTTTCCATACAAATGATTTGGAGTTGATTATTGAATTGGAATGGAAGGAAACTTCAGTCGTAGAGAAGTTGAAAGAAAGGATTGAGAAGAAGAAAGAAGAAAATATGAGTATACGTAAGAAAAAGAAAGAGAGAGAGAGAGAGAGGGGGAGATGAATGAATTATGGATCAGCATTAAAAGATCATCTCGAAAAAAAAGTTTGAGTGAGAAAGAAAGAGGGGGGAGGGGGACTGAATTATGTATAAACATTTTTTTTTAAAATCTAGAACCCCCTCCCCCTTTTCATTCTTTCTTATATACCACCCTTTATCTTTCTACTTCGAATCAATTCTCTCTTTATCCCAAGCTGTCTCTCACTCTGAATCTTATTCTTATTCCAGTCTTTCCTAGCTTTCTCATCCCCTCTCTCTCTCTTCATGCTCTTGCTTCATTTCTTTCTCCTTCCTTTTAACTCCCCTCATTTTTACTCTGTCTTACTCTTCTCACATTCTATCTCACTCGAGACTCTCCCTTTTTTGGGGGGAAGGGGGGGGGTCTTCTTTTCTTCTTTCTTTTATTTGCCGTTCTTCTTTCTTTCCATCTCGGCTCAATGCTACTTTTCTACAATATGGGACCTGCCTGCATCTTTCCCAATTTCTTCTCTTACACTCAGTCTCTTCCCCCCCCCCCCCTCCCCTCCCACCATCTTTCTCTTTTTCTCTCTCTCTCCCGCTCTACTTTTCCGTATCTCAATTTTACCCTCTTATTTATCTCTTTTCATTTCCACCATTCTTTTCACCTCTTCCATTTCTTGCCCACTCTTTCTCATTCCCTTCATCTGACTATCTTTATTTTACTCAATCTTTCTCATTTCCCCCTTAATAACTCTACAGGCGCCCCCTCCCCCTCCTCTCTTTTTCATTCTCTCTTAATCCCTTATTCTTTACTCTCCCTTCCACTTCCACTTCCCCTTGATCGAAGTCCATCGCCCAGCAGACATGTCGGCATCCTCTTTCTCATAAATATACCCTCTGATATAGTTCTCATTCATACCCCGGTCTCTCAGGGTTGGGTCTTGTGACTATTAAAAAAAAATAATAAGCTATTTGGTGTAAACGATGCATGTATCCTTTTCCCGATTGTAAAAACAGCCCAATTTGTTTTGTAAATCAATTTTATTTTCGGACAAGATACTTTACTTCTTAATTCTTAATTAATATATTACATAGACATGATGAAAATGGTTACTCCGATGCAAAATACGCACGCGCTGCAAAATCATCGGATATCTAGGTTTTAGTGGAATCGTACAGTCTGCGATGTCCTGCGACTGCGATCCGATTGGGCTCACAGTCGCAGAGCCATCGGATCGCAGTCGGATCGTGCAGTGTGCGCCGGGCTTAACATGCCCCCCCCCCTTTTTTTTTTTATTAGCCGAGATTTGCATAAAACATTCCGGATAAAAAGGGGAGACAAAAAACAATTCTGTTCATTACATCTCTAAACTGGTATGTTTGGTAACTTTTTAACTGTCTAAATCCTTTGAGCACCATTCTCTTAATTCTATTAGTATGATCACCATCTCCAACGCACATCCTCTCGCCCATACTAACACCCTCCTGCTATGTCTTAGTGTAAAATTTCCTTGTGCGTCTGTCTGCGCGTGTGCGTTTGTGTGTGTTGTGTGTGTGTCTCTCTCTCTCTCTCCCTCTTTCTCTTTCTCTCTACATATGACACGAGATTTCTTAATAAAATCATGATCTATAAATTAACAAATATTTCTTTGGTTTCGTTGGGTTCTTTTTTCAGCATATAAATTAAAATGTACATAAATACAAATACATATAGACGAATTACAAATGTAAAAACCGTGGAGAACTCTATCAAGAGTCATTGATGAAATGGTTCAGACCTTCCTAGAGATCAAGTATTTGACGTTCAACTACATGTACATTCTTTCCGTGCAGCTAGTAACGAGGGTTATACTTAAAGGGAAAGTCCACCCGGGAATTAAGTTGATCTGAATAAGAGAGAAAAAAAAACGAGAGAAACAGATTAGTGATAAATTAAGCGAAATCCGATAAGAAATTAAAAAAAAAAAAGTCATGATTTTTTGAAGTTGCAATGAATCAAACACAAATTGGCAACTCCGTGACGTATCTTGCGAGCTCCTCTCCCATATGCTCAATACAAAAAAAAATCTCATAAATTTTCATTTTCTTAGTTTTTGGTGAAGGAATAGATTCATTTCCTACAGTACAGGTTTTATGTAAAAACATAAGAGCAATGATTTCATTTAAGATACATTTATGATTGAGTATTTTCATTAGAGAAAATGGAAATTTATTTATTTATTTCTTATTTTTGTGTACAGGGCAAATGGGAGAGGAGCTCGCAAGATACGTCATGGAGTTGCCAATTTGCGTTTGATTGATTACAACTTCAAAACTTCATAACTTTCTTATTTTTCATCGGATTTTGCTCGAACCTTCACTGATCTGTTTCTTTAAATTGTCTGCTTCTTTTAAAACTAACTTAATATCAGGGTGGACCTTCCCTTTAAATTAGTTGTCAACCGCAAAAACATGTGCAGCTTTCGCAAGATTTTTGCAATACGCAGTGCTGTAATTAGCTTCTAATATCGGTGAGGTTTCTAGCCACTGGTCACCGCAGGGTGATTAAGAAAATTAAATCTAAAAATACTCATGCGATTCAAACACATATACACACGGCACCTTTGGAATAAGATTTCTATGCTAATGATATAGTTTATCATTCTTAATTCTCGATAATCCCCTCTAAAAAAAAATTACCCTTGGGCCCAAAATGGCATGGAATCTATGTGATTATGTTCGTATGTAAAATGCAATGCAAAATAAGAATCAATTTCTGAATGGAGCGCTTCGTATTTGGATTTCAATTAGTTTCGTTGCAATATTCACAGCATTGATGATATATCAATTATATCAGAGTGTAGCAGAAACATCTACGGTTTTTCACAACCACGCAGTCTTATTTTTATTTTTGAGGGCTGGCGAGACCAAAAAATATGGGTCTCCATCCAAGCAGTTTCCCAAAGTTGACAATCCTGCATTTGTGTGTCCCCCCCCCCCCCCCCTTATACGAAATCCTGGATCCGCCCCTGTGTTCATTGTAGATTGTATTCATTCTATGAACTTTTAAAATGTTACCTTTTTGTAAAATGCATTTGAATGCTTATCATTTTGAATTGGAGAGGAAAATAAATGATACTTGGTACTTTTTCCCCGTTATCAATAAGTAATCCTTGCATAAGACTAATTCCAGGGGCGGCGCCAGGGTATCTTGATAGGAGGGGCAAGACGACCTAAAGATGACGTCATATTTTTTTCTCCATTAAATAACAGGGGTAATATAGAGTTATATGTTTACGACCTCTCTTTTTAATACTCCTCTTTCTTTTTTCTTCCCTTTTCCTCCTTTTTCTTCCTCCTTTTCCTCTTTTTTCTTCTTTTTTTTCTTTTTTTCACTACTTGAAAAATCATAGGGGGGGCGGTCGCCCCCTCTGCCCCCCCCCCTGTAGCGCCGCCCCTGACTAATTCATATCCTAGATAAGAACCACGTGTTGCCCCAGTAATGTTATAGGCCTACCTCTTGATTGTATGGGTTTCTGTCATGAAGCCAGTTCCTACACATGTACATGTAGTTACAATTTGCGCATGTGCAGATAAAGGTCATTTGTACTTAGTACAACTGACCTTTATACGCTTTCATAGCGTGCGCACTATGAACCGCGCACCAGTATGATTTTACTTGTTAAACAAGTAGCGTATCCACCAACACAGATGCGCATGCGCGTACAAATTGGAGTCATATCAGGGGAGCGTTTCATCAAGCGTTTTGTCAGTGATTTTAACCGACAGCTGTTATAAGCTACTGAAATCCTCGCATCTGATTGGCAGAGAGCAAATTTGTCGGTAGAAATCACTGACAAAACGCTTGATGAAACGCTCCCCAGGATCATTTATACCTTGTATTAATAACAAACTGGCTTATCTGAAAACCGGTTTCCAACGCACAGTGCGTATCAGAAAAAGTATACCCAACTTTGATATGATACCTCATTCATGACTTTTCTGCGTCGGATGAGTGAGCACCAGGGTTTTTAAAAAGTGTCGTCAAAATATCCTTGTACCAAGTTTAGGCTGATGCAACGCATGTGGGTTAAGCCACATGAATGTGTTACATTAGTCTTGCATAACATTATTTCAAAAGGTTAGTTCTCTTTCTTGCTTCAATGCTTCATTGCTTAAAGTGGTCCAGTGTATCTAAGCTTTCACAAGACCTTGTTTCAACCAATATGATAATCACGCTAACTGAAAACTCTCTGCTCTTTTTGTCCATGGGGCCTTCAACTTTTAAACTTGTCTGTAAACTTTGTTTATTTTGCGTGCTTATGTCATAAAGAAAGGCTATCGTATATCTCATAATGACTGAGAGAGCCTTTTGACAATAAATTAGTATATGACTTTACCATTATGACGTAAATATAAAGATTAACAAAGCTCTTGAGATGTTATACAAATGTGTTGAATCATCGATCTGAAATACAACCGTTTTCCCAGGCACTTGGACACGGTAACCATGATAACGAGGAGCGGTCAATTACCACCGGGCATCAGTGAAAAACCATGCAACCTTTTAATAAAAATGTAATGCCCGTTGAACACGAGGCGTTATTTCAGTTGCACCATGCAAGGACATTGAGGCATATAAATGCACAGAACATATTCAGGCACAATCTACAGCCACATACGCTACCCCCTGAAGCAGGTTGCGATGGCCTAGCGCAAGGCTTCGGATTTGTCCGAAAATAAACTTTCGACGGAAAACTGACGTAAAAATCTACACACAAAAAATGAGTGCATACAGAACAATTCTGTGAAAACTCCGGTGCAGATGCCTTTACATATAGGGGTCTATTGTTCACTGCTTATTTTGGCATAAATTCTTTTGAATCGAACAATCAGTTGCCGTAATCGACAGTAAGAGAATAACACCTCGTGTGCACGGGGCCTTAAACTTTTAAACTTGTCTGTAAACTTTGTATATTTTGCGTGCTTATGTCATAAAGAAAGGCTATCCTCTATCTCAAAATAAGTGTGAGAGCCTTTTGACAATAAATTAGTATATGACTTTACCATTACGATGTAAATCTAAAGATAAACAAATCTCTTGAGATGTTATACAAATGTGTTGAATCATCGATTTGAAATACAACCGTTTTCCCAGGCATTTGGACACGGTAACCATGATATCGAAGAGCGGCCAATCACCACGGCATCAGTGAAAGACCATGCAACCTTCTAATAAAAATGTAAGGCCCGTTGGATACGAGGCGTTATGTCAGACAATTTATTAGTATATGACTTTACCATAATGACGTCAATCTAAAGATAAAAAAAGTTCTTGAGATATTATTCAAATGTGTTGAAGTATCGATGAGAAAGACAAACCGTCTTCCCAGGAACTTGCTGACAGTAATCAGGGTAATGAGGAGTGACCAATCACAGCCGCATTAGTGAAAACACCATGTAACCTTTTATAACTGTGATGCCCTTTGCAAACGGTGCGCCATTTCTATTGCGTTATTACCTGCGCTTACGAAGCCTTTGAAGGCAATTGGCCCATATGCAAGTAGTTCAACGCAGTATTTACACTGTTTATTTAGCGTTCATTTTAGGTACGATGGCACTCTCCCATCAAAAACGCGCAAGTTGCTGACGCAGACCTGACATACGTCAGACAAATGACGACTGTGACACTCCTAAACGTCAACATGCCTCTAAACGTCAACATGCCCCCTATCTTTCTGAAAATTTGACGCTCGTTGTTCCGATCCGTACGTCCGTCTAACTACAATAATTACGAGCGGATTAGCTCGCTCACTGTACGCGTGCGTGCTAGCTGAGGCGCCTTTATTCAAATTCATTCAGGACCAGGGGTACGGTTTTTTCAGAAAATAATAAAATAACAGTTACCGTAATAGACGGAATGTTTTGGATGAGTGGACCATGATAATGATAATTAATAGTAAAGGTCGTTGGATGCGACTAGTATTCTGTGCATTCATACTTGGAGTTGCATATGGAGCTTCCTTGTTAGGCCAAACTGGACCTGCAAGAAGAGTCTGACTCTGAGCCTGAGGGTGGTGTAGCCTAAGTATAGTTACATGTAGGCCTCGTATAGGCCTAATTTTAGTTTTACTCTTACTGTTCTTTAGACCAAAGTTCTAAATTGCGTAGGGTCTGTTAGGTCTAAGTCAGATCTACGATATATATTTTTTAATACTAACAGATCGAAGGTAGATCTAGAAGTACTTATGATGGTGTGACCATATTTCGCGCACATTTTAAAATTGTTAGGAATGTGACATTCGATCCATAATTTCTCATATTCTACATTATTTTATTTAGATTGATTTATACCAAACGGAAAGCAAAATTGCGGACTACAATTGGGTCAGAGAAGAAAATAGATCGACAAAGAATTTCGGAGATATCATGATCTCAAAATTCGATGTCGGATCGCAACGCGCATGGAACTGAAAAAAAGGTCTAAAAAACAGTGAAACCTAATTTCGCGCATCTTTTACATCTAATTTATCCAACGTTTGCATCGGGCAAAATAGTTGTTACTTATCAGACATGCCCAAAATTTGCATCGAATGAAATCCTGGGAGATACATGGCCTGAAAACATGTCCTATTTTGACAGCAAGTAAGCCTAGATAAAGTTTGGTCCTTTGCATATATCATTCACGTTATTCACT
Source organism: Heliocidaris tuberculata (assembly GCA_025618425.1). NCBI lineage: Eukaryota > Metazoa > Echinodermata > Echinoidea > Camarodonta > Echinometridae > Heliocidaris > Heliocidaris tuberculata. The sequence goes on from CM046850.1 coordinate 29,909,914, forward strand.
TTCCGAGTTCCGTGAATAAAGTTGCGACTTCAGTCATTTTTAATCACTAATTTCCGAGCATTCCATCAATATCACACATCGCTAAAGCAGTATCATGTAAAGCTTTGGCAATATCCTCTTTGGTAAAATATAAATTATGGGTTTGGTCAGAATGAAGAGTCTGATCGTTGTGTCGGATCTCTGTAGAAGGTGTCACAGGAGTTACGCCATTGTCTTGACCTCCATCAATGTCTTTGATACCGCTGTTCTGTCTTTCCAATCCGAGAACCCCTGCATGATTGCCTGCATCTATGATATCTGATTCAAATAATAGTTATGGTATCATACTTGACAAATTTAGAGCAAAAGCATAGGGCAAACAATACGCCAAAAGACTAATAATCAAAATGTCATTGAGCCTGTGGTGGGGGGGGGGGGGGATTATTCAATCGCTTACACGGGGGGAAATGCACTCAGTTCCGAAGGAATACAAAATTTTAATTGATGGGTCTGACGAAAAAAGGAAACGCTACGTGTTGAATCAATTATAACAATAAAGCACTACACAATCTAACTTTTGAGCTGTCTTGCCACACGACTTTGGTTAGACGTAAAACCTATTACGGGGTTCGGTCCTTAACCCAGTATATTTTATAAGATGTTCATATTGTACAACAGACACAGTGTATAATATCTTATACTCGCAGATTTTCATACTGTATGATATTACGTAATATCTAATACTACAATATGTTCATATTGTATAATAGTACATATTACCTAATACTAGAAGATGTTCATATTGCATAATAGATTGTAGTATTAAATAGTTTTATATACCTCATACATAGATTCTTATTCACTGACTGGTCAAAACTATATAACATGACACGGCGCATCTCGATCTATCATTGCGTCAGAGGGTTTTGGCGTTCTATCAGTTGACCTAAGGTCAAATGATAGAAGGCCAAAACCCTGTGATAGAACGCGTAACCCCTCCGCGACTCTTGCACACACGTGCGTACACAAAATTTGGTTCAGCTTTCGCGAGTTGCTAGGCTACGTGACTGCGTTCAATATAAGCGCGTAAGAATTCAACATGGCGAGTGACTTAGCAACTGAATCAATAAAAAGGATGAGGTATATAAAACAAATATGGACTGCTCTGTAATCGGATGGTAGTGGAAATTATCGCTCCCTCGGTGGTGTTCATACCGGCCCTTCTATCACCCCCTCGGCTTCGCCTCGGGGATGATAGAAGGGCCGGTATGAACACCACCTTGGGAGTGATAATTTCCACCATCATCCTCATGAGCAGTCAATATTTGTATACTGTCTCTCTTATAAGGAGTGCGTAAAGGATACAAGTCAAGTTTTGAATCCGCAATAGTTCGGTTTGAACTGCGCTTCTGGATAAAAAAAAAAAAAAGAAGAAAAAGGACAATGGTAAAATACATGTGTATGTCGAACATTGTTAGTGACAGTAACGAATACATGTAAATGAGTTATTGTTATGTACATGGAGCAATGAAGTTCGACAAAATATGCGAAGTTGGTGCACAATTGTTTTCATACCAACCTTCATTTTTTTCTATCCTATCATCCATTACAAATGATACTGGAACCATACTGCGATTAGGCAAAATTTTAAAGGACATGTTTTGTCTCATGAAAGTTAAGAATGGAAAACCTAACTTAAAAACGTGTTTATATTAAACACATTTTGGGTCATAGCACATTTTAGAAGAAGGTTAATACATATAAAAACATTGCCTCGGAAAATAGGTTTACTAGATAGATGGCGCAGTACAAGTGTGTCAGTATGACTACTATATTGGAAGGACAAGCATCCAGTGAAGTACTTGGAGTTGAATTACTTGGAAATCTCTTCATTGCTTCTCTTGGTCTCAATAACTGCTAACCTCTCTTCTGAACTAGCCCATGCCCACCTCTTCCACTCCAACAGGGCGTTTACGTGTCTGTTGTGAATCGAAAAGAAGAAAACAATTTGAATGTAAATAATTGTATAGATCAATTTCTGACACAAAACCCAGTAAACAAGGTGACATGAGTATCATTATCGAGTGTTTTTCTCTGTAAAATATTAGAACATGTTATTTGAGGATGTCTGTCATTTTTAACGGATTTTTTGAAAGATTTTTCAGAAATTGATGGCAGTCAGGTCTCAGGATTGTATATTTATGCAATTGATCTTCATGTACTTCTTTTTCTTTTTTTCGGTTGTTCGACACATGCTCCGGCGAAAATTGCTCCGCGGTCATTCATAACACTAACCAAACTATTAACTTCAACCCTGGACCTAACCAAACTCAAAACCTGGACCTAACACAATTCTTTAATGGAATCTTGAGTTCTGGGAAAGGTGAAAACTAATCTGTGAGCTGAAAAGGATTGCTCTTCAAATGCTCTTATATTCGAAATAGTAGAAATAGCTGAAATGTTCGGGCCGAATATTCATGCCACTTGTGTGTGTAGTCCCATATACCCATTTCTGTCTGCCGTACATGTGCTTTTCAGCGAGATTGGGTCAATTTCTTATCTATTTTGATGATTCCAAAACAACACAGTATAAAACAATTCTTATGTAGACATGGTCAACCTTTCCCAATTCCTTTAAGACAGTTTCTTTCACAATATAATTGCATGACCGGAACTCTACTTTATCTTAAACCCTAACCCTAACCGAAAACCCAATCATAATCCTAACCCTACACCTTTCACAGATACAGCCCGGAGCAATCGTTGCTGGTGCATATTATGTAGGAACAACTTTTTTTTTCCTTCTTTCTTTCTTTCTTTTTTTTTTTTTTATTGTGGGTTATTTACCATGTTTACATAGACTTTGCATCTCTGAGGAAGCTTACTGTCATTGATATATTGTTAACACATACATATACCATCACTTCCTCTCGAATAAGGTGATCAGTCACAGATATGACCACGCATGGAGAGAAAAAAAAATGGGATTAAATTGTATTCTACACAAATTCGATAAAAATGTCTCATTCGGCAAAATAAATCAATAAAAGAAGACTCGTGCAAAGCTCTGCATATCTTTTATTTCAATAACTAGCTTTATATCTACTATTTCAGTATTTATGGCCCTCAATGAAATGGTTTTCTCCGTTGCCGCAAAATGAATTATATAATTATTGAATTATGCCAAATATAAGTAGAACACTCCTTGGAGACACTGAATATAATGAATTAAAAGTTTTGATCAAAATAATGCTACTCGCTGTAGCTCTTTTTGTGTATTTATAACCCATGCACGAATAGAAATTAATAGGTAATAACAGCTCAAAGTTCACCGTCGTCGAAAAGCATTCAGGAACGTTTGCAAACAACTGATGTCAAGGGTAAGCGGAAAGAGAGCTCGAGTACTTCATAAGCATTAAGCGGTGACATTAATCAGAAAGCATGCTGGGTCGTACAATAAAAGCACTGACACACACAAAAAAGGGTGTTTCTTCTCTCGTTTAGTTGTCATTCAATTTACGACAAATTAACGTTATAAACCATGAACAACAGCTGCTTCTGTCATGTTGTTATTATGAAGGTGTACGAATCCCTTTCTCCCTTCACTTCGTTTAGCAGGTCCTGAAGAGAATGATGGAGACGAGGAAAATTAATTACAGCCGAAAGCTTGGCCGGTCGTGTTTCGTTTTCACAGCTAAATGCAAAAACATCTCATCCCTTATTAAAACTACAAAATACCAAGATGCATCAACATACTGAGCCATTTGTGCATAACTACCAGCTCTCATCTCACTGACGTTTGCTCCTGTGACGTGTGGTCCGGGGGTTATTTCGTCAAACACATAGTACTAGGGAGTAGGGATGTCCTTTTGGGTTGTTAGGTTAGGTTTAGGCATGTTCGGTGTAGTGTTTGGTCCAGGGGTGAAGTTAAGAATGGCTGGAATGCGGTTAGTGGATACTCTCTTAATTTTTAAGACTTATTTTAAGTCCTTCCCACTTAAAAATAAGTCTTTTGTCCCGGTTAAAAATTCTCTTGGACTTAAAAATAAATCCTTCTGACTTAAAAATAAGCCTAAAATTTTAAGTGAGGAAAATTCACCGGAGCAAGTCGCAGAAACAAAAATTATGCAATTCATTCAGAATATAGTTACGATGACTTGTACTAGTATTTCAAACACATCATGTCTCGTTGAAATAGAAGATCCTTTTCAGGAAAGAAGCATACACCAGTTTCTCTTGTATTTTATGTTCCAACAAGGAACACATCTCAGATATATTCAAAAGAAAATCCATTTGCTTTGGTAATGCCTTTATAAACAATCGTCCATCTTCTAATACATGTAATATTTCAAAAGGGTGTTTCAAAGTTGTTACAAGATACAGATGGACATCTTTTCTTATTTTGATGTTAATGTCGCTCACCCCCACTTCCTTATCTCACATAATATAAGTTTTGCAAGCCAAAAGGAATATATAATTCAGACGTACGACTGGCAGTTCACTATACGTAGGAAGATATTGGTCAGCATTAGGGGCACAGATGATATCCAATGACGCAAGAAATGCTACAAAACATATAAACAGGCAGGGGCGACACTATAGTGGGGAGGCACTAGTGGGGAGGCATGGGGTTTGATTCCACCCCCTCGTTATATATTGTGTTGAGGGTTGTCGGCAAATTCGGCATTTTTACATTGGTAAATCTTAAAGCTTGATGAGTTTTTTAATCTTTCTTTTGTTTTGTCTTGTTTTTTAGTTGTTTAAATCGGACAACCCCTTTAAAGATCTGATTAAAATAAACAATCATCGCCGACGTCGGAAAAGCGTTGCCTATGTCTCGCTCTTGCTAGCCTTGACAGTCTGTATGTCTGAATGTTATATAATCAGAACTTTAAAAGATATTGAACAACTGTAAGACATTCCATTAGATGTATTGATCAATGTGATAGTGTCATAGATTCCAGTTTTGGGTATCAATCTTTCTAGTAAAAATGGAGACATTAAACAACTAAACTTCTTTTTAAAAACGTTTTCCAAACCTGCAATAAATAACATTGTTTGAAATTTACTATGCGTGGAAAACTGGAAATTATATAAAAATCGAGACGATACGGTTATATGATGCCGTTGACGATATATTGTAAATGTTAAGATAAATACGAAGAGCTGGAAATAGACAATTGGCCATGAGTAGCATTAAGAATTCCAAAATTACCCGGAAACCGTACAAGATACACTATATTTTGCCCATGAACTTGTTTGCACATGTGTTGTTTCCCACAGGCTGTCTTGTCACACTTAATATCAAATGATCAACGAAGTTTTTTTCAAGTAACGTTTACGTGGTAGTTTGGTCCATAGTAACATTACCTTAGTCTTTACCGTGATGAATTAAGCACCTTAAACTATAAGTGTACGATTATAAAAGGCTCGAAAGACATTTCCTTGACGAGTCAAGAGAAAATAAGTGACGTCTGACAGCGTGAAACAACATCATGCTGCAGCTTGATGTTGTAAAGACATCACAAGTCAAGAAGATTGATGGTTTTAATTCCGAGAAGGTTAAAGAGAAGAGATTCTAAAAGCAGGTCGCAGACTCGGGTTGAAAGGAATGGGTGGGCATTGTATCTCATTCGTCCATCGAGGGAATTCAGGAAACTAAATAATGTTTCCAGAATTTTGAAATTTATAGCGTTTTGCGTGGGCATACGGTTTTTTACGTTTCTTTGTGCGTGAGTGGTTCATGCAAGTGCGTGTCTTATACGTGTCATTCTTGTTCATTGGTCAACTCAGGTAACAAAATTTGCACTTTCTAATGCAACGAAGCGTAATGTCTCCAGATAAGAATGAGAAAGGGTGCTAAATCGACGATACATGTGTATATATAAACATTATTTTCTATAGCATTCTATTATTATCATCTCGTATTTCTATAACGACTCAGAAATGCACTTAAAAGGTAGATAATGTGATGTATTATTATCTTCTATGCTATAGTTATGCTCGTGGTTATGGTTCCACGCTACACAAAGCTTCGGTGTATTTTTCATATGTTGCCTATATTGGGGGCACCCCTTTCTCCCCTCCCCCTGCCCCACCCTCTCTCTCTCTCTCTCTCCCTCTCTCTATCTTTCTTCCCCTCCTTTAGTCACTTTGTTACTCTATGTCACTCTACGATTTTATCTCTCCATCATCTATAACTTACATACCTGCCGCTAGCAGAGATATTTCTTTTTGAAGGAGAGTCTCCCGTGCAGAGGATTCTTTCAGGACTGCAATGAGCATGCAGACAAGGTCAATTGATAGTGCAATAAGACACTTCTGAATCAAGTAATCAACCCTTTAAAAACTCATATGATAGCCAATAATTATGGCTAAAGGCAATAAAATTCAAGTTCCTTTAAAAGAAAATGTAAGTTTTACGACCTTCTTTCAAATACATATTTTTTTAATGCTTGAGTTTTATTTTTACTTTACACATCAAGGCCCAAATCTGCATATGAACAAAAACAATACCATTGTGTGTCGCATCATATAATCCACAGCACCTCTTGTAACCCAGAGTCAATTAACGATTCACGACTCTGGATTACACGAGGTGCTTTGGAGTTTGTTTATCTCTTATTGTTAACCTATGACTATTTTACGTAATGCAATTTACACAGTGAACATCGTATGTCTAATTCGGGTCCGCTCGCTATTCATAAGAACCGCTATTCATAGAAAACCGCTATTCATTTAACACGCGTTATGAATAGCGGTCCTTATGAGTAGTTATGAATAGTGGTCCTTATGAATGGATGTCCTTATGAATAGCGAGGAAAATTTGTCTATGGTTTGCTCGCTATTCAGAAGGACCGCTATTCGTACAAAACCGCTATTCATTTAGTCACGCGTATGGATAGCGGTCCTTATGAATAAGTGGTCCTTAGGAATAGCGGTCCTTATGACTAGCGAGGTTACCCCTTCTAATTCTTATGGCGATCGTAAATACTGCGTGTAGGCTACAATGAAGAAACAACATGAATGACAATTTAAGTAAAATAAAATAGAACTCATTTCGGGAAATCGTGGGCTTTGGATTTGCTCTCTCTCTCTCTCTCTCTCTCTGCCCCTTTCTCTCTCTCTCTCTCTCTCTGCCCCTTTCTCTCTCTCTCTCTCTCTCTGATCCTCTATTCCGCTAATAGAATCTTTCTCTTTTGTCTATCATGTCTATGGGCGAATCTAAATTCATTCTACCAGTTGAACCTTCATCGATCGACATTCTATCCGAGATTTTATCAATAATCTTTAGCATCTTGAATTACAATAATGGCGCACGTATAAGGGACTTGAATTGCATCGAGTCAGGGCGTTAATGTACCCTAGGATTTACCACTTCTTCAGTAACGGGGTGAAAGAATTAAGTTATAGACTCAAGTGCATTTTCGCGGACCGGATAATCGATTCTAGAATTTTCTTTCTGCTGTCTTACTTTGGAATCATCCGACATTAAAAGATCAACACTGTTTTTCAACCATCATTCTTGACATGGCGTCATCCACACTACTTGAAAAGAAACGAAGGTTATAACAGTATGAAAAATCAACACTTCCTCAACCGAGCCGTTATGTACGAGTATGCATCACATGTTTGCCGAATCATGAGTCGTTAAAGTCCATAAATGGAGAGTGTGTCTTTTAATCTCTTTTCTTTTTTTATTCTCTCATCGCTTTTGAATATTTGTATATTTTAATTTTGGGGGCCTCCTTTAAAACAATAAGCCTATAAATTATGACGATAACTTTTGACACGCATTCTGTTTAGCAATATTTGTTATGATTTAAACAGTTACACTTGCTAAGCAATGTAAATTTCTTTTGCGGTCGTTATTTAATTTGACCCGAAATAAAGACAAAAAAATCGGAAGTATAATGGATAGAATCGATATTATGGAACTGATACAGACCAATATTCATAGTTCGAAAATAACACGACTATCGCGTATCATTCTACTGTCTCGATATATACTCCTCCAATATAATTTTCAGCCACCGGAGTCTATCAAATGTCAGTGTTGTTGGAAAATGGAAAATTATCATATGATTATTGCATTATGAAGCGTCATTGGAAAACGGGACAGCTCCAAGCGATTCAAATTATTAGTTTTAAGACGTACCAATGCCTAGTGTATTCTTTACAAGACACTTGCTTCTCTCAAAAGGCCAACAGCGTTTCAAAATATGCTTGATCATGTGTTTCACTCATATAAATGAAGAAAACCAACAGCATGACCTACAGAAAAGATTCTTTGCGTAGTTAAGTGTCAAATAGCCTTTTCAGACTGCAGGAAATTTATACGCATAAAGAATCATCGTACATCTGTAATAGTGCAACGTACAGACGTTTAAAGAAACGTCGTATAGAGAAACAGGTTCGGGGAAAGTCAGGTGATAAAATATGTTTTGTATCAGGTTATGTCATGTACAGCGATGGGGGCATACAAAATAACAGCTGATTGGTCACATATCAGCGCGCGCACACCATAAGACCCACCCAGTTATACGCTTCTCGTACGATACGGTGTTCGTTCGGAACGATACTCGGCGTTTCGTTATACGATGTTCAGACTATGAAAATTGAATTATTTATCGTCTAGCTATACGATTTTCGTTGGTAGTCTGAACAGGGGGATACAGAAAAGATTCCCTTGTGTAGCTACGGGCAAAGAGTATATGTGCTAGTCAAAACAAAATGAGATTAGCCCTCATGATATTTCCGATATCTCTCAACTTTGACATTAACCCTTCCAGAATAGGAATTATTTAAGGGCTGAATTGATAACATTTTGTTCTTCAAATTGGCAACAACAATATTTTCTTTTATTGCTACATGGTTCTAATAAAATGTAATGTCTTCGAAAAAAAAAAAACTATACGTAGTTATAAACTTTGTCGAAAGTTGAAAAAATTGCCAAATTCGATAAAAAAAAACCCAGTGATTTTGAACCTCTCAATATGTTGCCAATTTAAGAATTTTGAAGATTATTCTCCCTTTTAAAATTCCTGGTATCAAACGCAATATGGTCATGCGACAAAATGGACACAATATGTGTCCAGAAATTTTTGCTCGTTCTACTCCTGCATCTGCATGGTATATTTTTTTTAGAGCTCTGGATCAAAAGTTATTGAGCCAAACAACAAAAATGTGGTCAATTGTCTCGAAAGGGTTAAACGCATGAATCTTTTTTTTTTTTTTTTCTAGGCTTATTGAGCCATTTTGGAAAATCAACCACGAACATGTATCAGCCCGACTTACGTCATGAGGTGTCAATGCTGACGTTAGGACCGCGTCACTGGTACGGTATTTTGTGCATCATGAAAGAGTGATATCTTTTTTTCTTTTTTTTAACAGTTAAAAGTCTTCACAGGCTCGATTAGCGCAGGTAATTACGCAATCGAAATGACGCCTCGTGTGAGCCAAGCTGTAAATAAATCTTTTAACGTTATTATTCAGAACGGTGACAAGGAAAATGTGACGACAGGAAAAGAACATATCTTTCGTAACATTTCTTTTGCGTAGAGCATGCTTTGATTTAAAGTGTTACTTAACGGATTAACTAAAGTGAAAGTGTGATCCATTCATGACAACAAATGGATGAGTCAAACGCAGAGGTTTCCGCAGCCAGTGTGTCAAGCCCTTCGGAGGGAAAGAAATTTGTTTTCGGAAAATCATGGAAATATTTGCGACCATGCACCTCTACATCCGATATTTATCTTAATGGTAAAAGTATTATGCATAAAATATGTGAGAGGTTTCGCAGCAACTATACGGTCTTATAATTGTTTCCACACACCCACTCTGTAGATCATTTACGCAGTGAATGATGGTCAGTGAAACAACCGTATCCATAGGATTATATCAGACAGCACACTTCATCCCCATCTTATAAGCGCGGGTGATGCTAGGCGTGTGCTTATTGCAGGAAACATGGGTGCATCCGAGGGCAGTCACCACTTCGGTCTAGCCCTGGGAAATCCATCCCAATCATGACCATTGCCAAAACCCAAATCATTTTAAGAAGCCTCTGCATAGGCACGGGTAGAATCATATCACGTTTCATACATGGTGAGCTAAACGTGTCTCACCACGTTCAACGTGAAAGCTGGTGTTCGTGAAAACTTAGGCGTCTTTCATAGTTCATATCTAGTTCTTAAGAATTTCATTTCGGATTTTCCTCCTGCACATTGATCGGGAATCGAAGATTGTCAGCAAGTCAAAAAATTCAATCATGGAGTTCTAAGACAAAGCATAAATCATTAAGTACTTCTTTCACAGCCGCATATATCCTCATCTTAGTCCCACTCATCCCCTTTTAGGTAGCTTTAGATTCAGGAATCTGTGCTAATACAGCTTAAAGAATATTTGGATCTTTTTGGTTCTTTTTTTTTTTTTTAATCTTAAGATCGCTGCATGAATCCAGATTATAATTGACAAGTCTCGGCTATTTTGTCCCTTACGTTACGGACCACATCAGAGAGTTTAGTACATCTGATAACTGTATTATTAAAGTTAATAGCCCTACTAGAGTTTAGATCTGAACAAATGTGAAATAAAATGACAAATTTAATTTCAGTTTATATTCGGATCTCCTCAGTACTTGGGGGTCACAAAATTACCAAATATGCACTGGACTTGCCCGATTATAAGGTGATAACTGGATTTATACGGTACATCAAGTTATCTGGACACCTAACCTCACAGTAGAGAAGCCTCCACCAGAGCTGACAACCCAGTCACTACATGGAATGTTACGGCGTCGTGAGCAGCATCGTGCAGGTTTGTGTAAAGTCGCGCATTGCACGACAGGTGCAGTCGAAAAGGACACCAAGCCGTGGGGCTTGCTTTTCATATCGAAATGGTTCGGATTGGCTTCCTCCACATAAGCGAAAATTAATAGGAAAATCAATTTGCGATTACAAAAACATGTGGTCAGTAATGTGATGCGAAAAAGAGTTTCACTTTCCCTAAACATCCTCCAGGGGATTACATCGAAATAGAGGTGCAAGGGAATTCTTACTTCGGGAATCTTTCAAACGGTTTGCGGTGGATAGTATTACCAAGACTCATTTTTTGTTGGTGTTAACATGAGCTGTGAAAAATAGTATTGAATGAGATATGGTTCACCTATTTTGGCTTTCTTTCATTGGAGGCAAATATTCTAACGTTCTAGCTAATCCCGCGTATAGTTTTGGAACAATCATGCTCGTTTCACATCATACATGCATCTTAACCCCATACATGTATATTTGCAGGTGTATTTGCAGAAACAATTGAAGGATTTAATATACAAAGGTTTAAACCCTTCTATAATATAATAATAATCTAGATTTATTTAGCGCCTAATACATCTACGATGTCTCTAGGCGCTTTACTGACATATTATTGTTACCCCGGTCACATCGGATTCATGGCTTGCCCGCACACAATGTATGCACCTTCTCCACTCCCTGGGAAGCATTCCAGCCAGGCGCCTTTTGCAGACGCTCACAATGCTGATCAATCCACAGTGACTTTCGCATCCTACCGCATCCTACCGGGTACCCATTTAACACGTGGGTGGAAGATAACACCTTGACGAATACTCGAGACTAATATCTTCCTTTATATTGCCTTTTCAATGTGTTACTGTCAATCTCAACACTAAAAATTGGGGGAGATGATACGTCTTCCCCAATACGTCATTTACGATATCAATATGGGTTGGGTTTTTTTTTTTTTAAACGTATGAAATTAACATGTACATAGTTAATTATTGATTCCAGTAGGTTAAAACACGTTGAAAGGCAAGTGGACCCGATAAAAAAAAACCTCTGGCCACATGAATGTACACGTTAATTATTTTAAGAGGTCAAGGTACGCTCAAGCTAATTACAACCACTTGTATAACAAGAATATTTTCAATCACTTATAGACTTTTTTTTTTAATTTTATTGCTTCTTATCAGCGCACCTTTAGGTTCATTAGTGTAGCCGAATAGAGTTTACTCAAATGAAGTGTTAATGGAACTTCAAGTATTGAACATGTAGTGGGTTCCATGAAATTCTACAACTTTTTCAATACACAAGTACACAGAATTCTTAAGCTAATAGGCAAACCAAATTCAATTCAAGCAATACAGCAGAAACTCGATTACAAAGGTGGAAGATAATTACCGCAATATCAATTCAATACATAAGTATTCACGTGAATAAATGAAGTGCATACTTGAGAATTCCTTCTCTTTTTTTTTTCTTTTTTTTTTCTTTTTTGTCTCAATGATATCAAAAGGTTAAGGTTTAAGGAAGAAATTTTTCAGATAATAAACATTCCAATTGAAATTGGATACAACAGAACCTCATTCTTTTTCAAGTGTAAAGTATAGGAAAATAATTACTGCAATTTTCATTGCAGCACACGAGCATCCACGTGGGTGTAATACTCAAAGTTTGTATTTCGTCTTCATGATCACAACTAACTTTTACGTTTGCCACTCTCGAATCGAGGTGTAGTGAGTGGGTACCTGGTAGCAGGGGCGTCAATCCGTTTTTCGGACTGGGGGACAGCCTAATATTAACGCCCCTTTAAATAATTACAAGCTTCTCCTTGGTTATACATGCCCTCCCAATATTTTCTGGGGGGGGGCATTTTCCTGAATACTCATTTTCCTAGTTAAAACTACTTTATTTTTTACCACAAGCAGAATATCAAGTTCGCAGTAGATAAATTAAGTTTATTTATTATATTCATTTTGTAAAGCGCATAGAGACACCCCTGTATTATGCGCTATCTTTGTGTATCAGTAATTAATTCAGAACATAACAGCTGCAATTGTGTGTTGCAGCTGAAATTCCAGAACACCTTTTTAACCCAGAGTCATGAATCATTAATGACACTGGACAGCAAAAGGTTGGCAGAAATGACAGCTGCAACACAAAATTGCAGCTGTTGTGTTCTGAATTAATTACTGATACACACAGATTTCATGGCCTTCATATTCAAAAAGTGAAATATCTAATTAAATATTCAAAGCAATATTTAAAGAAAAGTATTCAGAGAAATGTCATAAAACTTGCTTCCAATAAAACAAGTGAATGAGTAAATTACGCAATGCGTAATAAATGTCCCCGCCGGAAGTGCAGATCTGTGGAAATTAACTAGCCTGAACCTTAAAACTTCAGTGAAAAACTTTAGTGAATAAAATAATAATGTTACTGCATGCAAAAGAAGAGAATACCAACAATGCATGTATACAACTGAAATATAAAACATGAAAACATTATGAACCTTCAGCCATTTTGAATAAATTTGCATAAATTTGCATGAATAATGAATTTCAAAATTCTGTGTAGAAGTTTGGAAGCCCCCACCCAGCCCTATCAGATAAAACAATCGGAATAAAAATCCGATGTGAAATAGAGGAGAAGTAGCATTTTTCGTCAATTTTGAATAAATTTGCATAAATTTGCATAATTAATGAATTTCAAAATTCTGTATAGAAGTTTGGAAGCCCCCACCCAGCCCTATCAGATAAAACAATCGGAATCAAAATCGGCCAAGAAATGACGGAGAAGTAGCATTTTCTAACATTTGAGCACACACGGACAGACGGACGGACGGACGGACACACACACACACACACACACACACACACACACACACACACACACACACACACACACGTACGGAGCCCGTTTCATAGTCCCCTCGCGAACTTCGTTCGGCGGGGACAACAAGCCTTTATAGAAGCGCACAGTGACGTGAGTAGAGTACTAGGTGTTAAATAAAAACAATGGACACGTTTGATCGTTAATAACCAAAAAATCAGACTTTGTATCAGACTTGGGTTTTTACATTGTAAATTTGAAGGATGTAAAATATATTGGGTGGAAGTTTTATGACATTTCTCTGAATATTTTTCTTACAATATTGCGCTAAATATTTAATTAGATTTTTCACTTTCTGAAAAATCAAGCCCTAAAATCTGTGGGAATCAGTACAGTGATTAATTTAGAACACAAAAAATGTCATTGTGTGTTGCAGCTGTCATTGCTGCCAACCTTTTGCTGTCCAGTGTCATTAATGGTTCATGACTCTGGGTTAAAAAATGTTCTGGAATTTCAGGTGAAATGCACAATGGAAATTGCTGAATTTCAAATTAATTACCTATACACGCAGATTTTGTGGCAGTGATTTTTCAAAAAGTGAAAAATCTAATTACATTTTCAGAACAATATTTTGAGAAAAATATTCAGGGAAATGTCATAAAACTTGCTCCCAATATATTTCACTTCCTTCACCTTTACAATGTAAAAACCTCAGTCTGATACAAAGTATATTTTTTTAGTTATTAACGATCACAAGTGTCCACTGTTGTTTTTTTTAACACCTAGTATATGATAATGTGAAATGTGCTATACAAGGACGGGGAATTTTTTTACTTATATATTAATAAACATGTATATTCTATTTTTTCCCACTCTCACTTTTTCCTTACGCAAATATGCATTGATTTTTGTTCGTTATTCTACATCCTTTTTGCACTAACGAAATGATAAAAGTTATTGTCGGCCGGGACAAAGATAATATCACTATTCTATATCAGTACTTACAAATAGTGCTTTTTCTCATCGCTGAAGAACAGGAAGAGTGTGTTCAGCTAAACTATTTGCTATTCTACACCTTTGATTTGAAAACTATTAAAGGTTGAAGGTGACAGAACAAATAATGACCATGAAGTCTTTATTATCGCGCTCTCTAAATTACAGCGTAGGTTGTCTAATGATCATTACTTGGATTTAGATAACAGATGAGCCACGGCTAAAAAGATAGCTGCATGAAGATGTTGTATCGGAGAAAGAAAGCCTGGGAAAACCATCTTAATATAAACTTGTCATAGGATCACTTGTTAAACAACCAAAGAGTACTTCCACTTGCTCCTCAATGAGTAGCTAAAATGACCACTTCAAGACCGGAATGTACGGATCAAAATTAGCTTTTTTTCTTAATCTTTATCAGTATGGATACACTAATTAGCTCAAGACTATAAATAACCATGGTGATACAACATTTGCTTTTCTTAATCTTTCAAATTTTCGAAACACCTGAAGGGTGAGCATAACCCTCCAAAAGTTAATTACAAAACACATACAATTTCAAAAATTTGCATATTTTGTTGTTATATTTTACCATCTCCATCCTCCCGAAAAACGCCCAAACTCCTCCTCCTTTTCCTCCTCTTCCTTCTCCTCCTTCTCCTCTTCCTCCTCCTTCTCTTTCTCTCCATCCACCTCCTTCTCCATCTCCTTCTCGTCCAAATTAGAATCAATCACTCGAGGAATAAGCCAGTTTGTAATTTAAGGCCCTGTCACACCTTTCCGGGCAAGCTACGCGGGCTTGTTGCGTGTATGGATTTTCCAGCACGCAGAATAGTTTCTGCGGGCGGACAAGGATTTCGCGTGCGTCTTACCTGCTGGACGCGTGCTACTTACGTTCTACTTGCGTGTATTCCGTGTGACCTGCGTGTCAGGCGCGTGGGTGGCGCGTGAGAGCTTCGAAACTGATCCGTGTTAGTTACGGGCGACATACGGGCGCTGCGGGGTACCTGCGTCACAACTGCGTGTTACCTGCGTGGAAGTTGCCTGCGAGGTGCGAGCCTGGGTAATACTGGTCGAGTGGATGGAGAGACCATTATTTCTCGTTTTCTTCAGTTGGAATAAAGATGCCCCGTCGGCAGAACGTCATTATCTTGGCCGCAGGCGACCCTCAACTAACCAGCAGAAAGGCAGTAAGTGACCCTCGACATGCACGCAATTTGCTCGTATAGCTCGCTCCACGCCCGCAGAACTGACCAGCTACACGGATGTTGGCAGTATCGACACCGTTCCTTGCCAGTAAAACACCCGTATTATGCTCGTAGAATGCCCGCAGATGACACGCGTTTCCGGCGCATAGCCACAGATCCACGGGCAACCTACGTACTTCAAGCGGGTTAACTGCCTGTGACTTGCGGCCGCTACGGGCCTCCTACTGGTGTTCTACGTGGACCTCTGCGTGCAATCCCCCGCGACTCACCCGGAACAAGTTTTGGGCATGCTCAAAACTTGGCTGCGGGTAAATCGGACTTGCGTGCGCACCTCCGGGCAACTACGGGCGAGATACGTGCTAGGTACTGTCAGGTGCGGGCCATCTGCGGAGACCTCCGGGTAGCAAAAATTGTTCCCCGCAAGTCACACGCAAGGCTTGCCCGGAAAGGTGTGACAGGGCCTTAATACATGGTACAAATGACCCTGAAATGACCCCTATTTCTACGCGCATCTGTTGGTGGACGCGCTACTTGTTTAACAAGTAAAATCGTAGTGGTGTGCGCATCATGGTGCGCATCGTGGTGCGTAGACAATGACAGCGTACAAAGGTCAATTGTAATCGGTACAAATGACATTTATTTGCACATGCGCAAAATTCTAATTACGAACTGGATTGTTACGTACAAGTATTGTGTTCTAAAGCTAAGACTGGTTGTTCCATTCAAAAAGAGAATCTAGTTTTTTAAGCAAATACTGGTTGACCCAATCAAAAATGGAATCTCATATTTCTAAAAAAATGAACATTTTCTAGACACCTGGGTGCCATTGCATAAAGACTTACTATTATAGTAACTTTGCCATCAATGGTAACTACCATGGTAACGTTGCTCAAGAGCCAATCAAAATCCAGTATTCCATGAAAAGTTACTATAATAGCAAAGTTACTATAATAGCAAGTTTTATGCAACGGCACCCAAGATGGAAAAGTAAAACAATTGAATTCTGATCATAAACATCTTAATAAACAGAAGGTAACCCGAAGATGTACGCCATTAATTACAAGGTTATTATTTTCACAAACATTTTTACGTTCATATTGGAATTATTCTGTCTTAATTTGTCTTAATTTCGATACTTTCTGCTCCGAGCCTTTTCATTATCAGATTTATTCTTTCACAGAAAGAAATAAAACACATTCGAACTTCTTTGCTCCACTATCCAACGATATTATACACAGGAAATAAAGAGCATTATACGTTAACAAACACAGTAGTATGAATATTGAATTTCATAATTATCACACCATAGCTCTTATTTTCTCATGGAGTCTGTTACTAATGCATCTCAAAAATCAAAACTTCCCCAATTCTTGTGAACATGATATACTGTGATTTTATTGTCCCTTTCAGACACCAGTATCTCTACTCAAGTACATTGCAAATGGAAAGAACTAGTCTTTTTAATCCATTGTTACTCAAATAAGAATAGTTTGATTTTTATAAATACTTGCATAAGTAGATTTAAAAGAAGGAGATGGATTAAAAATGCACAGTGAGAGAGAGAGAGAGAGAGAGAAAGGCAGAAATATATTAAGAGAGAAAGAAGGACAGAATGTGAGACACAAGGGGGGGGGAGAGAATAAAATAGAATGGCATACATAAACGAAGGGGGGAGGGAGAAGAACAAAAAAGTGTCACACATACCATGCAGAGAGAAAGAACGAGAACCAAAAGAAGATGAATGCGATTGCGTCTCCTATATGCCTCCGCATAAATTCAGTTAAGTTCATGAGTCATGACTTTTCCTGAAATATTGTGATAACCAGATTAAGAAGCCTATAATTACATGTTAATTGACCTCTTTGACCTTTGACACTAAAAATCCGATCACTATATCTCCTCCTTGTTGAGATATGGTGAGAACAAAACTAACAAATCTTTAATTTCATGCATATCGACCTCTATGACCTTTGACTTACGTACACACAAATCCACTCATGTCGTCTCAATATGGTGATGCATATTACATGTAGTACCAAGTTTGAAGTTAATGACTCAAATTGTTCAAGACGTATTGCAATAAGGAGGCTAAAACTTGAAATGTCGTGGTATATGACCTCTGCGACCTTCGACCTTTGACCTACTTACCCCAAAATCTTATCAGCTTGTTTTACTACAGTTATGCATACTAGCACCTAGTTTGAAGTTCATACCTCAAATGGTTCTTGTGATGGTTCTTAATGAGGCTAAAACCTGCAATTTTAGTACTGACCTCTGTGACCTTTGACCTATGTACCCTAAAATCTAATCAGATCGTCTTCCTACAGTGATACATACCAGACTTAAGTTTGAAGTTCATATCTTAAAATGGTTGTTGAGATATCGCGTTAACGAGTCTAAACCTGCAATTTCATAATTGACCTCTATGGCCTTTGAACTTTGACCTACATACCCCAAAATCTAATCAGATCTTCTTCCTATGGTGGTTCATACTAGCACCAAGTTTGTAGTTCATACCTCAAATGGTTCTTGAGATATCGCGTTAACAAAAAAAGCGGGAAGGACGGACGGACGAACAACCCGAAAACATTATGCCTCCGGCACCATCTTGGGTGGGCAAAGGGAGAAAAAGAAAGATGGAGATAAGGGGAAAAACAGGATGTGCTCGAGATAGCAACAGAAACAGGGATGGGTGAAATTGATTTGGGGACATCATTTCATTTTCCATTAGCAAGGGAGAATTAAAAAGCGGCTTTGAGATTGTTTTCATATCATTTCAGAAGAAGCGATTCAATTATAAATTTTGATTTCACACAAACACTTTCTCCTCGCTCTCCATCTCTTTGATGTTTGGCGTTATTAAGCGGATTGGTGGGGGAGAAAAAAATGAAATAGAATATTGAAATCGGGTTCGACAAGGCATGCATACTTAGATGAAAATAAGATGTAAAGATGATCCGCACTCAATAAGAATAAAAGAGAGCAGGGATTACAGAGGAGACGAAAGAATTAAGTACGAAATTCCTTGCTTTGTTATGAAAATCTGATCATCAGAAAAACGAGGTATTTTTCCCCCTTTTTTCATATGTGTAAAAGAATCGGAAAATATATATATCACATTAGATCAACGAATGAAAAGAAAAATAGTATAATAATCTATTATCAAGAAATGACAAGAAATATTTTTTTCTTGTTAAAGAACATGAAAAATACATCAAATTATATATTATATCCAAAAAAAAAATATTCCAGTGAAGTTATGAAAACTGTGATAAAACTGCTACCTAGGTGGAGTGGACTTGATTGAAATGAAACCGTAGACTAGTATAAAACAAAATGCAGAAATGCAAAAGTGTATACAAGGGTATGTAACAAATGCATCGTACGATAAGTGCCTACCAACGTAACATTCTTATATTTAAACACAATTTATTCTGAACAGGATAAATCAAATTTGTATTTGAACCCTGACCAATTATGAATTACAATTTGTAAATTATACTTATATGCATACCTGCTTGTTCTTATATTTCAGACCAGGGACCCATTGCATAAAACTTACCATTAATGGTAACTCTGCTATCAATGGTAACTACCATGGTAACATCACTCAACAGCCAAGCAAAATCAAGGTTTCCATGAGAGTTACCATTGATGGCAAAGTTCCCGTTAATGGTAAGTTTTATGCAACGGGGCCCCAGAGCTGATCTAAGAATGCTGGTTAATTGATAACCATACATAAAAGATGGGGCAGTAAGTGGAAATATCTTAGAGTTATTTAAATGAAAGTACTTATATCTCCTGGGATAATGGCAGACTCAAGGATCATTCTTGAAGTTTAATGACAATGATTCCTTTTCTTTCTATTGCTTGAAATAATTACAACTAAAGAAAGATACAAAAATTCCATTGAGAATGAAGAGTCCTTCCATACATAATTAACATTCAAATATCTCATTGCACACAAAACTGTAGCGGTTCTTTTAAATTAAGGGGAAGTCCACCCTGATATAAAGTTGGTTTTAAAAGAAGCAGATAAAGAAACATAACAAGTTTGAGCGAAATACGATACAGAACCCTTTTCCGTCATTTTCAGAGTATTTTTTTTCTCCCCCCCCCCCCCCCCATCTCTCTCTCTCTCTCTCTCTCTATTTCTTCTTTGGACTAGGGAATATTCTAAAGGGGAAGTCCACCCTGATTTAAAGTTGGTTTCAAAAGCAGTAGATAATTAAAGAAACAAAGCAAGGAACTTTGAGCAAAATCCGATACGAAATAAGAAAGTTATGAATTTTGTGGTTGTAATCAATCAAACACAAATTGCCAACTCTTGCAAGCTCCTCTCCCATTTGCCTAGTATTTAAAATAGCATAAATCTTCGTTTTTCTAAAGAAAATATCGAATCAAACATGAACCCTAAATAAAAGCATTGCACACATTTTTTCATACAAAACCTGTATGAAAAGAATGTACATGTATTCCTTCATCAATAACTAAGAAAATAAAAATTTATGAAAGGTTCTGTAAAGAACAAATGGGACATGAGCTCACAAGATACGTCAGGGAGTTGCCAATTTGTGTTTGATTATAACTTCAAAAAATCATAACTTTCTTATTTCTTATCGGATTTTGCTCAAACTTTCACTAATCTGTTTCTCTAATTTAGCTGCTTTTATTCAGACTCGATATTAGTGTGGACTTCCCTTTTAACCTTGGTTAATTCATCTTAATCCTCTCGAGACAATGGACCACATTTTGTGGCTTGGCTCAATAACTTTTGATTCAGAGCTCTAAAAAAATATACCAGATGCATAAGTAGAAAGAGCAAAAATGTCTGCACACACTGTCCATTTGTGTTGCATGACCACATTGCATTTGATGCCAGGAATTTCAAAAACAAGAATATGTTTTAAAATCCTTAAATTGGCAACACTTTGAGAGCTTCAAAATTATTGTTTTTTATCAAAATTGGCCATTTTTTCAACTTTTCAACAAAGTTAATAACAATGCATTTTGTTTTCAAAGACATTACTTTTTATTAGAACCATGTAGCACTAAAAAAAAATATTATAGTTGCCAATATGAAGAACAAAATAAATGTGATCAATTTAGCCCTTAAGTAAATCCTGTCCTGAAAGGGTTAACACTGATGAAGTTTAACTGAAGTTTAAATGATCTGGGGCAGATTCTTGTTCATCGGTCAAGAAAAATGCAATCAAGTAACATCTTCATGCACAGTGAACAAGGATCCTTTGACTCATTAACATATAATGGTTGAACTGCAGAGAATGAATATGCAAAGGGAAACTTCACACCATGGATGACGATGAGGTGTCAGGAATCTTATAACTGAAAGAAAATTATGTGCATTTGACTTACTTGAACTGTACTTGCTTCAGTCAAAATCAGTCCTAAATGTCATGACTATGAGATGCTACATTACATGGGTTATAACAAAGGTATGGAATATATTCAAAAGTGTTCCTCCAGTTATGATACCTATAATTTTAAAGTTATTTTTACCACCAACAAATAAAATTCTCATTATTTTTTTTTACCAGAACAGAGATTAATATACTCATAATAAATATCAATTATTTTTTCTTGAAACTTTCTTGGATGCATTTTCTCGTATTCTCTAAGCCAAATTAATAAATAAACAATACAACCTCTTTCGTGACAATGTCCAAATATTAAGTAGTGCCTTCAACCCAAGATAAAGTAAAACACATAAACCCTTTAAAGAGAATGTTGAGTTCTGGGCCGGGAAAGGTGAAAAATAAATTGTGAGATTTCTCATTCTCTGTAGGTCAGTTTTGAAGATTATCAAAGCAGAAATGTCCCCTGAACAGGATTGCTCTTCAAATGCCCTCACATTCAAAAAACAACTGCAATGTTTGGGCTGAACATGTGTGTGTAGTCCCCTAAACACATTTCTGTGTGCATGGCATGTTACTCTCAGCAGGATTGAGTCAATTTCTTGTCATTTTGGTGATTCTAAAACCTTACAGCATACATCAATTCTTATGTACTATATAATCAACCTTTCCCAATTGCTTTGAGATAGTTTCTTTAACAACGTAATCCCATGACCAGAACTCAACTTTACCTTTAACATAAACTTTATCACTTATTTAAAGACATTTAGACATTACTAGACATTCATGTCAAGTCAGTCAGCAATTATGGAAAGGTAATGAGTGTATAGTATTTAGTTTTGAAAACTTGCAGGCTTGATTTCAGGTTTTAAAAAAATAGTCATACAGTATGACTACATGCATATATTGTTGTATTAATAAAATAAATAGCTGTGGTTAAAATAGCCAATTCTGACTGTTTGCCAGATAAAACTAAAGGAGAAGACTGTTAACTATTTAGATGATTCATTTAATTACAGCATCATTAAACATAAATTTTCAGAAGCTAACCTTGGCAATATTGCATGTGCTTTTTACCTCAAGAGGGGGCTGTGCTACTTCCAAACATGATCAGGATGATATCTACTGTAATCTCCTCAATTCTCCGCAATTCTCCCCCATTTCTTGACTAACATAACATGGCATGCCAAAATATGCAGTATATGTATATATCATTTTGGACTTTTGTTTGTTTTGTATTGTATTTGTTAGTTTTGCTTTGTGTTTGTGTTTGTTTGTATTTTTGGGGTTGTGTTTTTGCTTTGGTTTGTTTTGTTGGTTTTGTTAATTGCTTTATTTGGGGTGGGGGGTAGTTTTGGAGGAAAAAACAGCAATCCCATATTTCTCACTTCTACAATAAATTGAGGATTTAGGTACAAACACTGAATTTCTGCAAGAACCACAATTTAATGATATCTGAAAGTGACATGCAGGCAAATCTGATTCTACCATGTCAAAGTGAAATCTTGCTTCTAAAAATCCTCACAAATTCCTCTCACTTAAAATCACTTTGAGTAAAATGAATTTATTCAATTCAAAACAAGAACATCACACCGTTTCAATGTTTTCACGACTCTCAAAGAAAACACTGATAAGATACAGAAAGATAACAGTATATTTGAAATCAATACAAAGTAGTGACCATCACAAACATGCACATCAATTAGTACATCAACAATCAATAAGACAGTCTGTAAATTAGATATACATGTACAACCTACTTTCATTTTCAGGACATTTTTAACTACAGTGTACATAAACGTGTTGACCATCCCTACACATCCTGATTAGGATACACAATGCAGTGAAGATCAGCAGAAGAGGGATAGGGGGCACATGGGGCATATGCGCTCCCCCTTTTAACACTCAATCTGGCATACACTATGGATACAAAGAAATATGTGACCGCCGCCATTGTACGACCCACCTCCTTTCAATTTCAGATTCAAAAAGGCTTCTGAATTTATTTTTTTACATCTTCCCCCCCCCCCTTTTTCTGTTTGTTTGTCAGGGTATGGTTTTCTTTTGGTATACATGTATGAATTAGCACCTGAATATTTGTTTTGATGTAATAACCTTTTTAGTTTTCTTTCATTATTATGCTTCTCCCCCCCCCCCCCCCACCATCAAGTCCTGGATCGAGCCCCAAACACAAGTCCATCTAAATACACAATATCAAGTCTCCGTCATTGGGTCAATATCCTACCCATTTTGCTTGAGAATAAACTCCTAGCATCAAATTGAACTGAGTGGATGCAGAAGAATAAGAGAAACAGGTAAGTGAGAGTCTGAGATATACTGTAAATGTAGAAATATTTGTGGTACATTAATTTTCGCACTATTTTCGGCGGGCGCGAATTCTAGAACACGCAAAAATGTTTGCACGATTTCTCATGCTTGTTTTGAATGGACGCTGCATTGCGCGTTTCATCTGATTAATACATGTTTGAATCCAATTCATTTTAGAGGGCGAGTTTGTAGTTGTGTCTGTAGTATGCATGACAAAATTTGGCGATAATGCATGTATTGTACGATATTGAACGATATAATGAAACATTGCTACAAGGAAACATTTACTAATGATTTAAACTTAAATGTGACCATTTTAGAGCAATAGCAATGGCAGAAAAACGATTGTCATGCATTGAAATATCAAATCAAAACTCGCATTTTTGCAAGTGAGTAATTGTGCAGTGCGAATTCAAGAACCCGCAAATGGGTCGCTCAGCACGAAAATTAATCACGCGAAAATAACAGCGTTTACAGTAACCAAAATGAAAATGGGAGGTTTTCAGAACATAAGTATCATTATCAAGTTATTGGCGTCACCTGTGCCTGGGAGGAAACGCAAACTGAATCACCTTAACCCTCAAGACTCTCTTCCCGATATAACTGATTGGGATGTGCAGGTGTACCCCTACTCTTCTTTGAATAGTGAAGTGGATTCTTAATGTGCAAAGGTGGTGACTCTCCTCTACACGGGGCCTCCATTTAACGTCCTATCTGAGGGACGGAGTGTTTTCCACTGTAATATAGCCTGTGTCTATGAAACAGGGGAGGGGCATGTTAACATCACAAAAAATCATACATGTAACTTTCTTATTTTTTGTCAGATTTATCTTAAAGTCAGATTCATAAAGCACTTAACCTTTAGGAAACAAAGCACCAAGTACAGAGGAACCTTGTAATAAAGAACACTGTCATAACAAACTCTCGTTATAACAAGGTAATTTTTGCTGGTCACACTTCTTTGTATTCTATTATTTTTTTTAGGCTCTGATAGAACAAGGTTTCAATATGAAGAGGTCCAAAGGAGTTTATTCTAACAAGGTTCCCCTGTACTATTTATTACCGTGGCTTCAGCAAAACTACCCTGATAGGGCACTCAAACATTCAAGGAATCTCCTCCTAGTGGGTACCCATATACTTCACCTGGGTTGAGAGAGGCAAATGTACTTTATTGTCTTGCCAAATGATGTTAGTACCATGCCAAGAAAGAAAAAGTCTGAGGGGGGAAAGCCAAGAACGAATTGGGAAGAAATCATGAAGCCCTAGAGTGTGCAGCAAATGAAAGAGTTTGCAAAAGGAAATTAGAAAAAAAGGAAGAAAGGAAAGATGTTACTATCAACCACCAAGTGAACGCTGGAAAGAGAGACACTACAAATGCAGATAGAAATCATTAAGGTACAAACCTTAAATAAGCTCCTGGATTTAGAGAAGTAACCATCTTACAACATCCACCAGGCAACACCACAGAGAAAGCAGTTTCACCATTGTTCACTTCCTGCAAGTAAAATTGATTAAATGATCAAGCCAAATTAGGTTCAGTTCACAATATAAAAGACTATTTGAAAATGATTCTTCTAAGGTAGGGTATTTAGTCCATTTAAGAATGTTCTATGTACATGTATATTTCAACTTAAAGTTTATGCAAGTACGGAGGTCAATTCTGAATTAAAAGATAAAAGGAAATCCAACAAAATTTACATTTGATGTAATAGGTAATGAACATTCACCAAGCTCGAAAGAATATACTTGAAAGGTAAATTAATAGTGGAGAAGGGAAATAAATGAATTACTAGGGAGGAAGAGAAATACTAGGAAAAGAAAATCAATCCTGAAATAAAAAGAAAAAGGGAAAGAAAATTTATTTTTCTCCTTGAGAATGGAAAGAAAATAAATTAAGGAAAGGACTGGAAATCCTACAAAAGTAAAAACATATATATAAAAAATTATTTTTCCCCTTGAGAAAGGAAAGAAAATAAATTAAGGAAAGGACAGGAAATCCTACAAAAGTAAAAACATATACATTACATAAATAATATATATATATATATATATAGTGTGTGAGGATTGATGAGACAGGGGACAAGGGCATATCTGAACTTCAACTTTATTAGATCAAGCTTTCAGCCTTCCCGGCCTTCTTCAGGTCCTGAAGATAATAATACAAACAAATAGTATATACTTCAATATGCACACATAGAAGTGTGTGTTTTTATATTCCATTTGATAATAAAATATACATTTGAATATTGATAACAGCATATACCTTCATGACTACAGTTAACTATAAATAACTTAAAGGGCAATCCAACCTTGGTAATGAGATGATTCGTTTGAATGCAGAAAAATAAGAAACACAGGATGTCGAAATTTGAAAAAAATCGGACAAGGAATAAGAAAGTTATAGATGTTTGAAAAATGAAATCACTACATCTATGCGAATCTCAAATTGCCAATTTGGAGATTCGATTGTGACGTTTTTGTGGACAACTCTCCCATTTCTTGTACACAAAAATATCATTAATTTGCGGTTTTCTTCGAGGTGCTTTTACCCTCGGGGCAGTACTCAAAATATATTGGAGATAGCATATTGTTATAGGTCCTCATGAAAGAAAAAGATCCTACTGAGTAATACATTTTGAAAAAGGTGACATTTTAGTCATTTTGTGTGTTGGAGCGAATGGGGGAGTTGTCCACAGCTACATCACAGGGACATTACCTATTTGGCCAATTTGAAATTCCCATATGTATAGTGATTACAACTTTCAAAAATTCATAACTTTCTTATTGCTTGTCCGATTTTTTTCTAATTTTCACCAAACTGCTTCTCTGATTTTTCCTCTTTCTTTCCAAGCAACTTGCTATTAAGGTTGGATTTCACTTTAATGAATGAATGAGAAGAACATAGAGGATCAGAAATATTGTAAAGCAATTTAATGTAAAATACAGCTTACCTGAAGTGAAATTTCAGAGCTATGTTCTTATTATTCATTCATTAACTTACTTCTAATAAACTGCAGCCATGAAGGTATATGCTGATATATAATCAATATGCAGATGTATATTTTGTTATCAAGTGGAATATAAAAACTCACAATTTTATGTGTGTATATTGAAGCACATAGTATATACACACATTTAATTGTGTGTTTTTATATTCCATTTGATAACAGAATAGAGTAATATACATATACATATATAAATATATATACATAGCGAGAGAGGTGTGGATGTGTGTACCAATCGGTTGAACCATGTTAAATTTAGATATGTGAAGAGAGAATGATGGAACAGAATGAAGCAGGTCACCGAGTGACCTGCTTCATTCTGTTCCATCATTCTCTCTTCACATATATATATATATATATATATATATATATAAGAAAAATGAGGTGGAGATGCAACATTTGCCAATTGAAGTTTATTAACCAAATTTTTGGAACCATCCAACGTTCCTTCTTCAGGGAAACGGATTACAACTAAAACGACTTTAATTTTGTTACGATATCAAAAAACAAAAACAAAATTGCTGTATGTGTGTCCAAGCAAATACTGTCCAAGCGTATATATTTCACTGGATACCACTTTTCGGAGACACACAACAATGCGGTTTATTCCGTCATAATAGCGCATGGTGTATTAGGGAAACACGAGGACAAAGAAAAAAGACAGAGTGTCTCCCAAATACACCAGATATGGGTCAATATATATTGTATACATATATATACGTACATATATCTTTCTAAATCCTACGGAAAGGGCAATCGTAACAGAGCGGTTTATTTCGTCACAATAGAAAAACAACGTTAAGGGAAATTTGAACAATAGGTGGTGACAAAGCGAATTCGTCCTTACAGCGGATCTAGTATGATATGTATATATACACTTACATGAGAAGAGTAGAACACCGGTATACGTAAAAAATGAGAATGAAACCATACATTTTCACACCTATTATGGGAAATAAGTGCGAATGGTAAGACTGTTGAGAATGAGCTAAAAATGGCGTAATTTTACCTAAATATGAAACAGATCATTACCTGCAAATCCAGGGGTTGACTGTCCGACACAATCCGGCTCCTGCACGTTGTTTCCATGGTAACTTCATCATTGAAATAGCCCTTGATCACACCATTCGAGTAGGCCTCCATCTGGCCTAAGCCAGGTATAATGCTTCTTTCAATAAGGATGCAAGCACTGGCTGACGCATCGTCCTTCTCCATTTTCTGAGTTATGGGGGTAGATTGACGAGCATAAAGAGAAGACATTAATCTCCGAGCCAGATACTCTACAAAGAAATCTAACTGTATTGTGGTTTATCAAATCACTGCACATTTTATGGTGGAACTCTGATTCTTCAGTTTACATAGGTACAATGGTAAACACAGCACAAAACAGCACTGTGCTAAATAAATACCAGTATCGACGACATTAGCAATTCATCTACAATGAAATATGGCACAGATACACAGGTAATATTAATATGTTTATCTCTCTAAAAAGTATAATTATACCCTATTAACAGGAAAAAATTGATTCAGTTTCATTCAAAGCTTTCATTATTCATAAATAAATGGAAATTTGATGTATAGTCAAACCTGCTTTAGTGACCACCTTTATAAAAAAAAAAAAACACCTGTCTATAAAGACCACAATTTTTTCCCCTTAAAAGTGTTTCTCATTGAAATGTGCATTAAAGGAACCTGTACATAAAGACCACCTGCTCATAAAGACCGCTTTTCTTGTCTCTCTTGAGTGGTCTTTATAGACAGGTTTCACTGTATTTATATGCATGAGTAGGCATAAAGCAATACCCAACGTTAAACAAGAAAACTGCAATATGAGGAACAGCATTATCCTTTTGAAATTCCAATATGCATAGTGATTGCAACATTCAAAAATTCTCATCTTTCTTTATACTCTTTGTACAACTTTGCTCAAACTTTCACCAATCTGCTTCTCTGATTTTTCTGCTTTCTTTCAGAACAACTTGCTATAAAAGTTTGATTTCTTTTTGAAATCCTGTCGCATTCAGGGCCCTGTTTTATAAAACTTGTCATCAATGACAAGTTGCAATATCTGTTATAAGCTACTGAAATCCTTGCATCTGATTGGCTGAGAGCAAATTTGTCAGTAAAAATCAGACAAGACACTTTATGAAATGCCCCCCAGGGGCAAGGTAGGTAGTGGGGTTCACTATGGATTTTTGCCATTGCAAGTATGGCTTCTGAGCCATCATTTGTGGTTACTATCAGCAGGAAATAGATATATCTGAAGGCGTTACATGTAGTTAAGACATATTATCTGCATTGAAGCCTTATTTTTATTCTAATGAGAAGCAACAATTTCACAGTACGTCGCTAATTCACTTTGGCATCTAGACATCGAGCACAAAGAGCACAATATGTGCATTTTTTGCGCAGTCATTAACCAATGACTTGTCCTGATTTTTATTGGTTATGACAATTAACATCGTTTTACTAACATAAAAGATAACATCATTTTCAGAATACAGCCCCTGATTTTTAGAAAAAAATATTTTTTTAACATAAACTACTATTACCTGCCAGCAACAAAGATTGTCTCCTTTACCAATCGTCCTCTGATGTACTAAAATACACTGCAGTAACCTGAAAGATAGTAGAAGGAAAATATGCTTTAACATTTGTGCTGCAGTGGATATTTTTCTTTTACATACTGTAAACGTGGAATATTTTGCGGTGTGGAAATTTTCGCGAATTTCGCGCGGTATGAAATGTGCGCGAAAATAAAAACATGCAAATATTTTGATTTATGTATTCTTTTGCCCATGAACCTAGTGCGTTGGTGAAATTAAAAACATGTTAAATTCACCTTACTTGACGCAGAAAAAAAAAAGCGCAAAAAATTAATCGCATGAAAATTTCCACTTTTACAGTAGTCTACAAGCTACTTGCTTACTTTTGGCCAGGAATGGACAAATAATTCTTGGACTTTGTGCCACCCCACCCCACCCCCACTCCTCCTGGCTAGGAAATCCTGGATTAAAACTGTGATTGGGCAGTATAATTACAGGAATTACCTAGAACCCCTTCTGACCAGATCTGCAATGATGTATGACGAGTGAGGAGTGTCAGGAGGAGGATTGGATGCAGAGATCATCAGTTCCTTGAGGGTGGTATCACCACACACCTTGACAAGCCTGAAGAAAGATCCTCTCTCATCATGCGATGTGAGCACATCTCCGTTGCCAGGGTAGATCTCAATGGACGGGATAGGATCCCAGAATAATCTGTTTTAAGAAAATGGGTGGATCAAGTTCTAATGAGAAAGTAAAATATTTTAACCATTAGTGTGATGGAAGTGAATGAAGAACAGAAATATAAACCCTTCAAAAAAAGTTCTGCAATTCAAGTTGGAGCATTGATATATTTCTTAGATATTAGATAACTATACTTGAATTTAGTATCATTGAAAAGCCTGTTTATACCCATTTACTATGATGCCCCATCATGGAATGTGCTCTACACCTGAATATGGCGCTAACTCAAAAGTGAAATGTTGCAAAATGCATTGTCATTGTCAATAGTGACTTTCCCTTTGTTTGGAGGATGGGTTGTTTTGAGTGTGTTGAGGTAGTCATTTATGAATGCAAGGATGTTTTCTTCTTTTGTTTGGAAGATGAACTGTGTTGTAATCGACTGATTTAAACACAGGTCAAAAATGTAAGGTCCCAAAGTGCATTGTTATCGACAATAGTAAATTCTTCATATGTTTGGAGGATGGATTGTGTTTGGAATAAAGTTGAGGTGGTCATTCATAAGTGCAATATCGTTTTCCCCTTTTGTTTGGAAAATGAATGTTTTGAAAAATGAAATCCCCTTTTGATTTGGAAAATGTGTTGACTGATGGTGAGATTATCACTGTCTCTGAGTTTCCTACAGATTCAAGGAACATTTCATCCTGCTAACAAAAGCAGAAAACATCACTGCATTCATAAAGCAGAATTCACAGCTGATAATAATAATAAAAATAATAATAATAATAATGCATTTTGCAACATTTCACTTTAGACTTGGCCCCATATTAAGGTGCACTGCACATTCCATGATTACCACTTACCAGGTACATAATTGAAACAAATGGGTCATCATTGTAAAGGGGAATAAACAGGCTTTTCGATCACACAAAATCCCAGTATGAGACCATAGTAACAAGAAAGATAACAACAATGCTGAAACTTGAATTGCAGAACTTTTTTGAGGGGTTTATATTAATGGGAAAGTAAAATATGTTCAACCATGAGTCTTTCTGTGCTATACATGTAGTTTTCACATTACTCCCATTTTCCTAATTCTGATGCACATACATGTAGCTGCCTATCTGCTGAAATGTCCCCCCACCCCCCAACACACACACACCCACACACACAAACCACGCATGCATGCATGCACACCGTATTGTTTAACCCATCTACCTTAAGAAAATTGCTAAAATAAAATGGACATGCTCTGTCTCTTTAGGAATGATTAATAAAATATAGAGGTTAACATGAATTTTATAGAGTTAAGCAAAAAAGGATGATTTTTGTTATTGATTATTCTTAATGTGACAAGACATCTAAATGGGTTCTAACAAAGTGAACTACAGTGGAAATTTGTTATAAAGAGCTCTGATATAACAATATTCCTGATATAACAAAGTAATATTTGGGTCCCAACTCTTTATATTCTATTGTCTTTTTTAACCTGATATAACGAGATCCCTTCTATAACAAGGTAATTTTTATGGTCCCAAGGACCTCATTATACTGAGTTTCCACTGTACTATCACTGGAAAGCTTGCAATCTCTAATTTCATGAAATATACGTAACATGAATTCCAGCTATGTATAGGGGATTTTAAGCCAATGAAATTTTTTTCTTCATTGCAGGAGCCCTTTCTGTTCTTGATTTATAAAATCAAGTTCCCTCTTTGCCATTTTGATCTTGATTTTTTTTTCATTTTACCAGAGCTCTGCTTGAGATTATCGAAGCCACTTCCGGAGATAAATCGCTCAGCTCCAGATTATTTTTTCCCACTCTTTGGAGCCTATCGATTACAATGGCCCTTAGACCCCTGTCATTGATGTTCAGTGTTAAAAAGTACCTGTAAACCACTCCTCCTACAACCAGAACTGACACCTTCCTCCCATACATAGTAAGGGTATCAGCCTCGCCGCTCCTGTCCAAAGCATACTCTTCCTTGACTGTCCTCCAGTGGTGCTTGTGAAGGTGACTTTGAGCACAGCTGAGAGGAAGGGACGGAGGCAGCGGACTAGAACGGGTCTGTAACTCTTCAGGAGCACCACACCTATTGCCATCATGATCTGAAGTTTCATCTGTATAGAGAGTGAGAATATTTATTATTTAGACACTGTTGAAATGCTATATTAGGCACTGCTCACACATGAAAAGGTAAACAGTCTAAAAAACAAACATTTTGCAAAATAACATAAGCTGAGAGGAAGGGATAGAGGAACAAGACTATAATACGTCCGCACCTTTTCTGGATTATCACGCCTATTGATGTAAGGAGACCTGTAGTTACATCTACCATGGACCTTCTAGTAGGTCCATGCATCTACATAGAGAGAGAGAATATTCAGACACTGATTGAGTTAATCTTTGTCGAAATGCTATTGTTCATAAAAAAAAAAATTAAAGACCATAGCTGCAAAATAAAATAACATACACTGTACTGGTAAATGCTCTGGACTAAACACAGACTGCAGTTCTACAGCTTTTGAAAATATTTGTTTTGACAGTTTAATCCACGAAGGAAGTTCTCCTCTCAGTTCAAAGTTAGGAGATGAGAAAACTTATTGCAGTCAAAACTGTTTCTGAATTTTGATCATAACAATCACAAGTTTGGGAGTTTTTACAAGATAGCAAACTGTCCAAAGTTAAACAACATTTGTACACATTCTTACTCACATATTCTTTTTTCTTTTAAGAAGTACAGTGTATGCCTTATTGCCTTGTTAATGTTTTTTACATTTTGAGATGAAACTTCTTGAAATGTTCTTAAGATTTTGCTCTAGACCTCTTTTCATCTTTTACATGGTTCCAATCCATATATAATCTAATGAAAAAAAAAAAACCTTGCCTCTTACCATTTCCTAAATGAGCAGGGATGCTTTCATTCACATCCAACATCTTCCTTTTCTCTGCATGGTGATTCAACAACAAGTCTAAGGGATGCCTCCAATACCAAGGACAATGGGCAACAGAGTGATTCTGAACAACCCAAGTATACCAGAACTTGCACCTTGTCCTCCTTTTCAATGGCAATCTCTCCTCTGAGGATACCCTTTGAACCATCATGAGGTCAGTACCAAGACCTTGACAGTGTGGTTCTGAACATTGTCCTTCCTGACTGATGTTTCTCCCATCCCCTTGATCCCGGTATTGTTTCATTACAGGATTATCCGTGCTGGTCCTTTGGAAGCACCTCATATCAGAACTTTCCCTGTTGTCCTCACTGTATTCCCACTGTTGCCTGTCTTGACCAATCCCTCCAGGTTCAGTCACAGCCATGTCACCGTCTGGTTGGAGCTTACAGAGGTATTTGACAGAGAAGTCCTGTGCACTGGGCGATAAGACAATCGTAACGAGACTATCAACCGATGTCAGCTCCAGAGAATGATCAGGGTGCTCGCTGAAGGTACACTTTCCACTAGAGTTTGACCATTCTACTCGGGTGATATCAGCATACAATTCCTGGGAAGACAAAAATCAGTCATTTGTCAGTGTCAGTGAAGTGACATTTGCTCCAGGCTTTATTTTGTCAAACATCTAAGAGGCAGGGCTTGGGTGTTTGGGCCAGGATTAAAGTTAAAGTGTACCAATCACCTGAAAAAATAATTAGTGTACAGCTGGAACATGTAAAGTTCACTTCAAAAAACTTTACCTGACCCTTTATGGGTAACAATTAAGGAGTATGAAGAAAATGAAGGAAAACATAAAACCCCTCACGCAGAACCGAACTGGGAGTTCCGTGTGAGTTCGGTTCTGCGCCGGCCCCATTTTGTGCGAGCGCTTACGGGTCCGTAGATTGGTTTACTAGCATGTTGCTCTAATGTTTATTTAAAGAGTATTTAAACTTGCAATATCTCTTTATAGAATTAATATTTGAAGCTCAATACTCTGAATATCGTATGGCGACATGGAACACCTAAAATACAGAGCAAAATATTTGTTGGTCATTGGTACACATTAAGAATTCAATTAGTGCTACAAAATGCAACAGAGCAATTTTCACAGCATACATGCGTCTTATCATCTTTTTGTCATGTAGATCTAGACATATTCATTTAAGTAGCTTCATCATAGGGAAATCACGTTGAAAATGTTGCAACTTTTACTGTACATGTATATAAAATTCCACCATAAACCTTTCCGCAACATGAAGAAGAAACAATAATATTCCAAGAGAGTATTACTGATCAAACTTTTTATTTCTAACTTAGTTTAATAAATGCTAAAGAAATTAGAACTGTAAATTTAATTTTAAATGCTTTAGACGGGTTAAAGAAAATAATCACTGTGTGTCATGCATTATTCAGATGATAAAAATTGTTTATCTTGCATTCTTCGCAATATTTCATGTAAAAATCCTAAATTTTAGTTTGAAAAGGCTTACATGAATTTTCTGAATCTTAAAAGAAAGGATAAGGTACAGCACTTTCCTCACATACCAATGGTATATCTCCTTGAGATGTTGCAGTGCAAAGGAAAGGGCTGGAGGCAAATCTGTTTCTGAACTCAAGAGCTGCCATAACCTTTGACCTGCATCTGCTGGTGACAAAGCATGTCCTCCGTTGGGTCCTGGTAAAAGTATACAGAGGATGACTTGGTCCTGGACCTGGTCCTAGACCTGGCTTGTTGTACGGGTGTGACACTCCATGGCCGGTAGGTGGATCGTAAATGAAGCAGGACCCACATGGGGAGAGCTGCACCCTGGATCCATCCATGAACATCATCTCCACTGCATCATCACATGTCATCACCATGGAAACAGGCACTGCCTCTGAAGCCATCACTGCTGAAGCAGTACACTGTAAAGA
This sequence comes from Heliocidaris tuberculata, assembly GCA_025618425.1. Lineage (NCBI taxonomy): Eukaryota > Metazoa > Echinodermata > Echinoidea > Camarodonta > Echinometridae > Heliocidaris > Heliocidaris tuberculata. The sequence continues at coordinate 29,944,502 of CM046850.1, forward strand.
TTAGAAAACAGAAATTGTTTTTATGATTAAATATTAAAGAAAGTCTAGAATTGTTTGCAGTCTAACTTTTGTAGGCAGACTCTACTATTCTAGATCCAACTGTTAATCAATGTTAGATCTAACTTTTACAATGTAGGTCTATCTAAATATGGGTTAGAAGTAGAACTCAACTTCTCAAGTTAAGTTATGGCAAGGGGTCCTAAAGGCTAAAACTGCGCAGGTCCTAAAGCTACACACCCCGCTAATACGAGCAATGCGACGTGTTCAATGCGCCAAATTTCTGCTGTGATTATGCAACGGGAATATCATTTACGTTTGCCAAAAAGAATGACTGATTTCCATTTATTTTTGTAATTATTATCACTATTTGGAAATTGGGGTGAAATTTACATCAGTTAGCTTCAAAATCAAAATTTGCATTCATTTATTACGTGTGCGTAGCTTTAGCTTTTTGTGAACTAAACTTGACATGGGCACTGCCATTGACATCATCTTGAAAATGAATGTTATTGACATTCATCCGTCGTAATTTTCTCAGCAATCTAACTTCAGAATATGTAGAACCAAGATATTCAAAGAAATTTGCAAATAGACCTTACCCCTGAACAAACTGACCTTTAAGTGGCTGGAAACAAAGTGCGTAGCTTTAGGCCCCCCCCCCCATCATACTTAGTCTTACTCTTACTTATTCTTAGACTTAGTACTAGTAGATCTAGCCTAGATAGATTCTTAAGTTAAGAGTAGATCTAGATCAATAATACTAGTTAAGAGTAAATTAATATCATAAACTGTCTAACAACAGTAACAAGTTAAGACTTAACTTGTTAGACAGTTTATATTAATTTGGCAACCTGTACTAATAAGTAATAAGTCATCTATATGATAGGTCTAGATCATGTACATGTAGATGATAGATCTAGATGTCTCACATCAATGACAAAGTCAAGAAAACATTGTAAAACAGCATGGGGAGGAGGCCAAGGATAAAAGTTAAAAACTTGGCGTTGTGGCGTGCGCTTGTCATGCCTGTAATCCAGCTAACAGTTGAAGTTATAAACTGATTCTGCGGACCCAGGTTCGAGACTGAGTCACGTCTTTCGGATGGTGACGTTAATGGTCGGTCCCCAGGCCAGACGTAAATAATTATCTATCTGATTGATACACGTCTGTAAAAACCCAATATCTCCAATAACCTCACATATTAAAGTTTGAGTGGTAAAAACCCAAATACACACACACACAACATCAACAGTACCCAATGGTACCGTACTAACAGCGAGTAACACAATGCACACTGTATAGATATCGATTGTTCCCTGCGCGCACTGCACTGGCAGGAGCGGCTGGTAAAGCCAAGGGAGCCGAATCTACCGTAGCGATGCCTGCCCCGCCACTGGCCGCGCCCTGCCCTTGGGCTTAACCTTGCGTTGGCATTCCCTCTCCCTAGCTCTGGCATGTCTGGCACATATCTCTGACCTCTGGCTTGGTCTTGGCATGATACGAACGCCATAATTTTAACTTGTTTGCAAAATTATTACCTTTTGTTGGCTAACTTTATATCATAGATCGATATGGTGTAACAACTTGATTTGAAATTGAATGAACATGTACCGGTGCCGGTATACCTGTCAGCCGGTGAAGAAAATGAATGTCAACAAACGTAACGAATATCGCGCCAGGTGTATTTCTGAACATATCGACTATATTCTCTCTGATAATGTATGATAGCAAAGGTGCTAAAACACTAAAGAACAAAACAAGTTTGATCAAAGCTGTGGTAGACTCTCACTCTACTAGTTTTATATTCTATTTTTATTTTCTATTTTTTAGAGTATAAAAATATGTTAAAAACTTTAAATCAATATGAAAAAAATAGGAAAAGTCAGATATCGTTTCATAATTCATTATAAATTTATTGTGTTTCATTATTTATCAGACCTTTTAAAGACACCACCCTTTGCACAATGACCTTTATCTACGCGGACTAGAATCTCGCTTGAATGAACACTCGCCAGACCAATTAAGATAGCTACCTTCCACCGGTAGCAGCTGGTGTTACAGGTGGGTGCGACGCATATGGCGGCTGCTACGCTACGCTACAGCATTCCGTTTTTGAATGAACTATAACAGCTAGCTAGCGAGCTTACTGGCATGCAGCTAGCATTGGGTTAGCTGTTACTGTCGCAGGTACCTTGGTGGCAACGATCTCCCGAACAAAGCGCAAAATCATGGCTCCTGCTCCGCCGTCTCCAGATGATTCTGAAGGGTATTGGGGTCCTCCAACATCTACCCTCGACTGGTGTGAAGAGAATTATGTGTCTTCATATTACATTGCAGAATACTGTAAGTGAGAGAGAGAGAGAGAGAGAGAGAGAGAGAGAGAGAGAGAGAAAGAAAAACCCTCGACTATTAAATTTATAGTTCGTACTCATACTAGGGAGCGTGAAATTTTAGCTCTTCCATTGCCAAGGTTGTCAAAGTTATGACTAACTGTTCAAGTTTAACATTAGATGGGAATCACTGTGTAACATTGGAAAGAATGAATTGTTCTCTAAACTTAGGTTGAACAAAGCAAATTAGTGCTATTAACAGTTAACTGGTTATATAAGTTAGAAATAGCTCTAGAAAGAGAAGAGAAGAGGTGAATTACAGAATCTAGACTCTAGATAACATCTAAACAATCTAGATTGGAAAGTTTTAGACTAAAATGATCATTGGTTAGTTGAATTACAAATTTGCCTCTTCTTTGTTTAGGTTGATGGTTGTCTTTTTGTTTTGTGTTTGGAGCATGTGCATAAAAACAGAAAATTGACCACACTGATATGTTTCAACATCAGTTAATAATAATGTCCCAATCACTTTTAACACATTGTTTGTTAATGAGATCTAATTTCCCAAGTATTCCTCCTCTTCTACTACTTCTTCTCCTTCTTCTTCTTCTTCTTCTTCTTCTTCTTCTTCTTCTTCTTCTTCTTCTTTCTTCTTCTACTACTACTACTTCTTCTCCTTCTTCTTCTTTTTCTTCTTCTTCTTCTTTCTCTTCTTTTCTTCTTCTTTCTCTTCTTCTTCTTCTTCTTCTTCTTCTTCTTCTTCTTCTTCTTCTTCTTCTTCTTCTTCTTCTTCTTCTTCTTCTTCTTCTTCTTCTTCTTCTTCTTCTTCTTCTTCTTCTTCTTCTTCTTCTTCTTCTTCTTCTTCTTCTTACTCTACCTCCTTCATGTCCTACACTACTGAATATTCTTGTAGTCAACACAGTATTACATAATAAGGATTTAAAGAATCATTGAATTATTTTGATTAGGCCCAAAGTTTTGCCCCAAACAGCACAAGATTTTTAAGAAAATTGCTCATTATTGGCAGTATGATTATCTTGCCAAGTTTTATCATGATCATGGGACTTTGATTATTGTTACCTTTGAGAAACAAGATTTATTTTTCACTGATTTCTTGTTTGTTTTTTTCACTGAATTTTTGTTTTGTGTGTTTTTTTTTCTTTTAATACCTTCCTAAATGTATGCAGGGAATACAATTTCAAACCTGTTTATGATTGTGCTACCTATAATCTCCAGTGTGTACATGTGGAAAGAAAACGTAGAAATGAGATTTATATTCGCTAACCTTGGTCTGCTAGGTAAGTTCATTTCTATTCAACATGTTATATTTTCTTATATAGTAGTAATATTGAAAATATTAACATTGAAGGTGATATATTAATATTCTGTTTTAGTATGCATATAAGCCTATGATGTGCTTCCAAAATGTTTTTTAAAATTTTATTGTGTGTTTCATAGAACAATATAATGTAGGCCTGCATTTAAAAGGTTTAGAAACTTGCTTTTTAACATAATCTAGGAAGGGGAATTGATTGTTGTATAAGCAGTAAATCTTCATTTTAATTAATTTGTTTGGATTTTTTTCACCAATAGATTCATGATTTAGATATTTAAAGACTTCATAAAGCTTCATGTATGATACAATTTTCTTTTTTTTAAATCCATAATGGACTAGTGTCTAGTGAGTAGTAGAAATATAATGGGCATAGGCTTTGAAGCTAATTGATAATTAAAACAAGCCCATTACATGTATCTGGATCAAAATTGAGCCCAAAAGGCTTGGAAGTTTTATTAAACAGCAATGTGCATGTTCCTTCGAAGGTCAATTAGTCCCTTTTAATTACTTTGCCATTTGTATTCTAATTAGCAAAACTTTCAATATGTATGTGTTCTCTTTATTTATCATTTATTCAGTTGTTGGAATTGGATCATGGTGTTTTCATATGACATTGCTGTATGGAATGCAGGTATGTGGAAATGAATTCATTTTGTTAAAGGAGAATGAAACTCTGGAGAAAAATCATTTTTAATGAAAAGAGAGGATAGAGAGGAGCAATTTTTAAAAAGTTCCATCAAAATCGATTAAGAAATGAGAAAGTTGAAAGTTTGAAAAGTCTCAATTTACTTTCTATGGCGATCCTCAAATTGGCAATGTTGCTTCAAAATGACAGGTGTAGTAGGACAACTCTCCATATGTTTTCTACACAAAATTTCATATTTTCCCCATTATCTCTCAAGGTGCAGCTTGTCTCCTTCTTAGCTCAAGATATATCATGGAGAAATGTATTTGACACAACATATGTTGAGTTCACAAAAAGACAAGCATCATTTTTAGAGATAATGGAGAAAATATGAAATTTTGTGTAGAAAACACATGGAGAGTTGTCCTACTCTACCTGTCACTTTGAAGCAACATTGCCAATTTGAGGATCGCCATAGAAAGTAAATTGAGACTTTTCAAACTTTCATAACTTTCTCATTTCTTAACCGATTTTGATGGAACTTTTTTTAAATTGCTTCTCTCTATCCTCTCCTTTCATTATAAATGATTTTTCCCAGGGTTTCATTCTCTTTAAACTGTTTTGAATTGCATAAATGCACTTAACGCAGTGATACAAAATCTATGCATAATTACCTTTATACGTGTTATTATTTAAAGGAAATGTCAATGAATATGTCGAAAATAAGCACCTACTTGCAACAACCATAAAGTATAAAAGCAGTAGATTTTCTACAAGAAACATGTGCAGTTATACTCTCTACATGTGTGTTTAAATTCTCACAAAATGTTGTTTCTGAGACTGAGAAAGCACCAAAAAAATTATCAAAATATTCCCTCTAAAATCAAGCTTTTGCTAAGTTGGACTTACCAGCTGATACGGATCACTTGTAAAGTTACAAACGATTAGAGGAAGATACATTGAAATAAAGTCATAAAATGCAATTGATATCAGTCATAACTTGTTTATGTTACAGAGATACAATCAATTGTAAAGATAAATTGATTTGCGGAGATACAATCAGTTGTAAGTCTTTATGCTACAAGGCACAGATGTTGTTTCATTGTTGTATCTATGCTATTTTCATTCAATTTGCCCCAAAGAAAATATGGTCCTAATTCAAAATACACAATTCTCTGTCCATACATTTTTATTACTATCATGTGATGCCATGACAAAGTTTCATTCTCCATTATATTTTTGTTTCATTTCTTGTTGTTTCCTGTGGCTATCATTAATTTGTTTAATATTAAGCCAGAAAGCAGATACTGTAGATGGACTTTGATCTTGTAATTGTGGGTTAATTTGCCAGAAAGGAATCATTCAAACATTTTAATGCTCTTATTTCGTTTTGTTGTCTTTTGTTCTAAAAATTTATTGCAATTATTTAAAAATACATTAAATGGACTATGTTCTTTTCCAATTTAACCAGTTCACTTTGCGGCAACTGTAGTTCACTTTCTGCAATCCTAAAACCATGATGATTTTTGTCTTTTTTAGTCAACCATATTTACATAGACTTCTTCTTTCTCTTTTCCATTCACCCTGCATGTCTGCACGTACATGTACGTTGCACACATTGTCAATTATGATGTTTGTACAATCTTTGAAGTAGTTTGATTGCACAGCCAAGTCAACGAACTATTTGCCTCAGTGATTTGCTAACCCACACAATAGATATTGATTCAGTCATTTGTGAAAGCTAGTCTACCCTCAAGTCAGCACACTCCTTGCCTCAGTTACTTGCTGACCCACCATTATACATATTCATTCCTTTGTTAAAGCTTGTCTAACTTTCTGGTGCATTATTTCATAATTATCAGTCCACCGTTGAATAGGTACATGTAGCTGCATTTATGTTCATAATGTTCATCTTGGTAAAATAGCTGTGGAAGATAAATTGCTAGCAAAATTTTTTGATAATTAATACATGCTCTTTTAATAAGTTAATGTTTGATGAGTAAGGTTTTACCAATTGTGCCAACAAATTTTGTTTGCTTTTGTCTGTTTTGGGTGTGTAATTACTTAGACAAAATGCTGTTCAAACATCACCTGTAGTTAATGGATGAACCAGTCATGAACTATAAGGAGTATATAGACTGTTTTGGTTTCCATGGTTTCTTGGAGCACTGCAGTGGCGCAAATCCATTTTGAAATTGGGGGGGGGGGGGGACATTCGCCTCCAAAAATCTCTGACAAGCAAAGAAAAAAAAAAAAAAAAAAGGTTATTCCAAAAAGTGGGGGGACATTCACCTCCAAAAATCTCTGACAAGGAAAAAAAAAAAAAAAAAAAAAAAGGTTATTCCAAAAAGTGGGGGGACATTCACCTCCAAAAATCTCTGACAAGCAACAAAAAAAAATGGTTATTCCAAAAAGTGGGGGGACATTCGCCTCCAAAATTCTCTAACAAGCAAAAAAAAAACAAAGGTTATTCAAAAAGGTGGGGGGGGGGGGACATTCGCCTATTTTCAAAAAGGTGGGGGGGACATGTCCCCCTGTCCCCCCCCCCCCTGGATTTGCGCCCATGGAGCACTGTAGTACTTGGTCCTCCATAGCTTGGAGCCATCCAAGAGCATGACAATAGATGATTCAATGTATTATGTAATCAGACAGGAGCATGGCTGTTCCTGAACTAAAGCGCGATATTTGAACTATTATTTAGCATACTTGATGGCCCCCAGTAATGGCAGCTGAACACTTCCATGTTCAGCTCTCCAAATCAGTTTAGAGTTAATGGATAAACCAGTGTATTGGATCAGCATAGGCCTAAAAGTTACATATCAACATGTATGCATGCATATGAAATGTATTTTCTAATTTTTCTTGAAGCTATTCTGCCATTGCAACAATATTAGGCTTACAGTGAAATAGGCATACTGACAAGACACCTTGGTACCTAATTAACAAAATTCTTCATTGTTCACTGGGCAGTTATAAGAAAAAGCCTCAGGCAGGCAATTTATGTATAACAAAAGTACATACCACTGGCAATTTTCATGTATTGTTAGGAATGTCATTGAGTAGTGTCGAGTTTCCACTGACAGATACAAAGAACACAATAGTTTTTGAATAAAGGCTTAAACATCAATGGAATGTTGGATCAAGAATTTCTCAGAGAATTTGGCATATTTTGTGTTCAACTTGCAAAAAAAAAGGGGGAATGTTTCAGCCCATGACTTTATCAAAATATTGCACTTTGCTCTTTATAGTGAGGAACTTTGTTGTCAAAATAGTAAGATTTATGTAGTTAAGAAACAAATTGTAAAATATATTTCTCGTGGAGTTTTCCCATACATAGTATCGCTCAATGCATAGGTAGAAAAAGAAAATGTTATTTGAAGTCTTTCCTATCTCATTTTTTTATTGTACTTGAAGCTGCTGGATGAGCTACCCATGGTGTGGGGGTCTATATCAATGGTATACATCAGGTCAGTTATATTCCATTGATAATGGTGATGATGATGATGATGATGATGATGATGAGTGATGATGATGATATGATGATGATGGTGATAATGAGCTACCCATGGTGTGGGGGTCTATATCAATAATGATCAATAATGTACATTACATCAGTTATATTCCATTGATGATGATGATAATAAGCTACCAATGGTGTGGGGTCTATATCAACGGTATGCAACAGGTAAGTTGTATTCTATTGATGGTGGTGGTGATGATGATGATGATGATGATGATATTGATGATGATGATGATGATGATGATGATGATGATGATGATGATGATGATGATGATATTGATGATGATCATGATGATGGTGATGATGATGATGATGATGATGATGATGATGATGATGATGATGATGATGATGATGATGATGATGATGATGATGATGATGATGATGATGATTGATGATGATGATGATGATGATGATGATGATGATGATGATGATGATGATTTGATGATGATGATTTGATGATGATGATGATGATGATGATGATGGTGATGATAAGTTATGTAACGTGGGTTAGTCCAGACATTGAGGGGGCACCTTCATCAGGGGGTGGGGAAGGCAGGGCAAATCTTGGATAAAATAGGAATTAACAAGGCCATTGATGAGGGCAAGGTTGTGGGAGAGGGTTGCATCAGCCTTTTTTCATATTCCCTTTCTTCTCCTTATTTTCTCTCTTCCTCTCTCTCTCTTCTCATTTTTTTATTTGTTTAATTTTGCCATTTGATTATTGGAGCATGCGTTCCCCTGTAGCTAATCCACTGATGGTGTTGATGTTGATTCTGATGGTGATGATGATGGTGATGATGATGATGATGATGACAGTGATATTTATGAGATATTTGTTTCTATTTATTTCAGTTTTGAGTGCTTTGCCAAGCCAGGCCAATTGAACATGAAGCTTCTGGTATCTCTCCTCGTCTACTGTGCTTTGACAACCATCATCTATCTGACAGTCATCAATCCACTCTTTCATCAGGTATATCACACCTTTGATTGAGTTTCTCTTCAAAAAAAATTTACCACTAAAACCTTGTTCGGATATAAAGGCATGTTAAACCATCTGGGGGAGAAAATGGCACATCGAACAAGCTGAGAGTAGTCTAATGGGAGTCACGAATCTGTACAATTAGCACACAGATCTCGGTGGCCTTCTTCTTCTTTTTTACACCACTAGCTTGCCATTCACTGATAAAATTGAAAAGTTTTCATTTTTCTTTGTTTTTTCTCTTTTTTTAAAGGCGGTTTGTTAAGTGTGGTCCAAAAATAGCTTAATTGTATTGTCTTTTGCATGTCGTTTGCCAATTTGTAAAGAGTTTTGCAGCATTTTTGTCTTTAGCACACACTTAAAGTGCTGTATCTCAGACTGACAATATTGTTGATAGCTGAAATGTGAAGAGACTTCTTTTGCAAGGCAGGATTTTCCAAAAATCTTTTAATAGATAATGAAAACTGCTGATGATGAATAAAAAGATGATTAGTAGTTCTGCAAAATCAAAGAATATCTTTCAATACAGAACTACTGAAGCCCTGTCTTGCACTCATATAGTCAAACGTGTTACTCTGATGAGTGCAAAAGGAAAAGCATACATATAGTGTCAGACCTCACCAATAATGATTACTATAACAAGACTTTTCATTAAAGATACACCCTACAGTCACCCTGCTCTTAACAGGTATGAGCTTACTCACACATTCACATAACTTAGTAGGATGTACCTTTGATTGAAAATCTTGTTATTGTTAGGTGTGACCAGCCCCTAAGCTTCAGTACATCTCTATTTGGGCTATTCTCAGTCACATGTGTGACCAAAATCCTGAAAAATAGTTCATTTAAACCTAATTTTCCAATATTTGTCATGTAGTAGAAGTCTCTCATTTTGGATATTTGAATAACAGTCTTACCCCCAACAGATGGGGGTAATTATATTAAAGTACACATTCAAAGAAAATCACAAATATGATAAATAATGTATCACTAGAAACTGGCAAGTTAACAGATAGCAATCGTATCAGTTTAAAGTCAACTACATATCAGGTAATTAAACAATAATACAAATAAAACTACCTCCCAGCATCTGCGATATACAAGCGCTTCGCCAAAAAAATAACAATGTTTCAATGACGTCAATAAAGGGAACAATCCTGTCCAAGCAGACGACGTCCCATAAAGAATGAACATAAGTGCAGTGCAGTTATTTCTCAAATTATAAAGAATTTAGTGTATTCAAACGTGCCCATATTTCACACCATTCTAAAATGGGAATGAAACAGATTCTGATTACTGAAATCTTTTGTTTTAAATATATAGGATGAGGGTTAATGAACAATCAAAGAAACCACACTTTCAAATTGAAAAGCCCGCTGAATGATTGCAAGGACGGTATTCATCCCTCATTCAACGCCGAACGTCCAGCGGTGTATGCAGCTGTGAATGCAATGGCGTCTATTTTGTTTACAAGCAACTGATTCCTTTATTCTTGTAACGCTTCATTTTCCATCCAAATAAACCCATGCACGGGGTTTAGAGTGAGGCAATATATGTATTAAACATAATAGACTAATGCTAGTGAAGTGAAATAACTGAAGAGAAGATGACAAAACAGGCACTGAAAATATGTGAGATGTTATGGGACATCGTCTGCTTGTGCAATTAACGTCCTGTCTTTGACGTCACACATTTCAGCGGCTTTCGGAGAGCTGTTCAGGTGCTATGTCGGGGCTGTATTTTAGCAATTTGTAATTGATAATAATCATTACTTCGAATGTTTGCAAGCGTCGAATTTTGACAAACTTGTCCGGTCTAAGCTTCACCTACGCAATAATGAAACTTAAGTCAGTTTTAAAAATCAATGAATATCTACTTTAAATGAGAGTACCTCATTTTCTTTCAGAGACCACGTGTGTGACCTCGCACGAAAAAGGGTCTTACTTGTTGGTATTCAAACCTACTTTTCTCCTTTTTCCCTTGGAGTGCAAGTCTCCACTTTTCATTACTGTATGGTGGGATTGCTCTGAACAATTTGAAAGCAACTTTCCGTAAATTAGTGAGCATTCTTTTCTTTTAGAGGTGAAAATTGGGTCCGTCACGTGTGTGACCACTCAAAAAGGGCACTTTTAAATGTCTCTGTAAAAACATTATGGTTGGGTAATGACTTTTTCTTATCAAGGAAAAGGAAATCTATTTCATGTAAGAAACTGGTAATATGAAAAAATCAATAAAATGTAGTCTGATTTTCCGGCAATGAGGCAAAATTTGATGGTCACGTGTGTGACCGAAAGTTTCACTTTACAAAGAATGGCCCATTTGGAGCTATTCGACATAACAATATCAAATTTGGTTGGCTTATTTCTTTTGTGTGTGTGACTTTGACTTCAATGTCATTGTTCATTTGTTGATTTATTTTCCCCCTTTTAGGTTGCGTATGGGTTTTTAGTAGTCTTGCTCATTGGACGTGGTATATATTTGTTACGGTAAGAGAGGTTAAGAGTGATGGATGTGGACATCTCTTTTGGCCTGTAGTCTTTCATCACGTTATAGCCTGGCTGCCAAGCTGATCGCTTTTTCTCCCTTATCACAGAGCTGCCAGCCATTCCTATTTTGGAAGAATTACTCCTATTTTAGGGCCTGGAAACAAAGATTATGAAATCTAGATCCCTCTCTTTTTCCTATAAACCTGTTTGAAGACATGTGATCTAAAAATAAAAATCACTCAGTATGACCGTAGACTATTGTTTCTCTCTGGTATCGCTATTTAATGGCCACAAAATAATTTCTCATCAATTTTGTATCGTCTATAGGCTTATTAGTATTTTCAAAATGCCTGCTTTTTTCCCTATACAGATCATTTTTATGAGAAGGGGGAAAATGGCTTTTCTTGGCAGCTAGGCTATTCACATTTCGGCTTCTTGATCATGCTCTGTCTTCATCACCTCACTAAATTCTGTGGCATGTAATCATATAGACATACTGGCTAGTATTCATGAAAACATACTAATTTTTGTCCACGACCCCATTGCATAAAACTTATGAATGGTAACTTTGCCATCAATGGTAACTCCCATGGAAACCTCGATTTTGATTTCCTGTTGAGGGATGTTACCATGGTAGTTGCCATTGATAGCAGAGTTACCATTAAATTTTGTGGCTATATTTAGTCAGGGGCAGATCCAGGATTTTATGAAGGAGGGGGCCCAGTATTTATGAAAAAAGTTGACAAGCAAAAAAGAAAGGTCATCAGTGTGTTTGGGGTGTTTTTCTTCCAAATTCCTCTGACAAGCAAAGAAAATGGGGCCTGGGGAGGATTCGGCATATTGGGTGTCTTTTTACTCCCAAATTCTCCTCCTTTTTTTGTGTCAGGGATCGTTGGATCCACCCCTGTATTTAGTCCAACGATTTATGGAGTGCCAAGTTTCACCCTCATCTGTTAAAAATTAACATTGTTCTTTAGCTACATGTAGATGAATAGACAAAATTTGTGTCACCATAAAATCAATTTGTCCTGTTTTTTTTCTTCATTTCATGGCCAGATCCATTTTGTTGATTCATGCAGAATTACTGTAATCTTGACAGGATAAGGGCACTCCTTAAGTTAAGGCTAAGTTGAACCAGTCTACCTTTATGAGTATAAGCCACTAATCTTAGTCCAGTTTATATGGAACACCAAATGTGATCGGTCTTCTGCTCTTATCAAGTCTTTGAGGGTCCTGCTTCTTGGCTTTTTACAAGTGGATCTTCTACGAATATTTATGCCAGTTTGATGGGTCTCTCACTCTCTCTCTCTCTCTCTCTCTCTCTCTCTCTCTCTCTCTCATTCAGTCCCACTTAATTTCTCTTTTCAGACTCTTAATCCATTTCTTCTTATCGATGCTCAGCCTATTACATCATCCATCCCATTCTGATTTTATGTTGATGCTTGCAAGATAACATTAATCAATTGTGTTCATTCCACACATCTTGTTTGAACATATGTGTACTAACTAAACATCCACGCATCATGCGAAATCTGGATCTGTGGTTAGTAGACTATGACAACTTAAAGGAAACCAAAACCCAAGGAGAGAATCAATGTTATTGGAAAGTGAGAATTCAGAGAAGCACTTTACAAAAAGTTTCATTAAAATTGGTTAAAAAATTAGAGAGTTATGGAAGTTTGAAAAGTCTCGTTTTACTTTCTATGGGGATCCTCAAATTGGCAAAATTGCTTCAAAATGGCTGATTTTGTGAACAACTCTCCATTTGTTTTGTACACATATTTTCAGATTTTCCCCATTATCTTTCAAGGTGCAGTTAATCTCCTTCTGAGCTCAACATATATAATGGGAAAATGTATTTTACACCACATATGTCGAGTTCAGGAGGAGACAAGGAGCACCCTGAGAGATAATGGGGAAAATCTGAAAATCAGTGTACAAAACAAATGGAGAGTTTTTCACAAAATCAGCCATTTTGAAGCAATTTTGCCAATTTGAGGATCCCCATAGAAAGTAAAACGAGACTTTTCAAACTTCCATAACTCTCTAATTTTTTAACCAATTTTAATGAAACTTTTTGTAAAGTGCTTCTCTGAATTCTCACTTTCCAATAACATTGATTCTCTCCTTGGGTTTTGGTTTCCTTTAAAGCAATTCTTTGAAACGTAGCCAGTACAACATAAGTCATTTATCCAGTTAGGTCATCTAGAAGTAAAAAATCTCTCAATATGACCAATGTTGACGAATGGTATTTGATACCAGGAATAACCATTAGTCAATGATTGTAGAGAGAGGTTCTTTATTCCTGAAGGTAATAAATGGATAAAAGAATATGTTGTATGGGACACATCTCATAGAATCACATTTTAGATACCTGTAGGCTGTAGTAGATACGTACCAAGAAGAACCTAGTCAATGATTGTAGAGAGAGGTTCTTTGTTCTTGAAGGATATGAATAGATAAAAGATTTATCTTATGGGACACATCCCATATTATCGCACTTTTAATACCTGTAGTTAATAAATAAAACATACATTCAGTCCACATTCAGTCCAGTTACAGGTAAGTTGTTTTACAGGAACAGATTGAAATTGTTTGATATAATCAATTCCACCACTTTCCCCCTCGCAAGCCAATATGTCTTGTTTACCCAGGGTCGCCTCATCAGTATTAATACTGTTCTCCCTGAGGGCCCTGCAGTCAAATTATTATCCCGGCTTTAGCCAGGCTACCATGATGAGGCACTGAAAGCATTTAAGAAATTTCTTCCTACTGGGTACCCATTTACTTCACTTGGATGGAGAGTTGCAAATGTATACAGCAGAACCTTGTTATAACAAACTGCTTGGAACCAAGGAAATTATCTCTATAGAGAATCCTTGTTATATCAGGGCTAAAAAACAATAGAAAACAAAGAAGTGGGACTGTCAAAATCACCTTGTTATAACAAGAGTTTGCTATAAAAGTGTTCTTTATAACGAGGTTCCACTGTATTAATGACGTGCCATAGGACATTGACTAATAATTTCATTTTGAATTCTGGACTGATGTATACATTCAATCCTCACAGTATAGGAATACCACTTTTACCCCGCAAGCTATCACCAACATCTGATATATTTGTTTATTTTGTGGGTTAAAATCTTCCTCTTTTATGTTTTGTTTTCGACTGTACAGAAACTATGGAAGGCATATGAACAAGTTTCTGTACGCCTACTGCACAGGATTGTATGTCTTTGCTTTTATTCTTTGGAACATCGATAACAACATATGCCCAAGTATAAGGTAATAATAACATATGCCCAAGTATTAGGTAATAACAACATATGCCCAACTATTAGGTAATAACAACATATGCCCAACTATTAGGTAATAACAACATTAACAACACTATTAGGTAATAACCCCGGGGGGGGGCACTCAATATATTGGACAGACAGGTACGTGCCACTTTGACGACCCCCTTTTTCGACGGCCAATGGCCGTTCTCAAGATACCCGAATTTCCATAAACAGCAGTATTCACCCTTCTCACGCATTCTCAAGATACCCGGCCGGTACTCGTCTCGCTCCTTTTCCCCCGGCGTGGCCCGTTCCCTAGCTGTCGCGTGCGTACGTCCATTCACTTGCGTGCGCAATTGCATATATGATATGCATGCACTAGATGCGAACTGCGGTCGATAGCCGGTGTGCTGCCGGTCCATCATTTGCATTACACACACACACACGCATCACACCCACATAATTATGACATGTCACACACACAATTTTAAAGGGACTTTGTAACGCAAACGATGGACCGGCCGCACACTGGCTACCGGCCAGGCCGCACTTCGCAGCATCTACTCTATAGCATCCCCATACTGAGTGCCGTAATTCCTTAGACCATGGTTTTGGGGTATAATCCACCGTTCCAATGACCCAATGTTTTTCTCTTCAAGTCCGTTCCTTAGACCCCTGTTTCGAGGGCGGCTGCGGCACACCCCCATCTGGAAAAAAATTTGAGTGCCCCCCCCCCCCCCCCCCGGGGTAATACCCTTCTCTTGCGATAACTTCGTAACACCAGATTAATCCGTTGACTACTGAATTTTCTCATTCCCATAGGCTTAACACAGGGACAAACCAGTTGCCATAGGCAGTGGGTTAAATTTGCAGAGCAGCTTGATAATATGTGTTCGTTCGTTCTTTCAAGTCTTACATATCTATGCCTCGTTAATCCATCTCCGTCAACAATTAATCTGGTTTTGTTTTGTTAATCTATAACTCTCCCTTAAATAATTATCAAAATAAATGATAATAAATGCATATCAGGTTGATGGACACCCTTGATTTATAATTGGTGGAAGAAAAAATGAATCTATACTCTTGATTTTTTAATGAATTAAAAGTGTCGGCTATAATTCAGTTCATATTTGTACAATGTAAAGGTGAGTGTTGTATTTTATTTTTAGAGTAGATCTATGTCAAATCATGCTTTCCATTATCAGCCATGTAATGATGATATTTCTCTTAAATTTCATGTTCATCAATCAGCTGATTTCTCTTTGCTCTCATGTATTTCAGATCCGTTCGGAATTCCCTACCCTTCCCGTTGAATGCAGCTACACAGCTACACGGATGGTGGCATATCATGGCTGGAACAAGCACCCATTGTTTTGTGGTTTTTATGTAAGTAATATAGTTGATATCATTTCTTTATCTAGGAAATTGGGATACAATGTAAACATAATAAAGTACATCCGACATGATTCAGAAAAAAGGTCGTCTGACAAATAGTGTTATTCGACTTTTATTTCACTTTGCAAAAAAAAAAACCCATATAATATAAAACATCATATTCACAGTGTCATAAAAGGTATTACAATAGAAACATTACACGCAAAACAAGAAAAACAAAGATCAGATATTTCCATAATATATTGCAAAAAGTGGGTATCAGCCAAAAAGGAGAAGCTCTTATAGTGAGAAAGTTGCAATTGTTCCAGGCCCATTTTCCTATGTGATCTCTAGGAAGCAGACAGCAGGAAAGCATGTAAGAAAATCAGCATGACAGAGTCCACAGAAGTGAATAAAAGCTTGCATGCCAAACCATATTAGGTTGGTAGAAGCCTAAACCTCATGGCATTTGTGGTTAAATTTAACAAACATATATTGTTTCACTAAAAGCAAGTGAATTAGAAATCGGTCTTATTTACCGATATGCTTACATATTTCATTTTTTATGTTCAACTTGTAGGTCCCATTTGAGATCAACTTACCAGCGTCAAGAAGTTAAACTTGAGGTAAGGTGTCTGCAAGAGTAATTTCCATGAATTCTTCAGGAAATAATATGAAATGAAAACAAACCAAAGATACTTTAGGACAATAGATTCTTGTCCCTGCTTGCTTCCTTGTTTTTGTTGATATTGGGGGGGTTGGGGGGTTTTTTGTCATGAAAATAAGGAAGAAGCAGAGGAAGTCTCAACAATGAGGTAACTCAAATCATGAATAATGTGCAGTTTCACCCAGCTATGAGACTGTATACTGCATGAACAAATTTAATATTCTTAGAAAAAAATTCTTGTTGACAATGACTGCATAGAACTTGTACAGGTAGGAGGAATATCAAATGTCATATAACACAGAATCCCCTCCTTATTCCTATTGTTTAGTTATATTTGGAATATGAGAGCATGTCAAGAGCAACCAAATTGCTAATATGTTATTCTTCCATCTGGGACTAAAGCTCATAAATCATATTTTCCCTTTGCCAAAACTCATCCTTCTTTAAACACCAGTCAATTTTTTTTGCAAAATATAATGCCACCTACACTGTATGATTTATTTTGGTTTTAAAGTGTACCAGTCACCTGAAAAAATAATTTGTGTACAGCTAGAAAGTACAAAATCAACCTCAAAGAACTTTGTCTGATATTCTATAGGTCAACAGTTTATGAGTATGAAGTAAATGAAAGATAACATGAAAATGCTCGCGCGGAACCGAACTCAAAGTTTGGTTCCGCGTGAGCATTTACCTTGGCGAGCGCCTTCAGGTGCATCGAGTAGTCTACTCATGAGTCGCTTGAGTGCGCTTAGAAACAACAGTATTAAGCACCTAATAAATGTTATGTATTATTATTCTACACTTATAGAGAGTGTAATTAAAATTGCAATATCTCTTTATAGAATTGATATTTGAAGCCCATATTTTGAATATAGTATAACGACATGCAACCTCTAACATACAGAGCAAAATTATTTTTGGTGATTGGTACCCTTTAATTACCGGTATTCCATTTAGGAGTTTACTGTTTGTATATGTTATCTGTTTGTCTTCGTTTTGTTTTCAGTATACCGGAGGTCTGATCCCGTTTGTCCGTCATCCCACTAAAGGTTACGAGATGAATCACAACATGTGAAGGTCATCCGGTTTCTATCTCCTGCAGGTCTATGTGATTATTTTTACTTGTACATGTATGTATCTAACCAGGAAGTGAGTGTTTTGATTAGAAGATTTCTCAAAGCATTGTGTGTGTTAGGTGTATCTTGTAGAAGGTGTGTATTTGACACAAATGAAGAGGTTGCTTGAAAGTAAGCACGACCGCCTTACAATGAAGCTCGGCTAATGCTGGGGTGATATTGGTGTTCATTGCTTTGTATGCTTTGGGAAAGGTGTTCTATAAATCTAACTCTGGTTATTAGACAGCACTGCGTGCTATTTTACAGCAATCATGATGAGGATATTCGCTTGAAGCTTGAGTACCTTGTCATTGAAGCTTAGCTAAAGCAGGGGTAAAAATAGTAATCAGTGTTTTGTATCCTCAGGGTAAAAAAATGCTTTATTTATAAATCCAATGATTATTATTTGACAGCAATCATTATGAAGAAATTACTTGAAAGTACTTGAACAATAAATACTAGGCCGACATCCTCTGAAACCACATCTACAAGCATTAACTCATGGTTTCCAAAGCAATTTGGAAGCATATGTGTGTGTGTGTGTTACATCGTAGTTTGATACATGCCTTTTACAAAAACAGAATATCATCCTTTGCTGTTGTTTTTGTTATTGTGATAGAAGTTAGGAATAGTACAAAAGGTTTTGTTTTCTATTTCTTTTTAACTTGGTTCATTAAGACCATTCATGTTTATTCCAAAAAGACACATGGCGAATTGAACCACCTGATGAGATGTTAAAGATAGAGTTGAGTTCTGGTCATGCTATTTAATACATTGTGAAAGAAACTGTCTCAAAGCAGTTGGGAAAAATTGATCATGTCTATACATAAGAATCGGTGTATACTGTGAGGTTTTGTAATCATCAAAATGATAAGAAATTGATCCATTCTCGCTGAAAAGCACATGCACTGCATACAGAAATGGGTATATGGGACTGTACACACATTTGGCATGACTGTTCAGCCCGAACATTTCAGCTATTTCTTGTCATATTTCAAATATGAGAGCATTTGAAGAGCAATTCTTTTCAGGGGATGTTTCTACTATGATATTCTTCCAAACTGACATAATAGGAATGAGAAAGCTCACAAATTATTTTTCACCTTTCCCAGAACTCAACTTTTTCTTTAAGAGATATGTCTACACAGTAGACTAGCTCCTTGTTATCATCCATGATTCAGGGTCTACTGAGTTATTATTATTATTATTATTTATTCGGCCAAAGAAATACAAGATAAGATACAAAAAGAATAACATAATACATTGACCCTTGAAACCGGGGACAGAAAAAGAGTTGAATGTAATTAAGAATTAGTTGTTGTTGTTGTTTGTTTGTTTGGTTTTTTTTTCAATACTGCAAGTACATTCGTTTGATGTGATTTTCGATGTGCAGTATTGTCCTGTGTGATACAATTTGATCGTATATTTTCCTTTGATATGGACTAGAATATAATTCATAGGTCAGTATCATAGAATGAAAAAATCGCTTTTGGAATTGCAAGTATGATTTTTAATGAACAGAGTTCTTTAAAATGAATTGCAATTACAAGCTAGTACATTTAGAAAAATTAACGAGGTGCCGACGGGGACCAGGTGGTCTCTGTATTATGCATATGGGCATTTGAGAATTTGAAAGTCAACAGGTTAATTACCAGTGTTGGGTACCTCAAGACCAGTCTTGAGATCGGCATCAGTAACCCTGATCTTGACCTCGAAGGTGTTGGTCTTGATCTTGATCTTGATCTCTGAGCTTCTGTTCTCTGAATTTTCTTTTTAAAATCGTTAACCAATCAGTGAAAACACGACTCAGTGTTGGGTACCTCGAGATCGATCTTGATCTCGAGACCAGTCTCGAAATCGGCATCAGTAACCTCGATCTTGATCTCGACCTCGGACATATCTGATCTCGATCTCAGATGTTCTAATCTCGATCCTGAGATGCGGATCTGGATCTCGGAGTGTCTGATCTTGATCTTGATCTTGATCTCGGACCCTCTGGTCTTGGACCCAACACTGTTAATTACAAACAGGGTTTTAGGGATAATGCTATTTTTGTATACATCTTTTACACAACAGTAATTTTGATAAAGAAATCTTTCAGGGTTACTAAACATATTCAAAGAACATTCCAGTAAAGTAAGGTACTGGGTACGCAATCGTTTCTTATGTCTGCAATATATTGCAAAACAGTAGTAATTGTTATACCAAGTATATGAAGTTTATAAGGTTCACCTTTTGGGAATTTTTTTGTTTTGTTTTGTTTTTTATTCAATCATGACCTTTTCTGTTTCCTTTTACATGTGAAAGAAAAGCTGTTTCATATTTATCCTATACTTGTGTGGGTGTAGTGCATTTTTGAACATTACTGACACACAACCTTTGTTCAATTCATTTCAATTCATTTATTTCACATTTGCATAATGTTTATTATATGTTTACAAGTGCATAGGATTGTGAAAAATCATGTAAGAAATCATTACATACAGAGTAATAATAAGTATATGCATGTATGCAGTGGGCTTGAGAGGTAATTTTCATGTATTCAAAATCAAACAGGCGATAGAATAGGCTATTTAACCTAGTTATTGGCGATTTTATGCAAATATATTGCGTTACTGTGTTATACATTGGTTTACCAATACGATAATGGTCATTATAGTATGCTTGCTTCTCTCTTTAGAAACAACTGAAGAATTTTATTTTATTGTATTCATCAATTTTCTAAAAATTACATATTTGCCTTTATGGATAACCAGAGATACATATACTCATTTGAAATATGATTGTATTTCACATATTGGCTTTGCGACAATCGGACATAGACATAGACATAGACAAAACATTTTAAAGTGTTATGCAATGTAATGCATTTTAGCCAATCGGATGTTCACTTGCTCCTAAATAATATCGATATGTGATATCTTATGGCGAATAGTGCTATTCAGTGATTGTGATGTCTGGCAAATTTTTGTTATTTTGTTTTTATTTTACTGATCAAAACAACCCGTCTACAGCATGATAATTCAAAATAACTAATTGCTCTCAAATGGTAACTCCATTAGCAGAGCTCATGATTAGCTGTAAAATATTTTTGTTATAGTGCTTTATACTATGTTATTGATTTCTTATGTCATTTTTCATCCATCTCGGTTGTGTTACGTTTACAATAGATGCTGTGAAATTTTCAATTATTATTGCTGTTTTGATTTCCTGACGATAAAGATTTCCCAGGTTTTCTTCCTAATTCATTTTTTTTTCAACAATTTTTATCTATTCTTCAGATTTAGTGCATTTCATTAGGTAAAATTTATTACCTATCATCTTGCAGTCTTTCTTGGCCTGCATTGTAATTAATCTTTTCATATTGTTTTTCTTTATTTTGAACTACACCTGTGTGGTAATTACTTATATAGTTAATCAAATGAATATGTAATATTTGCTTTTGAGAAAAGCAGATCTTTATATCTATGAGTAATTGTCTTTTTGTCTGATAAAATTTAAAATCATGAATACTTACCTGATGACATCTTTAAATATCAAAAATATTTATCCATTGGCATTTTGTGGTTATGATTGATAAACAATAGTCAGGTTCACACGAATGGAGCTAACCTTTAAGTTTAGCTACCTGTCTGGAACATCGAGTACCTTCTTTCATCTGGCTTACTAGTCCTTTTCAGGAGTTCACATTGTCAAGAAAGAATCTCTGTACTCCTATTCTCTCTCTCTCGCTCTTTTATATCTCATTTTCTCTTACCTTGCTCTACTATACTTCTCTAACCCAACAGTCCTCTTCAGGACTTACACATATGGTGAACCTTAAACCTCATCAACGTATCTATTCCACAATGCAAATATCAAAATGTAGTTTCAGACCGTATGAACGGACTTGTAGTTTCGAAACTGTACAGGCGAGGTTGTAGTTAACGCCGAAACCACGAGCAGCGGGGGGTCCCCTGTCGTAGTTACCGATCATTTGGACAGAATAAACGCGACGTTTAGCAAAATCATTGTTAACGATGACCTCTCTGTTCATGTTAGACGGCGGTCGCTAGACTTGTAATCTCAGAACAACAAGCGTCGTTGTTTCGGGCCCATGTGAACCCTCGTCGTCGTTTCGTTTCGAAATCACAAGTCCCGTATGAAAGTAGCTAATATTAAGTAACAGAATATCTACCTCAATGATGAATGCAAGCATTACAAAAATATTTTTACATTCCTTATATAGACCTTTTTCAAATGTCTTTCAATCAGTATGTATGATATGTGTATTTTGTTTGTTAATGGACCAAAGTGCAGGAAACTTTTTCATGCAATTTATGCAATTATCATTACTACTTTATCTCGGGTCAATCAATCTTGGGTCTATAGTTGGCAAAAAGAAAAAGGTTTTCAGGTGCCATTTTGGGAGTCTCAAATAATTGCTGCCGGGGCACAATATCTAGAAGATGTATATTTCAGGTAAGCCAGACCAAGTGGCATATCCCCCCCCCCCCCCCATGAATCCGCCCCTGTGTCTTATTGCCTGTGTATGATGCCAACTGGAAGATATGTCAGACTTTTAAGTAAATACTATGTCGTAAATGTCTTCCTTGCAATACTGTAAAATGATTTATACAGATTTTGAAATGATTTACCAAGTGCCATGAACTACGAAATAGGTCTTGTGATAGCAGCATGATCGTTGAAATTTGGTAGCTGTTTAGTATGTCTTTCAGCATTTCATTTTAATTGTTCATTGTTATGATTAATTACTTTCAGTAATGTCTAATGATTTATGCAGATTTTGAAATGATCTACCAAGTATACAATTAACCACGAAATACGTATTGTGATAGAATGATCGTTGAAATTTGGTAGCTGTTTTTATATGTCTTTCAGCATTTCATTTTACGGTAATTGTGTGTTATGATTAATTAGTTTCAATAATGTTTGATGATTTATACTACGGAATACCATCTGGTGATAAAATGATCGTTATAATTTAGCAGCTTCTCATTTTATGTCTTTCAGCATTTTGGGTGGTTTATGATAATTACTTTCAGCATTGTTTAATGATTTATGCAGATTTTGAAATGATCTAGCAAGTATACAATTAACGACGAAATAGGTCTTGTGATATAGCAGCATGATCCTTGAAATTTGGTAGCTGTTTAGTATGTCTTTCAGCATTTCATTTTAATTGTTCATTGTTATGATTAATTACTTTCAGTAATGTTTAATGATTTACGCAGATTTTGAAACGATCTACCAAGCATACAATTAACCACGAAATACGTATTGTGATAGAATGATCGTTGAAATTTGACAGCTGTTTTGTATGTCTTTCAGCATTTCATTTTAATTGTGTGTTATGATTAATTAGTTTCAATAATGTTTGATGATTTATATACTACGAAATACCATCGGGAGATAGAATGATCGTTATAATTCAGCAGAATCTCATGGTATGTCTTTCAGCATTTTGTGTGGTTTATATATGATTATTAGTTTTAATAATGTTTAATGATTTATGGAGCTTTGGAATATGTTCAACCATATACCATTAACTATGAAATCGGTCGGGTAATGGAATGATCGTTGTAATTTCGCAGCTGGTCATCATTGTAATGTCTTTCAGCATTTCATTTAATTGTGTCGTTTATGATTATTACGCAATTACACATTCTGTTTTTTTTATGTTGTCAGTACAAGTTTATACAGTGTTATGATAGTTTGTGTACATTAAGAAATAAGTGTTCAAATTCGTGCCTGAAAATTTGTTATATTCCTTAGAATTGGATGTAAATTTTTTTATTGAAAGGTCAAGATCCAAATTTGCCCTTGCATACAAAATGAGTCTATGATGTAAAGAAGAACCTCATTTGGTGAATATATTGGGGACAATTTGTCTTTCCGAAGGTTCATCACTCCGAAAGTGAAATAGGGTACTAATTTCGAATTTTTGTTGCACTACTTTGAAGGTTCATTATTCCGAAGGGGTTTTTTATCCTAAGGTTCATAATTCTGAGAATAAAATGCGGTTTCGTATTTTTTTTTAATGAAATATGGTTCATAATTCCGAAAATGAAATGGGCTCATTATTTCAAAAGTCCATAATTCCGAGAAATGATGTAGAGTTCTGTTTCATTTTCAGAATTATACACCTTCAGCTTTATGATACTTTGAAATTATGAACCTTCGGGAGAAAACGACATGTAACCAACAGAAAGGGCACATGGGCAATTCCACGGTTACTCACATTACATTTTGAGAGGTTTATATATGTACTTACACTGTAAAAAAATAACTGTATAAAACTACAGGTTTTTGGGCCCTTGAAATTAGAAGTTATTGCCGTTATTTCAATTTTACAGTCTTTTTCCTGTAAAACAACAGCAAGTTCGTTGGTTTACCGGAAATCAGCATATATTTACAATCGCCCGACATAACTTTTATGTAATTTTATTGTAAATATATGCTGATTTCTGGTTTTAAAAATAAAAAACTGGAAAAACGGGCATTCCCGGCATCCTGATTGCCAGGAAATTTCCCCTCAAAAAACGGCACATTTTTTTTACAGTATATTTAAGTTCCTGTTCTTTTACTACATTTGTTAGGTAAATGAGTTTTAGTTACAACAAAGCACACATTCAGTACTTACAAACAGTGTCAAAACTTCAGAAATGTGAGTAACCGTGGAATTGTTAGAGTTGAATCTTTTTCACCTTTAAATACATGTATGTGCTATTTGAGTGTATACATTTAGAACTTTATTACTACTTAGTGTGCATTAACTGGAGCAAATGTCGCTGTATACTGTAAAAGTCAGAAAGATATTGATTCAATTATTAAAGAAATAAAATTTTCTATAGAAAAAAAAACGGGCAAGGTTTCCTCAATCTTTTGAAAGACTGAGAGTTTGAAATTCAGGGATGAAAGATAGAAAGGAAGAAAGAAAAAGAACGAAAGAAAAAAAAAGGGAAAAAAAGAGAACCAAAGAGAAAGTGACCTCTAGGAAGAAGAGAGGCATTAAATTACTCGCTTTGAACAGAGCTTTCCGTTTGTTATGTTTTGTTACTTCTTGATTTCTATATTCCTGTATATTTATGTATCGTACACATTCAGTAAACGTAATTTATGAGAGTGGCAAGGTGTGGGCATATTAATCGGAGCATTGGAAATTATTCTATAATAGCCTTTTTCTGAAGATTAAAAGCAACATCTCTCATTAAACTTGGATAATTCAATAAACCGGCCATCCCCACACCTCTCCCATCTCTCTCTCTCTCTCTCTCTCTCTCTCTCTCTCTCTCTCTCTCTCTCTCTCTCTCTCTCTGTGCACGGTCCTCATGTATAAAGCTTTTCTTTTTTTTTTCTTCTTTTTTTTTTTCAAGCATATACCTGGTCCAGTCAATACAGGCTTACGAAGCCTGTTTCTATATTCTACCATATACATTTCCTTATAACCCGCATTCTCTTCCCCAACTACGGGGCTCATTTTCTTGTGTTTTCCTGGTATCTCATAGAGATTGATCGTTACCACACGCGGAAGTATCGACATGTAAAAATTAGTATAATCATTCCATGAGGAAGTGCCATTTTAAAGGGAATCCAACCTTCACTTGACGGTATAACAACTAATTTTATGGTACCGTAAGCAGGGGGAAATGAAAATGAAAAGGTCTATTCGCTGACTTTCGAAGGTCTTTAATCATCTGCTGGCGGCTGGACAATATGTGGCACATAAATTTATTTATTGCCCGCGGGATACGGAGAAATGAGTAGGGCACGGGTCTCCTTGCCCCCATCCATCCCCGTCCGCCAATTGTGAGGACGCATAACAATATGTCATTTCCATCTCATTTATGAAGGCTTATATAGCCCAGCCCCGGAGGAAAAATTGCTGCATGTGAAGGAAGAATTTTAACGGCATACTTGTTCCCAACTACGTCATAATTGAAAAGCCAAATCGCCAATTTGAGATTCTCAGAGATTACTGTTTTTAATTAACAAAAAAAAAAAAAAAAACAGTTATTACTCTTTGATAGCATTTAATTTGTCAGATTCTTTCTTTTTTTTTTTCAAACTTTCAATAATTTGTTTCTCTTTTTTCCCACCCAATTCAAGTTTCACAAAGTTTGAATTGTCCTTTTGGTAAAATTTATTAATCAAATAATGGAAAGGTATGACACCAGATTTTTCACACATCGTGACCGAATCGCTGATGGAAGATTTTCTATGACACTATTTATTAATAGTGATCTCATCTCTTTGAATAAAAATATATTGTATTTTTTCTGATCTGTCTCAAATTTTCCTACTTCGACTCAATGCCAACAAATCTGTTAGGAGGCATACATAATCTAAATTTTTTTCATGTACATAGGCCTTATGTAACTTAAAGAATAATGAAGAATAAATATCTATATGAATTTTATAAACGGTTATAAGAAAAATACTAAGAGGCAAAAAGTAAATATAACCAACGTCGATCTCGGATCGTATACCGTAGATGGCGCGCGTAACCTTGCAAATTAAATCGACAGGTTTTTTCCTTCGGCCGTCCGTCAAGAAAGCTGTAGAGAAATTATAATTTTTGTCTCAAGAGAAACAAAGTGAGTAAAATATTTCATATTATTTTGATGCTTATCTATTTTCTTATACTAATGGTGATTTTAGGCGGAAATACAATTATGATTTCAAGACGGTTCAAGGATTAAAGTCGGACTACCGGTGCGTGAAAACAATACACCAATTTCAGTGTATGGTTCATGTGTGAATGAATGGGGTTATGATGGCCGATGCATGGGGGACCTAAAGCTACGCACTTTGTTTCCAGCCGTTAAAAGGTCATTTTATTCAGGGGTTTATGCAAATTTCTGTAAACATCTTGGTTCTACATATTCTGAAGTTAGATCGCTGAGAAAATTACGACGGACGAATGTCAATAACATTAACAACATTCATTTTCAAGACAATCATGACAATGTCGATGCCTGTGTCAAATTTTGTTCACAAAATCTTGAAAATGAAAGGATCTTAAAACTGCGCACATCATAACATGCACTCGTAATAAATGAATGCAAATCTTGATTTTGAAGCTGACTGATGTAAATTTCGACCCGATTTCCAAATAGTGATAATAATCACAAAAATAAAGGGAAATTACATCTAGTCTAACACTAACAGTCTAATGAACATTACTCATTCTTTTTGGCGAATGTAAATGATACTCTCGTTGCTTAGTCACAGCATAAATTTGGCGCATTGAACGCGTTGCATTGCTATTAGACTCTACGCGTATTTGCGGGGTGCGTAGCTTTAGGACCTGCACAGCTTTAGGACCCCTTGCCAACATATTGAGTGTGGGGCATGACGATGGACGAATGTCAATAACATTAACAACATTCATTTTCAAGACAATCATGACAATGTCGATGCCTGTGTCAAATTTTGTTCACAAAATCTTGAAAATGAAAGGATCTTAAAACTGCGCACATCATAACATGCACTCGTAATAAATGAATGCAAATCTTGATTTTGAAGCTGACTGATGTAAATTTCGACCCGATTTCCAAATAGTGATAATAATCACAAAAATAAAGGGAAATTACATCTAGTCTAACACTAACAGTCTAATGAACATTACTCATTCTTTTTGGCGAATGTAAATGATACTCTCGTTGCTTAGTCACAGCATAAATTTGGCGCATTGAACGCGTTGCATTGCTATTACGCGTATTTGCGGGGTGCGTAGCTTTAGGACCTGCACAGCTTTAGGACCCCTTGCCAACATATTGAGTGTGGGGCATGAGGTAGATCTCTTCTAATTTCGATATTGATGGGCTTGCAGTTTTGCGCCCATTTTTAAAAATGTGGAAATGTGAAATTCGATCCACAATAATTTGTTCAGAATTTCGGATTCCAATAAATCTTAGGTGAAGGGGGTTTGGGTTATACAAATGGGATACCTGGCCCAGATGGGGGCTCAGGGGCCTTTGATTTTTCAACAAATGAAAAAGCTGCCCTGATGATTTTGCAATGCAGGTGAGACTGCCCTGGACATTTCACTTGTTCTTCATATTCCATTTAATCTATGATTCTATATGATGTCACATTTTATAGAGTTGAAAAATAGTCCAGCTCATGTTTTCCCCATTGTAATTTTTCACAGCCATTAGGGAGAGGAAGGATAAGTAATCGAAGATGACAACCGCTGCTCGACCAACCTTCAACCCAGCAAGAGGAGGGAGTGGTAAAGGAGAAGGGGACTTGAGTGCCTTATCTAAGCAATACTCCAGTCGTGATCTACCAGCGCACACCAAGTTGAAATATAGGTGAGAACAAAGTACTTGACATCAGTAGAAATTATGTAATTAATATTTTATTAATTAATCATGTGCCCTAGATACAATGGACACATGATTTAACGCAATCCCTCTATGACATAAATCCATTCCTAACAAGAAGGAAAATTTAAATTTACAGGATTTTTCGTACAAAACAATTGGGACAGGTGCACAAGGTAAATCACATCATTGCCAGTTTGATGGATTACAATTTTAAACATTAATAACTTTCATATCCTTCATATAACATTTTCCTCAAAATTTGACTGAAATCCTTTATATCCTTTTCTCATTGTCTGCTCTATTTAAACCTACTCCATATGAGGATAGACTTCCCATTTTGCTGTGTATTTTTCCTCATGCATTAAGATGGCATTATAAGTTATCTTTGTCTTCCTTTGTGTATTTTCTACCAGGCAACCTGGTCAGGATACCAGCGATGAGCTCCGAAGCCGTGACTTCCGCAAAGACTTGGAGGAGAGAGAACGTGCTGCTAGGGAGAAGAGGAGTGACAGGGGAAGGGGTAAGGGAATTTCGGTGACCCAAAATTAACTTCGGCAACAGTTCTCCCTATCGCATATAGCTCTCCGAATCCGAACGCATGCGGCGCTCTAGTTTTTGGGCATGTGATTGCTGGCAACTGAGCTTCCGGGTCCGGCCGGAGCCTCATTGACAATGTGTTAGAAGACGTGGTCAGCCTAGCAAAAACTCCCTTTTGTTCCTAATCTAGCAAATAATCGTGTTTTTATACAGTTGATATTTAAATGGGATTCTTCTGTGAAGCCACCCAACGTGGTATGTTGATCGAGCCGACGATGCAAAACGTGTTTTCAGCAGAACAATCACGCACGAAAAAAGCAAGGAAATATCAGTGTATCCTCGCTATAGCTATAGACTGGAACCGGAACTTTATGTGCCAACATCGTTGTCCCCGATATCGGAATAGGGAGCTGATATCGGCTGATATCGGCTATATGCGATAGGGAGAATTGCTCAGGACTCTATTTTTTTTCAAAGATATAGAAAAGTTGCAGTCGGTTAATAAGTTAGGTTTGGTGTTACAGTTAGTGTAAGATATAGGCCCGAATTCACAAAGGAGGTTTGGTTTAAACCATGGTTTAAACTCCCTCCTGGGTTTTTAAGCGTACGTGCGCACTGAATCCCATCCAATCATATATTTTCTTTGAGCACGTGCATGGGCAATGTGCGCTTATTTACACTTATTTTAGTATGCTTACAGAGGTTTAAACCTTACCCATGGTTTAAACCTCCTTTGTGAACTCGGGCCATAGTGTTTTGTCCAGAGTTGAAGTTGGGAATTCAGTTCATATAGGACATTGACTGCGCAACAATTCTTGTCCGAGCATGTGTCGTAGAATCTAAATTTCGTTTCTTCTCATCCAATGCAATCTGGGACTTTGTTAGTGCACCAATATCTAGTCAGCTAATGGAAAGTGACATATGTTGACAATACAGTGTCATAGAATTAGCCATGAGAGTATTTCCTGATGATTTAATCGATTCTGAAGAATTTGTTCAGCAAAGCACTATTTATGATCTTTCCTTCAGAGTCATCAAGCAGTAGTAGCAGTAGTACTAAGAGACCAAGGTTAGAACAGATACCAGCGGCTAATTTAGATGCTGATGATCCACTCGATGATGATGATGAAGATGATGTGAGTATGGGTTTTCTTTTACTCTCTTCTATGGTTTATCTCATTTTTAAAATCAGTTTCCAGTCAATTTTCTCAGTCTCTTTCGTTTTTAGATATTTGATTTACTTTCCCCTTCTTCATTGTTGTCTTCTGCTTTCCTCTTTTTATACTTCTTCTCCTTCTTCTTTTCCTTCTGTTTTTCTTCATTCTTTTTTTCATCTTTTTCTGTTTTTTTTTTTTTTCTTTATTGTTCAGTTTCTTGTTCATATTTTTGTTCAGTTTCCTCCTCTTTTCTTCTTCTTCATCTCCTTCTTCTCCTTATTATTTCTCACCTGTTACCAGAGCTCAAGACTAGCTTAAACGCCCTCATTCTTGTTGCCAATTTAATGTTACAGTTGTACCTCGTTATAATAAACTCATTGGGACCAAGGAAATTACCTCTTTATATTGAAACCTTGTTGTATCAGGGCTAAAAACAACAGAATACAAAGAAGTGGGACCGGCAAATTTACCTTGTAATAATGCGAGTTTGTCATAAAGATTTTTATAACAAGGTTCAACTGAATTTCATTCCATGTAGGATGCATCTGATGATAGCGATGATGAGACAGCAGAGCTTCTAGCTGAGCTCAACAAGATCAAGAAAGAAAGAGCTCAGGAAAACTCCAGGAAGGTAAGATATTGTCATCTGAGTGCCACAAAGGCATTGACTTATTTCTTTTTTCTTTTTCTTTTTTTAACAAGCAGATTCTGGGCCTAGTGTTGCCATCAAAAAGATGAAAAATGGCCCCAAGTTATGAAGAGTAACCACATTACAAAAGCATAAGTTTAAGTTTTTTACTAAGGATTAAAGAGAAGGTTGAGTTCTGGGAAAGGTAACAAATAATTTGTGAGCTTTCTCATTCTGGGGTGCGTCGAGTAGTCTACTCACGAGTCGCTTTTACACTTATAGAGAGTGTACTTAAAATTGCAATATCTCTTTATAGAATTAATATTTGAAGCCCATATTTTGAATTTAGTATAGCGACATGCAACCTCTAACATACAGAGCAAAATTATTTTTGGTGATTGGTACCCGTTAAGACATGATCAACCTTTCCCAATTCCTTTGGGACAGTTTATTCACAATGTAATTGCATGACCAGAACTCAACTTTGCCTTTAAAGCTGTCTGTCTCCTGGTTGCTCATTACAAGTATACACATGTTTTCTTGGCCTTCCGGTAAAATAAAACATCACACCAATATGCCAGTTCATAGTTACAATTTGCGCATGTGCAGATAAAGGTCATTTGTACCGAGTACATTTGACCTTTATACGCTTTCATAGCCATGATGCACACACCAATGTGATTTTAATTGTTAAACAAGTATCGGTAGTGTATCCACCAAAACAGAATGATGCGAGTGCGCATACAAATTAGGGTCATTTCAGGGTCATTTGTACCATGTACTAACTACAAAATGGCTTTTTATAACTTCTTTTTTTTTCCAGGAACAAGAGAAGAAAGTAGAAGAGGAGAGGATAAGAACAGAGAACATCCTTAGCGGTAATCCACTCATGTCATCTCAGAAATCTGACTTCAAGGTCAAAAGAAGGTCAGCAAATAAATCATAGCATTTCTACTCTGACATCTTAGGTCATTATATTGGATAGTTAAAATTTTGGTTTCGTCATTTCATTTCTTTTTCCTTTTTTTTTTCCTCCTCTTTTTTTTTAAAACATCTTTCATTCATCAATAAAGGGGGTACAATAAGTCTGGGCTACCTGCTCATATCAAACAGAGCAAAGCAAAATAAAAAAAGGATACAATGGAAAATAAAAACATGAATAACAAAAAAATGCACAAATCAAACAAATAATTTCAGATCAAGAGAGTTACTGCACACTGCTTCATATCTTATTTATTTTATCCTTTAATATCTTGTTGATATTTTGTTAAAAGTTTTTGTTAAGTACATACCCCTGAATGAGTCTTTGATAGGGAAGCAATGAATTTTTGCTGTATGAATTCATCCATTGCTCTGTGAAAGAAGACTCGAAATAATTGTATATTTTGTTGTTTTGTTGCTTAGATGGGATGATGATGTAGTCTTCAAGAACTGTGCCAGAGGGGAGGATGACAAGAAAGAGAAGAAGTTCATCAACGATACTCTGCGGTCAGAATTCCACAAAAGGTTCCTGGAGAAGTACATTCATTAACTGAGAAACAAACAATTTTGAACTTGAATCCTGCAAAGATCTGGAAAACTCATTGGACTTCCGAAATTCCACATAAGGTTCCATTGAGAAATACATCCATTAAACCAAGGACTTGCAGTTTTAACCTGAATCCCACAGAGATTTGGAAAGTGCATTGGACTTTATATTTTTCATGGGATGGCTGTTGTATGGTACTCAACTACCACACCCAAACGAGAACTGTGTTTACAGCCGGAGCCTGGAGAACAACTAGAAGGTACCACCCGAGATTTGGTCTCCATTCTTCACATGGCTGATGTCATAGATTTATGTGGTAAAAAATGCAATGCGCTTTACGTAAATATGTATTCTTGGTTGTAGACATTTCTGCGTATGCTGCAGATGCAATCACTCAAGTAATAGACTTTCTATATTATGTATTTTTACCAGTTTTATTTATGTGAAGGACGGTAGCTCTTTTTCATGCACTCATGAACTCATGTAATGTGTGCAGAGTAAAAAGGGATTAAACTATTCTGAGATGATAAATTGCAACAGGCAGAATGTTGCAAGTTTTTCCCCTGATATCAGATTTGCTTCAGTCTTTTTCAGGCAAGATGGTGGAAGTTTAACCCCACTCGTACAATATTGATTACCGTATATTTATTTTTATGATACACTTGGTTGTTTTCCAATCCTTCTTCTTCTTCTTCGCTATAAGTACAGGCCATCGTCTGGTGTACTGTTGAAGTGCTGGGCAGGCATATGTACAGTGTCTCAATAAAGAGGACGTACAACAATCCTATTTGGTAGTTGGGCAAATGATAAATCCAAGCTATTTTCTCATTTCTTATCCTATACATTTACCAAGAATATGATTAACATTGAAAGTATCATTTTCATTCATATTTTGTCGGACCCAAAGTCTAGGACTATCATTTAAATACAATCATGAGGCGGACCCCTACTACAAATGTAGTGGATAACGAATGGGACCAAACACACTGGTTTTGCCCAGTTATTAATCCTTCTAAAGTTCAAGTATTTTTTGCACTGGTCATGTTATCCACCTCAGTGAATACATTAAGGTTTAGTATTGTGATGACTGTATGAATGCTATTTATGTTACATCAGGTATTTGTTTTACATGTGAATTTTGTGTTTACTTGCTCCGAGACAATACATCCCGAGATAGTTCTAAAGCAACATGTTTGTGCACCTCTTGGGTTCTGTAGATCAAATGACTTTTTAAAAGAAATCGTCACGCTCTTTACAACTTGAAAGAAAGGGTATAA
The DNA here is from genome assembly GCA_025618425.1 of Heliocidaris tuberculata. NCBI lineage: Eukaryota > Metazoa > Echinodermata > Echinoidea > Camarodonta > Echinometridae > Heliocidaris > Heliocidaris tuberculata. The sequence continues at coordinate 29,977,676 of CM046850.1, forward strand.
TTTTATCTTATTTAGGTGTCATGGTATAGTGGTTCATTCACTTCAACTCTCAATCCAAGGGTTTGAGGGTTCAAATCTCACCCGGCACTAGCATCTTTTGGCAAGACATTAATCCATGTTTGCCACTCTCAACCCAGAAGGATTTATTCCTTGAATGCACTGTGTCCTGATTACGGCTGCTGGACCTAAAGCTGGGGAGATAATATCCAAACCCTTTGGAAGTGCAAAGCCCTAAATGAGTGGATGCTCTTCACACGGATTCCTAATTATTTTACAGTGGCAGAAATAATCATCAATTCAATGATTTCACAGTAGGTAAATTAACAGCATATTATAATTAATAAGCTGTGGATATATTGCGCTTTGCAAAAACACTAGAAAATCATGATTTTTTCAAAAAAAGTAATTATCACAGAATTCTGTACAAGGCTTTCGTTATTTTATTACAAGTGAAGTGATCATTTCATATGTAATTTGTGAATTCTTGTCCTTGCATAAACTTGCGGCAAAACAGTGTTGTTTTTCTCGGAACATTTAAAATTGAGATATTAAACATTTTTTGCAACAAACTTCTTCATATGTACATAATTGTTTTTTACTATTGCTTTTACAGGGGCAGGTCAGGATTCTGTGAAAGGGGATGCACAATTGGCAGGATTGAAAATTTTCTGGCAAGCAAACAAAAAATTATTTGACTTTTCAGGTGTGGGGGGGGGGGGGGGGCACAAAAATGCAATTGTACATTGTAACATGTAATGGTTATTCACTTATAATGTATGTTAATTACATACTGTAAGTAACATGTGATTTGTACACTTTGAGACAAAATTTATAGTTATTTCTTCTTTAATACTTAGTTATTTATAGTTCTGCATTACTCTTCTTATCACTATTCAGAAAAGAACCCACATTTGTAAAATAATTTTCACAGGTAATAAATGGTGTACATGAATTGTATATATATAAGAAGAATAAAAATCAAGATAAATCTTACTTTCATGTTTACGTGTTGTTGTTGTCGTTGTTTTTAAATGTTTTAACATGTTTGTATTATAATAATATATTAATACAGTAGATATGTATTGAGGATTGTATACTTCCAGTGCACCATAAATCAGATATGATAATAATTAGTCAAAATGATACATGCAATGTAAATACATATGAATACATATCTATTACTTTACATTTAAGGGCTCATCGCTAGCTTTTATTCTAGAGCGTGTTTTTTGAGAAATTGTAGAACAAACAGAAAAGTATAGAATGAGGATGTCTTGATAATTTAGGGTTTACAATACTCTGGTTACTAGGAACTTAGAGGATCATTTGCCAGTGGAAATATATATTTTGAGCAGGACATGGTCGGCATCACATAACCAGGCATAGAGGCACATTTCTAAAAATAGCCGCTAATGTGATGTAGCTAAGAGGTAGCTAATTTGCATACTATTTACATGTATACAGATACAAGTAGTATGCAACCCTAATCCTAACCCTAAATAGAAAACAATGTCTATTTCTAGAAACGTGCCTCTACGACTGATTAAATAATGCCTACCGCTGGACGTGTAGTGTAATGTGTCGTACAAGTTTCCAGATTGGGTTTTACTTTGAAATGTGATAGAGAAAAATATGAATTTGATAGCATTCACTGTTGCTGAATCTGATTTGGATTCCTCTTAGCAAGACCAAGATATAAGACCGGCATAAATTGCCCAAGTTATTTATTCCTCTCTACCTCTCCCTCTCTCTCTCTCTCTCTTCTCCCTTTCGCTTGCACTCTCTCCCTTCCTTCCCTCTATCTCTCTCTCTCTCTTCGAGTTCTCCACATCATCACATGTAAACATAATTTTTCTAAACCATTGGCCTATCAAAGAAAACCAAATTTAAGGCAAAAACATTACAAACGACTGAAATGCCAGCATCAGTCTACTAGTACATGTATATGCAACCCCCCCCCCCCCACCACACACACACACATTCACCCGTTCCAAATGAATACACGTAAAAGACTTCTATTATTCTAAATCTTTATAAGTGCACAATATTTTTTGTTAATCGTACAGGCCTAATCTCAAAAATATACATCTATTAAAGTTTATTTTGTATAATCTTAAACATGATCCATGTAAATATGTAAATATAGAGATACACATCTGAGTAAAATGCAATTCAAAACCACGGTTAGTAAATCAAACGGCAAAGCAAGATGTTCTGAAACGGCTATGATCATTTGATGTAAATTAAAGCAAAGGCCTAAGGAAATGTCGGAATAGATTTTGTGGTCGATATATTTTTTTATCATACAGCTTTTCAATTTTTGTACATCTAGACACAAATGACCTCTTACATAAATTTCAAGTGTCTTACAGGTAGCAACAATAATGATTTCAAGCTATGTACACAAACGACGCAATTAACCGCCTCCAATTTTTTTTTTTTTTTTTTTTTGTAGATGAACGGCAAGGAGCAATGTAGAGGTAAAAAAAAAAATAATGATTGAAAAACAAATTGCTGGGCACAACTGCAATAGATTCCATCATGTGGTCACTGACTGGTGTGTTACAACACACGTATGATGTGCATTGTGCACTGCGCTCATGTCATTTTCTGTTGCTGCGTGCGTTATTTTATTGTTCGTTTGTTATAACAATCTACCCTATCATGATATCTGAATGGGACTTGACCCATTCAAGACCATTGACCACATTTTGTGGTTTGCCTCAATTACTTTTTGATTCAGAGCTCTAAAAATTATACCAGATACACGAGTAGAAAGAGCAAAAACTTCTGCACACACTACATGTATGTCCATTTTTGTTTCATGACCATATGTGACCCGACGCCTCAAAACCTACAATAAGTCGCCAAAATTATTTTTTTTTGTTTTACACATTTTTTTAAAGAAGAGATTCTCAGCTTTCCAATGGTATATCACTTGCCTAGTTCACTCAATGATAACACCTTTAAATATCACATTCAGAATCAGTATGTAACCAGCAATCAATAACTCCTATTCAGAGAAAATGGCCATTTAAGTTCTGAACAAAAGAGTGCTAAACCTTCGCTCTCCGTGTGCGACCAAGTAAAACTGGGTATTCAAATGGCCATAGCAACCGGTATGAAGGGATTATCAGATTAAGCTGAATTTTGGCACGCTGCTCGAGGAGGACCTATTCATTACTTTCTCAAAAAAACAATTTAATACCTTTAGAGTTAAAGTAGTAATTTGGCATTGAATGAAAGTATTACAAAAGCTCTCCAAACATTCATTATCTTTGAACTTAGTAAAAAAAGGGAGTCATTTTAAAATGCCCAAAAACATATTTCTAAGTCGAATTACGACTCACAAACTTGAGACATAATAGAATGGTAATGAAACTACCCATTTCTATCAAAAACAGAAAATCGACTGATCCAAGCAAATTTACTATTTTGGGCTGTTTGCTACATTGTGGTCCGTGCGACTTATTGTAGGTTTTGAGGCGGCACATGTACACAAGTTTAAATCAATACCATAACTTTTTTATGGTACACTTTATTGATTTTTTTGCACCATTACACTCTTTTCCAATTTGTAATGTATTAAGAAGTAAAACCAACAACAGACTATTCCTAACATCATAAATTCTAGAAGTTTAGAAAGAATCATTGGAAACAGTTCATATAAGTACTGAGTTACTTACTTTAAAGCAATTTGTCAGCATGTGATGATAACATGTAACAGGACACGTAGACGGAATCTTTTTAACTGCTGAAATATGTTTAATAATTCCTATTCACTGCTATAAACCAAAATATAATTGTTAACGTAAACATATAAACACACACAATCATTTAAAAAAGGTGAATTAGTTCCTTCACGATTTATAGAGTCTTTATCACACCATACTACAAACATGATTTCTGAAAAAAGGCACAAAACAATAAAATATTAAAGACATTCACTCCAAAGTTACTGATGTATAAATGGAGGAAAATGGAATGTGCTATTTACATATACCGTAAATGAAATACAGTGCAACAAAACCTGCTTGTCCACCATCTAATTAAAGAAATTTTAAACACTAAGGTCCATATTCTACTAAACTTAAATGGGTACTTCATCCCATTTGCAGCCCTAAATTTTGAAGTTGTGTCAGTATGCAATGAATTACAAAAGAATTATAATTGGCAAACTTGTGCGGAAGTGAAAAGGATTATGGTTTGTTTCTATTAAGTAATTGATAATTTGGGAACACTTTATTTTTTCAACTCAGAAAAAAATCGCTTAAATTTTTAGAATTATTTTCTTTACTGTTACTAATACATGTACTTGCGTTTATTTCTGAATAGCTCCCTCTGCGACAAAAGCAAGATTTTCATTTCTTACAATGGAGTTAAAGAACTTGTGACTTTGAAATTTCGTAGGCAGTATGAACAGGATGTCTATCAAACCTGTGTAAAGTATCGCAGAATTATGTGTAAGTCTGGAAAAAGGATTAAGTTCAATCTAAAATCTAGTTTAATTAAGGAAGTTTGACTGAGATCGAAGTGTTTCCTTTGTTTAGCATGACTTTGGTCCTCGTGTCAAATTAACTGCATTAGAAGAATATGGCCCAATGGGTATTGAAATTCATCAGGAGTGCAGAAAATATATGTATGAATGGACAAGACACACACACACACACACACACACCCACACACACACACATGTTACTAAAAAACAATGAAATAAATTCTTGTCTAATACATAATCCAGTTGCCTTCTGGCATGGCAAAAATATTACAGTATGTACATGATTCTGTCCAACTTTCTGAGATTGTATTAATGCACTTTCACCTTCTACTCTTAATTTAGTAGACAAGTACACTGGTCAAAATATATACACATCATAATAATCATATCATGTTATCACTAATACAAAATCAAAAGATTAAACAAGTACAGTGTATATTAGGATTTTTAATAGACCATTTTACTTTTTATCTGCAATTCTCTTTGGTAAAGAAGTGAGACTTCACATGATGATTTTATTCTTAGATCCAAAATTATTGAATACAGTATCATTGTGAACAAGTAAAAATGCAAGGGATGAGCTAAATTACCTTTTTTTCTTCTTCAATTCAACAATAAATAATGTATACAAAATTAAAACTCAATTGAATTTCCTTTTAAGAAGTAAAATATTTTGTTTCACATGAGGAATAACCCTAAGGGTTAAAGTCTGATTTCTCTGTAGAAAGCAAGTACAAATACATGATGCACTAATTCGTTGTGACTTTCATACTTTACATGAAGAGCAAACAATAGAGCAGGGCATGATGCTAGGCTAGGGTGAGGGTTACTATCCACACTCGTCTCCTGATGATGGTGAATAAGGTAATCTGTAAATTGGCCACATCTGCATGTATGAGAGAAAGAGAGAGAAGCCTATGAATCAACATGAACTGCATCATCTTTAAAGGTCCACTGCAACCCAAATGCAAGTTGATTTCTGTTGATGTGCAGGGATGCATACAACTCATATTTTGTTATTCAAACATCTAAATATTTTTATAGATTTTCCAATATTTTGTTTAATCATTTTCTCAAACATGCTAGGCTCCACCCTAAAAAAATGCTCCAGATCTCATTCCTGCAGTGACATCATCTGTCAATCATTAGTGAGCTAAGGAGAGACAGTGGTATGTAGCTTTGCCAGAGAGGACCATCTGTTTAATAGACCATACAATGCCTACATAGTAGTTGCTATGTCAGACATGCTGTAGCATCACCAGGAAAAGAATGGTAATGAGGAGGTATTGTTTGAAAGCATGCAGTTCTATTGTGAGCATGTGCTGAGCTGGGGGAAGAAACATTCCACTGTCTATTGTAGAGTGTTAGTGTAGCTGACTGATGATTGACAGATGATGTCATTGCAGGAATGAGATCTGGAGCTTCTTTTTTTTTTTTAGAGTGGAGCTTTATAGTAGGTTGGAAAAAATATTTCAAAAAACATTTAAAAATCTATGAAACATTTAAAAATCTATGAAACATATCTAGATGTTTGAATAACAGAATATGAGCTGTATGCATCCCTGCACATCAACAGCAAAAAACTTGCATCTGGGTTGCATTTGGTTGCAGGGGCCCTTTAAGCTCTTTTTGAAAATTATGATTTTTCACTGAATTGTAACAACCAAGAATTTTCTAATGACATGATACTTGAGAGTAGAGTCACTGATTTGTTACAAGGTTTACCGAATACAAACCAATTCAAAGCAGTGCCAGCAAAAACAAATATGCAGGAGTGGTGAATAATTAAGCTCTGGTAAAAGCACTAAAATTACATAAAACTGACATTGCAATTACTGTTTCAGAGATTTCACTTTAATATACTGTTAAAGATAAAGGTGAGCTCTGGTCATACGATTACATTGTGAAAGAAAACGTCTAAAAGCACTTGGGAAAAGTTGATCATGTCTACATAAGAAGTGGTGTACACTGTGAGGTTTTGGAATCATCAAAATGATAAGAAATTGACCCAATCTCTCTGAAAAGCACATGCACTGCACACAGAAATGCGTATATGGGACTGCACACACATGTGGCATTAATGTTACAAATATGAGGGCATTTGAAAAGCAATCCTTTTTAGGGGACATTACTACTAAGATGTTCTTTCAAAGTGACGTAAAAGGAATGAGAAAGCTCACAAATTATTTTTCACCATTCCCAAAAATCAACCTTCTCTCTTTAAGCACATGATGCAATAATTCCATTGACAACGGTCTGTGAATATAAGCATCATTACTATACAGTACAAATCAAGTATAAGGTAGCAAGTAATTGTGACTCACCATAGCCAATGATGGAATAAAATCTTAGTACCGGTAGTATCTGGTCTGATACACTTGTGTGGTATCTGTGGAAACAAAAAGAAAAACAGAAAAAGATAAGTGCACTGAACATCAAGTCTTCAATATATGGAGAAAAAAATAATAAATGAATCAATAAGTAATCAATAAATATCACAGAACATACAAAGAAATTTCATTCATATTGCAAACAAGTCAAATAATTTGATGTACTTGGAGATTTGGATTATAAATGCATGAAACATGTATACTAATTCTTCAAAACATGATAAGAACCACAGAGGAAGATGGGACATGATCCAGGGCTCCACACTAACTTATTTTTGTAGGGGTCCAGATCAAAATTTTCAAGGTCTGCATGCCCTTTTTAAATTTCAGATTTGAGAGTCCAGACTGAAGAGTTTGGGCACCCATGTGTCCTGGCCTGTTAGTGTCCACTCCTGCATATCAAAGCCAAGACTCAAAAACAATATCTGACTTACTCTGGTTAGGGACATGGTACGTGGTCACAGATCCATTGGGGACGACCGTCTGACCGGGATACGTGTAGACGGTCTGCTGTACAGGGTAACAGGTTGAAAGGCCACCTCTCTGGACGTGAGTGACTGTCTGACCGTTGGGGTAGTACGTGGTGGAGGTCACTCTGGACGTAGAGCCAGGATTGATGACGGTCACTGGGGCAGGGTTGATGGCGTACGTTGGAGGCTGGTTGACCGTTATGACCTGGGGAGGGGCAGGGGCAGGGGCAGGGGCAGCTGGGTAGTATGCTGGGGGAGCACCTCCATTGATGACGACTGGGGGTTGTTGCCCCTGTGGGGGATTGGGGGCAGCTCTCTGAAAGATATAATGAACAAATTTAAAAGGAACTGTCCAACTTTGTTCTCGTTCTTAAGAAATACAAAGTCCCCGTATTGGGTTATGTGCATGGTATGTTAAAAGTCATAGACAAAAATAGCAATAATCATCTGCAAACTTCACATCCAAAATAGAAATATTTCACTTGATGTTCATCTTCTTAAACATACTTTAAATCGCTTAGTCACGACATCAGAAAGTCTGTCTTGATGGGTTAGAAAATACCTCCCTCAGGGTTTGAAGAAAAATAATCAACACTCAGTACTGACAAAAAGAAAAATCAATTCTGATTTTCAATAGAAATTCTGTTCTTAAAACATTATGGAATCATTCTAAGATCATAGACATTGTCATATGTAGAGGAATAATGAGGAATTATTCCATAAGATTGTTATCTTGCTTCTCATAACCCTTTAGCCTGTTTTTTTCAACTAGTATACATGTATTTTCAAAAGTTAAATTTGCTCTCCCTATCACTTTGGGGTTTTTTTTTAAGTTCGATCACCTGGGGTGGATTGCTGAAAACTATATTATATTTTATGTTAGTGAAAGTATGCAAATTGTCATTAAAAATCAAAATTAGGACAAGTCATTGGCTAATGACTGTGCATAGCTGTTATAAAGTTAAGAGGCACACAAACCAATAATAAGTGTTTTCCTACGCAATTTTATTTTGTTATGAGAATATATAAGAGATAACAGTTTTCAGAATTTGGCCCTCTAGAAAATCTATTAACTCTTTCGAGACAACTGATCACATTTTGTGGTTTGGCTCAAAAACATTTTGATTCAGAGTTCTGAAAAATATACCAGATGCATGAGTAGAAAGGGCAAAAATTTCTGCACAACCTATGTCTATTTTTATTGCATGACCATACTGCATTTGATGCCTGGAAATTTAAAAACGAGAATAAGCTTTTAAATCCTTAAATTGGCAACACACTGAGAGGTTCAAAATCATTGTTTTTCATCAAAATTGGCAATTTTTTTTCAACTTTTCGACAAAATTCATAACCTTGTATGTTGTTCTCAAAGACATTACTCCTATTAGAACCATGTAACACTAAAAGAAAAATATTATTGTTGCCAATTTGAAGAATGAAATGTGATCAATTTAGCCCTTGAATAATTCCTGTCCTGAAAGGGTTAATGGCCCACTTACATTAGCTCTGATGACATCATCAAAGACCAGTTTCCATGTCTGTGCATCATCGGCTGATTCTGCACAGAAGATGGTGTTAGCTTGACTGCTACGGATCTCAATCAGACATAGAACATTATGGCTGACAGGAGGCGATACACCCATCACATCATGAGCCACCTGTATACAGCAGGGAGAAATTATACATGAGTAGAAAGTGGTTTAGTTCTATAAGGTTCAAGATATAACAAGTGAATGAGTAAATTACGCAATGCGTAATAAATGTCCCCGCCGGAAGTGCAGATCTGTGGAAATTAACTAGCCTGAACCTTAAAACTTCAGTGAAAAACTTTAGTGAATAAAATAATAATGTTACTGCATGCAAAAGAAGAGAATACCAACGATGCATGTATACAACTGAAATATAAAACATGAAAACATTATGAACCTTCAGCCATTTTGAATAAATTTGCATAAATTTGCATGAATAATGAATTTCAAAATTCTGTGTAGAAGTTTGGAAGCCCCCACCCAGCCCTATCAGATAAAACAATCGGAATCAAAATCCGATGTGAAATAGAGGAGAAGTAGCATTTTTCGTCAATTTTGAATAAATTTGCATAAATTTGCATAATTAATGAATTTCAAAATTCTGTGTAGAAGTTTGGAAGCCCCCACCCAGCCCTATCAGATAAAACAATCGGAATCAAAATCCGATGTGAAATAGAGAAGTAGCATTTTTCGTCGATTTTGAATAAATTTGAATAAATTTGCATAATTAATGAATTTCAAAATTCTGTGCAGAAGTTTGGAAGCCCCCACCCAGCCCTATCAGATAAAACAATCGGAATCAAAATCGGCCAAGAAATGACGGAGAAGTAGCATTTTCTAACATTTGAGCACACACCGACAGACGGACGGACACACACACACACGCACACACACATGCACACACGAACGGAGCCCGTTTCATAGTCCCCTCGCGAACTTCGTTCGGCGGGGACAATTAAGAGGATAATTATAAAACAAAGATTACACCTGATAAAACTAAAAGAATGACAATCAAAAAAGAGCTGCTATAAAAAAAAATTTTAAATACCACCAAAAAAATATGTGTTGAAAACATAATGGTCATTATATACCGCATGTCTAGGTTCTAGGCCTCTGATTGGTCAAATTTGTGGTCATGAAATTCACTACGGACTGCCGGGCGGTATGGTGAAAAATATTGAACATGAGTTCTGCTCATGTGTACAATGCAATACAAGGCATGTACAATGCAATGCAATGCAATGCGCCCATAGCTATGGCAATTTAGATACGCGGGTGCACAGCCGGCCCCATACATGTACACTGAACGAAATTTCGGAAGAACAATCGATGAGAATTACGTACGGTACCGTATTTCATCTGTCTTTGAAATAAATTTCCAACACTAATGAAGGATGTGGTATATAAAACAAATGTTGACTGCTTCTTTTTCACGTTAACGGTTAAAACCATGGCCCCCGCTGATCTTGCAACTGTGCTATGCCCCTCAACTGTCGTCTTAGGGCATAGCACAGCTGTGAGCTCACCTCGTGCCCCTCAAAGCAGTCAACATTTGTATACTATTCTCTGTTCTAGCTTGTGTTTCATCCTTTGAAATGCAACTTCAAAACTTGAATATTATCTTTAACTTTAAAGAATTCAATACATGTATTTTGAATTGTGACTCCAGAAGTGCTTAGACACAATAAAGTATTTTAGAATATCAAGTTTCAAGATCACTTTACTGACAAATATCATACAAGATCATGTCATCAGTTATATAATCATATGAATTATTTCAATATTTCTCATTTAAATTTTTTTCATTTTAAATTTATACTTTCAGTAAAAACCCCATTGCATTTAAAAACCACATTACTGTTATAATGAGATATATTTGCATTATTAAATCTTATCTGGTCGTCAACTCGAAAATTTTGATTAAATAGATTATTAATTAACTACATACTCATTGATGATAATAATGTTAAACTATTTCAATTTATTTACTCATGTAATGCATTTTGATCATGTTGAAGTATGTAAGTTTTCATTGCTTGTATGTTTTTATCAATTACGTTGTAAATCATTCACAATTCAGCCATTGGCTGCGATGAAATGATAATAAAACCTTCAATTCAATTCAATTCAAGAGATGTTCAGGTCATGACTTATTTGTGACAATGAAGAGCTATAATTTCACATCATATTACAAATAAAATGGTTGACAACCGAAATATTAAAGGCCCACTGTACAAGGTCTAAGTTTTAGTTAATACATTAGCATACCTTTAAGACAAAGCAGTCTCTGGGAAGGTTAATATGACCTTGAAGCTCTCTCTGTTTCTCATCACTGTAATATGACAGCATACCATTTGTCTTCAAGATGCAGTAGCAGCTCTTCCATCTTCTCAAAACATCAGCTGAACATGACAGTGAAAAGTTTAATATGTTTCAAAAGATTAAAGGGCAATCCAACCTTGGTAATAAGATGATTTGTGTGAAAGCAGAAAAATAAGAAAAACAGTATGAGTATGAGTATGAGTATGCATTTATTGTCCAATACTGGAAATTCTTCTTCCACTGGTGATACAAACATTTGCAATAATAACAGAATACAATATAAAACGTAGTGATAGGATACAATACAATCAATGATTATAGGGTACAATATAAACATACACATTTTGGGTAGGGGGAAAAAAATGGTGAAAGTTTGAAGGAAATCGGACAAGGACTAAGAAAGTTATGGATGTTTGAAAAATGAGATCACTACATCTATGCGAATCTCAAATTGGCAATTTGGTGAGTCAATTGTGACATTTTTGTGGACAACTCTCCCATTTGTCGTACACAAAAATATCATTAATTTGCGGTTTTCTTTGAGGCACTTTTACCCTCGGGGCTGTACTCAAAATATATTGGAGATAGCATATTGTTATAGGTCCTCATGAACGAAAAGATTCTACTGAGAAATGCATTCTGAAAAAAAGTGGCATTTTAGTCATTTTGTGTATTAGAGCCAATGGGGGAGTTTCCACAGCTACATCACAGTGACATTACCTATTCGGCCAATTTGAAATTCCCATATGCATAGTGATTACAACTTTCAAAAATTCATAACTTTCTTACTGCTTGTCCGATTTTGTTCAAACTTTCACCAATCTGTTTCCCTGATTTTTCCTCTTTCTTTCAAAGCCACTTGCCATTAAGACTGGATTTCCCTTTAAATCCATTATGTGCTTTGGGCAGCAAATCCTGTCTTATCTGTAGAAATTGAAAGTCAAATAGGACTAAACAATTTTGTTCTTCTTCTTGAAATACAAATGTGTAGGCCTACCCTCATTGTGAAGTTTATTCACACGGGGTACAGTATATCTTATATTTTGTAGTTTTTACCCAATTCAACAATGAAGCATGAAAAGTCTTCTTTTTTTTTAAACTTCAATTATTACAATTACGTGAAACCTTGGTGGCAAAGAAGGTTTAAAAGAAAGGGAACTCAAGAAAAGGAAACAAAGAGAAAAACAGACAAACATGAAAATAAAACAAAATAACAAAGGGATGGTGACAGTCCTTAGTAAGAGGATAGAATGGAATTGCAAAACTTTTTGAACTCCAATCTCTCCTGGAGGAAAACTACAAGCTGATAATAATTTATGAACAATCCAACAACAAAAACTCTTTATACTGCAATTCATCTGAGAGAGGGTCCTCTTAATTTGATACTTACTTTCCCTCTGCATCCATCCAGCTTTCACAACATGATGATTGGCTGCGACTCCGCTTGTGGCCATAGTGAGTAATGTCAACCTTCAATTCTGAAATCAAAAGGATCCATTAATAGACCAATCAAATAATTCAGTGATAGGTCATAGGTGATAAACACACATTGCACTTTTCACCTTTGATCGTGTCAATCATTTCAACATTTTTATTACAGACGGAGTCAAAATGTCAGACTTAGAAGTATATTGAAATGAATATGATACTAACTGTGGGATAATAATGAATTTGCACAAAATGACAGCAAAAAGAAATTACAATATAAAAATAATATATATGTCTCACTCTGATTCTGATACTAGTGAGTACTTTTAGCAATGTTTAGGCACAATTAAAACAAAATAACAAGACATCAATTAAGTTAGAAATTGATATGTTAAAATAATAGATATAAACTGTCTGGGGGTCCGGCTAACTCAACACTAGGGCGAACTCGGCACTGCGCGTTGAATATGTTTCAAGAGTTGAAGTCCACTACACACCATACCTTTTTATAGCCTTAAATTTCATGTTTTGTTACAATTTTGCTTCTTAAAATTTTCAATATGACTTCTTTGCTAATCATTTTACACAATGATATCAAATAATTTTGAATTTAAGTGTAATGAAATGTGCAATTGATGTAAAATTCAACACAATTATTTGCGATCAATTCAACTCTCTGGGCTAACTCGCCGCAACTTTCCTCCAGGGCCGAGTTCGCCCTAGTGCCAAGTCAGCCTGGATACACTATCTGCTTGTACCAATTATGTTTGTATTCTCATGTCATTTGACTTAAACAATAACCCTGCCTGGCCATAATTGCACCGTTTTTCATCAGTGCAGAGCAAGGCATGGGATGGGTGGCAGGTACAGGCGGAATAAACACACACTACTAGCAATGGCATGGCAGTGGCCGTTGGCAGTATTTGCAGCTGCGGATCCGCCGCCCACATTCAAACAGATCGCATCACAGGACACATCAAGTCATCTTCTTCTTCTTCTCTGTTAACTTCCTCCATTTACTGGACAACTGCAATCGTTTGCTTGCAGAAGGAACACAAGTACTACATAATGCAACAGAGTCTGTTAGTAGTGATTAGTGTTGCCAGGTGTACGATAATTATCGTATCTGTACAATAATTATCGTATCTGTGCAATAATTTGGCCTTCTGTACGATATACAATCAATAATTCAAAAAAAAGGTCAAATGTACGATAATTTTACATTTTTGCAATTTTAAAGGTAGGCTTACTAGTACATGTAAGCCCTATTTTAACCCTTTTGGTACCCACTGTCTCTAAAAAAAACATTTCCAAACACATACATGTAGGAAGCATACATTTTTGCCTCTCTTGTAATTTTCACCCCCAGAGTTATGCTTTCACACCATACGTCAAGTATGACTCGAGTGCAGTGCTAGAGCTTTAATATCGCATGGTACTAGCATTTATCCAATGAACATTAAACCTTGTTCTCCCAAACCAATATGGTCATGGTGAACTAATCGTACTATCTCATGCACAGGTTTACTTTACGTCATACTGCCCAATTTAATTTTAAAATATAGATTTTTAAAATTTTAACTTCACCCCTCCCCCATCAGATTTTTTTTTTTTTTTTTTTCAAAATTTGAAGGAATAAATCAACAATAGGTCAGTTCAACAATAGGTCAATTTCACCCGAATTTGCTGTCATTAGGCGTATTTCCCGCGGAGATGTTTATTATACGCGGAAAGGCACATAATAATCCTACATGGAAATCCGCTTGGACGTACGTACGTACATATATACTGTGAATGCGCACAGTTCCGGGCGATTTTTCTTTTCCAATTTGTTTTTCGCAGATGATCAATTAGTCTCAGCAGAAATATAGAACACACAATTTAATGCTTGAAATTCCATATTCCCTGAATCAGTGGTTTAGCTGGTCACCAAACAAGAGGGACTTTTACAGACAACTTGCTGGTAAGTAATATTCTGAGTTTCACTCTTTTGATCTTGTATTTTGGATGGATATATTACAGCAGGTTGGAGCTGCATAGTTTCAAGCACCCACACTTATGCAAGGTTATTGGAGATAACAGTTTCAAGTGGGGCTGAGTGGTTCAGACACACAATTGAGACAGTGGGTACATGTACTAGTATAGTTTGCTGATCGTGAATTTGCGGGATCATATCTTGCCTTCAGCTTGGACATTTTTTTTCAGATGGATATAGGTCTACAGTCAAGACAGTTGGCATGTTTGGTAGAATCTACTTCCTCATTTTCCTGTGAGATACAGAGTCAACTATATGTACCATAAAATTATCGTACATTTGTTATACATGTAGCTGACTCTGTAAGCTTGATCTCTACGATCGCACACACGGAAAATCGGGACTTACGTGTGCGCGATAGGAACCGAACTTGTAACGACCGAATTTTTTAGCGGGAGATGTCAGCGCTCGCGGCGATCAGGAAATGTACACCATGACTTGCGATACCCCGTTTCGCCAGAAGTGACAGTAAATTACGGATTTCATTTTTGGAATTATCTTTTCCAACATCGGTGAGTTGAATTTATTGTATTTCGTGAATATATTGGTGTCGTTTTTTGTAAATTAAATGCCGATTATGAGTGAATGTTGGTGACTTTTGTGCAGTGGTGTTTTGAAAGTGTCGAGGTGGATGACTGCCTAGAGTCTACACACGAAGTATAGTAAAGTCGCTATGAGTGCTGCACACAAGGTTAATATATTAACCTCGCATAAGTGTGAGTGGCACACAAGCACCTTCTCCAATAACCTCCAATAACCTCGCATAAGTGTGAGTGCACCTTCCCAGACACTTTCCCCTTGACGCAATATCCTGACTGATGGATCCTGTCAAGTATCAACGTAGAAGTAGAAGTAGAACTTATACTTATAGAAGTGAAAGTCGGGAAATCACAGTCATCATGACCATGATGACAGTAGAGACACAGCTCACACAGTCACCCCCACACACATGACACAGTCACAGTCACAGACACAGCATGCACTGACTCTCAGTGTCAGCAGCGCAGCGCACACAAACTCCCGATTAATTTTCAGTGAAAATACTTGAATTCGATTTCATAACAATCATAAATATTCACATATGGCCCACATATTCAAGAAAGATACTTACATCACCAAACTTGAAAGAAAAATAACTAGGTCTTCACAATTTTCAGACAAATTTTGCGTTCTCGCTCGTAATGTACGTGTTCGTTAAGCAGATCCCGATCAATAGTTTATTTACGTCTTGCAAAATGACGTAATGTTTTGAGCTGTTTAAGTCATGTGACTTGGTAATGTGACCATAATCTCGCTCTCATTTTGCAAAGTTGTCAGGATTTATTATTATGATTCATAATTTTTATGTCATCATAATATCGACATGTGTATACATTAGATCTATACAAATGTTTAAAAATGTGAAGCACTACCAAAGAGCAATGATTATATCTAAGGTGCACAATATGATTGAATAGAAAAAAAAAGGAAATTAATGAATTTTGTGTACACTATATATAGGGCAACTTGTAATCAGGATGGTCTTTCCCTTAAGAGTCACTATTAACGTTGGCTGAAAGACACATGCCTATTTTAAAAATATTGGATGAACTGATGATCGTTTTGTAAGTTTCAACCAGTGGCTCAAATAGATGACCAAAACATTTGTGATTTTCTTGAATCTAATTTGAGTGATATCAGTGACAATATTGAAAATATCTCTTTAAGATGTAATTATTCTACAGAACAACAGTTCTTTGAGTCAGTTAAAAATGCTACAGATAAAGAACTTACCCTTCTTCATTTTAATATCCGCAGCATGGGCAGAAATTTTGACCATGTGACATCATTTGTGAACAAAATCAGCTCAGGCTTAACTGCCATTGGTGTCACTGAAACTTGGTTCACCAATGAAAATGATGCAAATTTGTTTGTTATTCCAGGTTATAACTTGTTATGCAATAGTAGAGTAGGCAGGCGTGGTGGTGGTGGTGTTGCCCTTTTATGTTCCATCTGGGCTAGATTATCGAGTATGTCACGAGCTTAACGTCATGACTGAAAATCTGGAAGCTTTATTTGTCGAAGTGTTTATTTCTGGTGAAAATAATATCGTAAGTGGAGTCGTGTACAGACCTCCCAATGGTAGTTTGAAAATATTTTTGGACGAAATGCAGAGAGCTTTAGAAAGCCGTCACTTAATGGTAATAATCCTTATTTTTGGTTGGAGATTATAATATAAACCTTTTGCAGCATAATGTTGATGTTCATGTTGATGATTTCCTGAACTTCTTATTGTCATTTTCTTTGTTGCCCTTTATAACAAAACCAACAAGAGTAACTGAAACCTCTGCTATACTTTAATCGACAATATCTTTAGTAACTTGCAACCCTTTCCCATATCTAGTATTATTGTGTCAGACTTGTCTGACCATTTTCCTGTGTACACTTCAATCCCTTTGGGTAAAAACCCTGTAGTCACCCCAAAGAACATTAATGTTAGAAGAAGCACTCCAGAAAATATCAATCAGTTTAGAGAGGCATTGTCGGCGACAGACTGGAGTAATGTTCTTTCAAATCAGTGTGTTGCAGTGCCTTCGATATTTTCATGAATAAGTTTTTATCAATGTATAATGCTAATATTCCAGTAATAAAGATTAAAAGCAACCGCACGTATGCCGTGGATCACAAAAGCTATGCTGAAATCGATAAATAAGAAAAATGAGCTGTTCTACAAGTAGGGGCGGAAGCTCTAAAAAGGAAATATTCTGTTTACAGAAATACTCTGACTTCTGTGCTGCGTGCAGCCAAAATACTATTTTGAACAGTTTCAAGCAACTTATAATAATATCAAGGGCACGTGGAAGGTGATAAGAAATATATTTCAAGCACAATCTAAAGTAACAAGTATAAGACAAATGAATATAGATGACCAACTGGTTGAAGATAAAGATATTATAGTGGAAAAGTTTAATGAATATTTCTGTAATATTGGTCCGAATCTGAAAAAAATATTCCAAATAGTCAAACTGATTTTAATGATTATTTAGGAGAACTCAACATGCAAAGTTTATTTTTGAAGCCCACAGATGGCGAAGAATTGCTTGGTATTGTTCGAGCCCTCAAGAACAAGAAAAGTCCTGGGTATGATCATATTGGGAATGAACTTATTAAGCAAGTTATTGTCGGTATTCTTCAACTACTAGTTCATATTTTTAATTTGTCTATGTCAAGCGGAGTGGTACCGATAAACATGAAGATCGCAAAAGTTGTACCAATTTTTAAAAAAAGGCGACTCTCAATTACTGACAAATTATCGTCCGATTTCTTTGTTAACATGTTTTTCAAAAATTCTGGAAAAACTTATTTATGTAAGAACTATAACATATTTTCACCAAAAAAATGTGTCTTCAGTAATTATCAGTTTGGTTTTCGGGAGAAGCATACAACAACACATGCAATTTTACACCTTATAAACTTGCTTTTGCCTTAAATAGTCATTTACACACCATCGGTACATTTTTAGACTTTTCCAAGGCCTTTGATACTGTATAGACCATGAAATTCTCGTGAGTAAATTATGTCATTATGGTGTCAGGGGAGTCGCCTTGGATTGGTTTAGAAGTTATCTTACTGATAGAAAGCAATTTGTGTCCTTAAATCGAATTGACTCTTGCCTCCAAAAAGTAACATGTGGTGTTCCCCAGGGATCCCTTTTGGGGCCACTTTTATTTATCTTATATGTTAACGATTTTCAACGCTCATCAGGTGTATTATCTTTCATATTTATTGCTGATGACTCAAGTGTATTTTTTTCTCACAAATGTCCACAAATATTGTTGAAAACTGTTAATGAAGAGTTTCGAAATGTAATGAAGTGGATATGCTAATAAGTTATCCTTGAACTGTTGAATCTCCAGAAAACAAATTATATGCTGTTTAGTAATTCAGTCAATTTTTTTTGCCAGGTGATGTGACATTTGACAATGTCCCTATTGAGAGAGTAACTTCCAGTGCTGTAGTCGAGTCCATCCCATCCGAGTCCGAGTCCGAGTCCGAGTCCCTGGAGTCCGAGTCCGAGTCCGAGTCCGAGTCCAAGTCCGAGTCTTGGCATCCGAGTCCCGAGTCCTGGACATCCGAGTCCGAGTCCGAGTCCGATTCCCGATGGGAACATTTTAAATTTCAATTTTTTTTTACGTCACGTCTATTTTATTATGATAAATGTTATGTGAACTCTCTATAACATAAATAGTTTGCTGCATGGGTTATTGAAAACTTTCATTTGTCAGAGAATTTAATTTATTGCTACTTTTCTGATAGTACGAATGCTGACAACTATAAAGGCTTGCTCAGAGATGAGTGATTTGTCGCCGTGACATGTCGCTTGGTGCTTAGAAGATTAAGTTCAGTAAGATTTCCAGCTATTAACACTAAAAATTCTGACAGAAGGTTAGAAAATTGAATTGGAAATGTTGAGATAAATGTCAACGGTTAGATTTTCGATGATGGTTTGGTGTACTGGTGGAATTTCAAAAGTTTTATTGACCAAAATACTAAAGAAGTGAACATGCACTCCTTTTGTGCCAAGGTACATGTCTCGTTGACAAATGGCTCATAATATTATGTGAACAAGTCTTATCAGGCCAAGTATTTTGCTTGTATCCACAGTAATTATAGAGAGTTGACTCTACTGTTTCTGTGATACCCCAATGAAGAAAAGATACACAAATTAATATTTGTTCATTTCAAAGGCCTATAATTTTATTTTTTATCAATTATAAGTCAACAGAACAAAAAGATAACGGGTTGAATGACATTAAAGCCAGATTATAGAAAAGAAAGTTTCCAACTGAAATGGAAAAAAGGAGGGAAAAATAATATTTCACCAAGAATACCAATAGTTCAATCTTATCAAATAGCTGATTAAATTAATTTTTTTTTAAAGTGAATCGTCAAACCCTGATAAAAATCCCTTGTTGTATTACAATACAGGTGCAACATTAACATTTATTTTGGAAACTGACAACATGACTAAGTAACACAAGTAAAAAAAGTAATTGTTAAACCGTAATAAAACCGTTTGACACTGCCAAAATTATAAATTGCTGACTTTGCCTTTTTGCCACAGGAACATATATAGGTTGCAAGTAAAAAGATAGAAGATAAAAACTGCAGTTTATAATACTAGCTTGAAATACAAGTGGAATAGTAATCTGTTTGAGACTGCCCAGGATATCCCAGGCTCTCTCTCTCTCTCTCTTTCTCTCTCTCTCTCTCTCTCTAGCTGGGGTCTATATGGGGAAAAGTGTGTTACAGATTAATCCATCTCCAAATGGTTAATATCAATTTCAATACTTGTCTGTGTCATACGTGTATAACGAGTGTATACGAGCATAAAACAACTATCTTAACGTCTATTTGAGCACATTCTTGTACTGTTACACGGCGATCGATGTTTTAAAGTTCATGTTCAAAATACCACTCAATCGAGCAAGGTGCGCGAAAATATAGCGGGGTCTTTTTGCGTGCCCTGGGGTAATTTTTTGAGCTAAAATTAAAAGCGGAAAACGAAAAAAATTGCCGGTCTCGTTGCCGGTCTCGGCCTGATTTTCGCCCGAGTCACGAGTCACCATTGGTCGAGTCCGAGTCCGAGACCGAGTCCTTGTGGCTCGAGTCCGAGTCCGAGTCCGAGTCCCGAGAAATAGGGACTCGAGACCGGACTCGAGTCCTACAGCACTGGTAACTTCAACAAAATTTCTTGGGATATACATAGACGAGAAACTGAATTGGAAAACGCACGTGGACAAATTAAGTAAAGTGGTGTCAAAAAATACTGGTGTTATTTATAAGTTGAGATCATGTACTAGTATATCTCAAGAGATATTGTTTATTTTGTACTCTACTCTTATTTTATCATATATTAATTACGGTATGTTGGCCATAGGTTTTTTGTTGTACAGAAGCGAGTTATAGAATAATTTGTAAAGCAAATTATCGTGCACATACAAATCTGCTTTTTTATGAAAACAATATTCTAAAACTTGAAGATCTCTATTCAATGCAACTTGGAATGCTCTGTTTAGCATTCACTCGGGGGACCTCACTTCTGCCCTCCCTGCCGGAAAGAACACAGTGTCCCACAGTGTGTTAACAGTGTGTTCACAGTGTGTGTACATAGTCGACTCTGTGAAGATGTGATTCACAATGTTAAAACGCTCCAATTTAACAGTGTAAAGATGATTTCACACTGTGGACACCTCCACGGTGTGGTTTACCAGAGTGTTCACATAGTGATGTTCGATTTCACAGTGTGAATTTACTCGCTCACAATGTGAAGATGTGATTCACAATGTTAAAACGCTCCAATTTAACAGTGTGAAGATGATTTCACACTGTGTTGCACACTGTGTTTCACACTGGGGACACTGTTCTTTCCGGCAGGGCTGGCTCAAACCTTTAGAAGAAATAATCAAATTCACAGCCATGATACTAGACAGGCTTCATGAAATTTTCAACATTACTTCTTTGCTAATCGTTTTACACATTGATATCAAATAATTTGAATTCAAGTGTTTTGAAATGTGTAATTAATGCAAAATTCAACACAAGTGTTTGCGATCAATTTAACTCTCTGGGCTCACTCAGCCGCGATTTTCCGCCAAGGCCGAGTTCGCCCTAGTGCCAGGTTAGCCCGCATCCGGGTCTCATGACCGGTTCTAGGACACCTACCCCCTGGACAACCACCCCCCGGATAACCACCCCTAGGATAACCACCCTCTAGGACAACTACCCCCTAGGACAACTACCCCCTAGGGCAATCACCCTCTAGGACGACTACCCCCCGGGACAATTACCCTCTAGGATGATTACCCCCCGACTAACTACCCCCTAGGGCAACCACCCTCTAGGACCCTCTAGGACAACTAACCCTCGGAAAACCACCCCCCGGAAAACTACTCTCTAGGACAACTACCCCCCGGACAACTACCCCCCCCCAGACAACTACCCCTTAGGACACGTGTCCGGGGGTAGTTATCCGGGGGTAGTTGTCCTAGAGGGTGGTTGTCCTAGGGGGTAGTTGTCTGGGGGGTAGTTGTCCGGGGGGTAGTTGTCCTAGAGGGTGTTTGTCCTAGGGGGTAGTTGTCTGGGGGTAGTTGTCCGGGGGGTAGTCGTCCTAGGGGGTGGTTGCCCTAGGGGGTAGTTGTCCTATGGGGTAGTTGTCCTAGTGGGTGGTTATCCTAGGGGTGGTTATCCGGGGGGTGGTTGTCCAGGGGGTAGGTGTCCGGATACGCTCATGACCCTATATACTTTTGCAATAATATTTTTTTGCAATAAATATACAAACACTAATATTCAGTGTCAGACACTGAATGCTGAAAATAGAAGGGAAAAAGTGGTCAAAATACAGAAGTGAATATTAAACCTACAAGCAAAATCGCTTTTTATTTGGACGTGGATGTATTTGTGAACATTATAGTTAAAGGGCAATCCAACCTTGATAATAAGAAGATTTGTGTGAAAGCAGAAAAATAAGAAAAACAGGATGGCGAAAGTTTGAAAGAAATCGGACAAGGAATAAGAAAGTTATGGATGTTTGAAAAATGAGATCACTACTTCTATGCGAATCTCAATTTGGCAATTTGGTGAGTCAGTTGTGACTTGTGAACAACTCTCCCATTTGTCGCACACAAAAATATCATTAATTTGCGGTTTTCTTCGAGGCGCTTTTACCCTCGGGGCAGTACTCAAAATATATCGGAGATAGCATATTGTTATAGGTCCTCATGAACGAAAAGATCCTACTGAGTAATGCATTTTGAAGAAAAAAAGTGACATTTTAGTCATTTTGTGTGTTAGAGCGAATGGGGGAGTTGTCCACAGCTACATTACAGTGACATTACCTAGTATTCGGCCACTTTGAAGTTCCCATATGCATATATAGTGATTACAACTTTCAAAAATTCATAACTTTCTTATTGCTTGTCCGATTTCGTTCAAACTTTCACCAATCTGCTTCTCTGATTTTTCCTTTTTCTTACAAAGCAACTTGCTATAAAGGTTGGATTTCCCTTTAAGACCTTTCGCAGGATTGAAACTAATTTATAAGTGGTTATTATTTGTGTGTGTGTGTGTGTGTGTGTGTGTGTGTGTGTGTGTGTGTGCGTGTGCGTGGGTGTGTGTGTCAGTTAGAGGACGGTGACCAGTTCACCCGCGTCCCAGCCAGTTCACCCCCACCCCCACTCTCCGGTACATTTCTTTTTGAAAGTTACAATTTTATGGTCAGTTACGTTGTTCATATATTATACAATGCGTCCCAGAAAAACGAAACGAAAACAAAGGCTTATTGTGAACAAACTCTGAGCTGTATGAATCTAATTATTTGTTATTCATAAAGTAGATGTAATATGCTTTCAAATGATACATACATGTTTCACAGAGCAACATTGTTTCACAGAGCAACATTGTTATGAAAATGGCATGTCAAAATCCATTTTTGCCAGATTTTGGTAAAACCGTGAAAACGTTAGTCACTCAGCTGCACAAGCTTTAAAAGATATATATATGATACACAAGATTCCCATTGTGTGATGGTTTGCATTCAATCAGAATTTACGCCTTAAAACATAGAGTCTTTATAGTAACTTTGCCATCAATGGTAACTACCATGGTAACGTTGCTCAAGAGTCAATCAAAATCCAGTATTCCATGAAAAGTTACTATAATAGCAAGTTTTATGCAACGGCACCCAGTACCAATTGCCGGGGTCCGCACGGGCGTACACCCAGGGTGTCGATCCGTGTTCATGATTGGGGGGGATCCCCCTCCCACACCAGGGACTTTTTCAAAAATCTGTCTATAAAACTTGCATTTTAGAGCATCCCAAAATGTTTTTAATGAAAAGAAGGAATCGGCACGGAACTACGCCAATTAATGGACGGAACCCCTAAATTGAGAATAACAATGTGAGCGAACGAATTTTCTTCGATATTTTTGCATTGAAATTATGGCATTTCTTATTTCCTTACTTTTATCATTAAAGAATGTGATGGTATTCCAAGATCACACATATAATGAGTTTGGATAATTATTATAGTTATATGTTAATGTATCATAATTCTTATTTATTTTATCAAAAAATATTGGGGGATGATAATATAGACCATTCCCTTCCCCCACCTCGATTTATATATATGTATATATATATATATATATATATATATATATATATATATATATATATATATATATATATATATATATATATATGTATATATATATATATATATATATATATGTATATATATATATATATATATGTATGTATATATATATATATATATATATATATATATATATATATATATATATATATATAACAATCTAAGACCCTTTTCTTATCTTGCTGGAAAATTGTCGCCCCCTAAATTTCATCCAACTTATCCCTCTTCATGAGGCTACGCCCGCGATTGCTTGGCTGCACAATGTTTATAAAATCGGGAGGGTAAACTGATGGGAAAATTTTGCGGGAGAATTCGTTTTTCCGTTCAGTAGAGTCGATAATGTAGTTTCACCATGCCACCATAGGGGAGGGGGAAGCTGGATAGGAACATCCCCCTTCAAGGCATTCAACCATAAAAGAAAATGGATATTCACCAAAGGCCTAATTGCAATAAAAGTTGCCACTATGACGACAAATATCAGATGCAAGCAGACTTTCGACCAATCAGGATCGCAAAGTTAGAAATGCCTTACATTTTAATTTTTGGTGAGCAGAAACCAACTCTCCCAAACCACATGGCACAACACGTATACCTGACCCTCCTCGCCCAGTTGCATCAATATAGGACAAGGTATACATCTATCCCCCCCCCCCTCCCCACGGCCCTCAATGAAATTGCAAAGGAAAAAAATAATTGAATAAATGACAACTTTACTTCCTCACCCTCCCCATATAATTGATGGCCTATTTCATCCATCCAGTAGACCAGTGAAAAACCCATGATGACAGTGCCCCTTTAATGTCTGGACCTATTCTACGTCACTGCATCGACGACCCTCCCCCCTCCTCCTTCTCTTCTTTCTCCTCCTTTTCCTCCTCCTCCTCCTTGTTCTATTTGATACATCTTTTCCTTCATCGGATCGCATTAAAATTTTGAGCAAATTTTTTAAATCACATTTTCGATGATACGATACCATAACATTTCTTGATTCGCATTTGCATTGGCGCCGATCACCAGGGACGCAGATACTGTCAATACTTCAAATTAATTTGATTATTTTTGCCTTTTGCCATTCGAAATCATGCGTCTGAAAAGATTCTTGCTTCGTTACTATCCTCCAGGTAGAGTATATTTATTTTTGAGGGTTATTTCACTCCCGTTATTAACTTTGTATGGCTTTTTTGCGAGCGTCGCTGCTTTGCATCCACTCACATTTGGCTAAACTAGCTGTGTAGATTGCAGTGTGTGACTGATGTGAGTGAAAAACTGTGAATGTGATGAATGGATTGCCGTGAATCATAATTGTGTATTGGTGTGTATCTCTAAAATAACAGGGAATGAGTGCAATGCCAATGTTGATGTTACACATGATGATTCAATCATGTCAATATAATGAGTTTTCGATACACTCGACATCATAGTCGACTGGTACGAGATTATGTCATTTTGAAGCTCTGCGCATGTTGCGTCACGTCTCTCTCATCCACTCACTCGTCCACCTATCGGATCAAGAACGCGTCCACCATGGTTTTGCTGTCCTCTCTAAAAACCACTATGACAGGGCTGTCAACTTTGGGCTTGGAGAACTGCCACTCATGGGCCCTTGCCTATGTGGGACTGTGTCCATGGTGTCCAACATTCACTGTTGCAGCAGTCAAAAACAGACAACAAAATTGCTCTAAGCAAGATTTAATTTTCTTAAATTTGCTAATTACCTGATTCATGGACTCTTCAACTCTTACTGCGCCACAAATTAGGGGATTCAGAATTGAAAGTGAAATTTTAAATAATTATTTTCCTCTCGTGTATGAATGATCTACCCTGGAAAAAGAACTGCTGATACACACAAAAGCTATTGAAGCCTATTCACCCATAAAAGCAAGTCTGGAGTACAAGGTTATCTTCAGATAAGCTTGTACATGTATAAGTGGGGAACTGCTTGGAGGGAGATTCGTGATTTTTTTTCTCTCGCCTGCCCTCCAATTTTTGGGGGACTCTTTTGAAGTCCAAAAATCTCTGACAAGCAAAAAAAAAAAAAAAAAAAGTCCTCAGCATTTTGGGGTCTCTTGAAGTCCAAAAATCTCTGACAAGCTATCATTTTACACGTTTGGAGGGAGGTTTTTTCATAAAGCGGAAGATTTACATGCTTGGCGGGAGAGCGGGAGGAAGGGCGTCGTGGTGGGAGTCTCCCGCTTTGACGCTGGAAGGACGGCGGGAGAATTAGCGTTGTGGCGTGAGACTCCCTCCAAATGTGGGAGGGTTGACAGCCCTGACTATGATGTCACATGAAGGAGAAAAACATAGAAATACATGGGAAATGATAGAAATAGAAGGATATGATAGCATGATAGAAATCTAGGTGCTAATGCACTTTCGTATCCATGCACATTGGGTACCCTACCCCTACCTCTACCCCTCCCCCTAAGCCTAGGCCCTAGGGTTAGGGGTAGGGGTAGGGTATTATACGCATGGATACGAAAGTGCATTAGCACCGAAATCTATATAGAAATCTATAAGAACAGATGTGAGAAAGAGAAAATGAGAGAAGGAAAAGAACAAATAATTGATCTAGATAATCATATAGACTGTACAGATAAAATAGAAGAAAAAAAAAACAGGAAAGTATAGAAACGGAAGATGAAAGAAAGATGAAAACAAAGAATGACATAAGGAAATAGGAAAAGATGATAGAAGGGAAAACAAAGAACAACATAAGGAAAGATAGAGAAATGTAAAAAACAAAGAATTACAACAGGAATGAAAGAAAGAAAAATGAAGGGAACAAAGCATACCAAAAGGAAAGAGAGAAATGAAAGGAGACAAAGAATAACGTGAGGATATATAGGTAAAGAAATTGAAAGGAGAAAAATAACATAAGGAAAGATAGAAAGAGAAATGAAAGGATAAACGCAAAGAATAACAAGAAAAGATAAGGAGAAGATATGCCGTTCCAGTCCATCAAAACAGATTTCAACAGTGGACGTACTCGAGCAGTCGACACATTGACTGTAGACGTTCTCGTCCACAAGATCATAAACTCTAATGCTACTAACACTAGCACTGCTACTGCATACCTACAACTTAAGTTATCTTGTAGTAACTTGGATCTTTTGGAGTTTTACATTTTTTAAACTTTTTTTTTGTGGGGGGGGGGGGGGTCGCTTTCCTCCAAGGCAGTCCAACATTAAAACAAACAAAATTTCCAAAGACAAACTTAAACTTAATGCAGCTGCAGACCGCACTGAACTGAAGATAGTGAACAGGTTTTGATGTCACAGTTCTAATTGTTACCATCAGTTGAATGGTGCTGTGTCAATTTCAGCCTCGGCAGCTGTCATTGCCAATTCAGATATTACAGTCAACTTTATTGAAAATACCCTGTATCAATTTTATCATTATTATTATTTCTTGTAATTGTTGTAAACAAAACTGATAATATGTGTAAAAAATGAAACATGAAATATAGTAAACCTGGAACATGAATCTTCTGCTAACTTAAAGGTTCCCTTCTATGAAATTCTAATTCTTGGTATTTTGTACATGATACTCATCTAAATTGAAAAATGACATCCGTTTGCAATGAATACGTATCTGAATATTTTTAAAATAATATTTTCCCCAGGTATTCAGGCCTAAAAGAGTCTGCTAAGCTCCGCCCCCTTTTAAACCCAGAATTCTCGTTCTTCGAGCATGATTGACGTGTGACGTCACAAACCGACATTGCCGGTGCTTGTTTACAATATCTTGCATATATCACGCGTGCAAACTATAATTTGTATACCACCTCGAAAACCACCTCTAAAGCGAAGTATGCCGCAACTCTGTGTCGTTGCAGGTTGCAGCAACATTACAAAGGAGGGTGTAAGTCTACATTTATTCCCCAAAGACCCAAATATTAGAAGAAAATGGACCTCAAAAGTGAAACTAACTCGCGTCCATTGGAAGGGGCCGAGTGACCGCAGTGTCGTGTGTTCCGAGCACTTTTGTGCGGAAGACTTCCTCGATAGTACGGGGTTGCATGCGGCGTTTGGCATCAAGAAGAGGCCGTCCCTGAAGCAAGATGCCATCCCCAAAATCAAACTTGGTCTACGGTATCTAAATTATATCCACTGGCGTAGCCAGGGGGGGCACAAGGGGGCCATGGCCCCCCCTGTTGATCGGAGAGCAAAAAAAAAAAAAAACAAACAAACAAACAAACAAAAAAAAAACTAATTTCCTTTTCACATGCTGGTCTTACTAGGACTTACCCTACCCCTACCTTACAATCGAAATAAGGAAAAATAAAATGGAAATATTACCAAAAAAGTAAACAAAATAAACACTGCTTTCATTTCCAGCAAAAACTGTTCCTTTCCAAATCATAACCCCGAAACTTTGTTAACAACATTGACTAAGTAGATTGGTAACAGAACATTTATATTTCTTTTAGTTTGTCGAGAGTTGAAAGAAATTGTACTCAGAATGATGAAGAGGCGTATCAGTTATTCTTGCCCAATATAAACCTCTCTTTGTGAATGGGTATATGTCCGATGGAGGCAATAACCATTTTCTTCGTTTTGTAAATCTTGAGTTTGTTTAAGAGTTATCATTGTGGTAGCCAACATTGCTTTTATACGAAAACAATGTCACCGTTATATCATTTTTATGGTCTTCATCCGAGGAGAAGCAAAACACTGTTTTTCAAGGTAGAGTTCGATTTTATAGAGGAATATTCAAAAAAGATACAATTTCATTCTTTGTTCAAGTCGTATTTTATATACTAGTAAGTCATCGGACGAGATGCTTTCTGCTTTGATGTTTACAGTTTTGAGTCAAATCTATTATCACTAAATTGAATGACAAAAACGGCCTTCACATGTGGCAAATCATGTGCGCTTGACTTGGTTGTATGAAGACTTTGTTTAGCCCGTTCTCTATGTGTAATTACATTATTTCCATATGTTTTTATTACAAATTGTGATCTCTATACTCTTTACACGATGTAATTCTAATATTTTTCCGTGCTAAATACTCACATTGATGTTCATTTTGGTTACAAAAATTAATCAAACTATATAATTCCTCAGTACTTAAATGAAGGAGTACGTAGCTGGATTCGTGTAGTATATACGAATTAGGCAACTAATGAACAACCTCTAACCGAGAAAATGAGATAAAGAGCTAAACAAGGCAGCTAAATAAATTGCTAAAGTCTTTTACATACACCTAATAAAGATGTTGCATGTGTTTTCAAATGAGACTACCGCTTGAGATGAGATATAAATTCCACTCCATGAGAAAGGGCGTCCTCTTAGTCATATGTTAGTCAATAGTCAGTGTGTCTGTGTGTGGGTTTTTGGTTGTTAGACCCCGTTCTCACTCACTTTGAAAGTGGACTTTTGGAGCGGTCTATCTAAGACCCGTTCCTCAGGAACGGTTCTTAGGTGAGTGTGAACGGTCAAAGTGGTCCAGGAAGTGGTCTTCTGGACCGCTCCAGAAGACCACCTCGGGGAGGTGGTCTTGAGGAACGGGTCTTATTAAGAGCGGTATGGACCGCTCTAAACGTGCAATGTGAACGAAAGCGTACTTCAACCGGAAGTGAGCCAGTGACGTTCCGCGCACAAAACAAAGCAAAAGCAATCGATCGGGCAGCCGGTGTCATAGTCGATCGGTTCCTGGTTCCGGCGGAACGAAACGACTAGTCGATTCGTTCCCCGGAACCAAGCGACTAGTCGATTCGTTCCAGTGGACTCAAACGACTGATATCACTTTTGGCCGATACGTAACGAAAGCCGCCGTTTGGTTCCGACATTAGTTTTCCATTGGGGCAGTATTGTTTACCTGCATACTTCATTTTCTCCCTTTTTTCATTTCTTTTTCTTTTCTTTTTCTTTTCTTTTTCTTTTCTTTTTCTTTTCTTTTTCTTTTCTTTTTCTTTTCTTTTTCTTTTCTTTTTCTTTTCTTTTTCTTTTTCTTTTTTCCTTTGCGCTGAATGGGGGGGGGGGGGGCTACTGCCCCCAAGCCCTCCACCAGTACGCCAGTGATGTATACAGTGTATACAGTGGCGGACTGGGGGGGGGGGCAATCCCGGCCCGTGCCCCCCCCCCCCCATTTTGAAAGAAAACAATGCATTGTGCCCCCCTATTTTTGATTGTGCCCCCCCCCCTTTTAGAACAGGAAACCTTTTTTAAATTTTTTTTTTTGCTTGTCAGAGTATTATGGAGGGGAAATGTACCCCATAACCCCCCCCCCCCCCCCCCCCCCCCCCCACTGAGCAACTTTTGGAGGGCTGGCGAGACCAGAAAAATATGGGTCTCCCTCCAAGCAGTTTCCCAAAGTTGACAATCCTCCATTTGTTTGCCCCCCCCCCCCTTATACGAAATCCTGGATCCGCCCCTGAGTGTATATTATGCTTATTCATATCTTAAGTCCATCTGTAATGGCCTGATGGGCAGTGGGTATCCAGGATTTTGTAACGGGGGGGGGGGGGGGAATCTCCGAAAATTTTCTGACAAGCAAAAAAAAAAAAAAAGGTTAGCACATTTTGGGGGTCTACTTTTCCTCCAAAATTCTCTGACAAGCAACAACAACAACAACAAAAAAAAGGGGGGTTATCGCATTTTGGGGGTGTAGCAAACATTTTTCATTAACCCGATAACCTTTTTTTGTGTGTGTCCCAGTGCTGATGGGGGAACATGGCATGTATTTTTACACTAGTTATTATTGGACCACATAATTTTGAAAGACAAAGCTTTACAGATAATAAAAGCTAGAAATGTGCTTATCTTGTTTCACTCTCTATTTCCAGCAAAGATTTTTTTTTTTTTTTTTTTTTTGTCACTAAAACCTGGGGGATGATTGTATACACCCTGCTATCTTTGCCCCTTTCACGTAGGGATCCCATTTGGAAGCATCTAAAAGAGTTGAATAGTTCACAATACAGGTCACATGTATGATATCCAGTATGCTATGTGTTTCATGTATTAAAGGGTAAACATATACTCTGTTCTAGCTTATATTGTTGTATTTACTGTTGCACCTTAACTGTCAAAATGACAAAATTCACGAAGAGTACATTTTTCTATACAAAATTCGTAAATAGGCAACAGTGTCCGTTCTGTTGGTGTGGCTGATTTGGAGGACTTTGATTGGTTACAAAAGGCGACCAAAAGAGTACATTTTTCTTTAGGGGTGTTACCATGACATGATGCTTGAGCAGAATAGAGATTCGGATCGCATGAGCGGCTAAATATCTCGTCGATTGGTTCCAAGGAACGAATCTCCTGGCCGGAACCAATCGCCTATGACCCTCGCATCAACTCGACCAAAGCGGATCCAATCGGCGGGTAGACATTCAGTCGATTGGATCCTGTGGAACAAATCGCCTGCTCGGAACAAATCGCCTATGACACCGGCAGGCACGCTACGGTACATCAGTTTGTATTCCGCGCGAAAAATTTGACCCGCTGAACTGAGCTGCCATAGCAACAAGGCCACTTTGAATCGTGGAGCGGTTTGAGCGAGAAAAACTGCTCGGAGTGTGAACGCTAGCAAACCGTTCCTCAAGACCCGTTCCTCTGGAGCGGTCTAACTAAGACCACTTTCAAAAGTGAGTGAGAACGGGGTCTTAGTCTGTATATTTTCCTATCCGAAAACACGGGTTTCAACGTTTCGTATGTACACTGGTACAGCTATTTATACACACCAACTACATGTAATTTTGCGTATTGCTTGGAATTCTGGAGCCCCAAGGAGTGGTAATCCTTCCACTACAATTCATTCCAGCGGAGTAGAGAAAAAAAAAATCCTATTTCATCTGTCACTTCTCAAGTAGGTTACACCAGAATAGAATTTTAGGGTGCAGAAAATGCCATTTTCATGACCTGGTTTTAAAAAATTTTCCTACCGTGGGAGGGGGATACCCCCTCCCACACCCTCGCCTTGGCCCCCCCTCTTGAAAAATCCTGGCTACGCCAGTGATTATATCTATTGATCAACTATCACTGTACCTACACTAACTTAGTCTACCGGTACTTGTTATTCATAGCACCACAATGAAAACAAGCAAGATAACAGGAGAGCTAAGAGTTTTCTGGATATCAATGTTAGAATTTACTAGAAACAAAACGCTACCACCCCAATGCACCTAAACCCTGCCCAAGCCTAGGCAGGGTCAGCAGGCAAACGACCGAACGGTGCGGCGTGTACACCTGCGCACGTCGAGCTCACTGCCTCGATCAGCTATCAGCTCAGCCTCATCAGGACTGGGGCATTTTGCAAGCGCAAGCAAAATTCATAATTCGTGGATATGCGTAAATTAAAATTTATTCGGCAATCTAATTATCCAAAGGGAATTACTAGTTATAATTCCCAAGTCTCCCGTCGATATCTTCTCCGTTATTGAAATCAGGGACGTCTCTGTCATATAATCATAATCTTGGCCAGAATCCGACATGTCTGGTTCAAACATATACGGCCGTGCCCCTAATTCCTCTTTTATTTCTTCTTGGTTCTCCAAATCAGATATATCTGATCCCGAATAGGTGTCTTCGCTGTCTGAAGAAGATGTCATCGTTGATATAGGATTTAAAAAAAACTAAAATGAAGGGCTGTAATGGCACGAAATCGAAGCTAGGATCTACAGGAAGTTCAATAGCCTACACACACACTTTCAGCTTGCGTGGAGTCAAGCATTCTGAGTGTGACGTCACATGACGTCATCGATCGCTGGACCGATTTTCCAAAAATTTTAGGGGCGTTCCCAATTAATTTTTTATTTTCAAGTTTACAGATTAATGAATGGAATTCAGGTAAAATGGTTGACAGATCTGGATTCACAGTAGAAAAGTCTACTAATTGAAGTTCCTTTGTAATTCCATAAAAGGGAACCTTTAAGTTAAAGCTCATGTACAGTATCGGTAGCAAAAAGGAAATTGGAAAGAAACGTGTTAAATATAGTCACATGTTATTCTCCTTGTATCAAGAGATGTTTGTAAGAGATCATTTGGTATTCCACATATGATTTCTGGTGAATTTCAGTGCAAATATCTGTAAGGAATGCTAGATCACTGCCATATGCTAGGACCTTTTCACCCAGAGCTCCCCACACAGCAATCTTGGGGCTTCACATAGAGACAGCATGTGTGTCACTGTGTGTAGCTACTAATTGGTTTTACATTCATGTGTATAGTGTATAGTACATGCTGCTGTTGAAAATAGAATTTATTTTTTGCCTCTCATTTGTTTAACATTAAACTTTAGAAGGCAAAATCTTCAGTGTCTTAGTATTACTAGTATTCTTGCTATTTATCAACAAAAATCGAAGAAATCTGACCAAAATTTTTTGAGGGCCTTCAAAAACTCTCCTTACCTTTAAGACAAAGTTAATGTCACGACTCATGAGTTACCACCCAATGGCAAAATCAAAGCAGCAGTCGAGACCCTTACCAAAGAAAATTTGTCATTCTTTTCTCAACAAACGTCACTACAATTATCTACCACTGGAATACCATAGATCTATCAAACGTGATATTTTTATACCAAAGAAATTTTGTTGGAAAGTTTTGATATCCAAATATTTTAATTGATAATATAGTCGTGATATGTGATTAAAAATTGAAAGTGATATTTCTTTTTTAAAAATAGCACAGGATGAAATGGTCAGAAATGGTAGAGGTGTCGTAGTCGAGTGGTTTAATCACTTGACTGGGAAGGCAAAGGTCGTGGGTTCGAACCCCGGCACGGCACTGATGCCCTTGAGCAAGGCATTTTATCTACATTGCTCCTCTCCACCCAGGTGTTAAATGGATACCCGGTAGGTTGCGAACGTCATTGTGGTTGGATTAGCATGTGCACGCTTGGAAACAGGCGACTGGCTGGGATGCTCCCCAGAGGAGTGGAGAATGTGCACTCTAATGTGCAGAATCGCAACTGAATCCAGTGACTGAGGTAATAATGCTGTAAGCGCTTTGGTCGGTTACATTGAAACTGGTAAGGTGCTATGTAAGAAACAGCTATTATTATTATTATTATTATTAAAATATAAGTCATAAGTGTAAAAAGCATGGGTGGCTATGAAGTAGTTTTGATTTCAGTGTTCTCTTTGTTTTATTTTTGACTTGAATGCAGGTATCATCTTGGAGTATGAACAGTCTCATATGGTGAAAACCAAATCTATAGATCTCTTAGACCTCAAAGCGGAGTAAGTTTTCTTCCTATTCCCTCTTCAGTCATGTTTTTCTTGCCCACACACACACACTCACACACACACACACACACACCTTTGTATAGCTGTATTTTCCGAGGACAAGTGTTGTTCCTCTATTGTTGGTCCGTCGATGGAATAAATCACAAGTTGATTGTTCGACTTTCAAGGACTTTTGTAAGGCTTTCGAGGACCATTGTTCTCATAAATTTTCTTTTGTGCTCTGTCTGAAAGTTTTCGGACATACGGCTAAACAAGCTCACACACACACAAAATATTTGTAAGCCTACAAGGTTGTGTGGAGCATGTTATATTACATATTTTTAAATGTAAAAGTGAATATTGTTTTTGTCTCACCTACATAGCGGGAGTGAGACATAGCAGTTAATATTTCTTGCAGTTATGATGAAGTATGTAGTATGTTAGACTTCTAACATATGTTGGCAATATGGCAATTTTTTATTATTATCATATTCCTTAACTTATTGGAACCATATAGATAAAAATACTAACAATGGTTGAAAATAATTTCAGCACAATAAAACTTGTCATTGTTGTGTTTCTCCTTCCCCATGAATTCAGCTGTGACATTGATCCGATATTGGATGAGATTATTCGTAAAGAACCTCTAGTGACTCCAAACAGAACAGACCAAGTCAGACAGCTGATAGAGAGATTACAAGAGAAACTTGCCAAACCCGATGATCATAAGTTCTATCTCTTCAAGGTAAGTGAATGTCAATGTGTTGCTACAGTCAGGTTCTCCAAATACATCATGAATCATGATGTATATGGAGTTCTAAATTTGTTCATTTGTCTCACAATCTCAGGGTTCCCACGGTCATGGAAAAATCTGGAAAGTCATGGAATTTTATGGAAAATAAATTCTTCTGGAAATTCATGGAAAGTTATGGAAAATGTTTTTAAAAAATGATTTCAGAGTCATGGAAAGTGATGAAAATTGATCTTGGGTGTTGGCCTTGTGTGTGGCTATGGCAGCTTTTCATCACAAACTTGAAATAATATATCACTGCTTTGGTATTCGTATGCAATTGGATGCCGCAACCCATACCAAAATGGTACTTTTAAAAAAATATTTAAAAATTGGGTCATGGAAAGTCATGGAATTTGGTTCTCAAATTTCTGTGGAAACCCTGCGATCGGATCAGATTATGAGACAAAGGAATTTTTCAATGTATGATGTTTAATAGGGTGGTGGTGGTGTTTCGCTTTTTTTCACGTTATCCAAATACACCATGCAGCTAGACAAATGAATATTTTGATGTCAGGTATGGTGGTGATGGTGATGATGTTTCAGTTTGAATGAATGATTTGATGTTGGGTGTGATGGTTGTAACCAGGCTGATAGTAGTACTTTATAGGTGCCTTGAGCATCCCCTGAAATGGATATGCGCACAATATCAATGTAGCTAATTGTTATTATTGTTATGAATGAATACAAAATTGAAAATTATAAGAGCAGTTTTATTTGCTGACATTTTGTCTTCATCATTTTGTACAGGTTCTAAGAGCTCACATCCTCCCTCTGACAAATGTTGCCTTCAACAAGTCAGGATCCAACTTCATCACAGGCAGTTATGACAGAACATGTAAAGTATGGGATACGGCATCTGGGGAGGAACTCCACACATTGGAAGGGCACAGAAATGTTGTGTATGCCATAGCTTTCAATAATCCTTATGGGTGAGTGTGACTTTTACACATATATATATATACAAAGCTGGTTTTAAAGATAAAGTTGAGTTCTGGTCATGCGATTACATTGTAATTGGGGAAGGTTGATTATTTATTACCTAAGAATTGGTGTATGCTGTAAGGTTTTGGAATCACCGATATGAGAAGAAATTGACTCAATCCTGCTGAGATTGACATGCACTGCACACAGAAATGTGTATATGGGACTGCACACAAATGTTTGGCCCGAATATTTCAGCTGTTTCTTGTAATATTTTGAATGTGAGGGCAATTTGAAGAGTGGTCCTTTTCAGGGGACATTTCTACTATGATAGTCTTCAAAATTGCAATTAAAGGGTGACTAAATTAGAGAGAAAAAGGGTGCTGTTTCCATGTATTTTTGCATTCAAATCACGAATCTGGCAATTGATTGTCAAAATTATGTCTCGTTTTGGCGAAAAAGGGGGAAAAGTAGAGGTTTTGGGACCGTTCCTTAAAACTCGTGAGCTGATTGGCTAATTGACGTCACACCCCCAAGTGACGTATGAAGAGTAAGAGGCACAAGATCTACAGGCTGCGGCAATGTAACATTGTACACACAATGCGGTATTTGACCCCTCTGTTCAACAGACAATTTATGAAAAAGGGAAATTAATTAATACAGTCTAAGGAGTGAATAATCATTATCAATATATTTTCTTTAAGATCAGTGAACACTTTTGCCCGAATATACAGCTCTTGTTTTGTTTTTTTAACTTTTCTTTGAACAATGTTCTCATCCATCTGAGCTTGCCGAACGATAGTTTTTCATTGGTCTTAAACGCGTACACAGCCGTTTTATGCGTCTGTGCAATGTACTACACATCTTTAGTACGGCAACTATGTTCCCCCTCGTACTAAGCGACTGGTGAATGCTTTTGTTTGGTTTGTTTTCACTCTCGCCTTTTTTTACTTCGCTTTACATATACTACGGTAGTACTGACTTAGATCAAGGAGTTATCACAGAACTTAGATGTTTGGCTGGATTCTTCGAGTAACTTAGAGAGATGGATAGTGATCGCGAGTCCGATTTGGAGGCCTTTTTTGAGCCAGATACGAACTCTGATTTATCAGATGATTTATCTATACCGAAAGAGAAGAAGCTCAAGTGCAGTGGCAAGGGGAATTCGACCATTATGTTTGAACCCCTCGCAGAAGACAGGCCAGGGCATGGTGAAGGGGTCGCGGGGGAAGGGGCCGCGGGTGAAGCTGCTGCAGCTGCTGGAGAAGAAAAGTGATCACTGCAAATTGTACTCCACTCGCTTGGCCCTTGCCACTCTGCCCGCGTGAGAATACTGTTGCGACCCACAATTTCCGTAGATTTTCATCTTTAGGAAAATGATGTACGTATAGGCTTACATCATCTTTAGGGGTCTTGCTACAGCCCGCAACTATACACCGATTTGGCATTACTGATGAAATTGTGTCCCAAAATCAAAGTTATTGTGAGGAATTAAACACACGAAAATATGCGATGCAAATGGTCGATGCGGTGAATGTCATGCTCGGCACCGGGCTGGGCCTGCCGGGGCCTGCGGGCGCGCACAGTATATAGGTTGGTGGAATATTTTCCCTTACTTCTCGTACATCACAGATCACGTGATCATGATGTCGCTCGATGGGTTTTTTTTAGGGGCGGGGCTTATGACTGTGTAAATCAGCAAAAATGTACTTTTCAAATGATTATGAAATACGACTGAATGCATAAAAAAGTGTGTGATATATATTTTTTGGCTCCTGATGACTCCTTCCTACGAAAAATGGGCAATCAATTTTTTAATTTAGTCACCCTTTAAGAGAATGAGAAAGCTCTCAAATTATTTCTTACAGGTCTTTCCCGGAACTCATCCTTCTATTTAAACACTGATCGTAGTCTAAACTACTGTTTTACTATGGTCTTAACTCTAAACCACTGTACATGCACAGTTTATCATGCTTTGGCAAAATGAATCTTCATGAAATTTCAGTAGTAAGCATTAAGACGTACCTGTCATTTAATCTTGTATCATCCTTGTATTACAGGGACAAGATTGCTACAGGTTCATTTGACAAGACCTGTAAAATATGGAGCTCAGAGACTGGAAAATGTTACCATACACTACGGGGACACACAGCTGAAATAGTAAGTCTTTTACCTGCTTCTTTACATCGCGGGGGGAGGGGGGGGGGGGGGGGAAGGGGTACATAATATACCTATTTATTGCTTGTCCTCCTCCAATGTTTATTTTCTTATTTACTTCATGAATCATGAAATTTTGATCTTTTAATATTGACTCATTTTGATACGTGTCAATTTAATTTTCTGTAAATGCATATATATCTCCTGTTATGTCATGATGGTGATGATGGCGATGATGATGGTGGTGGTGATGATGATGATGATGGTGATGATGATGATGATGATGATGATTGTGACTATGATGATGATGATGACTGATGATAATGTTGTGATGGTGCTTATTAAAATGGTAATGTATGTGATGGAGATTTTAATAATGATAATAATAGTAATAGTAATGATAATATGTCTTGTTTACCCACGGTAGCCTCATCAGTATGATATACTGTTCTCCCTGAGGGCCCTGCAATCACATTATTACCCAGGCTTTAGCCGAGCATGATAGGTGCTCATGCATTCTAGGAATTTCTTCCTACCGGGTACCCATTTACTTCACCTGGGTGGAGTGTGGCAAATGTAGATTAATTTTGATACATTTATAATGATGTGGTAGTGACAGTGGTGCTGGTGATGATTATGATGATGGTGTGTGTAGGAGGAGGAGGCAGATTTTGTATGTAATGAAAAGAATAAGAAAAACTTGAAAAAGTATGTTATTTTATTTTGCATGTGGTCATTTAAGTATACAAGCAGACAATGTATCAAGATGCACTATGAAGAAGGAACTGCACAATATCATAGCATGTTCCTTACTTAGTAGCCTAATTACTTTCATACATTTGACATGCGAAGTCCACTGAGCTAACAGATAATTTGGAATCTGAACAATCAATCTAATGCCTTCTCTCTCTGGGAAGTCTCATAAATACTTTCCTTAATGGTTTACAAATACATGCTAACGTCCATATAATTCTTCACATTTTCTTTAATATTTTGAATCAGCACACATAGTTCTATGGGGAAATATGTACAGGTGTGAACTGAAACCACATCAAAAAGTTGTAAATTTTGTCTTGATAGAGGGAGCTACATTTTAAATATCAAGCATCATAGCTTGAGGCTTGCTCAAAGCATGGTAAAGGCTCTTTTGTGTATAGTGAACTACTAGAATTTTGGTCTGATTGCCTGTCACAGTTTAGTCCTATCTCAGGAAGTTGCATTTGTAGCTTTTCTGGATATTTATGTTTTTTTTGTATGGTTTGACAAATAATTTCATCAGCTCTTTCTACTTGTTCACTTTTATGAACTAGAATTTATTTGACAATGATTTTTTTGCAGACTGTTGTGAATGTGTTGTGTGTTTTTTTTTTTGTTCTGTTTTTTTGTTGTTGTTGTTTTGTTGGGGTGTTTTTTTTTTTTGGGGGGGGGGGTAGTGTGGTAAAGAATTG
This sequence comes from Heliocidaris tuberculata, assembly GCA_025618425.1. Classification (NCBI taxonomy): domain Eukaryota; kingdom Metazoa; phylum Echinodermata; class Echinoidea; order Camarodonta; family Echinometridae; genus Heliocidaris; species Heliocidaris tuberculata. The sequence goes on from CM046850.1 coordinate 30,017,029, forward strand.
GTCCTCACACATTTTCCCTTTTATCCAATGTTATGAAGTAATATGAAAGATAAAAATTGAAAGTTGTAAACTAATGAAATAAGAATGTAATCGGAACTCACATTGATGTTTCTTGATATTTTCTATTAAGGCGATACCTTACCAGTCAGAAATGTAAAGTCTGGAATTGGAACATATCTTCATTCATTTGAAGAAAAAAAAAATAGTTTGGAAACATTAAAGTTATCACATTATCATAACTTTGCAAGTGCACTTGTTTAGTTCAGTTCATATGACACTGCTTTGTTGTATATGAATGCTTTTCCTTCTTTCTTTGTCTGAACCTGTTTTCTTATCATTCTAATGTTAAGCCAAGAAAAAAGGTGTGAGACAATGTTTAAACTCTGTTTTACTGTTTAGTATTCACCAGCAAAGAAATTATCCTCACATTTACGGAATATATTAATGATTTTTCACATCAACTCGGTATGCTGAAATATTGGGGGAAAAAATGCCAATGAAAATGAAAGTGAAAAATACAATGTTTGGCTGCATGGCTGAATCAGTGACTCTTATTTATACTGATTTGCTTATCAAATGGACAAAATAAATAGATGGTTTTTTTTTCAAATAGACAACAGACCAGTAATAGTATCCAGTAAATCTAATGCTATTGCGAATAATAAAACTGTAGTCCAAATGACAAATACTGTTTGTCTACCGAAAAATTTACCTCTCGATCAGCTTTTCACATCAGTTCGCAGACACAAGGGTCTAGTACTGAGCGATCTTGTCCAATCAGAGTTTCCTATCATTGTGAGAATATTTTTAATGGGAAAGGCATCCTTGTCCAATATCAAATGAAAAATATATCCAGAACTAAGAAGACTCCATCCCCTGTAATGATAATGGATCATTCCGGTAAAATCAATACCCTAATAAGACACCTGGCCAAATGCTGGGCCCATTCCATTACTCTTTAATGGGTGTTTTTCTTTCTGCTTTTATGAATGACATGAGAATTTAGCAAAGCAAAAAAAGAGGAAACAATTGTGGGTGCTAATGAGTCAGGCATTGTAGGTCAGTAGGTCAGACTCGTTCACACGGAGGTCAACGTTCTGTCTGTAGCGGGTCAGTCAGGGCCTGGGAGGGTCAGATTAAAGGCCACTTCTCCAGTTAGCAGGTCAGTTCTGACCAATTCACAGTGAAACTGGATGCTTGACCATCTTGTTGAATTATGCATGCAAGGGATACAGCAGGAAGTAGCGTATTATGCAAAGCGACTGATGCTCTAATTGATTTAAATTTGCTCTTTCATACTCAGTTCCATCAGAGATGATTGTTGATCTCATTTTGAAAAGGGATTTCAGACAAACATATTTATGTCAAATTCAGTTCGTGAAATTAGACTGAATTGAAAATTAAATTAGATGAAAAGAGGACAATGAATTTATCAAATTGCAAACAGAATATAAGAGGAAGTGAAAAAGTGATTTGCCATTTTTCTAATGTTTTTTATTACTGTTCAGGAAAATATAACATTCTGTAAATTACATGTGTGATAAAAAGAAAAAAAAATCCCTTAGGAAAATCATTTGTGCTAGCCTTTAAATGACAACATCAATAATGTCCCTTCAGGCACTAATTTTTTTTTTAATAAGAATACATAAGTATACAATTTTTCTTCTCATTTATAAGAATCTAGAATATATATATAATTAGTTAAAAGATAAAAATATCTTTAAATGTAATTTTGCGTTTTCTTTCAAATGTACATCAGTACATGTAGCAAATGCAATTAAGAGACAAACTAGTTCAAGCTGTAATACTCTGCTATTCTTCCTTCAAATGCTCTGCCAGTATTGCATATAAAAGCTATTAGTAATATAACTTGTGACAGAACACATGTTATTGACGTCCTTCTAACATCTAGCTCAATAGCCTTAATTATTGAATGCCAGCTTGTATTGAGTGAAAGCTGTCTTGAATCTGACCTCGTTCATTACAATGCAACCAACGCTCAAGAGTGGGAGAGAGAGGGGGAGGAAGGAGAGAGAGGAGAGAGAGGGAGAAAGAAAGAGAGAGAGAAAGAAAGAGAGAGAGAGGGGGAAGGGGAGAGGGAGAGAGAGAGGGTGAGAGTGTAAGGGAGAGAGAGAGAGAGAGAGACAGAGAGACAGACAGACAGACTGAGAAAGAACTTGACCCTGATAGAGTAAGGTTGGATGCATTTATATGCATGGTCAAGGCTGCTGTAATTGAGATGGTATCTGGTTATTTGGATAATAAGCCATACAGCGTCAGGTTCATTATAAATACAGGGTTGTATCGATGCTAACAATAGTATTGATAGCCACTTTATTCTGATGATTTCAAAGATAATTGGAGATGATACCCTTCCGTCAGGTTTTTTTAATCACAATTGTGGTTTTTTATTTGTTTTGTTTTTTATGGGTAGTTTGATATTTTACAAACATTATGATTCTTCTTGTTGATCTGCATGTAGTTTTATTGTAATTATTAGCTGTGTTATCATTGCTACTTTAATAGTCTTTTCACCAATGTCAATATCTTTGTCATCATCATTATTATTCATCACTGTATGCATGTACTTACAAATAATTTTATATTTTTCATCATACATAATATCCCTTGCCAATTTATTGTCAGAATAAATATTGATCTTTAAATTTAAAAAACCTACATTGTAATTATCTTTTTTTCTGTACTTTAATAAATTGAAGTTTGTATAGTGCATTATGGGTAAATAAAGTGTTAAAGATAATGAACAGTAATGGTAGAAAAAAGGAAATTGGTATGAAACATGTTAATGTGTTATCATATTGTTTCATATGTATCAAAAGATACTTTGCAAGATATGTTGACCTTCGGTCCATGATTTCCATTGCGTGATATACATGTACGTATTGAACAGTATTGGCAGCAAAAAAGCAACAACCTTATTTTAACCTATGCAATACCAAGCGGCCTGGGCCCCGTTTCATAAAACTTGATATCTATGACAAGTTACAGTAACAGTTATAAGCTACTGAAATACTTGCATCTGATTGGCTGAGAGCAAATTTGTCATAGCTACATGTATGTGGCAGTTGTTATTGATAATAAGTTTTATGAAACGGGGCCCTGAGCTAACTTGGGCTGGATTCTGTGGAAAATACATATTATATAAAAATCATATTGTATCCAAAGGTTTAACTACATTTCATAATTTAGTCATTTGAAATTGTGATAAAAGCAATATTTCTTTCCCTTTTTCATCTTTCATCCATCAGGTGTGTCTAGCATTTAACCCTCAAAGTACTGTGATAGCTACAGGAAGTATGGATACTACAGCTAAGCTATGGGATATCAAGACTGGAGCTGAGAATAATACATTGTCGGTAAGAGCAGTGGCAGATTTAGAGGGGGGCTTGGGCCCATGCCTCCTTAACCCTTTCAAGACAATTGACCACATTTTGTGGTTTGGCTCAATAACTTTTGATCCGGAGCTCTAAAAATATACCAGATGCATGAGTAGAAAGAGCAAAAATTTCTGCACATGCTATGTCCATTTTTGTCACATGACCATATTGCGTTTGATGTCAGGAATTTTAAAAAGGAGAATAAGCTTCAAAATCCTTAAATTGGCAACACATTGAGAGATTCAAATCATTGTTTTTTTTCCAAATTGGCAACTTTTTCAACTTTTCGACAAAGTTCCTAATCATGTATATTATTTTCAAGACATTACATCTTACTAGAACCACGTAGCACTAAAAGAAAAATATTATTGTTGCCAATTTGCAGAACAAAATGTGATCAATTTGCCCTTAATAATTCCTGTCCTGAATGGGTTAACCCTTGCAGGATAGGAATTATTTAAGGGCTAAATGATCACATGTGTCTTCTTTAGATTAGCAACAATGATATTTTTCTTAAGGTGCTACATGTTCTGATAAAATGTAAAAATCTCTGAAAAAAATCAACATACATGTACATGGTTCAAAACTTTGGCAAAAAATTTGAAAAAATTGCCAATTTTGATGAAAACAATGATTTTGAACCCCTCAGTGTGTTGCCAATTTAAGAATTTCAAAGCTTATTCTCCTTAGAATTCCTGGCATCTGTTCATTGGTTTATTGATTGTGATCATGGGAATTTTCGAATTAAAAAAAGTATGTATATTTTTGCTCTTTCTGCTCTTTGCATCTAAACTATTTTTAGGACTCTGGGTCAAAAGTTAATGAGATGAACGCCATGTGTTCTTTTGCTGTGAATCAATTTAAGAATGACAAAGTGGCATAGTAAGAGATGGAAATATACATGTATGATGCACCATATAAACTTTAATATTATTATTATCAAACTCTAAATTTGTTTATTTCTCTTTTTCCAATCCAGGGTCATTCAGCTGAAATCATCTCTCTATCCTTCAATACGACGGGAGACAAGGTCATAACTGGTTCATTTGATCATACAGTATCAGTATGGGATGTCTACACAGGAAGGTAGGTTTGAAATTCTTGTATTTCTCGAATCATCTCTTTTGATTTCTTCAATACATTTGGAAACGATGTTATTACTGGATATAAGACAGATCAATTTAGAGATAGCCACAGATAGAGGTGTTGTGGTCTAGTCAATAAGGCAAAGAACTTTGGATCAAAAGTGTGGGTTTCAATTCCCTGCCCCATCATTAATGCCCTTTGGAAAGACATTAATCTACGTTTGCCACACTTGATTAAGTGGGTAATGGTTGGAAGATATGCATTAAATGTCACAGGGCCTCATTAGGGCAGTAGGGCTCTAGATGTATAATGATTTCCAAACCTCGTTTGGAAGAGCATAATGTGATATGCACTCTAAATAGTGGAATAGTTTTAGTATTATTATGATTTCCATTCTATCTTTGTCCCATTCAGACGTATCCACACTTTGATCGGCCACCGAGGTGAGATAAGCTCCGCCCAGTTCAACTACGATTGTTCTCTCATCGTCACCGGCTCTATGGATAAGACGTGTAAGATCTGGGACGCTGC